>OX465189.1:22791705-23991705 GCA_949987655.1 Polymixis flavicincta
TGTTACCACTTCATTTTTGTCGTTCTCAATAGTCCAGGTTCTAGCAGGTAGAGATTTAGTAATGAGACGAATTTTGTGATAAAGGTCTCTAGACTCATGCTTCATAGCGTGTTTTTCGACCTCTTCACGAATGCTACGTATAATATGTACAGGTATATAAAAAGAAAATAATCATAAGGCATCAAAAAAACCGGTCAAGTGCGAGTTGGACTCGCGCACCGAGGGTTCCGTACAAACCTGTGGGTATATAAGTAAAAGTTCAAAATTGTCAAAAATGTTTTTTTTTTATATGACGAAACTAAAAAATTTCGGTTTTCGTCATTTTTCCTATATCTGTACTATAAGACGTGACTTCGTACAAAATTTCAAGATTCTAAGTTCACGGGAAGTACCCTGTAGGTTTTGATTCCCGTGCGAGTTTCGAAAATTTGCGGAATTTTGCGGCCTAAATGGCTGTATCTTTTGATTGCGTTGACTTAGAAGGTTGATTTTTCTACAGCTTCCAGGGACAGTAGAACTAAGTATCATATAGAAATTTCAGTTTGATACCTCCACGCGTTCCTGAGAAAAACGGTCTTGACAGACGGGCGGACGGACGGACGGACAACAAAGTGATCTTATAAGGGTTCCGTTTTTTCCTTTAGAGGTACGGAACCCTAAAAATACGTCCGCATCGTTGTCAATGGGAAAAGTGCCCAAAAGGCTGGCAGCATTGACACGTTTTATGGCAATGCTGATTCTTTGGCCGAAAAATAGACCAGCCCTTTGGTCACGTGAAGAGTCGACCAACCGCTTGGAAATGTCTCGGAAAACTAAGTGGGCACTGGACCCCATGGCCCTAGACTTTCAACCCCAAACGGCTCGAACTCGAACATGTATAGGTTCCAATAAGATTGGAATATTTGCGCCGTTTGAGGTTTTCCGCACCTGCAGCAGCCGCCCCAGCACAATTATTAATTTTTATGTTATTAATTTCGTTATAACATATAAATTATTATGTTAAGAATTGAGCGCTTTCTAGCTGGCACAACTATGTCAGGTGTGCTCCTACCGAGTTGTGACAGCCTAGTACTTCGACTGTATAAAGCGTTTTCTAGCTGACACAATTACCTACCTATAATAGGCGTGTTCCTATCGAGTTATGACAACCTGGTACTTCGAAGGCATAAAGCGTTTAAAAAGGTGAATAACAAAATTTATTGAGAAAACTTTGCCCCCGTTTTACACCCCCTAAAAAAAGGGGGTAGAATTTCGGAAAATCCGTTCTTATGGGATGCATACGTCATACAAAGAACACACCCTCGCAAGTTTCAGGTTTTGTACGATCAGCGATTTAGGCCGTGCGTTGATCCGTCAGTCAGTCATTCAGGACAAAGCATTATAAATGTATAGATATTAAGTGTGTTCTTACCGAGTTATGACAACCTGGTACTTCGACGGCATAAAGCGTTTTCTAGCTGATACAGTTACCTACGTTAGGTGTGCTCTTACCAAGTTATGACAACCTGGTACTTCGAAGGCATAAATCGTTTTCTAGCTGACACAACTACCTATGTTGGGTGTGCTCATACCGAGTTATGACAACCTGGTACTTCGAAGGCATAAATCGTTTTCTAGCTGACACTACTACCTATGTTGGGTGTGCTCATACCAAGTTACGACAACCTGGTACTTCGAAGGCATAAATTGTTTTCTAGCTGACACAACTACCTACAGATAGCGCGCGAGTTGAATGCAGAGCTTAGGAATGCGGTAGTGCTGTGACCTAATTATGACCACAATGAGTAATGAATGTCGATAAATTTAAACAATGTTATAAGTTTAATTTTATTTTTTACACTAGGTTAACATGATGAAAAAAAAAACAATATCATTTATCACACGTTTTTAATAATCATTTCACAAAACGGAATAAAAAAAATTTAATCAGATTCAGAAATGGCAGATATGGTTGAATCGGTGTCACTATCCTCGCCGTCGCTGACCTCAATGACGAATCGATCTATGGTATCTTCAATTAATCCATCTCTTTGCCAATAATTTTCTTCTAAAATTATGACGTGATCATCGAAGCCACGATACGATAGTTGACAAGGATGGCACAGCACTACACTGCAGGCGCGTGAGGTGGGGCGTGCGGATAGCGGGGGAGATGCTCCCGCTCTTTACCTCAGACCCCGACTGCATTCAACTCGCGCGCTATCTGTATGTTGGGTGTGCTCATACCGACTTATGACAACCTGGTACTTCGAAGGCATAAAGCTTTTCTATCTGACACACCTATTTTGCTATTTTGGGTTACATTATTGCAATTTTCATAACAATCTCCATAAAAAAATATATATAGCCTATGTTACTACTTCCTGATAATTTAGCTTTCTACTGGTGAAAAAATGGTTAAAATCGATCCAGTAGTTTCGGAGCAAACAAACAAAAAATGTTTCCTTTTTATAATATTAGTATAGATTTGTCTTAGTGTATGCTGTTAGGTACGTATAATTCATTATGATGATTATATTTTGAATAGTATTTTGTATCACTATTCCTCTCAACCCAAGCACCTCCCATCTAATATCTTTACCACCCTTGGTTGATTGGTAGAGAATATCTAAGGCATTAAGTCCGCATTTGTACCTTTTTTGTGTGCGAAAAGTTGAAATAAATAAATAAATCCTCGCCTAAGTCACCTGAGTGCCTTGTAGAAGCACATCGCAAAGTCCATTTTATGATTCTTGTATAGTCGCCAGCAGGTCAAGCTATCCCAAACTGTCAAATTTTCCCAATTGAACATAAACCTTATTCCTTTGTAATAAAGTTGAAAAACTATCAAAGAAATTTGGCAGATTGGGGTAGCTTGATGTGCTGGCCTCTGTACATTGTGTCTAGGTGCTCCTAAATAGTTATAGTTTTTTTTCTCATGTCCAACAGGTATGCAAGTAGTCCAACGCCACGGCAACGTCTACTACATAAACGCACATTCCGTTAACTTTTACGACGACCATTTTCAAGTAGAAGACTCAGATGGCGATAGTGTTGACTACGATTACGAGTTTTAAATCGATTACTGAATTGATCGATATTGAATCATGTTTGTGAAAAGAGGAGTTATTATAAGTGTTCTGTTTTTAAAGTGAGATTCATTTAACTAGGTCAGAGACGGAGGCAAAGGAATGAATCTGTAAGTGATGATGATGATGTCGAAGATTCTCCTGTCCGTAATCTCATAGTGACGGGAAAGAGAGCCCGGAAAACTGTAAATAGACAAGATTGGAGCGACGCGGAGTCGGGCGAAGAGAAGGATCCATATGGGACGGATGAATCGGACGAATGGCAACCACCTAGTGACGTCACGACGAGTCAGGATTTCTCGCAAGATTTATGAGTGCTAGGGTACCTCAATATACGTTATTTTTTCGAAGAACTCATTGGCGTTTTTTTTGTTGCTATTTGATCTAAGGAATGATGAACGGGATAATACTAAGCCTGGGCCAGTTTTTATTTATTTAATAAAGAACGCCATATCAACACATTCTAGTGGTTCATAACAGTTTTAAGAAAAGGTATTGCTAATGTTTAGAATGTAAATTTTTTAGGTGTACATATCATTTATTTAAAGAGAAAGACATTGCACAGCTGATGCTGCTTACAAACTGGATGTGAAATGTTGATCAAGCTTGTTATTCACTAGGAGACAATATTAATGTCGGGCGACACGTGTCACGGGACATTTGTACTTTAGTGAAAACGAGGCTTTATTGTTACAAAATCAGTGTAAGATAAAAACACGGTATTTAGTATATTGAGGCTTATTCTAATAAAAGTGAGGTCAGATCAGGCGATAGGATGGCTTGGCAAATGATTTGTTATAGGTACTTATTAAAATGTCAACCAAAGGGAAAGCTAGTTTTTTTTATATAAATGGCAAATAGGGATGGCTATCAAGACTAGTGATGTGCCGTTCCCGGGAATGTTCCCAAAATAATCTTTTCAGTGCCCGGGAATATTCCCAATTGCTGGGAACGTGTCGGTGAAACCACAAATAGAATAGGGTATTTTCCAATTTTTCAAAACCTATTCTAATTTGAAGATTGGAACGAGATATTTAACAGAAAAATAAAAATAAATTGATTTCTATCCATTTTCTCCATTAAAAACGATTTAAACCAAATTTATTTTTCGTTGTTTTGAATTTACCGCCAAAACGCTTCTTACGATGACTTTTTATCACGTGACGTCAACTTTGTGTAAACTAAAGTAGTTAGTAAGTAAACAAGTGAGTGTCTTGTTTAATATTAACACGATTTTTAATGGATAGAAAGTGATATTACTGGTGTGCGGTGCCTCTGTGTACAAATACTTCTAAAACTGCGCCAAACTAAGTATTTGTACCGGTGCCGATTATACAGAGTTGACGTCACATGTCACGTGATAAAAAGTCATCTTAAGGAGCGTTTTGGCGGTAAATACAAAACGAAAAATAAATTAGATTTGAATCGTTTTTAATTGAGAAAATGTGTATTAATAAATTTATTTTTATTTTTCTGTTAAATATATCGTCCCAATCTTCAAATTAAAATGGTTTTTATCAAATCGGAAAATACCCTATTATAATAAAAGTAAAAATATAATTACATACTAAGTTACTGGTAAGATTTAAGTAATTAAGTAGAAGTGACATGTAACAAGTGCTCATTTAGTAACTTGTCGTTCAATTTTGCATGTTGTACTTAATCAGAAAACATATACCGACCCCATGTAACTTTTTTGAGGTTGCCGCGCTATCTTTATTACTAATGAGCGGCAAGCTAGATAATAGAAGTTTACATTTCTGGAGTTGCTTCCGGTTAGTTGGGGCCATAAATCATGCACAAAGGATAAGTAAATAACATTTCTCAAAATTAGCATCACACCAACAGGCCTATGGGCACGCCACGATTGCGGCGGTAAGTCCCCTCTTTGAGGAGTGGTTTGAGAGGCGGCATGGCGTCCTCACCTTCCGCCTGACGCAGGTCCTCACCGGACACGGTTGTTTCGGGAGGTTCCTGTTTCGGATAGGGCGGGAGGAAACGCCCGGGTGTTTCCACTGCGAAGATCGCCCTGAGGACACGGTGGAGCACACGGTGGCGGTCTGCCCTGCTTGGGCGGAGCACCGCCGTGTCCTCGTGGAGGCGATCGGCGGCGGCGATCTCTCGCGTCCGGCCCTGGTCCAGGCCATGGTACGGAGCGAGAGGGCATGGGGAGCCGTCACCTCCTTCAGCGAAGCAGTGATGCTCGCGAAGAGGGAGGCGGCGCACGTGAGGGAGAGGCAGCATATGCGCTCTCGCGACCCCAGCCGCCGCAGGATACGGAGACGCCCTGGGCGTCGGGAATCCCAGGCCGATTTCCGGCCACCGTAGGCATGGGCTTGCGGACGGCGAGTAATGGGTAGCTCGCTGTCCGGTAAGGACCAAGCCCAAGTCGACGGCGCGTTGTGTTCCACGCGCGCCTCAAAGAGATGTCAGCACAAAAAATGATGGGGCCCGCAAGGGCCGATGCCTGCCAGGGGTGCGGGTTTGTTCGAAAGAGACACCACAGCCCCTGGCTTAAGGGCTACTGAAGGAACACGGGTGGGTTTTAGTCAGTAAAAGTCTGACACGCCCTCCTGCTCCACCCAGAGCGGGAGAAGTTATTTGATGATTTTCCACCCAAAAAAAAAAAAAAAAAAAAACCAACAGGCCTAGACAAAACACTTTTCTGTTAGCGTTCACGCCAAAGGTTACGCCAAAATGTATGGGAATGACATTACCTGCCGAAAGGACACGACGTAACCTTTCCGCAGGTAATGTCATTCCCACACATTTTGGCGTGAACGCTAACAGAAATGTATTTTGTCTCTAGGCCCTGCTCAGTTAAAACGATTTCTTTTTGTTATCAGTTTAACTCTCCAACTACATCAATAAACTGCCGAAAATTCTCAGTAACACATTGTGGGTATAAAAGATATGCATTTAATTTCTATCTTTTATTAAGAAACATGCGATAAGAAACCTAAACAAAAAAGTTCAAAAAACAAAAATCTTTAACTTGTGTTAGTGTCCCCACTAACTGGGAATGTTCCCGGGCACATGGGAACATTCCCGTTGGGAAGTTACTGGGAACGGGAATGTTCCCACGACACAGAACTTCAGTTGGCCAACGAAGTCAAGTATCTCGGGGTCATCTTGGACAACAAGCTACACTGGAGCAGTCATCTAGACAACAAGCTGAACAGGGCCTGCATCACCTTCTGACAGTGCAGGAAAATGATAGGTAAGAGGTGGGGTCTATCACCCAAAATAAGACTATGGCTGTACACCGCAGTGATCCGCCCCATGATCACCTACGGGGCCGTGGTCTGGTGGCCCCGCACCAAGCTAGCTACAGCCACTAACAAACTACAGCGCATGCAAAGACTAGCCTGCATGGCGACCACGGGATGCATGAGGACTACTCCGACTGCAGCGATTGAGGCCATGCTGGGACTGCCGCCGCTCCACCTGTTCATACAGCAGGAAGCAACGATGGCGGCGGCGCGTCTAAAGGCTACAAATCTATGGAGTAAGAGTGACACACAACACACCGCGCTGCTTAAGGAACTCAACAGTGAGTTATATCACGAAGGCAATAAATGACCGGGTGCCCAAAAAATTTATCTTTGATAAAAAATACAAAATCCAACTGCATGAGGATCGCCGGTGCGAAGGATTGCGTCCCGCAGAGCTGCGTATCTTCACAGACAGATCGAAAACAGGTAGTGGCACAGGAGCTGGAGTCTTCTCGGAGGACCTCAACATCCACATAGCCACACCACTGGGGGTCCATAACACAGTGTTCCAGGCCGAATGCATGGGCATCTCCCTTGCTGCATCTGCTATCATGGCCAGGGGAGTTAAGGACCACTCAATCCGCATACTCTCGGACAGCATGGCTGTTCTGCAAGCGCTGAACAGTCACACAGTTGACTCTGGGCTAATATACGAGTGCCACCAGCGCCTTAACGAGGTAGGTAGCCTCAACAATATTACCATTCAGTGGATCAAAGGACACAGCGGTTCGCTAGGCAACGATGCAGCCGCTGAACTTGCCAGGAGGGGGTCGAGTATGGCACCAGTGGGACCAGAACCCATCGCGCCACTTCCCTTCGGGTATCTACGCACTCTGGTAAGGAAGCGAACCAGGTATCAACATCACAAATTATGGTTGGACCTAAGTGAGTGCAGGCAGGCTAAGGAAGCACTTCCTGAGCTCGATGCTCGCCTCACGAAACAGGTTCTCCGTTTAACTAAACCTCAGCTGCGTATAGTTACAGCAGCCATAACTGGCCACGGGTCATTTAACAAACATCTCTTTGTCATAGGAATAACAGACAGTCCGCTGTGCAGGGCCTGCATGGAGGACGACGAGACAGCGGCTCATGTGCTGATAAACTGCCCGGTGGTCGCTAAATACAGGGCAAAATACTTCGGTAACCCAGGTACCCTACGTGAGGTTGTCAGCAACACCAAGACGTTGCTGGCCTTTCTCGAGGAGCTGGGGTGGATCGAGTAACTGAGTCTCCCACCCGGACGCAAAATACGCGCTTTGACGTGGAGTTGCGGACAACAGCCCGTTTTACCTATTACCTATGTTCCCACGACACATCACTAATCAAGACAGCCACACCGATTGCAATCTCTGAGTCATGGTTATAATTGTTACCTACTATTCTTAGTAACCAACATTAGACGGCCATTAGTTCTTCTGAAGAAGTACGTAATAATTATGGTCATTGCTTGTCTAAAAATAATATTATTATTTTGCTACATTATTTTACCTGACTGCGGCAAAGGATAACAGACTATGTATGCATGGTCATCTGTTCCCTCATAACTCCTAAAGTACGTGTACAAACAAGGTATCTTTGGAAGCGCCATGTTGTCCGACGGGTTATATGCTTTAAGACGTCACATAAAATACAACTAGAGGCATAAAACGGATTTATAACGATACCGAATAAATAGATCATAATAATAATTAAAGATTAACAAAACAAAAGTGTTTGATATCCCATGAAAGGTCTTACTGAATACTTTTTGAAAATATATGGGTTATCTTAAATGACTTCCTACACTACAATATGCCAGTTCAGCGACAAGTATAGTCCTCAATAATATCCCTCATCATCTGTCAGAGTGTTCGGCGCCTCCAACTCTGCGGGCGGCGCAGTCAACAGTAGCTTCGCGGGTGTCTCTCCGCCGCGCACGCGTAGTGCGTACACCGCCATTTCAACCTTATGCACGTTGGCGCGAGTTGTTTGGAGCTTGCGGCTTAGGAGACGGCTTCCTGTTATGCCTGGAAAAAGATAAAAGTTGGAGTTGTTTTAGTACTTTGCGTTTGGTTGCTGGCTTTCAGATGGGGCCATTATTAAATTAAACTGTATTTTCTGCCAGTCAGCCGCTTGTGTACTAAGTATTCAAATTGGTTTTAGACGAAAGAAGGCTGACTAGTGGATCCATAATCTGCCTAGGTTTTTCCCAATTATGTTAAGGTAAGTGTCCACTCAAAAACAGCTGAATACCAGTATTTTACATGAAGTGGCTGATATGGTGCAATCTTTCAAGGGACTAGATTACTGCAGTTTGAAAACTATAGTCATCACCATCCTCTTCCTGTTAAGTTGCAGTATTTCATGTCAGTCTGTCGGTGTTTGGCTACAATAAACATAATTCATGTCAAGTCTTACCCAAGTACCCAGTGTACAAGTGCCTGACAACATCACAGGCTTGGAAGCACTCCTCACTGTCCCCACTAGATATACTGTTGATGGCCTTCCTCATGAGTTCTCCAGTCAGATCAGCTAAACCCAGCATGTAGTCAGATTCTGGCAACATAGTAATCAGAGCCCGTTGGTTATCATCATCTGTGATGTTATACTGTAATTCCTTCTGAACTTCTGGGTAAGTAATGATCCTTTTTTCAGTCATAAGAGAAAGAAATGTCCTGGCTTCAATGTACTCCTGGAATCCAGCTGTGACTGCCCTGGAGTGCAGGTAGGCCGGACTGTTTTCCAGCTCTAAACCAATGCTTTTGATTGGGCCATGGATTAATTTCTGAATTCGTTCATTTGCTTCAGTGAGCGTATTCTCTGATGAATCCTTTCTGGAAATGTAATATTTTGTTAGTTTAGAAGTCATACAACAAAGCTACTGTGCTATCACAATATATTTTGTAAGTTTTTATCATTAGATGGCGTACCTACCTGATACTTCATCTAATTATATTATGATGCTGCAATGATAGGGAAAGTATAACAGGAACCCTATCACAATGTAAGGAAGTTCATTTAAACTCACGTTATAGGCGAATGTAACAAGAATATGATTCTCTTGCTCTCAATGGTAATATCGCGCGACAATTTGACGAGTCGCTCATGCCTATCCTGACGCTCATTCAGCTTGATGGCGGCATCTCTGAATATAGCAAGCACGGGGCTGTCTGGTGGAAACGACATTGCAGTCTCTCGGGCTACGGAAGCCAGCGTGTGGTCCGAGTTGTTCGGACCTCTACGATTGCCACGGTAGTGTTTTCCTGAAAAATGATTAGGGTTTAGGTATTCTTACTACGTATAAAAGTCAAGGAATCCGCTGGATGCGGGAAGCACAGAACCGGTCGAAGCGGCGGAGCTTGGGGCAGGCCCATGACCAGCAGTGGACGTCTTTCGGCTGAAATGATGATGATGATGATGATAAAAGTCAACGAGACTGAAAATGCTAATTACACATATTATTTATCAATAACCAACTGAATTGCTCAATATTGCAGAAAACATACATCTTGGAAATATCAATACGGTACCATCTTTCATGCGAACAATTTGTTAAAAATAAACTTACCTGGACCAGGCATAGTTGTTATTGAAGTAGTTACAGAATCTCAACTGTCTGTTTCTTTAGAAAAGTGGCTGCTTCGTGCTTCGTCGAACTTTCTGCTGAACGTTTATTTATTTGTTGTCAATTTCAACATTGACCACAGACATTGACATAGGGCGCATTCCGTATTAGACAAATAGTGATAATATCGCGAACGCGAAGCCAACCAAAATAAAAATCAGTACTAATGATCTGATAACTCTTAAATTTTTTGACTATTCAATTTGGTCGGGTTCGCGATATTATCACTTTTGTTGCATTTCGGAACACGGCATATGTAGTTTGTGCATTGACCAGTGTTGCCACAGAACATATATACTCCTAACGGAGAGTGTTGCCATGTCCAAAATCTGGTCGGTGGTAAATCCATTATAAAAATACGGTAGATTTTATAAAACTACGGTGATTGGGTTGATGAGAAAAACGGTGTAACACTTTTTTTTTAATCAGACAAAAATACAAGTAAAATAACTAGATAATAGTTAATTCACAAACATATGGGTACAAAAATGAGGAGAGGTATGGAAATAAATACCATAATTATTTTGAATGTGACGCCAAAATCTCCTCATTTTTGTAGTTTTTTTTTTCTTAGCATATTATCATCAGGTTTGAAGTTAATACAATTTTGTCCGTGTCTTTTATTAGACTGCTGCATCAAAATATTCTCTTTTATAGAGCTAGTTATGAGTTTGTTCCGTTTTTTTTTGTCTTTATACTGTCTCATAATCGACTGTACTGTAGTAATCAACTGTAAAAACTTGACGACTTGACAAGTTACTAAATTCGACGAATGCCATGTAACTAAATGTAACGATCGCATCGATCACTAATAAAGAACTAGATACACAATCCCAAGCAAAAGTTCGCTTAAAACTGTCATCAAATTGTGTTTAATGTGTAATGCTACTTGAAATAAATGTACAGTAATGTAAATTCAACCTTAAACGCAATGCTTATGGTTTATTTCACAAAGCTATGTGCAAAAAGCAATAAATTTTTACGACCGGTACTCACTGGTCAACGTACATTTAAAAAATCAACCTTACACGCATGTCTTAAAGTTTGAGCAATAAAGTTTTACGATCCGAAATGAGTGGAGTCGAACTGTCCAATATTTTTTGTTTGTACTGCAATAATATATGGCCTTTTTTAATTTCGTGGATAATGTATTTAAAAAAAATGTGTACATAAATGTTATCTATTCTATGGTGTGTATGTGTAATGATTATAGTTTACTTGAATGTAAATGTTTTTGGATAGGGCACCACATTTATTTATTAATGAAACGAATAAATAGTAATCATAGTCATTTATTTATCTTTCTTTTTGGTATACATATTTTGACCTAATTATTAAACTCAGAATAAACTTACAGGCAACGCCAAAAATACAAAAATAGCTGTTAAATATTTACCTGTTTTGATTAATTCGGCAAAAGTGTTTAAAAATATGAAATTATGCTAATCGCTAATATGAAATTTCACTCTCTAAAAAAGCTTCGAACACACAACGCTTCTTTGGGTCGGATTGAAGAATTCTTTGGATCTTTGACGTGCTATAACTGATATCCATTCTCCACACCTCATTGGATCTTGAGGAAAGCTAAAAAAAACTTTCATCTTTAATTTAATTACATGAACATAGTTAAAATTAAATCCATAAAGTGTTACTATAATATTGACAGAAACAGCCAAGTACTCTAATTAAACAAAAAAAAAAAAAACAATAATTCTTTAATAATAAAATTTAAAAAACAATAGCGTCTCCAACAAATGGAACAGAATCAACGCACATACATAACCCGAATAATTCAAGTGGGCATGCTATAGCATGGTTAATACGTTTAGTATGAGTCTTTAGAATTGAGATGCTTTATGACGCCTGCTGTTTAAAACGATTTACTCAAAAAAAAAAAAAATGTTTTTACGATGATTTCTTGACAAAATATCAGCATTTAGAATACAGTGATAATAATTATATAATGATAATATTAATACTTACCGAAAATTTCAAACGCCATACTTTTTTAGCGTCCTAAGTAGATGTGTGATTTAAATATTTTTTAAACGAGCACTGAGACATGTTTACCGTCGGAGCGTTCGAATGCTACTAAATCAAAAGCGCACCCAAATGTTCAAGTGGGTGCTCATTTGGTGAGGACATTTTTTGCCGCTGATTGTGTATCTAGTTCTTTATTAGTGATCGATGAACGATCGTAATATTACTCGAAATTAATATCTATGAACGTCAACTCAATTTGTTAGCATTATAGAGGGCCCGAAACGGGGAATCCCTGAACTTGCCTGTTGGTGTGACCATTGTAGTGTTGGACAAAAAATTAGGGATCGGAGTGCGTTCATAATACATAATAATTGTGTTTTGATTTAGTTAACTTTTTTACAACAGGAATCTTAGTCCTTCCAGATTACGGTAGATTTTGTCACCGTTGTCATGCCTCGACGGTAGGTGGTAAATTTTTGCTGAAAACGGTGCATTTACCGTAATTACGGTGCACATGGCAACACTGGCATTGACTGTTGATTTGATCCATTCATTCAGTGTTGCCACCTTACTTTTTGAACTCTGCAAACAGAGGTGCTAGTGCTAGAGTTGCCTGATGTACATTGAACAAAATTATGATTCGCGACCGTAACAAATAAAATATGGCTGGCTTTTCATAATCCATAAAGTTCATTTCATTGAATGACTTTCATTAAATAGTCATTCAACTGACTAGCAAATTACAAAAAACCGTAAGAACATTTGAATTTCACGGGGTACCCAGAGTCAATGGTGCTAGCATAAAATGACTTTTCGCCATTTAGGCCACTCGGAAAGGTTTTGGGGCGACCGGCGACCAATGTTATCGATAGGTAACAAGCTACCTATCTCAGAAAAAATATTAGGCGATTTTATGCTCCATCTGTGGAACGATAAAATGTCCGGTGTTAAAATACTAATACTTATAAAATATACATACATACTATTATACTTATGTTAGGTTATGGCCGCTCTTATCTATATCTATCTATACTAATATTACATAGAGGAAAGATTTGATTGTTTGTTTGCATTGAATAGGCTCCGAAACTACTGAACCGATTCGAAATTAATTCACTATTGGGAAGCTATACTTGCCCCGGGAACTACGCGGGAGAAACCGCGGGGCGCTGCTAGTTCGTGAATAAAGATTATGATTCATCATCTGCCTAGCCTTTTCCCAATTATGTTGGGGTCGGCTTCCAGTCTAACCGGATGCAGCTGAGTACCAGTATTTTACATGGAGCGACTGCCTATCTGACCTCCACAACCCAGTTACTGGGTAACACGATCCCCTTGGTGAGACTGGTTGTCAGACTTTCGGGCTTCTGACGACCCGCCTTAACGACTGTCAAAGATTCACAAATGACAGCCGGGACCAACGGCTTAACGTGCTTTCCGAGGCACGGAGGGGTCTTGGTATGTAAAGATGGTCACCCATCCACGGACCAACCGCGGCAAGCGTAAGTTAACCTGGCCGATCGACCCGTGCAGCTATGATTACTAAGATTATGATTACTAAGTAGTAATAAATGGCGACAAGTCGTCTAGTCTAGCACCATTGCATTGACTGAAATTGATTTTGACTTCATAAAGTTGTTTTTTTTGTTTTAATTTTTCTGAAGCATTTTTCATCGTGGCAACTCAAATTGATCACAGATTAAACAAAATATTCGTTCGAAATCTAATCGCAAGAGTGGAATGGAATGACTCATTCTTTCTATTCGTTTGAAAATCGACGTCAACTCGACGTTTTGTGGTTTAGTTTTCTAAAATACTAGGTAAATAAATGCTGAAAATCTTTGTAAATGGAGCCTTTTTGTGATTGTAATGTTCTTGATTTGAATCATAATATGAGTTTGCTTACAGGAATTCGTGTCGACTGCCCAGAGTCCGCGAATTTCTGCTTTTCAACTGATAAACGTTGGGTGTGACCGACTTCCCGTTTGCTTAGAAACTTGAGGTAAATATAAAAAGAAATGTGCTATTTAATAGGAGTTTCCAATATGTGCGTTAGTAATAATAAATTACCTTTAGTGTTTCAGATACTTAAAAATGTCGCAAACTCTCACGTTTGGTGACTCAGTGGCACCGGTGACTTGTCATGCATGGAATAAGGACAGAACCCGTAAGTATTTTACTGTTCCACATATTGCGTTTCATCAAAGAAACTTCAATGTTTCTAGTACCTATTAGTGGTCAGTGTTCTATTTGGTCCACCAAGCGTTATTTATCATTAGACCCCATGCTAAATGATTTTATTTCTGTAAGTAGGTTTGTACAAACACTTATACACGCCAATCATATTTTTTTAAACTGGATGAGGTCGGCGTTTCCTATCTGGCTACTCTGAGAAGAAAGGCCGAAATAAACTCAAGAGGTCAGTCTCTTTTAAAGTCCAGACATAATCTTTGTCTAAATCGTTTATTTCACATAGACCTGCATGAGTAGTTATGAAACGTCAGAAGCTCAGGTGCACGGTTCCAAATAGTCGCTTCCTATGGAGAAGAGCCGGCAAGAAACTCCACAGTTACTCTTTTAAAAATAATGGGCAATAATGTTTTCAAATTACAGTGATAATAGGTATGGGAGGACAGTGCAGGCCTGTCAATAAGTACCAAGTACTTAGAGGAATGAAAATACAGAATAGAAAATCGTCTACAAATCTAGTCTGTATTGCCTACAACGTTCTCTCATTCACAATATGTAAAATAATCTACATAAATAAAATTAACCTATTTAAACCAACTGACATGATTTCCATGAAATATTGCTCAGGGTGGGGCGCTTGCCACACCCTGACTACGCCCATGACTAGTTCTACTTAAAATTTAAACCACAAGTGCACCAATAGTTTCAAATCCTGTATGTTACCATTTCACTCTTGGATTTTGATATAATTTGGCAAGGAGGCTACTTTTCTCCCAGTAGCACATACCCAGAGGATAATTTCCGACATCCATGTAGGCTGAATCTATTTTTTTAAATAAATCCTTTTTCCTAACCTTGAAATAAAATACTACACAACAAGTAATATCCAATTTCATGCTTATATTACAGAAATTGCATTTTCTCCAAACAACAATGAAGTTCACATCTACCAGAAAGAGGGGAATGATTGGAAGCAAACCAACAACCTGGTGGAACATGACCTGAAGGTGATGGGCATTGACTGGGCCCCAAACACCAACCGCATTGTAACCTGCTCCGTAGACCGCAATGCTTACGTCTGGACTCAGGGAGATGATGGCAAGTGGTCAACAACTCTTGTACTCCTCCGCATTAACCGAGCTGCAACTTGCGTCAAGTGGTCACCTATGGAGAACAAGTTTGCTGTTGGCTCTGGAGCTAGGTTGATCTCTATCTGTTACTTCGAGAAGGAAAATAACTGGTGGGTGTCCAAGCATATCAAGAAGCCCATTCGCTCAACTGTTACCAGCATTGACTGGCACCCGAACAATATCCTGTTGGTTGCAGGCTCTGCTGATTTTAAAGTGAGAGTGTACTCAGCTTATATCAAAGATATTGAAGACCAACCAGGCCCAAATGTTTGGGGTGCAAAGCTGCCTTTGGGACAAATGTTGGCAGAGTTCCCCAACTCACCAAATGGAGGTGGATGGGTGCATAGTGTATCTTTCTCAGCAGACGGGAACAAAGTCGCATGGGTGGGACATGATAGCTCCATAAATGTAGCTGATGCTACTCAAGGGAGAGGTATCATAAAAATGAAGACTGAGTACCTGCCCTTCTTGGGGTGCAGTTGGGTGACCAACAACTCCCTGGTTGTGGCAGGACATAGCTGCATTCCTTTACTGTACTGCCATGAAGGTAATCAGGTTAAGTTTATTGCCAAATTGGATAATACTCAGAGGAAGGAGTCTGCAGGGTTATCAGCCATGAAGAAGTTCCAGTCCCTGGATCGCCAGGCGCGCATCGAAACCAACGACACTTTCCTTGATTCCATTCACCAGAATGCTATCACTTCCATCCGCTTGTACGAAGGCACCAAGGCTAACACCCGCAAGTTCAGCACCACTGGACTGGATGGACAACTAGTCATTTGGGACTTGGACTCCTTGGAGAGGTCTATTGAGGGACTGAAGATTGTTTAAATCAGACTTCTTTTAAATTTATGATTTTTATTTTTAAGGAATAATAATATAATATAATAATCAGTTTGCGTGCGAGTTCTGAAGTCACTCCAAATAAAAACGATAAACATGGAAAGCAGTGAGAAAGTAAAAGTTCACAATCACAGTCTGATCAGTCTAGCTAGAAGAATTACGAAGCAAAGTAGCAGTGAGTGAATTCAGCTCCCCAGACGGTAAAAACTATCAAATATACAGAATAAACTATTATAATTTATAGATACAACTTCTATGCTTTTATAATATACAATTTAAAAATTTAACTTGATAATCAAATCAATAATTTATAACATAAATTAGAAATAAGACTACTACACCCTATAAAATATGATAGATCACTTTTAATACTACTGAAGTACTGATTGCTGTCAATATTACATTAAATTTTAAGGAATCAACCGAAGTATTATTTTTAACATTAACATCAAAGTCATACTTTATCCTAGAGAACTATAAGGCCATATTGTTTGTTAGTGTTGTGTTGTTATTGGGCGTTGGTGACGATGTTGAAGACGGGCCCGATGCGGATGAACACGCGCCGCAGCACGGAGCGCAGCTCGGGCTTCAGGTCGAAGCAGGTGATCTCGCACAGCAGTGGGTAGTAGCTGGACACGTGGGCCGCGAACTGGAACACGTTGCATCACTCATTACTGTTTGCGTGTTGATAGCATGGACATGGTATGATGATCTCATATAGCGAAGTTAGGTCAATAATACGTAATCGGGTTATTGTAATCCTAACTACATTACATGGCTGTCTTGCGAATATCCCTAGACTGACTCATACATTCCGATTCTGTTGTTATCGATTAGGACGCAGATACAAGCGTTTTTATTAGTGTATAATGATTACCTATCTATGTTTAGATTTCATAAAACCTACAGAAATAATCCTCAAGGTGGTCTATAACGAGTAGAGACTAAGACTGTAGAACAAATCAATCACAATGACCTTATTACATAAACGTAGCAAAGCGACCTCGTCAAGTTCGATTCCCGTCAAGAGATTTTTTTAAATCATGTAATAGGTACTCAACATTATTTATTTTCAAAGTCGACTCCAGGTATTCTGCTATTACTTATTATACAAGTCAGAATGTTGTTATGAGTGCAAAAACTTTGTTTGCGCATCTTGTGTCAACCATAAGTTATGCTCATCAAATAAAGTAACAAAAGCGTGACGGTAGCGATACATTATGCTAAATAAAGAAACGTTACTTTCAATCAACAACTGTTCTTACATATTATCGCGAAACGTGTTTTCTATCTGCAAAAAATATACCTACATACTTTCTACAAAACTTATTGTTGATTGCTAAACTGGTTGCCCAGCGACACATGAATGTGATCGTGATTCAAACCGACTGGACTCTTAAATCGCGACACTATCATATATCATAACCGATAGCATCTACAATCTAATTCCATTATATTGTTACGATAACGATAAGTACATAAGCACGAGGTTATTGGACAAGATGTACTTACTCTTTCGTCTGGCATCTTCAGTATTCTTGTGAGGATCAAAAGCAGGATGGACGTCCACGCATCCCGGTGCGCTTCGCTCGATACTCCAGCAAAGTACTCCAAAGCTTCACAACAAATACTGATGAGACTCTTTTGGACTGCAGGCCAGTGGTCCCGCCGCGTCTCGTCGCTGTACATCTTGAACAGTATCCGCAGCACGCACGCCAACGACTGCGTCTCTTGTTTCAACATATTCGGCTTCACAGAGCCTTTGAAATTAGCTTTCCACAACACATTCCTCTGTGCATTGTTAGTGTTAAATGTTTTAGCGAAGCGGTGACTACACATCAAGCATTCGACGAGTCGCAGCAGATGTGGCGAGCTAAGCAGTCGATACATTCCTTGTTCTTCACGCTGACATTCCTGCTCCGTGCCGGGCGTGCCGCCGGTCAGCTCCGCGGCTGCCAGGGCGAGCGTCTCTGCGTCTTCCTTTCGCGACGTGGCAGGGTAGAACACGATGTTGTCGATCGTTTGGATCAGCTCCAACTGCACCACGCATTTGATCAGGAGACTGTTGAACACCCGGTTGGAGGACTTGATCTCGTCTCCTCCCTGCGGTTTCTTCAGGATCCCGTGTCGGACTTGAGGCGTGTCGTTGTCCTCGTTCTCATCTGGTTTCCAAGTGAGTAGGGTGGTGGGCAGCGTGCTGTTGAATATGTCCAACATGATCTGGCACGTGTTGCTCCACGTGTCGTCGCTGAACTTGGTGCCGTTGGATATGACGAGGTTCTCGAGGCAGTTGGTGCCAGACCGCGCCAGCTGTTCGTTGTCTTGCTGCACGCACCAGTGGAGCTGCGCGTACAGCTGCTCCAGCAGGAGAGATCCGAGAATGTCAAAGTATTGCGTGAAGACGTCGACGATGGCGTACAACGCGTGATTGCATGTCGTAGTCATCCACTCGTTCTTCTCCAACTGATGCTCAGGTAACTTCATGTTGTCGAAGATTCTGAACAGAATATTAAATAGGTCTCTCCACCAATGTGGACGGAATGATTCGCCGTGAGTTTTGATAATCTCGAAGAGGACTGTTAGTCCTCGGGTGCGTACGTCAAGCTTGCAGCGGCTGACGACGCAGGATAGAGAGAAGAGTAGAGGGAACCACCCTCTCAGCCACACTCGGTCTACTTCGGGCGCGCCCGGCTCGCCCTCCAGCCCGGCGTGCTCCACAAACAGTTGCGGCGATGCGCCCACAGCTGTCGCACAAGACCGCACCAGCCTTATAGCTTCCATCGAAGTGTCCGGGAACTTCGCGTTGCAAGCAAATTCTGATAAACATTTTACTGCATCTTGGAACGAGTCGATCATCGCAGGGAACTGTCTCTCATACAATTCATTTATAATTTTTCCAGTAGTTTGGAATGCTAAGTCGACGATCGCTTCATCTTGATCGCTTGCAGCCAAGTGGAATACAGAGAATATATTTTTCCATCCTGACTTGATGTTGGGCGCTTGAGAATTTACCATCTGGGCGATACAACGAACAACCATGTCTCTGATTGTCGGAGAGCTATTTTTCTTCATAATGTGCTCAAATGGTCTCAAGAAATCTTTTTGGAATTTGAAATTAGAGAACTCGCCTTTTTCTATAAACTTCATGGAGAGTTGTCTCAATGAATCCACTGCGAAGAAAGCTATATCTTCGTTACCGCTGCAACCTACTTTGTTGAAGTGATCACCGAGCACTTGCCATATTCGAGACCACTGCAGCCTAATACGACCCATGTTGTAGTACGATATTTCGACGATCTTCTGTAGAGAGAACATTCGAGGGTTCGTGGGATGACTCAATTCATCTAAGGATACTTGACATAATGCTTTGACAAAGTCTACGATGGCGTCACCGTCTAGTTTCGTGGATCCGGTGAATATTCTATCTACTGCTACAACGACACTTTGCGAGCTGGTCTCCCCGATGTGTTCTTTGACGCTCGGGTCCAACGACATTAGACTAAACTTCAAAGAGTCCGGCTGAGGCTTGATGCCCGACCCTGATAGGAACTGTGGCCGCACTCCCGTTCCTATGAGCTGCGCTAATTCCAACTGAGAAATGCATTTAACGACATCTAACCAACTCGTGCCTAAGTAGTTGCCGTCCGTGTGTGCCACGGTGATCAACGTTTTGATAGTGTCGATGTTCTTTGCTTTCATCTCTGTGATAGGCGAGTTAGCAGTGAGCAGTGTGAAGCGTGCGAGAGCTTGCACGTACGCGTCTCTTTCGAGCGACATGTGGAAAATGCAGGCGATGCGGATAGCGCACCTTATGCCATCTAAGCACAGCGAAGCGATTTCAGGGTCGTCACAATCCTGCAGCCCCACTGAGAAGGCTGCTAGGAATGGTGTCCACGCCATCTTGAACATAGGACGCACATGTTCCACGTGTTTCGCAGTCGTGAACGGAGTTTGCACGTGAGATACAGACTCCATCAAATTCTTCGCAGCGGTAGATATGACGTCCATCTCCATGTTCCAGATCAGTTTCCTCTTCTTCTCGTTAGCGATCATGTGTTTCCCTGGTTTCGATGAACTCTTCATCTTAATCTCGTGACCGGCTATTTCGTCGTATATCTGTGACAAATATTCACGTGGCAGGTCATTGTTGTCACTAATGCCACTATTCAACTTAATGTATTGTTCTTTTGTCATTTTATTCTTGACTTGCGGCGAATGTAAATCTGTTGTCAGCATTATTATGGAAAACGCTAAAACATAAACGGTGTCCGCACTCATGAATAGCGTGTTGTTAGGGTTGCACTCGCAGTAGCGAGATGCGAACTTTTCCATTAGTCTGTCTATTTTCTGGGCCTCGCCGGGGAGTCTGAATCCTTCTAAGAAATAACGCAATGCAGCCACAATATCCATGCTCGCGAAATTCATCGAGTCTACATAAGAGTACATAACTTCCTTGGAATGATCCTCGTTCTCGCCTAAATATTCCCCAACAAACGTTTTGTCGAGTCTCTCGTCGGTTAGTAACCATTCAGCAATCTCTTTTGTCGATGTTCCCAAGAGACCTTGTTCTTGTAAGAAGGATACTCCTCGTTTTGGTTTCCTGTTAAATAGGTCAATGCCTGTTTCCCAAACCTCCTTCTGCTGTTTCAATACTTCGAATTGTTCTGGAGAATCTAACGTCTCTCTATTGCCGATATTGCTGGATCCTGTGGAAACTAAACTTAGACTAGATCCTCCATGAGATTTGATGCTATGATGGTCATGGTCTTCCTTCGCGATTCTTTCACCCAAAGTTGTTTGCAGATTTGGATTAATATAAAGCTCTTTGCTCCATTCAACCATACATTTTAATATCGAGACTAGACATTCGAGTCCACGAATGCGCATGGACTTTTCTTGGTTGGGCGTAGCGCCCAGTTCCAAAGCTTGCCTTCCTTGGGCAATCTTCGAAACATCATTCACCAATCGCTGGAACAGATTGGCGGCTGATAAATCACAGTCGTAGTTCACGTATATGTCTACGACACTCTGCGCGTCTCCACAGATCCTGGTCAATGCTTGGATGACCATCCATTTGTGCTCGAAAGACGAGCTCGAAGTCTCCAGAATGTTCATAAAGATTTCTTTGAAGAACACTTCAATTTGCTTCTTTAGGTGCACCTTGAAGTTTTGCAGAAGAGCTAAGAAAATAGCCAGGGATAGTTCGAATACTTCTGGTACAGAACTGACACCATTCTTCGATAGCGCCACACAAAGATACTGCTTAATAGCTGTGATGAACATCTCATTGTTCCTGAATACTGGACCAGCATTTTGTAAGATGGACAAGAGAAGATGAAGAGAAAGAATTTTGGACCTTAGCTCATGTGACTTAGGGTCTGGAGTGCCTTCAGGTAAAGGCTTCATTGAAAGCTTGCAGAGAGCTCTGAATACTAAGAAAGCATCTTTCTGTAACACATGAGTGAACTTAGCTGTGACTGAGTTGTCATTTTCTGAAATAACATCAACACTTTCTTGTGATGGTATTCTTTGTATCGTAGCTTCGGTCGGCACTTGACCATTACTCTCGTGGGAAACACTCCCACTATCATGAGAATCTGATGGATTTTCATTGTTATCAGGACTATTCGTAACATCTTCTTCAGATGTTTTCTTAGTTGCAATACTTATGGCATTATCTATAACTGAATCTACTATTTGTTTAGCAATCATTTTTGCTTCTAATACTTCGTCCACCTCTTCACCTTGCGTTTGATCGACTTCTTTAACTTCTTCTGTATTGTTAGGTGTTTCTTCTGACACAACATTACCATTTGGCATTTTGTGTGGCATTTCTATTACTGTATTACTGGTGTCATTTGCTTCTGATTCAATGGCTTGATTCTCCATTTTCGTGAAAATAACATTCAGCATCTGTGTCAGGGTTGCTCTCGCTGTGGTCTGGTTGATAAGGTTTTTGCTTGCAAGGTAGATGTTGTAACATGTTCTGACAGCAAGGAGTACCGTGCCCTCGTGAACCTCGACATGTTGACTTGTGATTACTGTTAGTAGAGCTTTAATTATTTGTAGCTGCACGCCTTCATCAGTCTGTGGTCCTGTGAAACAGCTGCAGATTGTTTCAACAATTCGGTCTATGAGTAGTTTCCGTGGTGTAGTCGAGTCAGGAATGTTTCCGGTGAGATGGCCATACGCAATTAGTTTCTGTAGGCAGTCTAGAGCTGTCACGACTATCCTGGATGCCTTGCTCTGGCATGCCAGTTCGAATGGTAAAAAGTACTTTTCTGCTGTAATAATGTTTGAAGCGTCATTCTTGGGTAGAGGCAGAGTTCCCGATGTAGGACTCTCTGATGACTCAGGTTGACCTCCATTTTTCAATTCAGTTTTGATTTCCTCTGCAAAGAAAAATAGTGTTTTTAAAATAGTCCTAATGGAATGCCCATGTAGTTTCTATAGGAAATGTAATATAAATTTCAATGAACTATATCTTTGAGGATAGTGATTATAAATAATGTACTCAGATAAAAAATAATAGGTTTTTCAATAAGCTGATATCAAAAGTCAATGTTCCGAATTTTCGTTTTGATAAATTTAGATGTATAACAGGATAACTCAAGGGCGGAAGGAAAGGCCTTGGTTAAAATTGCATTTAAATTATTTTCTTGGAGTAAGTATCTAAAACTGAAAATGTTTTAACTGTGTAGCTTCACGGGAACCTTGTAACAGAAACAGAAAAATGCATATTAGACTGTAAGTGTTCTCACTAATGAAAAACAGGCAATCTGTCAGTGAGAACGAGGGTGCCATAATTCAATACGCGGGCCCAATGTGACTGCAGTTAGAAGTCTTTGAATTTTTGGTTCCAGGGCATGCTGGTTTCCTCACTATGTTTTCCTTCACACTACAAAGTAAAGTGTCTGCTTGGGGTTCGAACCCACAACCTACAACTCGTAAGTAGCGGCCATTACCAAGCGGTAATGGAAGGTTTAAACAGAAAATTTATAAAGAAAAAAAAAACTTAGTAAGTAAATAATTAAATAAAATGCAGTTTAAGTTTATAGCATATTTCAAATGACTTTGGTTTTTATAATACCGTGATGCAATTTTGACTTCATCATGACAAAAATGTGTCTTAACATTTTAAGAGCATTACTAAAATGTATACAAGTTGCATCTTTCTAATATTAAGTGACACATTAACATATCGCACACTGAAGACTGATCTTGAAGACTAGGAATGAACAATGAAACAGAAAACCATTCAATACTCTTAACTGCACAACTATCAGTAATTCTTTCTGAATAAATAACATTTTCACTTTGACTTTCCTTAAAATGAAGATTGACTTTCCGCATTTTCGTAAAGCTAGAAACTAATTGCATCTTGTATCTACATTCATCATCATTATCCACAACCCCACTTCCCCCACTGCTGGACATAGTCCTCTCTTTTCTTGTGCCAATCCTCACGCTCCAGAGCCAGCCTCATCCAGGTTTTTCCGGCAATGGCATCAATGTCGTCTGCCCATATTGCTGCCAGACGCCCGACATTACGTCATTGTATCTCACTCTTTACACTCCCTCTACACTTAATATGATTAAAGTCTCTCTACCTACTTAGAAAAAGACAGGCTACTTTCCAGATATATTAAAAACTTTTCAAATACACTTACAAAAGAAATCCTTTTCATTGAATTAATGGAGGGATTACTTTAAAGAATATTTTTTCTTTTTCTTAGCCGTATTGAATTTGAACCTGTAGTGATCAGACAGGTGAATAAAGAACGGGAACGCATTTACAAGGTATTTTAGCTGTAAAAACACCTTTTAAAATCATACAGTAAAGGGTCATGACAGTATTTGGTCATCAGATACTTATAAGAAAATGTGTGGATTAGTTTTGTTGTTGGCAATGTCACTGTGGCAATAAAACTACTCCTTCAAGTATTACTACTCAATCAGAGATTACAGTTGCATTATGTAAGTTTTATCTATATAAATAAAACGAAAAGGACTGACTGACTGATTGACTGACTCATCAACGCCCAGCCCAAACCCTTGGACCTAGAAAGCTGAAATTTTTCACAGAGGTTTCCTGTAAAATGTAGACAAGGAATAAGGAAGGATTTTTCGAAATTCAACCCCTAAGGGAGTTAAATAGGGGATGAAAGTTCCGCGCGGGCGAAGCCGCTGGCAAAAGCTAGTTGAGCATAAATATTAATGTGTAGTCTCCTGCTGCATTGACTGCCGAAATTACAAATTAACTGTCAAAGCAATGCATATAAAGAGACTATTTACATACTAAAGTACTTCTAGTTAATTCTACCATATGTATACAGGAAGTATGATTGCATACTTAGTTATAGTATGTTATATTGTTATTCAAGCAATGCGCATAGAGCTGTCTATTATGTTTTCATTCTATCTTATTCGTTTTGTGGTGTGTAAAAGGAATTTGTTATCAATGATTCATTTAGTATTGTGGTATGGTTTGTAGGAATTCCTAGAATGTTTATGAAGCTGTTAAGGCCGGTACAGCAAGATGATGTAGGCCGGTGGAGAGGCTTATAACCAGTAGCTGTAGCTTGTTGACGATGTGGGCTTATAAAGTTATGAAGAAATTATATTGTAATTACCAGGCTTTGAACACCGAATCTCAGCTGTAGTGCCAACAGTAATACAGAAGTTCTCATACCACATTATGTTTACACAATTTTCATCTAGTACTGTGGTACTAATTGAAACTCAGGTTGTTATCGGCGTAATTGCTACCTAGGTGTGATGTAATTTGTGTGCAAAGTTTTGCATGTTACTGTGACATATCAACATGTATGCTCACCCAACAGCAGTAAGAGGTATTTACCAGTGAACATTGGTAATACATGCATACAATCACACTAGGTCATGTACAAATTATACACATTATTGGTTCCACACAACCACTGACATTTGATCCACTGCGTGCGCTCGCCACTATGTCGAAAACACTTCACAAGACTCTATGATAAGGTAAAGTAGGTTTCGACTTTTAAAACCAAGGTCAATACATTCACTATCTAATAAATTATCAATAACAATAAAACTATCGCATTTTAGATTTTAACTTAATTAGTGACAGGTGATAAATATATATACTGCACAAATTCAAGAACATAACGCTATTGAATATTGTAGAATGTCAGTAGGTCTTACCTAAAGCGACTTCGCAGGACTTCTTCAGTTGGCTGTGGTAGGACCTTTTTATGTCCTTATCAGCCAAAATTTTTTCTAACGCTCTGACTATAAACATTTCTTTAGTTTTCAAGTTGGTTTGCATCGTTATTTCATAAGTTGATCACTCCATTCATTCCTATCGGAACCGACTTAGTTGCGCGGTGGTTTTATATTCATTTATATTACTTATTGAGGCACTGTTATATTGTTATCGTATTACTGTATACTCGTATCGAGATAGCACAAATGGAACATCACAAAACTTTAGGGAACTTTAGATTTTTGTGAAATCATTTCTGCGAGACGGAGATTTCTTTCTACGATTCACACCTCATCACAAACATGTCAATTATAAAGGTGCGTTCGTAAATGTCACCAGATTACACAATCCTGTCGGAAGAGTTTTTGTAATTATTAGTTTCTTTCTAGTGATGTCTCTGTACTACTATACGTAAATAGAGAAGGAAATGATTAAATGTTAGTAATTTATTGGTGTTTCCTACGAAACAGGGGAGTTTTGATGATTTCATTTTGATGCGTTCGCATTTATTTGTAACTGTGGATTTGTTGTATTTCATTACGTCACCTAATAAAAAATGTATATTATTCCTGTTTGTGGCCTTTTCATTAAATTCAAGTAAAAATAACACCAACACCGAAATAAAAATTGCTATGATTAATTTCCTAGACAAATACTAATAACTTCACTGTAATATAACTGCGTTTGGTTTTTTCTTTCAAGTCGACAAGTCAAGACAATCAATTCACTCAATTGTCATTTTTTATCTGTTGTGTGTCGCTGACGGACGAATTCGCTTGCGGTTAACCCGCTATTTATGTTAAAAATCGTGAAATTCTTCGTTAAAGAAGAGCTCTTTTTTATTTTTTGTGATTTTTTGAATTAGCCAACAAAATTGCTTCCACAATGACAGTGACGCGGGTTGCGGAGTCCCGCACCGAGTTCAAATTGAAGAGCTTACCTGACGATGCCATATCGAGCGTTAAATTCGCACCGAAATCCAATCAATTCTTGCTGGTGTCGTCCTGGGACTGCTCTGTGAGGCTGTACGATGTCACGTCGAACACGGAGCGCCATAAGTACAACCACGAGCTGCCTGTCTTGGACGTTTGTTTCCGGGTAACAATTCAGTTGTTTTTGCATGCTTGTTCGCTTGAATACAGCCTGTGAATTGCACGCTGATACTTCTTTATCTAAATACATGCATATATATGCAGCTTCTTCATCTGAATGCCTTTATGGTCATACTTTACAAGTGAAAAAATATTTTACCATGTGAACAATGTTTGAATAAAAAAAGATAATTTGGAGTGTTTGAGCAGGTCAGCAAAAGCGTACAGTTTAAAAGCTTATGATATCAATGAAAAAGGCATAAGTAATTTAGTTGTAGATGTGCAGATGACTTGTTATGTACTCGTGGTAAACTATGAAGTCTTGGGCAACATTCCAACTTTCCCAGATCATGGTAACTCATGGTCAAAAAGTTTTAAAACCTTAATGCTGGGTTAATTAAATTCAGGTGTTTTTGTGGTAATGAACCACAAAAACTCCAAACACCTGAATTTAATTATACTTCTTTGCCAGACTCAGTTTACTTAAACTGTGTGGTAATAAACGTGGGATCAAATGCCTCTAGAATTACTTGTTCTTCCACAGTTCATTGGAAAAACTACATTGCCACTTAATTTTCTTTCCAGGATGCTGTTCACACCTATAGTGGTGGGTTGGACCAGATCCTGAAGATGTATGATCTGAATGCAAGTATGGAGACAACCCTTGGTGAACATAAAGGAGCTATACGATGTGTGGAGTTTGCTTCTGAAGTGAATGCAGTGCTCACTGGCAGCTGGGATGGTACCGTCAAGATGTGGGACAGCCGTGTGCCCAATTGTGTTGGAACTTACAATCAAGGAAATGAGAGGGTAAGATATAACAGAATTAGCTGTGTGTGGATGCAATTTTCTTTTGGGCAAGTTTGACAGTACTCACCAAGAAGGATACAGACTTTGTGGTTTTACTAGTAGAACTTGTAGAAGACAAGCCAGCTAGAAATGCCAAAAAATACTGGACATGATGATGCTCTAGAATTAAAACGGAGAAAACTGAGAAAATGTAAAAAAAGTACTACTAAATCATCTTTTTCATCAATCTTCCAGGTATACACAATGAGTATAGTTGGTGAGAAGTTTGTAGTCGGCACATCAGGCCGCAAGATCTTCGTATGGGACGTAAGAAACATGGGACACGTAAACCAGAGACGTGAATCCTCCCTCAAGTACCAGACACGGTGCATCCGAGTGTTCCCTAACAAGCAGGGGTACGTCCTCAGTTCCATAGAAGGCCGGGTGGCTGTGGAGTACCTTGATAGCAATCCAGAGGTTCAGAAGAAGAAGTATGCCTTTAAGTGCCACCGGATTAAGGATGGAGGTTAGTATCAACATGTTGACTTTACTTGGTTTTTGTAAGACTAGCCATTTATGGTTATTATTATGATATGGATAGAGCCATGAGCCACAAACTACTCAAAATATAAGTATTAGTAAATAAAATAGGTTAGTCTGATAAACTAATATTTTCCACTTCATGTATGCAGTATGGCAGATATAAAATAGAAGATATTAAATATCTATATAAATAAAAAGAAAAGTCCTGACTGACTGACTCCTACCAAACCTTTCATTTCAGGTCTCGAAAAAATCTACCCAGTGAATGCAATTAGCTTCCACTCTGTCTATAACACCTTCGCAACAGGCGGCTCTGACGGCTACGTCAACATTTGGGACGGTTTCAACAAGAAGAGGCTGTGTCAGTTCCATAGATACAATACTGCGGTCTCATCTCTAAGCTTCTCCCATGATGGGTCAGCCTTAGCAATCGCATGCTCCCAACTTGATGAAACACAAATAGAAGACCCTAAACCAGAAGATACTATCTACATAAGATATGTGACAGACCAAGAAACAAAACCTAAATGAAAAGCGCAGTATGCCCGGCGCGTCTGTCATTAAGTGGCTGTTTTCAAGTGTGTGTAGCTTAAGGTACGGGTGAAATTGGACTCCTGAACTTTGACTGACAATTTCAACGAATGATTCATTTCCATGTTGAGGAGCTAGATTTATCAAGATTGCTAAGTGTGTCCAAATTTTTCCTCTGTGCATTGGATTCCAATTGCCCCAATAATAATTCCTCATTATCATAAGAATTTTTGATAGTATACTTAAATTGAGAATGTTTTGCATAATAAGCTTATTATTTGTTATTTTGCGCTTGTTCAAATAAAGTGTTCTACTCGCGCATCGGTACCGTCATAGTCTTGTTGTTTCTAAGACGATTATGTTGTCTTACCAGCACATCAAGCTACCTCAATCTGTCAAAATTCTTTGACAGATTTTCTACTTTATGACATAAGCTTAAGGTTCATGTTCAATTGGTAAAATTTGACAGTTTGGGGTAGCTTGAGCAGCTAGCGTCTGTACGAACTACGTCGAAAGGCACTAATGAAAAATACGCGCGTAGAACACTTTATCTAGGCCTATACCTATCCTATGTCTACAAGTCCTCTGTGTGAGTACCCAGGAAACCTGAACATTGTCTAGGAATGTTGACAGTTATGTAAATAGCAATTTTGTTCAATGAAGTACTGAATTTAAAGCCATGTACAGACGGCCGGGTGACAAGATCTTTGTGAATGAACCTTACAGTTCAATTAGAATAAATTTTAGTTGTAAGTGATTAATAAAAAGTAATTAAGTTTCATAAAAGTTTGTTTCATGATTTGACAGGGTTTTTATCGGTTTCATTGTTTTATTTATATACGGATGCGTAAACCTTCGTAAACCCTAAAAACAGACGAGCAAACAAAAACTTACAAGTGCCCTTCCCTTGCGTATACAATGAGTTGACCGCCCTGAAGCAATTTCAATGTCCGTTTATCTAAGCTGATAAACGACATTGAAACTGTGCTTAAGGCCAAAAATAATTCTTCAAACTTGGAAAAATGGCGCTACCGATCCCGGTCTCAAGGTTTTATCAAGAAGCGCCTCATCACAAAATAATAGCAACATTTTCCAAATCCACTGCTTGCAATGACTCAGTATGTCTTTGTGTCTCGAACAAAAGTGCGCTTTTATCAGCAGACTAAGTGCTGCGGAATGTGCACGCCATATAAGTGCATATTAAAAGCATACTGCATTGCTTTGAATTAACACATTCGCGAATACACAAGACGTGTGCGTCCGCAGTGTTTCGCAATTAAAATTTAAGAGCATTTACGCTGCTTTCCTTTGCGAAGACTGTAACTTCTTTGGGGAAGAAATAAAGGTGATTTTACCGTGATTTGTCGATGAAGATAAGCTGGTAAAATGAAAGCTCGGCCAGTTCAAATTGGCGCTCAAACAAAGCTAATGTTTGCGACCACCTGAAGGTTTCTTAGAAGATGTTATTATAAACGTTTGGTGCGTCAAACCAAACGAGTGTTAGCTGTTTACCGAGCAAGTTTACTGCTGTTGTAATTATATTCTAGTACCTATACCTTCGAATACTTGTTAATTGAGGAAGTTGTAGCTAATACGGTACTTTGATCATATGTTTGTTTAAACACGGATTTCTTAACGTTTCTCCTCATTGTTGAGTTTTAATAAGCGCTGGTGTGATGTGGAATTAACTCGTACTATAGAATTTAATAATAACATAGTTGTGGAGATATTGCGTTAGGTGAGGCGAGTATGGATGTCTAAATAGAAATTATAGGCTTGGCATTTATAGTTATTTGACCAGCAGTTAATGTGTTTAGGCTGTAAGAGAAAATTGCAGGTTTAGATAGAGATCAAGACTGAGTCGTGGTCGCAAGCGTTATTGCTGAGCATGAGATCCTGCAATTTGATTCCGAGGTCGAGGAAAGTGTTATTGGGCTTTTCTTTCTAGAATTTCTCAGTTCTCACGGCGTGGGGTCTGGATTTGGGCGCGGTTGGTGGCAATAAGCTCGCCCCTTAGGGAGCGTTCAAGTATTACGTAACGCATTTTTGGTAGATTTTAGATCCTCCCTCCCCCCCATGTAACGCATCGTAACGTTTTTCTGTACCCACCCTCCCCCTCCCTAAATGTTACGTAACATCTAAGTGACCATTTTTACCAACAAGTCACAAGAGAATACAGGAGAAATTCCTAGTGGGCAACGTTTAAAAAAAAATACGATTCACGGACGTGAGCACTATACCACGCCAGATTAGGTTCTGCTGGATCCTGCAAGCTATCTTCAGGCGTTCTGTATTCCGCCGAAAAATCGTAGTCGTCAATTTTCATTTCACTCCACACCTTAGCAAGTATTTCCCCAACGTGCTGAAAATTGCGTTTTTCCAAATCATCATCAACAGTAATTCCTTTTTCGTCGAGATGAGAACCAAAGTGTTCATGCGGCAGGATGACTCCTGACAGTTGTTTGCTGAGGGGGGCCAGAGCCAGATCGAGGTTTTATTACAGCAGGATTGTTTTTCCGACGTTCAGCTTTCTCAAGTGTTTCTTTGGCACGCTTGGCACTATCTCTATTTTTCTTTAAACATTTTTCATCTTCTTTTAATTCTTTCCGTAGTTTTTTATTTACAATCGAGGGATTCCCCGTAAATCAAACGAAAAGGGTTGCCAACTTGGGACATTTTAATTTCCTAGTTTATTTATAAAAATAAAAAGTTACGTAACGCGTTGTTCCAATACCCCCTCCCACCCCTGTAACGCACCGTAACGTATTACAAGACCCCCCCCGCCCCCCAAATTGCGTTACGTAATACTTGAACGTTCCCTTATGTCAAGGGACTTAAACATAACTAGTGGAATGTGGGAGGTACACCTCTGCCAAACCCTTTGGGCAAACAAGGCGTGATGTTATGTAGCTTTATCTATATCACATCGGGTCTTGATTTGCCAAAAGGTTTCACCTAATTATTGTGAATGTAAAAAAACCGGCAGTGTCACCTCTGCGAGGAATTAGTTGTCTTGGCTTGGTCCATACAGGCAGTCACAGGTCATCACCAACGTAATTGAGGTAGGCTGCGATTATTTTATACCTTCATTAAAATTTATGCAGTGGCTAAGCGAGGAATAAAGACCATATTCTGAAATAGCTTTGCCTGCGTTAGTAACAATTATTTGTCCTCCCTTTTAGGATCACAAAAACTCCCAAGTTCGCGACACCACATCATTAACATTCAACTAATAGGTACCTAATAAACTATTTTTAGCATCCTGTGGTCTCTAAATAGTCGATCGAAGTCACCGCGCCCAACGATCAGTCGCGAATACCTACATTACGGTATCGTGATTCTCAGTAAATAGGTATTCAACACAAATAAAACATCGACAGCCATTTTCCTGCGTTTCATTCAGCACGTTACGCTATAAATCCACGGCACTCGCGTGGGTGGCTAACCTATGATGACTCGAAGATGACCTCTTCGGATCTACTCCTCTACAAACAACCAAGATAAAGTATTTTTTATTGTCGATTCATAATATTTGAGTAGCGATATAAAAATGTCGGTAAGAGCTTGGGAACTTGGCCGGTTCCAAAGTTTCCGTCTTCCGTAAGGAGACCTTGTTCAACAACCTTACAAATCATCGATCGACTGTTGAAATTACACAGATAAAGAAAATATTATTTAGGTATCTACTGGAAATAAAACTATCGGTGAAAAGTGTATTAGGTGTTGATTAAAATTTGTACCACTGGGCAAGCGGTAAGGGCTGTTTTCTAAATTGCCGTGTTTGAAAACCGCCCAGACAGAATCAATTTCCGCCCTGAGTTGATTGCCTCCCCAGTTATCTATATTCGTTTTTCAGAAAGGTAAGGTAACGGTTAAGATATACCTACATGCCTAAAACGCCCGCACAATTTATCTACACGTCATTGAACCAACAATTACGTACGCTGCTGGCATATGGGGGCACATAGTGAAAAGAAATGCGTCAAAAAGCAAATTGCTAGCTTTCAGCGAGGTTTCGCATTAAAGGCCATTCGTGCCTTCCGGACCGTCTCTACAACTGCCGCTCTTGCACTGGCAGAGCTTATGCCACTCGATCTTAGGATCAAAGAAGTCCACCATATCGAGACGATCCGGCTCACAGGCATTAGTCATCTTCTGCCAGCGGACATAATCCCCGAGCGTCCCACACCCGTACGTGAGCTATTACACCCAGCGACAAGACTTCCAAAATCCGTCACCAGTACCCGGAAATATGATGAAGAACAAGCGACCCAATCAACACCAGCATCGCAGCACAATATTTTCACCGACGGCAGCAAACAAGACGACGGCACCGTTGCCTTCATCTGTGACGACCCGGGAGGAACGGCAACCACGAAAAAATTTAAACTCCACAACGTCTGCACAGTCTTCCAGGCTGAATTGTTGGCCATCCTGGAAGCTTGCAAATGGGCACACACAAGGAAACAAATCAGCACCATCATCTTCTCAGACTCCCAGTCGGCCATACAGGCAATCGCAGACCGGAGCAACACACACCCACTGGTCGCAAAAATCCACAAAATAATCCATAATCACACACAGAACACCACGGATACAACACTAAGAATAAAAATCAAGTGGGTGAAAGGGCACAGCGGCATTGCAGGAAACGAAGCTGTGGATGCTGCTGCGAAAATGGCCACTCGGCTACACAAAGCGCCTGACTATAGTGCATACCCGATGTCATACGTCAAACACGAACTCAGGAAAACCAACCTGGCCAAGTGGCAAGCCATCAGGTATACATCAAGTGAGAGTGAGGGGCAAGGCAACACACTAAAATCATATTCCCAACATTGTTAGAAATCCACAAATTCCGCAAAAAACTACAACAAAACTTCTTCATAACCCAAATTCTTACAGGCCACGGATTCCATAAACAATATCTACACCGATTCAAAATAACCGATGATGACAACTGTCCCTGCCACGACAACACTATAGGTACAAACACTTGACCACCTCCTCAGGGATTGCCCCAGATTCGCCATGGATCGCATGCAATATGAGGCAATCTCTGAGCGATTTGGTATCACAGCGTATGACATCGGGATGCTGACGGGAAACAAGGATGTCTTTGACGCCTCCGTCAAATATGTGACAAAAATTATGAGCCAACTTAAAAGATTTAATGGCACGTGATTAAATATATATATATTTCTATAAATAAACATTTATCACCATAATAAATTATCTTATATAACCAGTGCGAAAAAACCATAACAAAAAGACAGTGTCAGTATCAAATCGCAGATACTGTCGAAACTAAATCACAAATATAAAATAAAACAAAACAAAAACCAAAGTGAAATAACAAACATGGGAAAAAAAAAAACTTTGTAGCAGACTCGTATAATGTGCATTTTGCTATCGAATAGGTTACATCTCAATTAGGTGTACGTTACCCTAGCAAGAAAGTGTCTCCTAGAGTTATATGAGTAGAACGTATAATGTGTGCCTTATCTGCTGTAAATGTGCCCCTACATAAAAAATGTGTGCCCCCTGTCGTTTTGGAGAAAAACGGAAAAAACGATTCTTGCTGGGGTAACGTTTTTCTAGCAGGAAAATTCTAAACGAATGATCGGAGAGAGAAAAATTGTGCATGGCCAGAGAGCTTATATGTGTGCCAAAATGTGCCCCCAAAAATAAAATCTGTGCCCCTTCAGGTTTTCGAGATATTGCATTTCCTGCTGGAGTAACGTTTTGATGAATCGTATATCTCTAAAACCATTGCATGTGCCCCTGTAGAATAAAAGTACACGAGTAGCTCTTAAGGGGCACACCTTAGTGCCCTAATTAGATTTAAGAAAATATTTATAGTTTTCAAGTTATCGCGGTTTTACGAAAACCCGAAAAAACATCGCAGCGCCTAAATGAGACAAGGCACAAGTTCGCTGAAAACTGTATTCGGTCCTTCTTGACGCTATTAATAACCATACAAAGTTTAAAAACTGTTCATGCATGCGTTTTTGAGTAATCTTGCTAAAAGTCAAAACGATGGTGTCTTAACTTTGACGGCAAAATACAAGGAACCGGCTCAATCCCAGATGTGTAGGTGTGAACCAAAATTGTGTGCCTTTAGTCAAAAATATATGGTGAAAATATTTAGCTTGGAATGTTTCGCATTAAGTTAATATTCACAAAAAACCAAAATTAGTAAGCAACGGCTGGTTATCCGACCAAATTTGAGTGACTACTAAAAAGCGACGGATTCATACATATCCATATCCACACCTACGCATCTGGGATTGAGCCGGTTCCTTGTATTTTGCCGTCAAAGTTAAGACACCATCGTTTTGACTTTTTGCAAGATTATTCAAAAACGCATGCATGAACAGTTTTGAAACTTTGTATGGTTATTAATAGCGTCAAGAAGGACCGAATACAGTTTTCAGCGAACTTGTGCCTTGTCTCATTTAGGCGCTGCGATGTTTTTTCGGGTTTTCGTAAAACCGCGATAACTTGAAAACTATAAATATTTTCTTAAATCTAATTAGGGCACTAAGGTGTGCCCCTTAAGAGCTACTCGTGTACGTTTATTCTACAGGGGCACATGCAATGGTTTTAGAGATATACGATTCATCAAAACGTTACTCCAGCAGGAAATGCAATATCTCGAAAACCTGAAGGGGCAAAGATTTTATTTTTGGGGGCACATTTTGGCACACATATAAGCTCTCTGGCCATGCACAATTTTTCTCTCTCCGATCATTCGTTTAGAATTTTCCTGCTAGAAAAACGTTACTCCAGCAAGAATCGTTTTTTCCGTTTTTCTCCAAAACGACAGGGGGCACACATTTTTTATGTAGGGGCACATTTACAGCAGATAAGGCACACATTATACGTTCTACTCATATAACTCTAGGAGACACTTTCTTGCTAGGGTAACGTACACCTCAATTAGTAGTAAGACGAGAAAACACGATGTTCTAGTATTAAAGACTGGATATTAGCAACATGTGAGCAGGTAATTATTAGTGGACCTTATATTGCTATCTTTGACTGACCGCAGACTGCAACTTGTGACCTACTACCTAGGTAGGTACTATTAAATGTCATATTTAACTGGCTGGTGGTACACAAGCACTTACTTGCATTCTACTTAAAATGAAAAAATGAACAACTTAACGCAATGAATGCTGTTGAATTGTAAATATGTTATTTCATTCCTATTGTTAGTGTGATAAGCAATTACCAAAGTCGTTGCATTGTCAATGAAAATATTCGTTTGAAACCTGTAAAGAGACTCAGGTCGCCCAGAGATCGCCATAATGAAGTAACGGGAATAATTTTGAATTAGCACTGATTTAAATAGTAGTGACTGAGTTAGTATTAGCTGCTGCACCAACGCAGAATGTTTATTGATTACAAGAGAAAGATCGTTACTCCGTTTATTCCAGCACATTACATACATCTCAATTTTTTATCACAATAAACAAACTAAATACACATACTTCACTGCCCGGCTACTGGAACTCTCATTCCAAATACATATCTCAACGTTATCATTAGTATATGCGCGATAGCTAGTGCGCAATTGAACGCTTTTACATACGATCATTACATTCCTGCCACGTCGCAGAAACAACGGTAAGTTACGCGTTAATTGAAAAACATTAAGTTTATAAATGCGTCACTGTCTTGCCTTTATCTTCATTAGAGGTAACACCTATATCACGATAGCTTGACGTGTGGGCGAAATAATTAAGTGGGGATGGGAGTGAGAGAATGTCCTGTGAATCTGTGATGTTATAGAAAAGTAGTTTCAGGGCCTAGAAACTCTTCTCGAAATAGACTTGAGCCTTTACTATGCTCCGAAGCTTTTCGTATTCACAAAAAAGACGTTCGTCTGTCTGTTCCTCTGTGTAGATACCTCGTAATCATATGTAACCAAAATAAAGCGGAATAGATAGGTGCAACAGAAACACTCCATTTCTAAATCTCTACTGGCTTAAGGTGTAGAAACCGAATTTAGCCCTTGCTGCAAAACAAAATTTAAAACTCTCTGTGATTATCAAAGAGAGTATTCCTCATTGCTTGTTTCCCGGAACGGTTAGGTAGTTTTGTTTGAGTTTAATAGGGTCCCAACCATTGTCAGCAACCGGGCACTAATCCAGACACCGGGTTACTACTGAGAAATGCCAGATAGAAAAACCCAATACCACTTTGCCCGACCTGGGAATCGAACCCAGAACCTCATGCACAGCAGTAGCGTTTGCGACCACTAGACCAATCTGTTCTGATAATCACTCCTTTTAAATTACAGTTTAGCCACTCTAGCCACCCAATCTGTTCCCTCGCCTTGCAAAGTATACAATCTTCACCAGTAGCACAGATGTGCTTAAAACAAATGTATAGTGAAACGGTGCGTCCTTATATTTTCATTAGAGTGAACACCCTATCATGATAGAGTGAAGTGTGGGCGACATAATTAAGGAGCTGATTGTGACCCGTGGATGTATCAGGTGTCGCGATTTACCACTTTAAACAGGATAGTCCTGGAGGCGCTATCCGTAACTAGACGTAGGTTTGGTCGCGATATTACATGGTTTAAAGATAATTTTATGTTTTTTCTTTAGATGTACATACATAAGCTAAATAAAAAATTAAAAAAACATTAAATTCTGGAGTCTGATTTAAGACAGGTGCATACCTGTCTTTAATCAGACTCCAGGTGTTAAAGACAAAGTTGACGAGTATCCTTATAATTTAATCTGGATGGCGGATTCCCTCTCAAAAGAGATGAGAGCTTTGTCCCAGCAGTGGGGATATTAAGGGCTGATTGCATAGATATGATAGATACCATAGCTAAATTACAACCCAGTTCACACTTGTGATTACTTAACCGGTGTCATGCTACTTATGTCAAGGGGCGCCTGCTTAGGGAATGCGTTTTCATCCTGTAGGACGAATGCACTAATTATAGCAGATAGGAAAACAGTGGAAGCTGTTAACAGAACCCTGCAGGACATCCGCAGGTACCAAGACATGATGGGTGGGGTCACAGTTAAGTTTAGTGGCCATTTCCGAAAAACACTTGCTGTGGTGACGCGAGGAACTATGGCTGACTTTGACGAGGTATGTATAAATGGTGTCTTTCATGCTCAAATCGAAGCACGGCATTTTTTTTTGTAGTAGGGCTACAATAGTAATAGACACTTCGCACGCACACAGTGCTTCTCTGAAAGACCTCTTTTTCAAGGTGCTTTACTTAAATACCTTTTCCATATTGTTTATGTGTCAGCGTGTGACACATAAAAAAGACACTTGATTTCCGCAAATTTAATATCTACTATCTGACATTTGCAAGCTTCAGTGGTTGGTTAAAAGCAATTGAGACTTGACGCTATAGTGACCGTATAATGTTCACACTTACCTACATTTTAATATGTGTTTGTGCACTTAGTGGGTGTCGAAGTGCCTTGTTTGAAGATTTTGCATTTATACATACCAGCCGCCACTACTACTATTGTACTTAAATATTAGGTCTTTACCTATGAAATTGCCGTTCTGCAGTACTGGCCATTTCAAATCAAAATAATTTTTGTTTGGCTAAGAATTCTAATTTCAAATTAATTTTATTTTAAAAACATGGATTTTTTTTCTAAAAGTAGTCATTTCTTTATTGATTAGTGTTACATTTTCATCGCATTTCAATCTTTTTCGTCATCATGGATACGTTAAAAATTCGAGTAATTATGGAATATGAGTACCGTCGTGGCAGCAACGCGGCACAAGCGGCACGCAACATCAACGACGTTTACGGAGCTAACACTACAAACCAACGCACCACCTGTTATTGGTTTGCACGCTTCCGTTCTGGAAATTTCGACCTGAAAAATGAACCTCGCGGTCGTCCGAAGACTTTGGTCGACAATGACGAATTAAAGGCTATTGTGGAAGCTGATGATACACAATCTACGGCTGAATTAGCAGCAGCTTTCGACGTTAGCGTCAAAACAATATTGGTCCATTTGCGTCAAATTGGCAAGGTAAAAAAGCTTGACAAATGGGTGCCCCACGAACTCAATGATCGCCAGCGCGAAGTACGCGTCGAGACGTGCCTTGCACTGCTCAACAGACACACAAATGAAGGAATTTTGAACCGCATTGTTACCTGCGATGAAAAATGGATGCTGTTTGATAACCGTAAGCGCTCAGCAAGTTGGTTGGATCCTGGTTCAGCACCTAAACAATGCCCTAAACGAAAACTTACCCCTAGAAAAGTGATGGTCACTGTTTGGTGGTCTAGCGCCGGTGTGATTCATCACAGCTTCTTACCAAACGGGGTGAGCATTACTGCAGATGTGTACTGTGAAGAACTGAACACAATGATGGAGAAGCTGGCGCATCTCCAACCAGCATTGGTCAATCGCTCGTCTCCGCTGCTCCTGCACGACAACGCGCGACCTCATACTGCACAGCAGACGGTCTCCAAGTTGCAAGAACTGGGGTTGGAAGCTCTCCGTCATCCGCCCTACTCACCAGACCTTGCGCCTACAGACTATTACTTTTTCCAGAATTTGGATAACTTCTTGGCGGGAAAAAAATTTAATACCCGAGAGGCAGTACAAAATGCCTTTGAAGAATTTGTTGCCTCCCGTCCAGCTGATTTCTTTAAGAAGGGCATCAATAAACTGCCACTGCGATGGCAAAGATGCATTGATTGCATGGGTGATTACTTCGATTAATACAAATAAAAAATTCATGAAAAAAATTAGTTTAAATTTTTTCATACAAAACGGCAATTTCATAGGTAAAGACCTATTATCTGGATGACTGAGCGTTGATCGTTTTTTTATTGTTTGACGTTTTCGAAAAATGAAACCTAGTTAGATCGATTTATCGCCCCCGAAATCCCCTGCATACAAAATTTCATGAAAATCGTTGGAGCCGTTTCCGAGATTCAGATTATGCTCGGTTCTTCTTGACGTTTTTTAAAAATGAAACCTAGTTAGATCGATTTATCGCCCCCGAAACCCCTGCATACTCAATTTCATGAAAATCGGTGGAGCCGTTTCCGAGACCCAGATTATATATCTGTGCCTCCTGTGATGAGTGATTTAAGTCGAGTTGTACCCTTTTTGTGATTTTTACATAGAAATACTCAGAAATTTTCACTGATTTTTTTGGTCTAACTCATGTTCTTCTATCTGCTATAGTTTCGGAGATAGTTTGGTGCAAAGTGATGCAACTGTCAAGATTTTGGCAAAAAAATCGTGAAAAAAGATATTTGTCAAGTTGTAACCCGTTTAAGTAATTGCTCTACACATTGTTTTTCGTGCTTCGTGGTATAAGAGTGATTATATTAATTTTCACATGTCATTTTTCAGAATATTTATCGTGAATATTGATATATATAAAGTTATATCACATTGAAGCGATTTTTCTCAATTATTATTAGGGTACAAATCAACATGTACCTACAAAAATCCGAATCTAAATTTATGCCTAATTTGTGATAACTCGATACAATTTGACTATACACGATTTTAAAACAAACGGTTTTTGTTACACTTGGCCGGAGTGTGAAGGGAATAGAGGAGCGAACGACATAGCTTCATGTCTATACGATTTTATCATAAATCAACAGCTGTATTTAAACCCAAACGCCAAGATGCTGATCATGGATGCTGATCATGTACTCTGATAGTTGTACGGGTCAAAACAAGAATTCGACTGTTACAAAAATGTTGATGCTGGTTGCTAAACTATCTCGACACTTACAATCTTTTGAACATACATTTCTCGTACCCGATCATACTCACATACGGGGCTGACACCGACAATGCGTTGAATTAGCGTAAGAAGAAGCACATGTGTATGGAGATTCACTTGCCAAGAGATTAGTACCAGCTAGTGCGTACAGCTTCAAACAAAACAACAAAGTTTACTGTTATTGAGATGACTCGTGATGTTTTACGATTTTAATATTTTTTTTCAAAGCCTTCCTATTAGAAAAATCAATCTGTTTTGTACACCAAAGAAAACATATCCCGTTTTTCATACAAAAAGAATTCAAGAATGTTGAGTACATGACCATGGATTGTTCTAAACGGGGTAAAGCTTACGATATGATTACAATACATACGGCACCGAAAGCCTACCACTCCAAGATTACTTTTTCAACCAAAAAGACGAAGGATCTATCAGATTTGCTGTGCTTTATTCATTAGAGCGCTCATGTGTTTTACAGAAGTCGTAGTCGTTGAGCTGCAAGAATGATGTTAAAGACACTCCTCCGGATAATGATGATGATTCTGATGACGAGTAATTTCTAGTTCATCTAACTCCTAAGAATTGGGTATTCGATTTTTTTTTATTTGTTTGTTATAACTACCTATGTTTTTTTTTTTTATTCTGGTATCTTTTTTTTTGTTGCCATCCTTTTTATTTTATTTTTTGTTTTTATTGGACTTGCTGGAATGGATTATTGTGTATAACGCGTACTGTCCTATTTTCTATAAACACATCACTTTGATGGGGCACTGGTTTCTAAGATACAGGTACATAAAACTACTTTAGAAGTCAGGGTTTTTCTCTCGAGAATACTAACTTAAGCCATTTTTCTATCAAAATACTGTAAATTTATGGAGAAATAAAGATTATTATTATTGTTGTAACGTTGGTCTACCTACTAGTCGGTATATTTTTTGAAGGTTTTATTTTGATTTAAGGACCTACTTACCTACTTTTTTGTTCTCTATTTTCATTTACGACGAACTGCCTATCTTATACTTAGAGTGCAATTACTGCAAGGATTGGTTAACAGCTAGCTGTTAACTGTGCTGTGTAAGTTTTAACGTGTTATCAAATTTTTTGTTTATTATTTTTCTAGATTTTTAAGATTTAGACAATGGTTGTGATACGATTTTTTGTACTGAGCAGGTTCACATTGCTTATTGTGATACCTGCGTAATATTGATCTGTAATTTTTTTGGGATTTTACTTTAAAACCACTTGCCTTTAAAAAGATCTCAATTTACCTCTCTTAAGAATTTTGATAAAACTGTGCCTTATTTCTAAGTGAATAAATGATTTCGAAGCAGATTAATAAACGTTAATTATTTTTCTTAAACTTGTATTTATTTACACAAGAAATATGTATTTTAATGAGAGGTATAACTTGACTTGTATCATTTAACACATATTTCAAAAGACAAGATTTTTTGCAAAGTGATACAATTCAGGTAAATTATGAAAATACCCCTGTTATAAGTAAAACAATATAATCTTTGGGGTGGTATTTTTATTATTTGTTAGAGCAACATTGAGCTAGGAACATATTCTAATGAGTTATTAGATTTGTTGACTTCTTGTATATCAGTTTACACCAAAGACAACTTGTAACATTGACATCCAAAAACGATGTCCTGAAAAAAGCAACATTTGAACTCGCAAATGAGACCACACCTAGAGGGAAATCGCGATCGTCAACTCCACGTAGTTGCTCTCATAAGATCAAGTTTCTTAACCAACGAAGTGAACAAACTCAGTCTACATCAACACCTTTCGAACAAACACCAACTTTAATCTGTGAGAGTACCAGAACGTCTCAAAATACATCGGCCAAAAAAGAAAAAACGGAAATCAGAGATACGAAGACCCGAAAAAATAAAATTTGCATCATTAGCTCCAATACAAATAATAACGTTTTATCAATTGCTGAGGAAACTTTTCAATGTTCACAAATATGTCATTATGTAACACCAAATTGTGGAACTATACAGCTTATACGTAATTTGTATCAAAAGGTTAAAGATTTTTCATTGGAGGACTATTGTGTAGTCTTAATAGGAGAGGAAGATTTCAAAAGAACAGAAAACTATGTTGAGATTGTAGTAGAACTTAGAAATGAATTGCAAAAAATACAACATACTAATATAATATTGTGCGTACCGACTTTTAAATTGAGCAATTATTCGACAATGTTTAACTGGCGTATAGAAACTTTTAACAGCTTACTTCATTTGGATCTTCAGTCTCACAATTACACCATGGTGTTGGACTCTAATTTAAATTTATTATACGACTTTACAATGTTCTCTGCGTATGATAGAAAATTGAATAACCGAGGAATGAAAAACATTTTTAATAACTTATTGCTCCTTGTTAACAATAATACATCTGTCCAACCGCAAGATAATGTAATTGATCTAAATTCTAAGCAGTTTTTTCTCTAATAATTTGTGTATTTTTCATCAAAATATTGCTGGACTTTTAAACAAGTCGGATTTTTTAACTATGTACATCCAGGAATTGTCAAGCGAACAAATATTGATAGATGTTATATGCATAACCGAGCACTTCATAATGTCCGGTCAGGAAAAGTTACTTTACTTACAGAATTATAAGCTTGCAGCAAGTTATGCAAGAAGTAATATAAAACGTGGTGGTTCTTGCATCTTAGTAAAAAACGGTTACGAATATAAAGAATTGCCGGAGATCATGAAGTTCTCTATAGCGGGAATAATTGAGTGTTGCGCAATTGAACTTACTCAACAAAAGTTGATTATAATATGTGTGTATAGACCCCCCAAGCTTACCAATTTAAATCAATTTTATGAAAATTTAGATGCCATATTGAAAAAAAAGTGTATTAGAAATAAAAAAATAATTTTATGCGGGGATTTCAATATAGATATTTTAAAAAATAATAGACATACTTTAGAATTTAAATACTTTCTCTTGAGCTACAATCTAAAGTTACAAATTAATGAAGCAACTCGACTTGCTAGCAATACTTGTCTTGACAATTTTGCTCACAACTTTAAACAAAATAGTCAATACAAGGTAATGGATTTTGGTTTGTCAGATCACACTGCACAAATAATAAATGTGAAAACAAACAAAACCTGTTTGTTAAAATCTTGGCACACCATGCAAAGAGCCACTTCCAAGGAAAATCTTGAAATTTTTAGACATCATCTCCAAAGTCTATCATTTTGTGACGTGTACAATACAGAAGATCCTGATGAATCGTATAATAACTTCATGGATATTTTTCAATTATTACACAATTTATGTTTTCCTTTTAAAAAGGTCACAATAAAATCTGAAAAAAAGATTACTTGGATATCTCGAGGCATACGTATTTGTAGCAGAAAACAAAGACATTTACTTTGGCAACAGAGATTAAAACCCACAAAAGAAAATAAGACATTGTACACTGAATATTCGCGTAGATTTAAGAAAATTGTTAAATTGACTCAGAAATCGCAAAATAATTATTTAATTAATCAATCTAAAAATAAACCTAAAACAGCATGGCAAATAATAAACAACAATAAGAGTATAAGTGAACCTATCTCTCAAATAAAATATAATAATACAGTATTAACTGATCCCTATGACATAGCGGAATCTTTTAATAATTTTTTCGTAGATCAAGTCGCTTCAGCATCACAACGTGAGTTTAATAATGTTATAAAGGAAAATCCACATTCAATTTTCATACCACCAGTAATTCCTCAAGATATCATACGCATTATTAAATCTTTGAAAGACAAAAAAAGCTTTGGCTATGACGGTGTTTCCACAAGGGTCATAAAATATGGCGGTAGTTATATAGCTGCCCCTCTAGCTCATGTAATTAACGCATGTATATCAGCTGGAAAATTTCCAGAAAAACTTAAGATTATTAAGGTGAAGCCACTTTATAAAAAGAACGCCAAAGATGAAATTTCAAACTATAGACCAATTTCCCTAATTTCGATTTTTTCCAAAATAATAGAAAAAGTAATTTACAATTCATTATATTCCTTTTTGACAAAATTTAATATTTTATGTAACGAGCAGAAGGGTTTTAGAAAAAAAAAAAATATTAATGTGGCTATTTTCGACTTTTTGAATATCATAATGCCAAATGTTGATAAAAAAATACCTGTATGTGCTTTATTCACTGATTTATCAAAAGCGTTTGATTATGTAAGTCATGACATACTTTTAAATAAAATTGAAACTTATGGTATACGAGGAAAAGTGCTTGATCTTATTAAAACTTACCTAAAGGGACGCACACAATTTACAGAAATTTCTAGAGTCTGTGTAAAGACAAAAAAAAGAAGAAAAGTATGCTTCTTCTACAAGAAATATCAAACTTGGTGTCCCACAGGGCAGCGTAGTCGGCCCATTATTATTTTTACTGTATGTAAATGATTTGCCAAGCCAAATGCCAAATCCAATTATCCTTTTTGCTGATGACAGCACTTTGATAATTAAATGTCATAATAAAGAGTCTTACGAAGCTAATGTCAATAGTACGCTTGAACAATTTATAAATTGGCTTAATAAAAATAACTTAATTATAAATTTAGATAAAACAAAAGTAATGCATTTCTATCAAAGAATATTTGACCCAAATATGGATATAAATTATAATGGACAAACAATAGATCAGGTCAATGTGGCCAAATTTCTAGGAATTTCAATTGATAGCGGACTGACATGGAAATCATCATCATCATCGTATGCAAAAAACTAAGTTCAGCTGCTTATGCATTATATAGTTTATCAAAAAAAGTTCAGACAGTATTGATAGCATACCACAGTCTAGTTGTTTCTGTATTGAGGTTTGGCATAATATTCTGGGGCAACTGTAGCGAGAGAGAAAATATTTTTAAGGCGCAAAAACGCTGTATTAGATCTATTTTTAATCTTAAAGTGACCGACAGCTGCGTACCTGTTTTAAAAAAAATTAATCTTTTAACTTTTGTATGCCTATATATATTAGAAATAGCTATTTTTGTTAAAACAAATGATCACTTATTCCCGACTTTGAAAAATACTAGAAACAGGACTACAAGTTTAAGAACTCAATACGAAGACAAGTTGTGCATTGGTGGATATAAAACTGCATTGTTGAAAAAGAGTGTTATGTGCATGGCTCCTCTTATTTATAACCATGTACCAAAAGTGATCAAAGAGCAACCAATAGGAAGATTTAAAAAGCACTTAAAAAAAATACTAGTTGAAAAATGCTATTACTCTGTAACAGATTTTTTGAATGACAAGGCTATTTAGTTTACAATGTTCATTTATTAAGTAAAAATAGCTATAAGTAAACATAATAATTGTTAGTAAAAATTTTGCATGCCATGAGGCAGAATGTATAAGGACTCAAAAAATTGTAACACCTAATTGTATTAATTACCTACATTCTATGCAAATAAATCAATCTATCTATCAATCTATCTATCTATAAGTGCGTCATAATTTAACTGTATTTGTACCATTTAACACGTAATTTTAACACATTTTTGAAATAAAAAAGGTACAACTTACAGGTTTTTCATTAATTACTTTAAAACTATAATATTTAGCACAACAATTAAAATGCACAGTGACAGTGGATGTTTTTATCTACAAAAAAAGGTACTTATGTGTAACCTATCCTGCTTAGTTCACGAATTAGAATTTTTTTAATCTTGTTTTTGTTCTCCTGTAAAATGTTGATTTTTTACTTGTATCACTTATCACAGGAGGCACAGATATATACAAGAATTTCTCGTTAAAAGGTATTAGATTATGTCAGTTATCTGGTGAAAGTTAGGTAGATACCTACTTGATTCTTTATCTCGCATCAGCACAGGCTCAATGAGATTTAGCTAGTCAGTAAGTATGGCTAACTACCCAGGGTGTGTCGGAAAAATGTTTAGTACCGTCACTTATGAAAACTACGTGCGTCCTACGTGTGAAAGTGAAGGCGAAAAGTGCTGATGCTCAGCCTAATTTCAATAAATTACTTTTGATTTGATTTGATTTATCAAGACCTGAAATTGGCGATTCTTATAGGTAGAGCCAGTAATTTATTTGCCCAAAAAGCAATGAAAAAGGTCATTGGCAGTTTTCTCTAGCTTGATGTCCATAATTAAGTCTTTTCGTGTTTTATTTTATATGTTATGTAAGAAGAAGAAAAAAAAAAACAGTGGCACTCCGGGAGTGCGACAGAAGTGAAAACTTTTAACTTCGCGTAAGCGCCCTGCGCCGCCTAAACGAAACAGCAGGCGCAGGCATACATTTTCGCCGCGCCGTAGAAAGAGAGGGGGATACTTCCTCTCCTACGCCGCGCCGGCTGTCTACTCTCCATCCGTCTTACGAATTTTCGATCAGGTCACGTGTCCTGACGCGAATTTAACATTATTTACCCATTACTAAAAAAGTGTACAACGCCGCTAAAGAAGTTTTCAATTAAAAAAAAAAAACGTTTATTTGCGGTAAACATAAAAAGAACAGAAAAACAAAAAGCAAAAAAAAAAAAAATGGGGTAAAATATGAGTCACTTCCACGCAATACGGCCATCACTTAGCATAATGCAACGACCCTATACGAAACAGAGAGCGCTGTGCTGGTTTGCAGCCACAGTTGTGGATTTTTAGAAAAGCTAGATAGTTTCAATTTGATTCCGAAATCATGAAGTAATCACTCTAAACTTAGTTGTAATATATTCGTAAACGTTCCTACCGTACGTACTCGTGGGCACTCCGAAGCCTCTGTCTGAATATTATTGTAACATCACAAATTATCTCACAATGCAGAGACAAGCTAGAGTAGAGACAAAAACAACAATGGCTCATAACTTGAGTGATAGGGTGACAAGACAAGTCAATATTACAAAATTTGTGTCGAATATGCTCATAGAATTTTTGATATTTGTTATGTATTGACGTTGGATTGATGATTGTTCTTTCATAACAATCGTGGTAATGTACCTACACTGTACATTTTTCCACTGCTTAGAAATGATATTTTCTTTCTATCTTAGCTCTATAGCAGAGACTGTCAAACGTGACTTGATGTGCGGCAAGAGGCAAAAGTTTGTCAACTTTTCACACAGTGTGACGATTGCATTAAGATGCATTCCGTTCAGACTAGATGATGCAGTCTTTTTGTAGAAAAAATAAGAAAGTTTTCGCTTCTCAACTATAAGGCTCGATAAATCGCTGCTCCAAGTTGAATGGATGAGCAACCTCCTATAAAACCCCAAAGGCATTGTCACTCTACAAAGCTCAGTCCAGTCCAGTCATCGCGCCTGGGAATCGCACTTATTACTCGCACCCGATCTTCAACGGACACTTGTGGATCTCGAAACACAGGCCGATGTCGAATCAGCCACTCGTCCAACTTTCCATCTCGAGTGCCCTCCACAACGAATATCTAATGAATACTTACAAAATAAATATGATAACAATTGTTTTATAAAAATGTACACTTTCACGCGTGGGTGCACGAAAATAAAGACTCCATCATTCGAGTGTGCGTGTTAGGTCATTTGTTGGCGAATCGAAAGTGGATGGACTTTTTAATTTTAAGTAGCTGTTAGCTTGAGGCGTGGGCGGGATAGGATCCGACTAAGCTGGCTGAAGTTTTAAATTATTCGGTCAAGGAGATGATGAGTCTCACTGTCTTGTTTTGGATCTTAAACGCACCTAAGAATACTAAGTCGAAATTGGACACGATGTTTTGTGGGTCAAGTTGATACGCAAAAAAGACAATAATATTAGTTACCTTTTTAACCGACTTCAAAAAAGGAGGAGGTTCTATGTTCGTTTTTCATATATTTTGTCATGGTCATAATCATCTCATGACGCTGAGCCGATGAAGGAACGTACAACTCTTGAACGGTTAGAAGTTACGTGGAGGTTCGGGCATAATTCCGTCATATATAGACCGATTTGCAAAATTATTTTTTGTTCGAAAGGGCTTTATTCCGAAATGGTTCCATTTAAATTTCATTTAGATCTGATGATGTGTTTCGGAGACAGACAACGGAACTCTTCAAAAAATGACTGCAAATCAATTGCGATTGCTGCTATTGCATAAATATGCATTGTTTGGACCCCAAGTATGATGAAATTTTGAATTGGGGCGGGGTAGATACTTTACTTACCTAAAAAGTGAAAAATAAAAAAATCCAAAATGTCCAAAATGTCTCATCTCAACGATGACAATGTTTGCTCACAACTTTGGCATCACATAATTATTTAAGAGATGCCAACTTAGCGAATAAATTATTCGATTATTGATATACATGTAAGCGGGACCTCTGACGGAAGACAATTGGTAATTTAATCAATCATAAGTTTTGTGTTGTGTTTTAACAGGAGTTATACGAAGCTCTGCAATATAACGTCCTCCAAACAGCCATCGACATACCGTAGCTTCCACACTAAATATCGGCTAACAATAACAATAAACAACCGAGCAGCCACGTCACAACCACTGAGTAATATGTCCCGTTGTGTGCCCACAATAAAGCACTTTCTCACGTCCAATGACAAATAGCGAGTGAATTAATACCAACTCGCTTTTGTACGAATAAATCAAATGTTGAGCAGCGCGCGGCAGGTTGTTTTGACCAGCACTTAAAACCACATAACCAGTGCAGTCTTAACAACCGTTATTACAACGGAATAAGATCTCATTACAAAAAATCCGACGATATTTTACAATGAAATCCTGAGTGTTAACCGCTACATAACTTCTGCGTTGCATATAACTCTTGTTCCTATACGCTTAAAGGTGGTTTCTGCTTGTTTAAAGCTAGTAGATTGTTTAATAGTGTTAAATATACGCGTTCGTAGGAGGATGTTATTGCTCAGTGTCTTCGACAACGTGTAGGGATGGGAGCTTACTGGTGAGGTGATTTACTTGAGCAGTTATTGCGAAGATGATATATTTAAGCTTTAATGGTATGTGCTGTATTTTTCTGGGCTCTTGATTCTTTAGTAGCCCAGAAAAATACAGCATTATACAGAAGTATAATGTCATAGTTTTTTTATTTTTTTGGGTTATATGTCAATGTCAATGTCATAGTTTCAGGGACATATTATGTCGAGAGATAACAGTTTGTTGGACCAATTTATGGTCTTTGTCTCGTTTTAAGGACCATAACTACGTAGGATTAGGGTTCATAAACCATTTGGACTTTGGGATACTGAGTACCTATTTAAAATCGTATCATGCATGGCTTAAAACTCAGAGAAACACTTCAATTCAGTTCCAGCCTTGTTTGATCAATCTTATGGTGGTTTGATAAATCGATCCAAGCAGTACGATGAGTGCACATCTAGGGATTTAAAATAGGATAAATCATGTCTTTTCGGCTGTACCGGAATAGCTCATGCAGTATTAAAAGTACTTATGTATGTCAGCAGAATGCGTTTATTTGGTAGAACTTAGAAGATAATCTTCACGCAAAGGTTCATTTCTTATACACACACATACATACATACATACATACACAAAGTCACGCCTTGTTCTAGGTGAGGTTAGGCAGAGACCACAGAATGCCACCTGCTATAATCATCGAAAATTGGTAGATAGATTCATCGTTTAATTCTTCTTTCAAAAAATACTGAAACGAATGAAAAGTTTTTGAAAGCCTATTCTATAGTGGTGAGTACATCCCTAGTGTCCGCGCAGGGTGTCCCCCAGACAAATGTGTTGGAAGTTTAACAAGTGGTGTGCACAATTACGGGCACTGTAGTCGGGGGTTAATAGTCTCAATAATTTGACATATTGGGTGGTCAACCCGCCGCGCCGCTCTGTGCCGCCGCCGCGCCGCGCCGCCCGCCAGCGCCTCGCCGTCGATGCAAATTAATAAGGGATTTGATACTTTAGAGTTAGATATTTTTGTAGGTAATAGCTTTGTTAATCAAAGGATATTTGAGTATTTTAGACCTTTATCTAAGTATGTTTTTTTTTTCCCCAACTATGATGGGGTTGGCTTCAGTCTAACGGGATGCAGCTGAATACCAGTATTTTATATGGATCGACTACCTATCTGACCTCCACAACCCAGTAACTGGGTAACACTAATACCCTTTGGTAAGACTGTTTTTTCAAACTTACGGGCATCTGAAGACCCGTAACGACTGTTAAAGGTCCATGAATGACTGCCAGGACCAAAGGATTAACGTGCTTTCTGAGCACGTTAATCCGTCTTAAAGTCTTGGTATGTAAAGATGGTCCCCAACCACGAACCAACCGCGGCAAGCGTAACTTAACCTGATCAATCAACCCGTGCGGCTGTTATTAACTAGCGTAGTAGTTAAATATACGTCAGGGAATATTAAAATCTTTAAAAAGCAAATTGTATTGTAGTAGCCCATGCGTAACACCTAAGTTATCATCGCCTGAAGAAAATACTGATGATTTCCTATTACTACCGGTATTTCGTCTTAGATGTCCTGTTAACACACAAGAATTATACGCGATCTGATTTCCTTTTCATCCTTATCAGTCATAAGGCAAATTCAGAGATTTACTAATAAAAGCGATTACTGTAGTTAAAATCTCGAGAGTCACTTGACATTACTGCTAAGTTTAGGAGCTATATTGACTGATACCAGGAAATACCACCAGACCACGGAAGAACATATTAAGGTCAATCTCAGATCATGAACTTTACAATATTTGTGTATCTCGATGTGCAAACAGATAAAACTTTATTAGATGCGACGTGTAGGTGACATTAAGGTGCGACTAGATTGCGTTCGATTTGATCGATCGCTTCAAAACATAATCGATCGACCATCTATTGATGAGCTACCAAACATTGATCGATATACAAAATACAATGCTTGGTCGGTAGTCGATCTCTCTATTATTGTCCATCCTTTGTTTAAGGTCGTCTAGTCATTCTTCGCCAGATGTATCTGCTTTTCTTTCTCCTCTCTTGTTAATTTCATTGCGATTTTCAAGAAGGTGGATTCTATTCTCCGGTTCTCGTGGACTTTCATTTTCATGACGCTTTTCGTAGGTCGCCACTGTTGATTCAGGCTTTTAGAATTTCAATGGCAGGAAATAGAATCGAGGGCATGTTCCTGAAAAAGAAGGCTAGTCTGATCAATCGACGTCGAATATACACAGTCGATTTCTATCATATTGAATCGATCTGAACGCTTGACGTCGATCGACTGCCATCTAGGTGCACCTTTATCCGCGACGAATAGGTGACATTTTCCAGTAATGGCCGCCATAAACCGTCCAGCTGTGACATGCGAGCTCTAATTAGTTTTACAGCACCGGTGACATCACTCGATATTGATGCCATAAAATATTAATTCAATTTGTGTGTTTGAACGGTTCGGACAACGGAGATTTTAGTTTTTTTTTCTTTGTGTTCGATTTAAAGTGTTTTTAATTATCTCTGTCGTAAATTATAAGTTTTATTTTGATATAATTTTTCTGGGAAGAGATAGCGCTAGGTGTTACATTTGAGTCATTGTGTCTACTATGTAGCAGAAATAACAAATGTGAGGTGAAAAATGTATTCAACATCATAAGGAAAATACATTAAGAAACACATTAAGTACGTAATTTCAGTTAACGAGATTAATGTGAGATATATTTAAAACAAAATACAAATTATGATATTTTCAGAAAGAAAATCTAAACTAATTTTAAATTCTTTAATTAAATGTGCGTTGCTACGGGGGAGACAATTAGTCTACTACATTTGTTTGTGTTTTAAATTAGTGACAGGAGATGACGTATAAACGAACCTTTGACTTGGCTTAGATTCGTGTCGACTGCGTATTTTAACACTTCGATAAAGAACAGAAATAAAATAAAGGTATGTTTTGCAACAGAACGGATGCATGGCTGGTGTCAACACGTCAATAAATTGGTTAGCACTTATACGACAGATTCCGATTTAGATATTGAAGGTATAATGTGGATTTAACATAGGATTTCCTATATGCTTTACAAAAAAAAAAAAACACAGAAGAATGCGCTGATTTACATAAAAAATACCTACCAAGTGAATACCATCAAAAATATGTAATTTTATGTGATTTATTATAGTTTATTATAAGTTTAAGATATGGCAAAAATGATTTACAAATAAATAAATGTAAACATTACGTCTTCATGCAATCGTGCGTAAAAAATAAGCGAAATTTCCTAAAAACCTACATGGGTACCTACTGGGTGAAATGTCAGAAGCTGAATGCACGGTTTCAATTGATCGTCCTCGTTTCCAATGGAGAAGAGCCGCCAAGAAAGTCCACTGAATGATTGATTAAGGTACTCGTATGTGGGTCAGACGATTGATGAATAATTCTATTTTGAATTTTAGTGTTTCGACAATCTCTAAAAATAAATAAAAAATAGCCTATATTTACTTTGACCTTTGCAAAATTTGTAATATAATAAAACATTAAACTATACTAACCATACTATATTAACTATACTTATTTAAAGTTTTTCTGTATGTATATAACTTAATATTTAATATCAGTTACCAGGTCAGGCTGTCTTGCGACATAGGCCTCCTCAAGTTCCCTCCATATTTGCCTGTCCATTGCTGTCCTTCTCCAACCACTTGTCGTCCCATATTTTTTTCTGACCTCTACGTCTTTTTCCGTCCCGCGGGTACCGGCATTCTGTTACTTTTTTGGTCCACTTTCCTGTTGTTGATCTCATCATGTGACCATTTCCATTTCAAGGATCGTGTTTTTACTCTAACATCTGCTACTTTGGTGATGCTCCTTATTGTTGTAGCTCTCCAAATAGTCTCTCAAAATAGCATTGACGCAAATGCGATCATTTGCGTCAATGCTATTTTGAGAGAGAAAATCCGATGATTTAAACAAAACTTGTAAACTAAAAGCCAAAAAAATGTCAAGACATGTATTAAATCTAGCCTTTTAAGAGCTAGTTATAGATTTAAAATAATTTGTAGCAAATTAGTCCAATAAATCAGTTTCACGATTCAATATCTTTAGAATTAATTTATCGTTTAAACTTAGCGGTAATTGATTATACTGTAATTAATGTAATTTTAATTTATAACATCGTGATTCCATATTATAATGAGGTATATGAACTATTGAGGAATTCATTCCGCGTCTTGTACACGGCAGACTAATTCTGCAATCGTAATAACTGTCAATTTGTAAGTTTTATTACGAATCTGGATTGTAAATCTTTATAAATAAAAATAAAAGTCCTGACTGACTCATCAACGCCCAGCCCAAACCCTTGGACCTACAAAGCTGAAATTTGCACAGAGGTTCCCTTTATAATGCAAGGAAAAAGGAAGGATTTTTCGAAATTCAACCTCTAATGGAGTCAAATAAGGGATGAAAGTTCCGCGCGGGCGAAGCCGCTGGCAAAAGCAAGTGTGTAATAAATGTGGTCGGGATAAAAAATCATCTAAATTAAATACATCAATGCAAATGCAACAGATGTTAACAATCTGTTGAAAACTTAACATTTTATGTTTTGAAGTTCATTTAGTTTTCAGTATACATACTTGAAAATCTTGAAATCATCCTGAAACACTTTCTAGGAGATTCTATTTGACTCGTACACGTATCTATGTTTGCATGTCCTAAAACCATTGAACCAATTTTTAAAGAAAAAGTCATCAAAAGGAATTCAGTTAATCCACAAACGTAATATGCATTTTTTTCCTGTAATGTATGTTAATACAAAATCACATAGAACATCATTTTAGTTAGTACATTTAGTTTTAAATTGCAAATCTTTTTTAAACGTTTTATATCCATACGTTAATAAATTAACGATACAAAAATTTACTTGAAATCATTACCTTATCAAGAGTACTAAGAAAAAAAAATGGGTTTTATTAATTTAGAGGTCGATTTGTCAATAAGGTACAAAACATCGATTGTTAACTTAAAATATAATTAAATTTTTACTCTTTTGTAATTCATTATTACGACGGTTTTCTTTTTGTTTTAGGATTGGAAATCATCAAATAACTTCTCTCGCCCTGGGTGGAACAGGAGGGCGTGTCAGACTTTACTAACTAAAACCCACCCGTGTTCCTTTAGTTGCCTGTGACAACCCGCACCCCTGGCAGGCATCGGCCCTTGCGGAACCCACCAGTTGGTGCTGACATCTCTTTGCGGCGCGCGTGGAACACAACGCACCGTCGACCCAGGCTTGGTCCTAACCGGACAGCGAGCTACCCATTACTCGCCGTCCGCAAGCCCGCGCCTTCGTTGGCCGGGAATCACCTGGGGTTCCCGACACCTAGGGCGTCTCCTGCGGCGACTCGGGCCTTGAGGGCCGCATAGATTGCTTCTCCCTCACGTGCGCCGTCTCCATCTTCGCGAGCATTACTGCTTCGCAGAAAGAGGTGACGTGTTGCCATGCACTCTCGTTCTGTACCATGGCCTGGACCAGGGCCGGACGCGAGAGCTCGCCGCCGCCGATCGCTTCCACGAGGACACGGTGGTGCTCCGCCCAAGCCGGTCAGACCTCCACCGTATGCTCTAATGTGTCCTCCGGGATTATAACGTCAGTCACGTTATAAAGTTAACAAAAGTGTTTGTTGTTTTTGTCTGGTTTTTCTGGAAAAATCATATGCCAGAAGTGGTATTAACTCTGTAAAGGTTCTTCTTTGTTCCTCGATTATGGCCAATATGACAGCTCATGAGGTGGTGGTAAAATTAGCCAGGAAGTAGCTATTCTGACTGCCAAGGGCTGAGGGTTCGGCGGAGAGATTTAAGTATTGTCACTGTAAAGTCAAATGCGAATATTCCTATATTGTTTAAGTATCTTGGGCCAGTTTCTATAATGTTTCTGTAAATGACTGTACTGTGACAGTCGAGAGAAAAAATTCCAAACGGAATAAGCACCATGTACCATATACAACAGGCATGAGATGTTTAAAATAATTTCAATACTTCGCTGTTCTTTAAGCAGTCTTCGAGATAGCAATAAACTCAAGCGTTCAATTCGTCCAGATGTAGGTACATGCACCACACGCTTGTCGCTTCACTTGTCGATCCGCTGACGCTGTTGCCTTACACCGGCTATTTCGCAGGTCGCAACCTGTCTTTTATTATCTCCACCGATACTAAGCTGCTCTATAAACCGAGTCCTATCTATCATTTTCCTGCTGCGCCGGCATTTTGATAACACCACAGATTTACGAGCGGCTTACGAACCTATCTTAAATTCTTAATAGACACAAAACAAAATAATAAATATCCCAGCACATTGTTGCGGATACTTTGTTGTTAAATACTGAATTTTGCCTTGATTTTAGAGCTATATTGAACATTCTCAAATAAGGGGTTATTTGAGAATGTAAATGAATGATCTTATGGTGCTGTAGGAAGAAGGTCCGTCATCCATGAATTTCCTTGCGTATGTTGAAAGCAAGCGAGGAGGAAGTTACTCTGTCACTTAAACTGATCTGAAATTCAAAGAAGCAGAGGACAGTTTTATTTTTACAAAAATACTCGTGAATTTATGAATGTATTTTTGAAGCACTTTTCTATTCACGACACCATGGCTCAGGGGTGAAGCAAAAATTCAGGGATGTCTATCGATTAAACTTTGATGAGTGATGCTTGAGCAAACATTACATAGACAGTATTAAACTTAGGTAGGTACCCAGTCGTTCGTTCCTCCTCCTGTAACTTTAAGCTCACTTAAATATCACCCTATATTTTGCTCCGATTTACGCAAAAGATAAGTGCACGTTAATTAACTGTAAGATAACTAAAACAACGCTACCATAAGGTACTATTATTGACGACGTCACCTTATAACTCAGGCTTGTAACCGATAAAACACCCCACACACATCGCGAATATCATCCTCCACAAAGATAAAACCTTCTTAGTTCAGTTTATATATCCTCTTAATATTTTTTCCTATATATCCCATTATCTTCACAGGTTCACGTAACAAGACTAACTTTTCAACTTCAAGTTAAGAACGTTGTAAATTGTACGCATTTATAGAGGCTGTGCGCGCCCTGGGTGGCGAGCTTAAACCAATGAAAAATTTACCGCCCTTGACAAGACTGGCAACACTTAAAACCTTGTAAATAAGGGTGGGTTTTCTTTGATAAATCCCTAATGTAACTGCACATTTATCATGGTTTATGGAAGTAAGTTTCAGAAAGGATTATGGCTATTGTAAATCTATCTGTGTGCTAATGACTGTGGTCGCGGATTAGGTCGATACTCGCGAGGTTTTTTACAATTTTATTGCTTAACGCCTTGTTATTGTTGAGAAATTTCGATTGTAAGGGAAAAGTGTGTTGTCGCCTTTATTGCGTGTACGCATGGGTGTAAAATTGTAATTTGACGGCAGTTCTTAATGTGTCATTGTTTTCTTTGATCGACCGCAGTGATTGATTGTGTGCTGTTTAACGCGTAAATCTTTTTAGAATTTATTGTTTCAAAATCGAAGGCAATAGGAATAAGAACGTTTAATGTATTCTATTTAAGCTTTGAAGAGCTTGTATAAAAATTATAAATACTACCCCAACTAGCAAAAAGTGGTTTTTAAACTATCCTAGAACCATCATTTATCGAGGACTATATGAGACTTATATCCTCATATAACCCTGGAAAAGGGCCCACTTTATAAGTCTACTTTTACTTATAAGGTATTTATATCAGACCGCTGAAATGCCATATACGACTATAATGCTCCTGTAATTGAGTTACGTCAATGCAATTACTCCTGTAAATCTCAATATAAGTATGTTATAGTCAAAAATGAGATTAGAAATGTATATTGTCAATAGTCGAAGTGAAGGTATCACTTGTTGTGCTCTGTAAAAAAATATTTTAGGGTAGTATTTATATGAATCAGAATTTATTAATGTCAACCTTAGTAGAAAAACAAAATCTTATTGTTGTCAAATTGTTAGTCTTATAGCTTAGTCGTCGGGGAATGTAAATTTTCTGTGAAATCTATCATGGTTTTGATAAAAAAATAAAGCGCCTCTTGAAATTTGCTTATTTACATTTTAGTATTAATTAATATTAAATAAATATTATTAAGGCAGCTGCCATTTTCTTGGTGAGCATTTCCAAGTACGATATAGTGCTAAAATAAGTAATTTTAGCATTTCCAAGCGTGACATAATACCAATATAAGTATATTGGTTCTATATTGGGTTATCTCAAAACCGAAAAAGATTCGCCATTGTTACCGATTAGGGTTCCGCAATGACCAGATGAAAATCGATTGATATTTATAGATAAGTAAGTTAAAGGAATAATTTAAGGGTTTGTTCTACGTGCAAGGTTAAACATCAGTTTAAACATGGTTTTTATTTGACTTAATTATATAACAGGTTGCCGATGGTTTAAACAAGACTATGCCGGATATGTTCCTGGATATCGATCGATTTTTAACCAAAAAAGATTTCCGACCTTGAAAGAACTTAAAATGGCCTCGGAGTGTTACACATTTCTTGTTGTCTGAGATATGTCCCGGTTGTCACAGCGTGGTTTCTATTAACAGTGTACATCATATAGGCCGAAACTCGTATGTCGAACTGTTGAAAACTGGTAATCCATTAACATTTGTTTAGAGAAATCTCATTTGATAAACAAGGAACATTGTGATAAAAAAAATTCAAACATTTGATCAAACCGTTGTGCTAATAGTGTCCTGGGGCTGAAATACTGATGTGTAGGTTTTCTCCATTGGTATCTAGTAATGTTCGTGCGTCTTTAGGCAAAACATTGTTTATATTATTATTTAAAATTTCAAGTAAAGAGTTCAATGCAGCATGAGAAATATTGAAATCAAAGGCCAAGTTATTAATAGAATCACGCAGTTCTAAATTTTGTTATAATCCGAAAGTTCTTCCTTATGATCACTTTCAACATCGCTCAAAGATTTGGTACTTTCCTAGTCTGAACCTCTTCCATCTAAAGTAGTACTACAATTATCTTGTCCGGAACCCTCGCTAGAATTCGCGATACGGTCTTCACCAGTTAAATTTAAAAAAATCGTTGCTCACTGCGGTTAACATTTCTTTATATGTTTTTTTTTTACTTTTCTTTTATCAGATCGACTTTTTTAAACTGCTTCCACTTATTAAAATCCATTTTCAATATTTGTAGACAAAAACAGTTGTAATCAAAATGGCTGATGTTAAATCCTACAATAGAATTTGCAAAACTATATAAAGCGTGTTTTCACCTGTACTGGCCGTTTCAAGCAAAAGTGGCTTCTTAAGAGATTTAACCAGGATTGTTTGAGATTACTTAGACAATAACACTACTGTGGAATACCTATATAAATATGTCTAGGTTTAAAACGGCATACGATAAATCGATATAGAGAACACTTTATCCTACCGAGTTTTGTTATAATCTTGGTGATCAATTATTTTTTAAACGTGGATATGAAATTCATTTAACGCTTACTTTTAAGTTTCTGTAAAACCAAACCAGATACATAAATGATTTACAGTTATTTAACTTTAATTTACTTAAATTGGTCATACATTTTTAGCTTATAAGAGGTTATAAGTAAAAATAACAAGAGTAATTGCTCCTCAGTGTATATATTCCTGGTACATGCTCCTACAGGAGTATAAAGATTTAAATGGTCCGCAGATGATATCTTATAGGCACATATAAGTCTGAGTTACCGGAGTAATTACTCCTGAGTGCAATTACTCTTGTTTCATGCTTTTATAGGAGTCTTGATCCTATATTTGTCAGGAAATATGATCCTATATACCGATATAAGTACAAATTTTAGGATTAAACGTACTTGAGTAAAAACAGCATGTATTTATGCTGTTAAAAGCGCAGTAGCGGCCACCAAAACTATCATCGGAGTGTTATAAGTCCACGTAGCATTATAAAATCGCATTCCAGGATTATTTTGCTTGTTGGGACATTATCTAGATAAACCAGTTAATATTTTACATTTAAATTATTAATTCCTCTGTAGCTTTTTAGTTTCCAATATGAAAGCAGCAAGTGTAATTAAATTACAAAAAGATTAATGCATTTATTTCGATACAGGATGTTCACGTTCACAAACAAGACATTTTAAAATGATAAGGTTAATTAATAAATGTGCTTTTGAGCACAAACTCTTTTTCATTTTTAAAAATTAAGTACGGGTTCATTTTATATTTTGAACTAATAATACAGATATACAAAGATCGCAAGACAAGATCCTGGTTTATTAATCCTTTAACAAGATATCTTATTAACGCATTAATAAGACAAATGCAGTATAATGTGAACTGACAGCGGTAATTACTACCAATCGTACTTGTGCATTAATCAGAGAGGAAGAAAAATAAAGCATATAGAATGGAAAGGGATTCTACTTAGTGCTCGCTGTCTATGAATTGACTAATTATATTGTCGACAGGTACATTTCGATTACGGATTTTGTCGATTAGTATAGAATTGTTTCTAAGACTTTAGGTTATGATTACTTGGGGCGTAACTGGCGAAATGTGGGTGTAGGTATAATAGGTACCTTTGCCTAATACTTCGGGGAAATACAGTCGTGATGGTATGTGTTCTAAAGGTTATGAACTATAGAGCTTAAACACTGTTTTATGCCAAATTTTAACACCTTTTATTTGTGTAGCTTTCGTCGGTGTAGAGTTCGTTAGCACTACTAATGAACATGAGGTCCTGGGATTCCCAGGTCGGGGAGAGTGTTGTTGAGTTGTTCTATCTGGAATTTTTCAGTAGCAGCCCGGAGTCTATATTTGTGCCCGGTTGATAAGCACACTCCTATTAATTCCCCCCGAGTGGGTTCCCGCATTGTTGTTGCTGCGGGGCTCAGTAACCGTGGTCTGCCACCCACGGTGAAGCCAAGAGGAACCCAAAGGTGGGGCCGCTCGTCAGGGCTTTTGCCTTCAAGCCAATGACGTAGCGGCCAGAAAGTAGGTTGCGGTGAGGTGCACCGCAACTGAGGTGGGCCGCGATGTCGAATGGGAGGCATCGCGGCTGAGGGTTACAGGCTGCGGCAGAGGAGGAGTGTCGGTGCGTCTGAGCAGCGCTCTTCCCTTACGTGGCCTGGACGGGGCCGCCACCGTTTGATGGCGGACGCGGTGGGGCCGCAGGGGAAGAGGAGTGTCGGTATAGCGTTGGCCGTTCTCCCTACCACCTGCGGCCGAAAAGTGGTAGACGAGACGGCGTGTTGTGTTCCACGCGCGCCGTCAGTGATGTCAGCAACCACTGGTGGGGTCCGCAAGAGCCGATGCCTGCCAGGGGAGCGGGTTGTTCGAAAGAGTTACCGCCGCCCCTGGCTCACGGGGGAACACGGGTGGGTTTTAGTCCTGAAAAGTCTCACACGCCCTCCTGCTCCACCCAGCGGGAGAAGTAATTTGAGGATTTCCCAACCAAAAAAAAAACCCCTATTAATTGAGACTTAAACGAATCTAGCGAGATGTGGGTGTACTCCTGCCCAACCCATCGGGCAAACAAGGCGTGATGTTATTTGTATACTTAGGTGACATTAATTGTTCGAATTTATTGTTTGAACACGTTGATTGTCCAAATCTATAGACACTATAAATATTGAAGTTGAAAAGTAAGAAAACTCAAGTCTTCGATTTTCTTAACTTTCCCACGAGCATTACGAACCCACTGCACTTTTAAACAACTTAAAGCTTTAATTCCATTACTAACCTTTTCACTCAAGTTTTAAGCGAACAACTTGACAGGTTCACAACTTAAGAGCCCACAAGTGCCACTCCCAGACTCCCGTAGATCGCGACCGTATCTGTTAACAGTTCCATCATAAAACTACGAAAGCTCTTTAACACTACATTCCTATATGACAATTTATTACCATATTTGACCCCAAACACAATGACTCCTACGCAGCGATAGCTATAAACTTTACATTGAAAATCAATTTTTACATCACCCAGACAATGTGTGGTGGACAATAAATATGTATGCTGCTGTAAAAGGTTGGGATGTTGTCAGTTCTAGGAGTTTCTAGTTAGAATTTTGGTACAGTCGTTTCTTTTGGTATTGAAGTAAAATTTAGGACCGTACGTAAAATACGCGGTTTGACGTGAATTTGCGTGGATTTGATTAACATTAAGAAGTTTACTAATAACTAAGTTGGGAAAGCGGTCACTAAAAAAAAAATATCCAAAGTCACCGACTTCTGAACTTAGTTATTAAGGTTAAACAAAACAGGTTTATAATTTTTTACTTTTCAGTTTTTTCGGCGGTTTATTTTTTTTGTTAATAAGTTTTTGTTTTATATTTTTTTGTGGCTATAATCTACTAATTACTACATGCTTAATTTTTGATTATTTTTTGTAATACACAACTCAGTATTACAACCTGTGAGTAAACAATCAATCATCCCCTGTTTTCCTACGGTTCCTTACGGTTGATTCTTTTTTCGAAATTTATATGGGACCAACTTCGGATGATTACTCAATCACGACGGATTAACAGATTTGGATGAAATATTGCACACAGATAGATTATAACTTGGATTAACACATGAAATACTTTTAATCCCGGTAGGATATTCCCGTGGGATAATTTTCGACCTCAAAGGCAAAGCGAATATAAGGCTTTTTTACAAGCAAAATCGAAAATTGACCACATTTCAATATTTCACAGTAACATGTACACATACATGACAGTTTAGTGGAACTATAGTACCGTTATCAACATAATTGAATTAACATAAGAGCATAATGTTAACAGTAAATGATTTTTATATCGCTACCGGGTAAGTGATGGTGTGCTGATGGTAGGATTTATGTGTGACTGTGTTAGTGTGACACGTTTGGATTATGAGAATTGCATGGGGAGGGACATGTAAGTATTGAACATAAACCACTGTGACATACAAGGGTGTACCTAATAGAATAAGCGCAAGTTTTTTTCATAGTTGACTACTGAATTTTTATATACCTATACTACTTTATTTACAAATATTATGTATTTTGGTATACTGACTGCCAATTCAGACAAAAAATAATAGTTTAATGCTCAATTTTATATGTATAAAATGATACTGGGGTCAACGCTATTTTCTAAATAATAATAATTTGCTTTAAACAAACATTTGATTTGATTTGAAACAATTGTTTTGGTCCTTTTGTTATGCTTCTGGTCTTGCGTTAATCCTACTATGCTACGAATATTATAATCCTACTAATATTTTAAATGTGAAAGTTTGGATCCTTGTTACTCAATCAGGCTAAAACAGCTGAATGGATTTGGATGAAATTTGGCACTAAGATGGTTTATAACCTGGATTAACAAATAGGATACTTTTTATCCCGGTTGTTCCCGTGGGACAATTTTCGGCCTCCACGCGGGCGTAGCCCCTGGAAAAAGCTAGTTATAGTATAAAAGGGCATCGTTGGTGTAGTGGTCGCAAGCGCTACTGCTTAGCATGTGGTCCTAGGTTCGATTCCCAGATCCGGCAGTGTTATTGGGTATTTGTGCCTGGAATTTCTCAATAGCAGCAAGGAACCTGAATTTGGGCCCGGTTGATGGCAAAAGGTCCGCTCCTTATGACATGGGACTTAAACATAAATGGCGAAGTGTGGGAGTGCTACAGTTACACCTCTGCCCAGACCTTTGGATAATAAATACACCTTATATTGCAGGTATAAATGTAGACATTCCACAAGAGCTGTCGTTTAAAAAAAAAGAAAGTCTTTAAATGGTCCATCTATACGTTTTTTAAATGCATAAACCTATATAAACTTTTGGCTAGGGTATCTGAACCAAACTGGTTTGTTTAGGTTAGAACTATGACATACCTCCATCTAAATTGATCACAAGTTATATGGCTATTTAGTATTTTTAAGACCCTAAGACCTCACTCGATTTCATTTTTATTTGAGGTTCACAAAAACAGGCGCATTCAATATTTTAGAGAGTTCAATAATATTTCTAGAAAAGCAAAATGGGATTAAATTGAGATTTGAATAAATACATACCTAGTTATCAGTGAAAACGTCGTGCCAACCCTACCCTACTTGGGAAAATTCGAACTGAATATAATATTTAAAAATATATATTTATAACTCATCTGATCCTATTCGTAACGGTTGGGAGCGAACTGAACATAAATTAAGTTCAAATTGTTGCGTATGCGCATCGAATAACTCGGATAGGATGTCGCTACTGATTTCAAACCATCTTTATTACCTATCTCATTTACGGAAAATTAAACTTTATGATGAAAGAAATATGGGTGTTGTGGAGTGCTTGGTAAAATTGTTTAATACGATAACAATATTGGGATGTAATATGTAAGATAATATACCGATTATACATATAAACTCAATACAATCAATTTTAAAAGTTATTTATGATAAACGCTAGATTATTTCACTTTGAAAAATCTTCTTGTAATCCTACCTTAGAAAGTGTATATAAAATTACATATTAATATCGTTCGGTGTATTCTTTGCTTAAAATGATTATTTTATGTACTATTAGGCACTAAGATTATAGTTTCAAATTAGCGGAATCTCTATTGATCTGAGATTATTGGGTTTCTCACGATTTTTGTACCTTTTTATATTTTTGGTAGTACTGCAAGTATTTTCGTAGATCCTCAGACTCATGCAATGACATCATTATCTGCCTAGCCATTTTCCAACATGTTGGGTTCGGCTTCTAGTCTAACCGGTTGCAGCTGAGCACCTACCAGTGCTTTATATAGCGACTGTCTACCAGAAGGCCAATTCTACTAATTAAAAAACGGTCACATTCAAGTCGCAGTGACATCGCAGTGCCGCAAAAGTTCCAAAATGCCACAAACGGTATTCTGGTACATCAAAAAAAGTGAGGTTGACTGTAATGACACTGCGACTAGACTGGAATTAATAAATGTACTAAAACGGTATTCCGCTCAAGTTAAGACTTGAGATCGTCTTGACATCGAAAATAAATTGGTATTCCGGTCGTTTTAAGAACGTCAAAACTGACGTAAGCATGAGATTGAAAGTTGACTGAACTGACACTATAAATTATAGCTTCTGCAGTTTCATATTTATCGTGTTATTTCAATTTTATCCTTGAAATCATCTTGTAACCGAAGATTCATGAAGGAAAAACTTATTCAGGAACACTGTGGTAAATAATTTTGTGTTTGTGTCGTGAAATAATACAAAAAAAGTGAGTTTGGCCTTTGGGAATAATTTTCATTCCTCGCACAACGTGCAGACGACGAATCGGCGCCAAAACAACGTAAAGAGCACAGGAGCAGCTGTTCTCAGCATTGCGGGCCACGGCGTCTCACTTAAAACGCATTTTCCAAAAGCGACAGTGCGTGTTTGCAAAAAGTTACAAACTAAACAAGCCGTACGAATTGAAGCCGCTTATGCCACAGGAACTAAAAACAGGATCTAGAAAATATGAACAAGGTGTTGCAGCCAAGGTAGGTCTACTAAGTACCTACACATTATTTTATTAAAATATTATCGATTGTCATTCAACAAGGCAGCTATATTCTATCATACGTCATCACCGTATCTACTTAGTTTCGGTCCTGCGTTATCCGCCTGTAGCTCCGTCCAAACTTTCGTAGTTGGTCATAAGTCAGATTCCCAACTTTTGCCCAGCTCAGATCCCCAGAATTTGTTTGTAGATTTACTATAATATGGTACCTACCTAAAATTATGTCTCCTTTTTAGATTCCATACATTAAGATGATCTACGTGTAACACATTTTTGCTTCATAAGACCAAGAGGAGTAACGATATCCACCTGAAGTCCCGACAGAATTGTGGTGACGACAGTCAATTCCAATGGAGACACCCAAGTATAGGAGGTGCTATGGACAACAAAACAAGTATGACATAACCGGGAAGAGATTAAGTGCAGTAAGTGCCTAACCAACGGCTGAATGTGCATTCTTAGGGACGGGGTTGTCACACTAATACATTACCTGTTGACAAACACACATCCAGGACACTCAATAATGAACCACAGTGTGGCTAATTGTCATTCATTTGACATACTCAGAGGTAATGAAAAAGTCATAATTAAAATACAATTTTAACCAGGATACTATCCTATTATTAATAATAATTGTTGGTAATAGGGGTAATGTGAACAAAGGAGAATTAGTCCATTATTATAGATCATTGTGCTACCTTAGTTTAACAAAAATTGTCATGATCACATTGCCTTACAGCCAAAGTACACCACAGAAAGAAAATAACTTTAAGTTTAAAATTAATATGAAATTGCCCAATTTGACTTATATGAATGATACATTCCATTTAATTGACACTAACAAAATGTTGATAGTCATTTATATTTGACAAAATGTAGATTTTTTATGTAAAGGTACTATCTTGTCCCTATCATAGTATCTTACATTTCTTTTACAACCAAGAATTTGGCTAAACAAGTTGCTTCTATTGGGCAATGCCCTGACATTTTAAATAATTTAGCCAACAATTTGGTACTTATTGATAAGAAAATAGAGGCAACCTCTAGCAATAATGTACAGAATTGCAAACTATTAACCCGGTGCATAAAAATGTTCAAGGAATTATTAACTAAGATTTAGAAGTACCTAACATTATTTATCAGTTTTAACAGAGTTGTATTGTAGTTCATGTTCAATTTGAATAATCACCAGGTTTGTATAGCAGAGTGTTTACTCTGTTTAATAAGTACCTAACCAGCTAAAATTTAAAGAATATGAGGATAATTTGTGCCTTTCTGTTGGGTCAATAGTTAAAATAGCCTGCATAGAATTGGAGCAGTTTATTGTATTAAGTGTGTACAGACCACCTTCAGGATTGTACATATAATTGCTTTGAAAAGGTAATGGATGTAGTGTTACATAAGATTTGTAAATCAAACTAGTCAATTAAACCTTGCAGTGATTTCAATGTTAAATTAATTAGATAACTAAGGTTCTTGTTAGTAAAAAAATAAGTCTATTTCAGTCCTACAATCTTGTAAACCTATTTGTGTATACATGAATAACCCCTACTAGTGCCAGTAGTACCTACCTAGAAACCTAATATTTATACACATGTTAATGTTGTACCAATTCACAAATAAATTATTAATTTATTAGATTCTGATTGTTATGGGCAACAGATTAGGTAGGTACTATTCAAAACCAAAATGGGTAAAAAGGAAAATTGCTACCCCAAATCTACAGTTTGCATAGAAGCTTGTAAAGTTAAACTCATTAATACTTTACCAGTTTTGTCTATGAATGCTGATTCCAATCATTTAAACTTCTTTTGAATTAAGATTAGACATTTAAACAAACCTTTTGACATTGGAGCACCTACTTTAGTATTGTATCGACTGTGGGGAGTTTCCAAACTTTGAATAATAGTAGGTAGGTACCTAATTTAATACCTTTGTGTGATATAGTAGCTGTAACAGAATTGACGCAACACCTCAAAGTAGTTTTTCCTAACTGAAAACGGAATCGATTTCCGAAACTTTAAACCTATAAAAAAAAGAAGTGTTTTGCCATAACTACCGCCAATTGTACCAAAGAAAATTCAATCTTATTTCAAGGCAGTAAGACTAAATTTTAAATGCATAATGCTAACAACAACACGTTTTTCTTGAGGTCTTGTGTTCATTCTGTATGAGCGAAAATCACGGTTACTATATCTGGTAAAAAAAAGTTTCTCAGCACCCTAATAGGCACATCATAGTGTTACTCGTTTTGTAAAGTGTAGGTTACCTATGTACGTATATATTAATGTTTGTATTATTAATTAGTTAGGTAGTTGACAACTAATAAAAAAGATATTACTTCTGTTGTGCTAATTATTTTTTCTGCAATCACACGACTTCTGTTAACCCTTCTTCTCAACCCGTCGAAGTGGCGACGCCCGTCGGAGGCCTATCACGGCCTATGTATGGTCAACAGTGGACGCCATCGACTCCAGTTCTATAGGGCTGACTGACTGATTAATAGTCGGTAAGCACTTCGTCTGCAGCTATCACGGCACGCTTGCTCTTTCACTAAGCTCGTGAGTGGTGGTCACAGCTCCAAACTTACTAGATCATACCTAAATATACACGAGACCATACAACAGAGAATGTAGACGTATCACGTATGGATTTTTATAAATGTGCTTTCATTCTATAGGTACCTAATTCACTACGATTTTATTAGACGTAGGTACCTAACTACTTAGGTACCTACGTCTAATAAAATCGTAGTGAAGTCAAAACTGCATTGAATACCTAGGTAGGTACTTAGGTACTTGAAAAAAGTAAGTAAGTAGGTACCTACCTACCTAATTGCTACGAAGTGTGACAACGATCCCGATAGGTAGGTAGCTAGGTATTAGGTATGGTTTGGTTTATTGTATTTGTGTTCGTTTGCCTCTTTTGTTTCAATGTATGCGGAAGCTTCTGCAGGTTAGGTAGGTATAAATACTACAGAATATGTACGAATTTTCCAAAACACAAGGCAATAAGAGTCTACTGCTGAGTAGGTATAGGTACCTAAGGAAGATAATCACGCTAGTTGCTATAACTTCTTAGCAAGTGCGTGCCTCTTGCATTTTGCACGAGTTTTGTTGTTTCATATAGTTCAGTAGTTAAATTAGATTATGTAACCTCATCATCATCATTTCAGCCGAAAGACGTCCACTGTTGGACATAGGCCTCCCCCAATTTGGGGGGGTTTGCCATATTCGCCACGCTTGGCAGGCGAGTTGGCGATCGCAGTATGCTGGTAAAATGCATAGAGAACGCTGCTGCCATCTCTAGTAAGTAAGTCCTTTTGTCGCCTCTTACGATACCCACGGGAAGAGATGGGCTGGTTCTTTACGTCCTCGCTAGGTACAACCTACGCCAAGTCTTTTTTCGAAAGTAAAAAATACATCACAACTTGAAGAGTAGGTAAATAGTAAATACCATAGGTAAGCAAGCTGGAGAAGCCATCGATTTCATCGGCGGAAGTTCAGCTCAGCCGTCCGGGCTTAGGTATACGGAATATAGGTAGGTACCTACCAATCGTTTGGCCTTCCCTAGAACTAGTAAAAACGCAGAAAGAAATGAAAAACATAGGCACTTTTATTTAATTTGTTACATTCGTAATGACTACACCTAGTAGGTACAAATTATTATTATAATACAGCGTTCAGCTCGTGCTGAATAGTTGGGAGGCATAGGTAGGCACTTCTGCAAAGTATTGTAGGTACAATTCGCTATAAAGTTCATCTAACTTCAGGGTATCGAAGAATAGGTATGTCTTTGATGCTAACAGCAAACAAGGTATAGGTGCGGTACGGAATTTGTAGGTATATCATAGCGGCACTATATAATGTAGGTTGGTATCTGTATGATTTTCCCTGCAACTTTCACTCAACGTTCATCAAATGAATTCACCTTGAATCCTATGCTCGGGTTCTGTTCCGAAATACTATGATGATATCCCCTCGCATTAATACTAGTTAAGTAGGTAATAAGCACCATATTCGAGAAAATCACTTTCTTCCTGTGATCATGCAATAAATTGTTACAGTCATTTCATCCATGTATAATTATTTTAGAAATAAAACTCTTTAATTATTTAGATAAAGTTTGACATTCAACAAAATGACGCGTCTGTGCCGCGCATGCGCGTCGCGATTACCAATACGTTCCATTTTTATTTTCCATGTGATGTGATTTTTATTAAATATGTTAATGATTTTGTATTCTCAAAGATTTAAAATAACAAACGGGCTATGAAAATACAATTAGTATATACTAAACCAAGCAAACTAATAAATACAATAAAAATAACATTAAATAAGGTTGGTAAAAATTAAAGTATCACAGTATCATAGGCGTACATTGAACCAACATGAAAATTATGTTTATTTTCGTAATTGAAAACAAAGGTGACGTCATGAGACCCTCATGCGACTATGCTGCGATGACACTGCGACCGGACTGTGAATAAACCGAATTTTAGGGTGAGCAGAATACCGTTTTTTGATCTAGTCGCAATGTCATCGCAGTCCAGTGTCATGTTAATCGCATGGCACGTTATTTAGTAGAATTGGCCTTCAGATCTCTCAGCTGACCACAGTTATATATATGATGGATAACCCTTATACCCCTTGGTAAGACTGGTTGTCACCCGTAACGACTGTCAAAGATCCACGAATGACAGCCGAGACCGATGGCACGGAGGAGTCTTGATATGTAAAGATAGTCACCCATCGACGGACCGACCGCGGCATGCGTAGCTTAACCTGATCGAACACCCCGTGCGGAAGTTACTACTTAGCCACCAGCCCCTTCATACAAAATAAACTCCTTTTAACATACTTTATTGAGCATTTACCATAAAAAAGGAAAGAAAGCTTTGGTTTCATAAGGATCCATTTGACGGCACGGTTGGCGCAGTGGTTAAGCGATTGACTGCTGCGCTACGTGTCGCGGGTTCGATTCCCGCACGGAACAAGTATTTGTATGACCTACAATTAGTTGTTCCGGGTCTGGCTGTTTGTGTATGTGAGTTTTAAATGTTTGTAAACGCATCCACAATACAGGAGAAATTCCTAGTGTGGGGCAAAGTTTAAAAAAAAAAAAAAAAACCATGCTAATACATGAGCTAATTACCGCACTTAGCATGCATATAACATGCAATTTAAGTTACCTACGAGTATGGTGATTATTTAATAGGCTAACAGCCCTAACAGCTTGTGTAACATCGCTGGAGCCCGATACTGATCTAGAACGCCATTGAATGTTAATATGTTATGAGCAGGGCGAATATTGTACCAATTACCTAACGCACTGGTTGTACAGGAACATGTAAACACGCATGGAGATAAAATATGAGAGTATCAGAGTAGGTACTATGTGGTGAAAATTGGATAGTATTACGTAGTTTATTATCTATCTATTCAGCCCGTGTGGTGCCGGACGTAAAGAATAGTACCATCTCATCTCTTCCCGTGGGTGTCGACAAAGGAACTTACTTGAGATTGGGCAGCAGCGTTCTCTATGCATTTTACCACCATACTGCGATCGCCAACCCGCCTGCCAAACATGGCAATTATGGCAAGCCCCTCAAATTGGGGGAGGCCTATGTCCAGCAGTGGACGTCTTTTGGCTGAAATGATGATGATAATGATTCAGCCCGTAATATCCCTCGGCAGGGCAAAGGAATCCGTCTCTTTTTCCCACACAACTCTATCCCTACCTTTGTAGGTCAGTCCCTTAAGTAGGAGTCAAGCTCGTTCTTCTATCATCGTCTTGGTCTACCACGATGTCGCATAACAGTGAGATGGTCAGTGAAAGAAGGCAAAATAAACTGTCTAATTAAAGGACATTTTAAGTTCATTGAAGGCGTTGATGTCTTTTCTAAGCTTCGGATTTGATAAACATTTGTATTATCTTTTAAAACTCCACAAATTTTATTTTTTAACGAGCTTGGTTTAGTTTTATTTTTTGCATACGGAATAGGCGTAGGCGTATGATATGTAGTTTTCTAACTGTAACTTTCCAATCAGAACGCGTTGATGTCTTTTGTACGTAGACGTGTCTTTCGTACATTTCAGTTGGTCCCACTGTGTTATTTTATGATTTTATAATGAATGACTCATACAAATGAATCAGAAATCTTTCGCAAAATTCTACATACTTTAAGGAATGTTTTGGTTTCCATTGGTTCATTGCATGTCGGAAAACATCTATCTATATAAATAAAAAGAAAAGTCCTGACTGACAGACTGACTCATCAACGCCCAGCCCAAACCCTTGGACGTAGAAAGCTGAAATTTGGCATAGAGGTTCCCTTTAGAATGTAGACAAGGAATAAGGAAGGATTTTTCGAAATTCAACCCCTAAGGGAGTTAAATAGGGGATGAAAATTCCGCGCGGGCGAAGCCGCTGGCAAAAGCTAGTTAACATTAAAAATTTGCTCAAAGTATGTAGAACTGCTAAGTTGAAAGAAAAAATACTACGTCATTTTCAACAATCAACATGGAGAATTTCATCATTTTGTTTAATACAAAATTCCATCAGTACCTACGCCAGCGCGTTGATGTCTTTTCCACGCACGTTCCCTTCAGCGTCGTTATCAGCCGTGTCAAGGCGAAACAATCATTATAACGACGGTTGTAGATCACTTATGTTACTATTGAACTGTAAATTATAATAATATACAAGTATAGCTAATAAATCTATAATCTCATCTGTGTTTTGACTTTTAGTAGTACTAACAAAAGTCACACTGCCTAATAAAAATATGCTTAGTTCATATTTTGAAGTTTAAAATAATTTACAAATGATTTAGCTAGAAATTGTAAATGTGTCTAACAGACAGTTTTAGTGTTAAAATGCTGATTATATTAGAGTACTGAACATATTTTCTGGTTTATAATAGGTTAACATTGTTAACTAATCCTTTATTCAAAATTAAAGCGCAATATTATTAAACTAAGATTTAAACCAAAACAAAACAGAAAATTAAACACGCCAACACTCGTTCATAACTCACTAAAAATTCACAATTAAAACTAAAAATCTCATAACGATATATCATTTAATATATAATACACAATCAGTATACGCATCATTTAATATATAATCAGCCATATCATTAAGACAACGCGTTAGACACGCGACTAAATCGTCCATATACATACGAATTGCCGTAAAACCGTACTTTTCAACCGTAAACCGATGGGAGGTCCCCTAATTGTTGATCATATGCAAATATGACTATTAACACAACTATATTTTATCAAAAACTATGCTTAATATATCACATATTAATGTGACCTGAATTTTTTTGTTGTTTTTGTTTTTTTTATAAGTTCTTGATTAAGAGGCTGTATAATCTATTGTTTATATTTCACGGGTTTGTAAATGACGTGTGGTTTATATTAATATGTTTTCTATGAGACTTGTTAAGGTTTCGAGTGAATTATTGGCTGGCACCGCGGGAGGCCATGTTTTATAATGGATAGAAGTTCGTGGAAAACTTAGGTTCTGTGTGCCTTGATTTTTGCGTGAACAATATACATATTGTTTCCGTGTGTGTTGATGACAGCTGAAAAAGCTTTGTTCTATGAAGCATTAAGGATAGAATTTCATTTTCAAATTGCAGGAAGCTCATGTTTTCAGTTTTACTTTCGTCGTTATTTATCCATGCCATTTATTCATCTATATAAATAAAAAGAAAAGTCCTGACTGACTTACTGACTAACTGACTGATTCATCAACGCCCAGCCCGAACCCTTGGACAGTTGAAATTTTGCACAGAGGTTCCCTTTATAATGTTGACAAGGAATAAGGAAGGATTTTTCGAAACACGACCCCTATGGGAGTGAAATAGAGATGAAAGTTCCGCGCGGGCGAAGCTGCTGGCAAAAGCTAGTTTATTTATAAAGGTACAATATCAGATTCTATGTATAATATGTCCTATGTACTACGGTAATAGCACATGGATTTGCACAGTCGCCAAGTATAGATTAAACTAGAAATTTCAGAAATAGGCGATAACAACTAATAATAATAAAATAAAAGGCTCTAGAATTTAGAAATGATGACAAAATACTTTTTAATCTTTAGGTAAACAAAAAGAAAATAAAATTACTAGACCAATATTATTGCAATTTTTCCGGCTTATTTTAGACTAAGAAATATAAATTGAAATAAAATGAGATCTTACTGGAAAGCTCTGCAATAAAGCTTCTGAAATAAAGTATAAAAGTCAAAGTCAAAGTATTTATTCGTGTGATTTTTGGTGATATATACAGTAGGTCTTATAGTTAGGTTATGGTAACACAAAAACTACCCATTAGGGCATACGCTATTTATCAACATAAGAATTTAAGATCAATACTAACATACAAGTTTAAAAAATAGTTAAATAATTAGAATACAACCAATTTTTATAAAAAAAAAACATAAAGTTAGTTAAAAGAATAAATATTCAGAACACAGTAAAATTAATAATAAGTCAAGTTTTTGAATTTCCAAGCATTTTATAATTATCAGTTAGTTTATTACACTTTGTCAAGAAGGAATTCGTCAGTGGTATAGTAGCATTTTTCAATTAAAAAAATATTTAGTCTCCGTTTAAATTGTGTCAAGTTTAAATCTTTAATGTCATTTGGTATTTCATTGAATATTTTTGGAGCCATACAGAGGACGCTTTTGTGCATAAGGGCGGTCTTTGAGGCTCTTAAACATAATTCGTGACGATATTCTTGTCTTGTCGACCTATAGCGTTGCTCTGAAGCTTTCGAGACTTCACTATTTTGGCTTTAAACACTTTTATAGTATCATGGTATAAGTATAATTTAATCTGGTACATTAAAAAAAAATGCATCTCTCTAAGTGTGTTTAGTAGTATCAAAATCAAAATCAAAATATTTTTATTTCATATAAACCTGCAAGGGCACTTATGAAACGTCAGAAGCTAGGTGCACGGTTCCAAATTGTTGTTTCCTATGGAGAAGAGCCGGCAAGAAACTCCACGGTTACTCTTTTAAAAATAATTGGCTTTAACAATATTTTCAAATTACAGAGATTAAATGTATGGGAGGACAGCGCAGGCCTGTCAATAAGTACCAGGTACTTAGACGAATACAGAATAGAAAATCGTCTACAAATCTACAGTCAGTAAGGCCTACAACGTTCTCTCATTCACAATATGTAAAATTATCTACTTATATAAAATGAACCTAACTAAAATTGATGTATAATGTCAATTAGTGACGAGATTATGTCAGCATTGTAAAAATAAAAATAATAAAAAAGAACATTGTATTTGAGAGCAGTTAATAGACTTTCACATAGTTATGCTGTTAATGAGGTACCAGGGAAGCCACATGTGCAGAAGGAATTAATGCCAAACTTCCCTGTCTTCAACGTAGTCTTTTATCTTATAATATGCTTTTTTGATAAGGACACGTTTGATGTGCGTTTTAAACTTTCCATCGCTAAGTTCTGTAACCGACTTTGGCAACTTGTTATAGAAGCGGATACTGTTTATTAGAAATGACTTGCTAGTTTTAGTCAGTCTAAATTTTGGAATCACAATTTCATCTTTACTACGTGTATTCAGATTATGGAAATCGCTTCGTTTTTTGAAAAGGCCTAAGTTTTTGCGAACATATAAGATATTTTCTAGGATATAAAGAGAAGGCAGAGTTAATATATCAATTTCGCTGAATTTGTTTCTAAGAGACTCGCGAGGCCCCATTTTATAGTAAGTTAGTTTGTCATTGTATTTTTCGCCAATTGCAATACTTGGCTAAAGTTCTTGATTAAGAGACCAATCTACATTTAATGTTTATCACGGGAGCAATTTCTATTCCCAAATATTATAAAACATACGTTTGCGCTGTAAAAATTGTACAATAGTATTTTTATATATTATTAGTTAATATCATCACATTAGAGCATGTTCAACACCTATGAACATGTTTTACCCCTACGCAAATCCACAACCAGCCCACTTTTTATTGCTTGATGATTCCGCTTTTGTCCATCATGCAAATCAGCAAAAACTGTTTATTTATGATTTTACAACATTTTGGACAATCTAACGTGGATCACGAATTTGTGACCTCAATGAAATGTCAGTTTTATAAGTTGAGAAGAAGGCGGTTATATAAATTATAATTTGAGACAAGCGCGCGCCGCGGCACCGCCCGCTTTAGTGCTCAATTAGAGACTACGCCCACGTTACATTTGCATAATGTTTTACCAAAGTGAGCATAAAGTTTTTTGACCAAAGTGTACAGAATTTGCCAAGTGATCCGAATATCGCACAACTTCTAAGCAGATATTTGAATTACAAGTCGTGTGCTCGATGAGATTATATGCAAAAATGACATTTCCATACACACTTTCATCCCCTATTAAACCCATTTTGGGGGTGAATTTTCAAAAACTTTTCCTTTTTGCCAACTTTCGCTAAGGAACTTTTATTCAAAAGTAGATTTCTTTCAAATTTTTCCAGGAAAAAATCGAATAAGTTTCAGAATCAGAATACATACGATGCCATTTGCTCATTTCTACATATTCTATGTAATAAGGTTCATTATTAGCTGCTTTTTACATAGTGATAAAGTTGAAATCAAAACTAATTTCTAATCAAAGCTTTGGATAAACGACTGTTAAAGCTCCAAGCATTGATGATCATCTGTTCTACAAGCCATGTGCCCATCCATGGACCATTAAAGCCCGGTCATTTCACTCAATATCACCCAAATGTCGTATAATTTATGTTTCTGTCGATATAAAAGTCCAAAATATATGACGATGTCAAAGTTCGTGCGGACGCCCGTCACCAATCTATATTGCCTTCAAATAGCATCGGAATGTCACCCGACGCCACGCCGTAGACAAAATGTATAAAATTGTTGTATTTTAATACGGCGCATAAAGCGCGGCCCGACTTTATACCGAGATCTGTAATGGCCGAGAGGAAAATCCGAAAATGTCACTTTAAATAATCGTGTTCATTAGTAAACATTTAAAACACGCATTAGGAACGCTGGGTGCCGGCGCCCGACACGATCACAATCTCAGTACACACAAATGTATCGCGGTCCTGCTCATTCTGGTACTGTGAGCACTCGTGCGTAAGGGACAACGCTTCCTAAGCCGCGGTTTCGAATAAGGAATAGAGAGGTGCGACGGCGATTGCATCGACGCATGCGCAGGGGATACGTACTAATTAAGCGGCCGACTCTTACCGATAAACGGCCCTAAAAGATCCTCTCCTAAGATGTTGCAATTAAGACATACACTCGAAATAAGCGGGCGTCGAGAATCGGTACGATTTAATCGATTCCCGTTTAAATTAAACGTCGATTAGTATTTAAATTCGGACACACAATGTTTGACGACCCGCCGCGAGGTAATTGGTGATAATTTTTTTAATTGATATTGTCGTTTGTGTGTCCATTGTGGCGATTTATATTATTGGTAGTCGTCGTCGAGTCGTAGGCGTCCCGTAACGCGGACACTTACCATGCGGCATTATGTAATTTTTTTAATTGGTCACTGTTGACATTTAGCATCGTTCAATTACTTATTTAAGATACGAGAGTTTCTTTTTCAAAAATTAATTGTCATGTCTCACTGCAGGCCTTTTATGACTAAATATAATAATCGTGATGGTTGGTGCAGTCTCGTATCAGTATCGGACTCACTGAGATAATTGATGCTTCGATACATTGAAGGTTGTTGTGGATGTTGTATTATATTGTGAATACTCGAGTGAGCTTCATGAGCGTGTAAAAATGTCGAAATAATCACTAAATAACGGAGACTGCGGTAAAGTTCATGTTGTCGGGTTTTAGTGAAAAACAACAGTTTGCCTGCTAATTACGATAGTTGCTTGTTTCGCGATGGTCTATGTTGGTGGTCGAGTGACTTGCATGTGAGAAGTTTATGGAAGTTGTAATGCATCAATTGTAAGACGCTAAATATTTCTTGAGAGTTACTACATCGATTTATAGCATTTGATAACTTTCGTTGCTTTTGCTAATGTAATTTTAACAAGAGGAATGGCACTGAAGCAACATATAGAACAACGCGACGCTGGCAGAATAGTCGAAATGGGCTCAGTTGCCAAAAAGGTAAAAAAATGAAAAAAAAAAAATTGTAGTAGCCCGGAGTGTGTATCTACACCCGGTTGATGACAAAATGCTCGCGCATTACATTGAACTTAAAACAGAACTGGCGAAATGTGGGTGTGCTATAAGTAGGTACATCTCTGTCCAACGCTTTAGGGAAACTAGGCGTGATGTTATGTTATTTTCTATTTAAAACAAAACCCCACCATTAGCAATATCATTCACCTACAAAAAAAACATTAATAATAGTAATCTTAATAAAAACCGTATCTTAGTTAATTTGTGTGAGGAACTGAGGACGGATGTGTCTATCCGTCGGATATCACGCCTTAGGAGGCGATCGTTAACTGCACTAATTGAAGGTGTGGTAGGTAGGTATTATATGAAGACATCAGTACCTCCGTAGGTACTCTGTGGGGCCAGGTTGGGATGCTGTTATCAAAAATCTATTGGAGTTTATAGAGAGAGAGAGAGAGGGGCTAGTGGCTAAGTTATAACAGTCACACGGGTTGATCGATCAGATTAAGCTACACTTTTCCGCGCTTGGTAAGTGGATGGGTGATCATCTTTAAATGTACAGTAAAAAAAAAAAAACTTTATTGTACAAAGAGAAACACATAAGTATAGTCATACACTAAACATTATTGTACAAGTAGTGGACAAAATCAGGTTGAACAACTGGCTCCTGAACTAAGTAAAAAGATACTTGTATCTCAGAAGCCAGAAGCCAGAAGACAGTTCCCTCCATGCCTCGGAAATAATGTTAAGCGTATGTAAGTGGATTTAATAGTAATAACGGGTCCTCAGAAGCTCGAAAGTCTGACAACCAGTCTTACCAAGGGGTATCGTGTTACCCAGTAACTGGGTTGTGGAGGTCAGATAGGCAGTCGTTGCATGTAAAATCACTCTGGAATTTCCGACGCCCAGGGCGTCTCCTGCGGAGGCTAAGGCCGTGAGGGCGCAAAAACTGCCTCTCCCTCACGTGCGCTGCCTCCCTCTTCGCGAGCATCAGAGAAGGATTGGGTGCCAGTATTACTACAAGTACAAACTAACAACAGTAACAACATGTGAGTACCACGCAGGCTAAATCCTAAAATTATAAGGTTTCAATCAATCAATCAATCAATCATTTATTTGCAATGAATGTAGGTTACATTGAAATACAGGTGGAGTAGATAAGAGAGTGCCATGTACATTCTGCCTGGAAATAGGCACGCAAAAATTATAAATATAAAATAAATAAAAAAATGTTAAGAAGCTAATTACAAATTAAAATGTCACAGTTAGAATTATTACAATTATACATACATACATACATTCATTAATATATTTAAAAAAAATGTCAAATTAAAATGTTGAAATAGGATAAAATTAAAAATAAATGTATAAGTATTTAGGTCCATATTTTCAAGATAACACTAATTATATTTATTATACACATTGGTTTGGTTTGGACTTTAAAAGTGACCATGACCTCGTGAGTTTGTTTCGGAATTTCTTCTCAAGGATCAGTCAGCTAGGAAATACCAGCGCTGTCTAGTTTTAAAATATTGACCAAAAGTGTCTTAAAATATCTACTTACATAAATAAACATTTCATTCGACACGCGAGATATTTCAACTTTGTCTCCATGACGGCAATGCACCTACAATGCCTCTGGTGTAGCAGATGTAACATACATAGGTGTGAGTGACCACTTTTAATTCGGTAAATACTTACAAGTGGCCGTTATCAATTTCCAGTGTGTTATGTTGGAGACTCACTTAAAACAAAGTTGAAATGTAAAATTGTTTATTTCGTCCGTTATTCAACCAGCGTAGCATCTACGTATCTTTTCTATAAATTACTATGAAATGTATGTTCGTTGGTAAACGCATCACTTGAGAAGGACTGGACCAATTTTGGATATTTCATATTCTTAAATGTTCGGAATTGTCCGAATAATGTTTTATGGAAAGAAAAAGTAAAAAAAGTTTCCCGTAAAAATTAAAAAAAGGGGAGAAGCTAAAGTCCTTTTTTCACAACACTAGTCGGTTCAGCTAGTTCTACTTCCCAGTAATATTATAAATATGAAAGTTTGTATGTTTGAGAGTTTAGATGTTCGGATGTGTGGATATTTGTTACTCAATCTCGCAAACGGATTTGTAAGGAGTTTAGCACGCAGATTGTTTGTAGCCTGGATAACATTTACGATTCTTTCTATCCCAGTAGCTATACCCCGATCTCCGACCTCCACGTGGTCGTAGCCGCTGTTAATAGCTAGTTCAAAATAAAACACAGCAGTGCTATTTTGAGAGCAACAAAGAGTGAAATCACCAACAATCAGAGATCAAGATAGTATACTTATGTACCAGCTAAACTCGTAATGGAAAACAAGAGTTACATTAATCCTTTTTTATTAAGCTTTTTAAGACGAACCTAAATTACAATCTAGCCTGCAAAAGACTAATAAACAATTTAAATGTAACAATTTTTTTTACGTGATAATCATTTCAAAACTTAGAACTTTGACGATTGTACTTTACACAGGTCACAGTACACTTTCTTTGAGTCTGGTATCAGCGTTACAATGACGATATTTCTATAGCCTCTTGTTGAACAATATTGACCAAGCTGATCTTAAACACGTTATTGCTAAACGCAGTTCATACAACAGCTAGTAAGTAGTTTTGGTGTGAAACCAACACTTTTTGAACGAAACGTATCGGCATTAGCGTCATTCTGTTAAACTGTTAATTTGATCGGGAATTCCAATTTACTTAGATTTGAGCTGTCGTCTTTTAAAATTAGTTTTAATCCTAGCTATGATTGTGTCCTCTTTTCTAAAAGGATATAATCCTAGTTATGACAGTCATTCACATTCGCAGTCGAATTGCAGTTGTGATAGGACAGTCATTCAGATTCATGGCAACACTTAGGGATGAGCCTATCGCCTACGCCCACGATCATGGAAATGGTCACATTTAATTGTTTAATGAAACTCTAGATTTCAGCTTAAAAGCCAACGTTTAATCATTAAACGACTGTAAACAACATTCAAAAGCTCAGATAAAAGCGGTTTTCTAACAAAAACTAAACCATGGCAATAAAACAAATGTGTGTATGTTCGAAACAAACAACAAATCACTCTACTCCAATTTACAGAACGTTAAAACCTCGTGTGTTTGGTAATTGATACGCTGTTCTAACTATTTGTATAGAAACACGCTTTCTATATGGCCAAAAGGTTGCATTTAAGTAATCTCAGGCGATCACGATCGCGTGACGAATAAATTCCATCGATATATCGATTATATATCGATTTTTATCACGGTTTACGGGAACACGGACCGATACCGATGTGTGAGTATAGATAAATGCTTTCAATTATATCGATAAATCGTCTATTATAATTAACTAGCGTTTACACGCGGCGTCGCCGCCCAAATGTGAATATTTTAATTTCGAATGAATATGCTGGATTTATTAAAAACTATTTCGATTCTAATGAGGATTTTAAATTATGTACTCAGCAGCTGTTAAGCTCAGAGAATCGTTTAAATGTAATTGAAACACCTACTGGCTTCACATATATTATATGGAAGTGTTATTGACTGAAGTAACAGCCGTTTCTAATGCGTTTAGATTTAGGATTAAAAACTTGTTGCGAAATCTCAACAGTAATTCTAAACGCATGTAATGCTAATTCGGAATACAATCTGTATGTACAAACAAAAAGACGTATCTTATGAAGTAATGTAGATAATAATGGACAGAGCAAATATAGATTTTGTTCTCGCTCGTCTGTCAAATGTATTTCACGGCGTTTTATATATTTTTATGGCCGGCAATTTGAGCATTTCCACAGTGACGAATCGATTCAGTGTAACAGTTCTATCGATCCTAATAGAACCGAATAAATATTTAATTATCGGCCTTTATAGTGAATGGTAACGCAACGGATTGGATTGCTTTGTTAATGATTTTAATTTGTTCGATCGGCGATTTGCTATCTGATAAATCGACTGATATCGGATTGCGATCAAAGGTCACAGACAAATTGTTCACACTCGTTTCTAACAAGAAAAGTCTGCGGTTTAAATAAGCACCGATTGTGTTACATCGCAGTGAACTATAACATTTTTATAGTTATAAAGTGTAATGAAAATCGATTGTGAAAGTTATCGATTGGAACTATCGATAAAACTGACCGACCGTGTGAATTTCGTCGTCTGGGACGTCCGACTTTAAGATTTTAAAATGTGTTCCAAAGGCGTTACTTCTTAACGTCCACCGCACGAGCTAATGTAAAGCTAAACTTGCGTTAATCACAGTTATTACACAGTTTATTATTAGCGCTGGGTTTGTTAGCGGCGCATGCGCACTAGGCACGTCACTTTACATATCGATATTCTTGGCGGACGAGCGCTGTAACGCAACGTTTTATCGCGAATCATAAACATGTTTGCATATTACGTTTTTGAAATGGCGCACTATACAACTTAACAACAGTTCAAACTACTCATCAAGGTTTTATTATTTGAATATATTAATATCGTAGTCGAATTTATCGATATTATATCGATATGGCAGCCATCAATCACGCGTCGGTTTGCATGAAAGGCAATGAAGACATTACCCCCAATAATAACACCTCAAAACCTTAGACAGACCGCGTTTATTAGATCAATAACTTTATAATGCAAAGCAATTTATTATTATATAATTATACAGCCATAATCGAGCAACGATTAATTGGAGTAGACGTATAATCGATCACACGGCGTGACGAATCGGGTTGTTTGGTATCGATTTTTTCGAATCGACTAATACGTATAGGGCAGTATGTTTTAATGGGTACGATTTAGTTTATCGTGTGATCACGATGTTAATGAGTATTCGTTTGGAGTTTATTTAATCAGTGCTCTTTGAATAAATGAGATGTTCCATTGGACTTATGTACGCGCGCGCAGTTGTTTATTACATGTTAATATTTTCACTCCGTATAACATTTCCGCTGTCGCCCTGGTGTTTGTAATTAACTTTGGTCCACACGACATATCTCACGTCTGCCTTTCTCGTTCAGATGTTTTATCGATAGATAGAGAGTGCTCATCGATATAAATTGTTTTTTGCATTTAATTTAGAGTTGAGTTATTTTAGTGTTGTGAGTGAGCGCGTGTGAGACACAAATCTTTATCGATTGAGAGATAAAATTGCATTAAATCAGAGGGGCAATTCTACTAATTTTAAGAACGTTCACAGTCTGATCTCAGTGTCAATCTGTCAAAAATACCTCGATTTTCTATACATTTTTGACATTTGCTTGTCGCTGAGATGACACTGCGACTAGATTTTGTACGGTTTTAATTAAGAGAATTGGCCTTCAGGTTATGTAAGAAATAGAGGGAAACGGGAATTGATCAAAGTGACACTAGTCAATGTTGCTGTTATTTGATAGTTTTGATATTAGGTATCGAACACGGATATCGAATATCGATATTTATCTGATTTATGATGGTTATTTTTTTTTTGGCAAAACCTAGTTCTTTTAAATAATCTTAGTTCTACATTCTTTCATGTGTATAAGATTCGAGATTTATCTTGCATTGTGAATCTGAAAGTAATGACAACGTTACGGTACCTACATAAGGCAGGTGCTTCTTCAAAACGAGAATGCCCATGAGATCTGCTGGCTTTTCGATATTAATCTAAAACATCAGGGATGAACGGAGAATGCATGAAGTGAACAACAATTCGCATATATACTCATAGGTAGATCGATCACGAACATAACATTACTCACACGAGCTCACATCTGGAGCACGACGGGATCACGGAGACTTAGCAGCACTGGAAGTGTTCACTACTTTATTATTATTAAAAGCCTATGATGTCCCACTGCAGGGCAAAGGCCTCTCTACCCTCCTCCCACTTCTCTCTGTTTAAAAGCTGCTAAGGACCAGGGTGCTTACTCTCGAATATAATTCCGACAGATCGACATTGAAATTGTCAGTCAAACGTCAGGAATTGGCTGGACTCAATGAGTCTAGCCAATCCCTGACGTTTAACTCAACCAACTGACGTTTGACCAATGTCAATCTATCGGAATTATATTCCAGAGTAAGCACCCAGGTCTTGTTGAAGGAGTCCAGCTCATCCCGCCATCTCCGTCTGGGGTTCCCACGATGTCGCTGCATGTTTAACCTTTTTCGTATTAGGTACAGGTGTCGTGAACCCCGACGTAAGACTAAAACAAAATTAGAAAGTATGAGTGGCAGTTTCTTCTAGGCTTAACTGAAACCAAACATTGGAATCCCCTGGGTTTCCGTCGATATTATTTTGCCCTGACTATGAATTAACAGCACGTTTTGTACTCATTAAATACTTAATACATTAGAGCACATCCAGTAACCATGCACACATCTTCGCTCGAGGTGAAGGGTCATCAATTAGGGTGAGCCCTATTTTTAACCCGCCGCTGCAACCTCTCATCGGCTCACCCGGCGTGCAATCACGGATTAGCCCTAAACGAGAGTAAATAGAAGCAATCTTGTGGTGAAATGTACTGCACTTATGTTCACCGCGCTCGCAGCTAGATGGAGCCAGTGATTTCGTTGTAAGCGGTTCACGGAAAAATCACTATCTCATGTCCAGGTGGAATCGTGAATGAAAGATTGAGGAAAAGATTTGAATTTCGTTTTGGAGTCACTGGATTTTGACGAAATTTCGCATGCTTTAGTATGTATCAAATTACTGCAAGTTATGAATGTTTTTAAGAAACTAAATACTTATCAGAAAAAACTATGCCTGACAGAGGGCAATTCCCGTATTTTATGAACGTTCGTATTTTAATCTCTGACTGTCAAAAATACCTCTAATTCGAGGTACCTGCACCTGTAAAAAGTTTTTGACATCGATTGTCGTTGAAATGAGATTGTGACTAGATTGTTAACGTTTTTATGACGGCAATTGGCCTTAAACATGGGTAAATGAATTTCATTTACCTTAAGACTGAAAACGTTAGTATATTGAAATTTAATAATTTCTCGGGAGAACTGCGATGTTTCACCAAGTTTTTATAAAATTACTTTGAATTAGTAATCCAACGCATGCACATAATTAGTTGCTAACATTCCATGAGTGACACGAGATCGTTATCAGCTACAAAAGGCAAACCACAGACTCTTCTCTAGAAAGTACCTTATTCCAAAGGCATGACTACAATTTCTCATATCAAAAAAAAATATCTCACCGCATCTATCCCCATTTCTCAAATCTATTAAGCTGTATCTGATAAATAAACTAAACACACAAAAATGTCGTCCCGAATGTGGGACATAAAGAAAATTTTATTTAATCGACAAGAGACATTTTGAATCAATTAATAAATAATAAAAGTTGTTCATAAAGCGGACATTACCGGAGTAGAAACAATAAAATGCGGAGCGTCCTATCCCCATAAATCGGCGTAACAAGTGTCCCACTGAGCCCCAGTGGGCCGCGGGGCCGGCCGGGTCGCGGGGCACTGCGGGCGCACGGTGGCATAAATTATACGATGGCAGTGCACAGGTTGGGTGCAAGGTGTAACTAGTGTTGGGACGTGGATTCGATTTTTCGGGAGCTTGCAAATGAAATTAGGTTTAGTGATGAGGTAGAAAGATAGGTAGGTTGTCTGTGGTCTCGTGAAAAAGTTACATTTATTAGGTATGCCAATATCGGTCACATTTGATGTCACATCGTTCAGTTGTTCATAGCTGGAACGAAAATTAGATATATTTTTCTTAAAGGCATATAGAATATAGATCCAGTAAATTTTTTTCATGTGGTGCCGGACGTAAAGAATATCATCATCCCAGTTCTTCCCGTGTGTGTCGTAAAAGGCGAAGGGACTCACTAGAGAACGGGCAGCAGCGTTCTCTATGCGTTTTACCACCATACTGCGATAGCTAATCCGTCTGCTACGCGTGGCGATTATGGCAAACCCCCCAAAATGCTTGGGAGAGGCCTATATCCAGCAGCGGACGTCTTCTGGTGAAATTATGACATTTTATAATATTTCTGCTAAAATCCAACTGGAAAAACTGTTGCGCTACCTTTGTAATCTGCTATTTTGGAGTACCTATGAAATTGAAATAAACTTCATTGTTAGCAAAAACGGTGTAATTAAAACGTTTTCATTTTTTTGCAGACCCAAAGGATTCAAATTTTTTCTTCAAAATTTGAATAAAAAAATTACCTCAGCAAAAAATTAAAACCATTCAAAACAAAATCACCTCCAGCGCACCCATATTCCATAGGTTAAAATAATTACATTAGTTTGGTGGCAATAACAATAATTTTGTCCCGTTAAGGACGTCACCGCGGGGCACTCCGCGTTCACAGATCACCAGATATGAACTTTGAGTTACACGACAGCTTGTCCCTATGTTGTTGCGACAAATAACCGACTAGGCTGTATGGAACTAGTTGCCTTTGCCAGAAAGAATGAAAAACAGGCTTATTTGTCACAGAAACACGTAAGTAATTACAAAAAGATTGTTATCTCGAATAAACTGGACCACAACGAAAAAAGTCTAGATCTATAATTACGAGCACAATAAAGAAATAATCGACAGCTGCACGTCATGACTGTGATAAGAAGGCTTCCAGTCAGCATGATGCTGTCCTTTGAGTATTTTACATGAAGCGACTGCATAGTTGACCTCCACATCCCAGTGACTAGGTAATACCCCTTGGTAAGGCTGGTTGTCAGACTTTCAGAGTTTTGACGACACGTACGACTGCCAAAGAATAAAAAATGACAGCCAGGACGTTGGTCCCGGCTGTCATTTTTGGGTCTTTGATAGTCGTTGAGCTTAACGTGCTTTTCGAGGCAAGGAGGGGTCTTGGTATGTATTGATGGTCACCCATCCACGGGCCAACCGCAGCAAGCGTAGCTTAACCTGATCGATCGGCCCGCGCGGCTGTTATTACTTAGTCCCTCTTTAAAATACATTTCATAAAACGATGTTATTGTTTATCAACAACGCTTTATTAAGCGCCAAAAGAGATTCGTGGCAGTGTATTTTCGTAAATTACAACAAAATAGTCTGGGGTTGCTACCCTTCCATTATTTTGTAAGATAAATTATGTTTGATAACAATATACAATGCAAATATATTACAAGGAAAAAAGATGGTTTCAACTTAGATTCGAGACATTAATTACATAATGTGTGCCCTAAGGGCGTACATAGATCATAAGATGTTGCCTTTGACTTATATCACAACTTGCGACAATGCACGATAGGTATTTATTCAATGGATTTATATAAAAACCAGCTTTTGCCAGCGGCTTCGCCCGCGAAGAGGTCTTGAATCTCTGTCTATTGATGAAAACCACAATAAAATCCGTGGCGTAGTTTAAAAGACCTAAGCGTACAAACACGAAAAGCGATTTTGTTTTATAAGTACTATGCAAGAATATGGAAGATTGTTCTATCATCACTTGGCACATCCTAATGATTTTCAGTGTACGGAGCTGTCTTATCAGTTTCACAGTTTTTCATATATTTCTTCTAGCTTTTGCCAGCGGCTTCGCCCGCGTTTAACAATTTAAACAAAGTCTTGTTTCCCGCCGAGTCCCTTTACCCACTTCTATCTCATGTAATTAATTTAATTTTAATGTAGATATTTATAAAACCATAGCTCTTTTCCTTGTAAATAATGATCATCATCAGCCTATAATGTTCCCACTGCTGGGACACTGGCCTCCTCTGTGAGAGGGATGGGGCCGTAATCCACCACGCGGGCCCAGTGCGTGGTAGTATATGTCACATGTCTTCGAATGTTTTTGTTCTAGGACATGCCGGTTTCCTCACGATGTTTTCCTTCACCGTTTTGAGAGCAGTGGTAATGCAATAATTTACACAAAGTAAAGCGCCGGTCTGGGTTCGAACCTACGACCTACAACTCGTAAGGCGCGGCCGTTACCACTTGGCCACCACTGCTCTATAATAATGATATAATAACTATTTAAACATTTCCGCGAAATTTCTAGTATTAGTTTACCGGCTTTCATATCCTCGGACCACGGCACTGACAAATTAATCAGGAAAATCCTAGCCTCCACACTGATTAATTTTGTCGTGCCGTAGGTACTTCACCGAGGCTTTGGATGCCTGGAGACTCGCTTGCCCGAACACTGATCTACCCGATAAGCCATTTTCCCAGATACGGTGGGATGAGCCGCTCTGCAGAGTAGTACAAGACAATCTACTTAACACGTCTGCTACTACTGCGGAGCGTGCGCGCCTGCTGGCTGTGGGTAAGTGGGAGTCGGGTCTGTGGCTTCATGCACTACCGTCGTCGAACATAGGCACTTTGTTCGACGACACTACTTTCCGCCTCGCTGCTTCCCTACGACTGGGAGCTCCTTGTTGTTCTCCTCATCGCTGTCACTGCGGCGAAGTTGTCAACAGTCTAGGATACCACGGCCTGTCTTGCAGCCGAATCGCGGGCCGCTTAGCGCGGCACGCAAACATTAAATACATCATCCGACGAGCTCTCGTCACCGTCGGCGTTCCACCTGTGTTAGAACCCACTGGCTTGGCATGCGACGATGGCAAGAGACCGGACGGAATGTCTTTATTTCCATGGAAGATGGGTAGGCCTTTAGTGTGGGATGCAACGTGTGTCGATACTCTTGCGCCATCCCATCTTCCTGGCTCGGTGTGCTGTGCTGGCGCTGCCGCTGCGGCTGCGGAAAACCTCAAGCGGCGAAAGTATAAAAACCTAGTTGGTAATTATATTTTCGAGCCGTTTGGGGTTGAAACCCTCAGGCCGTGGGGTCCGAGTGCTCATGGCCTCTTTAAGGAAATCTCGAAAAGGCTGGTTGACACTTCCCGTGACCCAAGGGCTGGTTTCTACCTTGGCCAGCGGTTAAGCATTGCCATAGAAAGTGGTAACGCTGCCAGGCTCTTGGGAACATTACGCATTTTTGTAGTGCCTCTGGCATGTTTGCTCAGGTGCGCGTTCACGACTTCCACGCTATGGTGAGAAGAAAAACCGCGTCACTTTTGGAGAGAACGCGGTCAAGCCCTAATGGCATTCTGAGGATGTTGGTGGACAAATTTGATTCACCGATGATGAATCACTTCATGCAAGTATTGGTTAGGCAGGAGTGATTCATTACATCTGTGATTAGTATTTAGTTAAAATAACACACTAACATAGCTTTTTAAGTTTTTATTTTTTGTACCTAACATACTAACATTAAAATGGATCACTGTTGTCTGAAAAATAAAATAATTTAATTAAATTACCAGTCGACAGTGATGAGGATGAATTTTTTGACGCCATTTTTTAATTTGTGAATAGGATTAGTTAAGTTAGTATTATATTTGTTTTTTATTTATTAGATGTTAATTTAAATCTACTATTGAATGAGTCGTTTTAAACATTAATTTATAAACTGTATGTAAGTACTTACTTATTTTACCATGTAAAAACTTACGCGCCGAGTCAGCCTCTGTGTTGGGCCACATTGTGGCCTTAAATAGTTACAGTTTTCTGTTGTATTATATTTCCCTATTGTTAACTTATTATAATGTATTAATTTTATGAAATAACAACTAATCTCCTTTACATTTCCAAATTTCCAGTTGTAATATTTTATCATTTCGCGAGTACTTGATTCTTACGTTTTTTTATCAAATAAAACATTGACAGTGGCAATAAGCACGAATAGTGCAAAGCAACAAATAAAATAAAGTCAAATTTAAACCATTATATATATATATATATATATATATATATATATATTTGGATTTTGGCTTCGCACGGTTTGTGCATTTAGTCAGTGTCAAGTAATTTTTAAATTTTCGATCAAGTAAATGGCCCATTATAGGCACGAAGGCTTGAAAAACGTCAGTCTGTCAAGTCAAAGTTATTGTAAAGTGGTAGTAACTTTACAACGACCTAACTAGGAGTTTTGGTGGGAACACGAAGAGTCCACGTTAGTCACTTATTTTTACCTTCACTACACTTGTGCACTCACACGTAACTAAATTGCATAATTCACTACCAAAATTATACAATTTAACTCGTTATTTCACGAAATTTCATGACAATGAAAATTTGTGCGACAGATGTTCCAACGCGATCCCGCCAAAAACTCTCTAGTTTGTATTTAATTCCATGAAACTTAAAAAAGAAACAAAATAAGCGAGCGAATTTCAAATTGCGAAACGCATCATCATTGGTCGAATCGAAGCATGACGTCACATGGCTTGCTATGAGTTAATGAGATTTTTTCGGTTCGGTGTCGATTCTTATTGTGCTGGTCTTGTTTGAAAGAAAAATTGTTTATATTTATATTATATAGTGTTTTCCAATACCTAATGCGATTCTGGTGTATTGTGGTAAAATTAATTTCAACACTTTCAACAGTATTAAAACATTTTTCCTATGATAAAACGAAGTAAAAAGTGAGATGATGATGATGGGGAATCCCTTTTCCATACTAAGGCCCTTATTCAGTCCGTTGTGCGTGGAAGTAAAAGTGAATTAAAGAAATAAAATAAAATAAAAACTCCGTAAGAACGAAATCCGTAGTTTCAGCTAAAGTTCCGGTGATTTCCTACTCCGTAACACTTACGGACATATGATTAGTTTGGGTCCAAGAATGAATGAATGACAACACGATTAGACAGATGTTCCTACTCGCGATATGTATTTGCTCGTTCGAAAAACATTTTTTGACGGATCATCTATATAGTTTCGGAGAGGCCCTTCCTCGTTCGCGAACTTAGAGCGTATACAGTTTCCGTCCGTTTGTCGGGATGGATTGTTTTGATTCCGGATTGGCACAAACGGCTGAACTTTTAATCCCGGTAGTACGTTCTCATGAGATATTTTTCGATATGCACGCGGGCGAAGCCGCGGGCAAAAGTTTGTTTTCTTTATAAAACAAGTTCATTCCACTCATTACTTAAACAAACATAAAATTATAAACGGAACTATTTACAAATAAATTGTGTCATAACTGTGTAACATCCAACATAAAACACGAGAGAACATCGTTTTCTTTTTAACGACCCCTAAATTACCTTAAAATATGTTGCTTAATTAACGGTGTCATACTCCAATAAAACTAAAATAAAATCATGTGGAATTTATCAAACACAACGTGAAACATTTGTTACCAACAATTTTATCTCAACTCGAGCGCCCCGTGAAGATAATATATGGGCATAATGACAGGAATCCTTTGCTTAAAAAAAAGAAACTGACGCCATATTGAATTTGTGGCATTCGAAATGTTTGGAACGCGCGCATTACTCGTTATTTAAATTATTGAACGCGTTCGCGTGATGTCAAAATCGTTAATTTGATCTATTTATTTTGATACTCTGAATTGTTAATGTATTTGGTTTTCCCACGATTCGATTAATGAAGTAACTGTTTATTTAGGAAATCTACGCTAGTTAAATAAATATGCATATGGTGCATCGACATAGTTAATTGCTGTTACAAACTGTCTCCAGTGTTGGTTTAGAAATTTCTTCTAGCCCGATTTAGGATCGCTCCTATGTTTATTCAGTAATAAGTTACGACTAACGAGGTCTTATGGAAGTCGAAAAAAAGGAGGCTAGGCTTCAAAAAAATATAGCTTTGATAGTACTTTCGACTGGTGTAATTGCACCTGATACTATTTGCCTTTGCTTCAGAGAAACTTAATAGAAACGTTAGTGTGATTTTATAGTTTACTTCGGTACTAAACTTGTCGAACTAAATGCTCCCATTATGTCCGAACCGATTCCAATACTAGCAACAATTTGCAATCGTTTAGAAGCTTTTTACGCGGGAAACTGCAACTGATGGACCGCCATATTATTTTCCTATACCAATTTATTTTTACGCATCAGAAACAGTTTAACACACAATTTTGTTCCGTATGACGTTATCTATACGAAATTATAGTTTGAAATAAGATAAACTATAGCAAATGTTTTTAAACTGTTCAGCAAACTTATTAATGCAGCCATCAAAGTCGAAGGTTAGAAAAATACGTTCTAAATTCAAGCTGCGAGGATTCAAAGATGGAGGTTGAATTAAGACATTATTTGCAGGATTAAGTTCGCGGAGTGGTTCGTCGATGGACGCGTAATGGCGGATAATTGTCATCGGCATGCTTCGCCCTCGTTTCGATAACAATTTATGAGTATATTTTGGTCACGACCTTTAAGTAATTGGTGAAGTATCGTCCCCAAGACTTGGGGCACGACCGCCTTGATTTGTTGGCTTGTCTTTCGTTACCTGAGTAATTTTAAGAGACATATTTTCGTTAATAAACGCTGTCAAATTAAATCAAGCTGTTTGTTGAATTTTTGTTTTTTGGAATTTGGCGAGATCGTCATTTTAACGTAATAATATTTTGAAAAGGTAACTAAATATTACAAAGTCCTAGTCTTCTACTATCACTACATTTCCCCTGAGACTTATGTCCATCTAGTAGGATCACCACCACTTTTAACCATACAAGCCCTTAAATCACTTTTTAAATAATTAATTACCTTCATTAGATAGACTTAAAGATAGTATGTATTCTTTAGGTTACTGCACTAACTCCCATAAAAAATAAAGACGCCTCTGCCCGGGTATCACCCTATATCTATCCATCTTAAATCACGAAGTATAGAAAGGCATCTCAATTTGTCAACTAAACAGGCCTTGCCTCTACACGAGACGACCTGTCGCTAAGACATCGCTTATCTCAGCGGCCGGGTCGCAAGCGTCATTTTAATAAATAACGCTCGACAATTTGGCTAAACTATAAAAGATAACAGGCTGCAAGACGTTTTTCCGATAAGCGATGTGACCGACAAATGTGAAGAGTAGTGTGGGAATACAGAGGCGAAGGGTATTTAAGAGTGTCACAGGATGACGTTAGGTATTTTGAATTCAGAAGCTGTTTTGGCAGAACTAAAAATAATAGGTCGTACGTAACGGAAAATTGGACCAAGTAATGTCTCAATTTCTCAAAAAACCCCAAGCCTTAGTCAAAAAGAAAAACTCTTGTCTCCGCTTCCTAAAAATAATTTAACATTACAGGTGTCAATATCAATTCTGTAGGTACATAAAACTGTGGGTTTGATTTTCCGGTGAACAGCGTACGCTATTTCGTAATTCGTAGCGAAAAAGAATAGTAAAAATCTTTAAAAAACATAAGAATCGTCTAATTACTCTAGAAACAAATAAATCCTTTTTTATTTGAACAGGATATCACTTCTTCCTGCTATCATTATTAAAAACAACGATCAATAGTAATTTCCTTGCTTTGGAGCGTGGAGGATTAAAAAATACTACAAATTAGATATAACGTTCAACATGTTTGTATCTTGTGGTTTCTTCACGGTTATTTGATTTAACGGAAAAAGCAGAACTATCATAGTGGGTTATAACAGCTATTATTAAATATGTTTCGGTACTAGTTTACCTGGTTTTCCGTGAAAGCTCAACAATCTCAATGATACGAGCTTTTGTGTTTGAATTATTTGGTTTTGTTTTAAAAAAGCATTCTTGCAGTTCGCTGGTAGAATCATTTTTCAATGAGGCGACGCTGAGGGAGGCTTATCCAGGTCCAGCTGTGGACTTCTTTCATCTGAAACAATTATTTTGAACTTTCTACATCAGCATAGCTCGTCCTCATTTCGGCCGAAAGTCACGAATGACAGACATAGGCCTCTTCCAAGCATCATCACTTCGGTCAGTCCTGTGCTTTTCGGATCCAGCGAAGGACAACAAGTAAATAATTTGCCAAACCTAATTAGCAAATAACCTTATCATACCACGTACTTTCTGTACTTCACAGTACTCTGTACGCTCATTACCCGCTGATGGCACCGACGTAATAATGTGAGCTATCCGTCAATGCGCGCGCAAAGGACACGGCTTTCTCAGCGCGGGGTGGGGCGGCCTGCGGCGCGGGCGCAGCGTTTTGTTCGCCTGTCAACTGCAGGTGAGGGGTCAAGTGCTGGACTTGATTTTGAGGGTTATGATGTGGTTGTGGAGTGATACAGTTTGGAGAGAGCAGAGACGAGTAGGATGGGTTGTTTGTTTTTGAGTAGGCACGTTGCAATGTTATAATTCCTAAAAATATCAGTTTTACAGTTTGAAAAAATAAAGCACAATTAAACTCAAACTAAATAATTGGATAGTAGCCGCTCTTTGCACATCTCATCCTCTGCGCTAAGATATAACCTTTTTTGTGGTAACGAGTATCATCAGTTATTTCATAATTTCGATAATTTGTAAACTTTTAAACAAAGATTAATTCATCTCCCTAGCTCTACTTCCAGAGAAATACGTACTTGACTCGTTTTCCAGATTGCTGGAGACATTTTGTCCGTTTTTGGCGCGAAGTTGACCTAACCTCCTATTGTTCGAGAGAAATTGACCTCCTAATATGGCGGAGACACCACTAAAACTAATGATTCATTCCGACGCGACATTAGTGGCTCAATAGACGCGGCTTTGTTACCATGCTTTTTGGAATGGTTTAGAAAATATTAAGGTAATGGTTTGCTTAGGTCGCAACCTCAGAATGAAGAGGTCAGCCATTAATGGGATCACAGACTGACAGTTTTGTGTGAGAAGTGCCGAAATTGAGAAATTATCAGCAAAAGTGGAACGGTACGTGAGTGTCACAATGTAAGAGATGGACTTTTTTAACTGCTTCTGTAATTGGTGTGATTTATCTTGCTTTGCAAGCGGACGGCAGAAGACAATAAAAAGTTATTAGTAGGTACCTACTGCGGGAGAAACTGCTGCTTGTCTATTAGATATTGTAAAGAAGTTGGATTATTTGCACCCATGTAATATGACACCTAAATTGTACCTTTTTTCGCATAAAGTTATTAGAAAAAAAAAAACATCCGGTAAAGTTTTTATTTGAAAATCGAAAATAGTATTTTAATGAATAACGAGATATTATTCACGTGCAAATTCACTACCTAATTTCAATTCATTATATTAAATGCACTTCCTTCTTGGACCCAATACCCAGTGTGTCATACTTTTTTCCCATCAAATCCACAGAAATTCCTGCCAGAAACTTCGCGGTAAATGCCACGCGAGCAATGGCTTTAATTTATCTTCATTATTTCTCTAAATAATTCTTTATAAATAATTTGAGATATCATCAAGAAAATTTAATCTTAAATTATTTACAAAATTAAGGTATTTTTTTTTAGCTCGGAACCTCTTTCCAACAGAAACATGAGGCATTTTTCTTACTGTTTACTGTGTACTTTTAATAATAATTGTGCACTTCACAACACGTATCGTTCAATAGGGTGGTCCATCCAACGATCACAACGCACATCTGGAACGAATCCATCAACCGAATGGTGTTGCTATGTATCCCATAATCATACAGCGTATCGATTACAAACATACGAAGATCATCGATATGTTCCATCGATGTGCAAAAAAATCAATAATTATAGAAGTTTACTAATAGTATTTAAGTGTTTAGATACGCATTCGCAACTGCTCAAGCAATTAACTAGGAGCTAACAGTAGCTTTTTAGCAACATTTCTACATGCAAAACCTTCTCAAAGTGGGTATTAACTTGTGTTGAGATATAAAATACAATTACCCGCTTGTTCATACAAGTAAACATTAGACCGTCTGTCTATTTTTAACTGTCATAATTGCTATATTCATTTAAAAATACCAAATTGAGAAACTGTGACTGTAAAGATAGCACTAAATTCAAAATTGACGACAGCAGATATTTTCGTTTTCTTAACAGCGTGGCTCTAAATGTGTCATCTAGTACCTAACAACTAATGATAAAGGATGAACTAAGAATGTTTTGCGCATCTTTATCTAATCAATCAATCACCTCAGCCTATCCAGTCCACAGGCATAGGCGTCATAGGGTTTCCTAGGCTGCGCCACGACACCGGGTTCTCCGCTCTCCGAATCCAGTCTTTCCCAGCCACCTCTTTAAGGTCGTTGGTCCACCTAGGGGTGAAGCGTCTCTCAATACACTTGCCGATACGTGGTCTCCACTCCGGGACTCGTCTGCTCCACCGACCATCGGTCCTTTCCTTCGACAGACATGGCCAGCCCACTACCACTTCAGCTTGCTTACTTCGCAACCTATGTCGGTAGCTCCGGTTCTTTTCCGGATACTTTCATTGCTGATTTTATCCGTCAAAGAAACTCGTGATTTCTTTGGTTAATTCAAACCACCCGTTTAAAACGACAGTGGATCTGGACTACTACTTTGGCAGTATTTGTTTTATACTAGAGTTGACTAGAGCATCGCCTTCCACAAAACAAATGTATTACATCATTTAATCGCCAGTTTTTCATCTTGCGCTATGGTTGGCGATATCTCGTAAGATGTATCGATATCTGATGTCAGATGTAGTCATGGTGATAGATTAGCATTCGACATAACCAATTTGTCGGCCGTTTATGCGTAATCATTTGATCGATGGCATCTTTCGACGTTCTCATCGTACAGGCACCTACCTATCTAGATTTTGTTAGTATAGGTTACATTGAGATATTGTCTATGAAGCGTCTCTTTATTCTTGTGTTCGTGCTTTCGAATAGTTTTGAATCAAGTAAATAAACTACAAAATATTATTTTTATTTCTTCCGTGATGTTTCGACCATTTTCAGGACAAATGTTGTTCCAAGATTCTCCTACACAGCGACACTATAAAAGTTACTTTAGTATTATTTGTGTCATTGTAGACGGGCTTTTCCAATTGATATGCCAGTTACATCCATCAACTCAATCCATTTTGGACAAAATCACTTTCATAAGAATACAGCTCCAATATTCATGAATAATAAACCTATCAGAAATAATAACGTTTGCCGGTCATCTGTCTTGAGCAGTTTCTCTTAAACTTTCGATGGTGCCATAAATTAAACCAACTTAAACATATCGTCATCGACCAATTAGTAAGACGGGCGGTTGCGCGCGCGCCGAGAAAAATGGCTGCCATATCTCATACGAAACGAGATCAGAAATTACGACACAGCAAGATAAAAAGGTAATTTCTTCATAGTCTGTATTGTGAACTATGACCTGTAAGTTAATTATTATTTATTAAAATAAGGTATTCTTGAGTTCCATAAATTGTACATTATTAGAGGTTTGCCTCTCGGCGTTGTCCCATGTCCGCTGATTTTAATTTAGTGTTCGACTCTTCAATGCGTTCGGATGATATATCACGTATTATTAATACAAATAGTGTGTAATTAACTTGGGAATAATTATTCAAATTAGCGAAAGGAATTATGTTGTTTATGTTTTGTGAATAGGGATCTTGATTCGTAAAGAGGTGTTAAGATTACAATCAGTTTAGTTGATACAGGAGCTACCCAGGATGCACCGAACGTCTTTCGATGTCTCGAGGACAGGACGACGTTTGCATGAATCATGTTGGGCTACAAAGCTACCCCTTTGTAGCCCAACATGATTCATGCAAACGTAACCCTTTTAAGGGTATAAAGTCTTGTAAAACAACAGACTCTTAAAATTATATCCGGATATACAGAGTGGTAGTGAAAATGACGCAAAACTTGTTACCAAGCATTATTCTCGAAAAAGATACCGGCTGTTTCATAGAAAAGTACGCGGTCATAATGAATGGCAGAGCTCAATTTTTTTTTTAAATAAACGACCAAAATTTCTTAGATAGGAAGTCCAAAATCATGTGCTGAAATTATGGTTTCAGTTTGCACGTCGATATCTTTGCTACCCTGTATAGAAAATAGGTTCAAAGTAATACAAAACTTAGTAATCTGGTTCAGTAAGATCCTGTTCCTTAGAGCTTTGTATCCACTCGCAGTAGGTAAACAATATAGGTTCAGACATTTCTCCATTTCTTACCCAAAACTGAACATAAAACATTTAGACCAACGCCATTTCGGTGATTAGATTAATGGTCCAGTACCGAGTATGGCTGATAGCTCAATCGATGGCGCTCATGAATAAAATACACATTAAATCGATGGTGTGATAAACAGTTCGGAGGCCAGTGAGTTATGTTTGTGTAGCTTCAAGTTAAGCTGATCTATGTGGCGGTCACTTGGGAATAATCTCGTTAAGTATGCTGTGCTCTTGTTGGGAATGATTTTGGGTGGCTGTGTAAGATTAACGTGCCTTACTCTGATGTGGTTCTTCGTGATGTTACTAAGTGACAATATTCGGGGTGAACCGTGAAGGTCACCTCCTTCAGCGAAGCAGTGATGCTCGCGAAGAGGGAGGCGGCGCACGTGAGGGAGAGGCAGCATATGCGCCCTCGCGACCCCAGCCGCCGCAGGATACGGAGACGCCCTGGGCGTCGGGAATCCCAGGCCGATTTCCGGCCACCGTAGGCATGAGCTTGCGGACGGCGAGTATGGGTGGCTCGCTGTCCGGTAAGAACCAAGCCCAAGTCGACGGCGCGTTGTGTTCCACGCGCGCCTCAAAGAGATGTCAGCACAAAAAGTGATGGGACCCGCAAGGGTCGATGCCTGCCAGGGGTGCGGGTTTGTTCGAAAGAGACACTACAGCCCCTGGCATACGGGCTACTGAAGGAACACGGGTGGGTTTTAGTCAGTAAAAGTCTGACACGCCCTCCTGCTCCACCCAGAGCGGGAGAAGTTATTTGATGATTTCCCAGCCAAAAAAAAAAAAAAAAAACCGTGAAGGGGATTCGTGGCTAAACTGTAACAGCCAGGTTCAATCGAAGGGTTTAAGCTAAGCTTGCCGAGGTTGTCCAGTCCAGTCCAACCAGTCTTACAAAGGGGTATCCTGTTACTCAGTACGTGGGTTCGGGTAGACTGGAAGCCGACCCTAATATAGTTAGGAAAAGGCAGGCGGAGTGATTCGGAGTGAACCTTACACGAGAATTAAAAAAAATTAAAGCATAATAAAACTTATTTGGGGCAAAGTAATTATAGAGATTATGAAATTTTTTTTTGTGCGGAAAATGCGAAAAAAATATGCAAAAAAAAAAAACATTTATGTAAGTATTCGAAAACATTTTTCAAATACTTACATAAATGTAAATACCTTAACAGTTTGTCAATAAGAATAAAAATAGACTCTAACTCAAAATCAGACATGCAAAACTTTTGTGCTAAAGTCTATCTGATTGCTAGGTAGCACCGACCTGCCACGCTCGATTACCACCTCCTTACAAACAGTTTTCCTCATCCACTCGCAAATCGAATGGATTATTACATTCAAACAAACATACTGAGGCGTAATGCGAAATTCCCATTGGCATTTAATCGATTTCAATGTCGATAAGACTTTCTATGGCGCGAAATTTGGATGCGTGTCGAGCTTGCACGCGATATGCCGTCAGTTCATTCCGTTCTTTCGGTATATTAATTATTTTACGAGTAATTAAAGATTAGTGTGTAGGTTACTGACTTCTAAGTAAAAAGGCGGTAGCTTTGAATGTAAAATTATCGTGTTTAGCGTCATACTTTCTTTGCGGGTGCGGATAATTTGATTTGGTAGCACGAGAGACTGTTTGCGTAGACTAACGGTCATGGCTAGTCTTTGTATGTTGAGTTGCAGTCTGTGTGTGTCACAGGCTGCAAATATACACTTAAAATTTTCCCTTCATATTATGCCATCTAGTGTTTAGTCAACAGCCAAAAACGTTGGGAATGTTCCAGGGACACAAGCCTGTCCGTGAGACTGAGTGGGTATTACTCCGCCTATATTGAGGTCAGCGCAGACTGACTTCTACTGCCAGAAATCTGTACTGGTCGTTATCTCAGTCACCAAATTTCTAGCCATTTCATTCTTCACACAATCTATCCATGACATGTGAAAGAGTAAAAAAACCATTAAGTTTCTAAGAGAACGTAAAACATACACGGTGTAGGTATTACCACAATACGATTACCGTTGATCAACCATAGACATATAATTGAGAAAATCAATACAAACGACCTTTGAAAGTTGCGAGATATTCATTATCAGCAAGCATAGGAAATGGTGTCTGACAATATATCTATAAATATTATAAGCTAGCTTATGCCCGCGGCTTCGCCCGCGTGGTGTTCGGAAAATATCCTATGTGGTAATCCAGGTTATAAACGATCTGTGTGCCCATCTAAATTAATTCAGCCGTTTCTACGTGATTGAGTAACAACGCGTTGTTCTTCTAAGCTACACAACGTATTTTGATCCGATTTTCATCATGTTTTAGAGAAACTATTCTGAAGGCTTATGTGTATAACGCTCCATAGTAAACTTACATTATAATAAAGTAATCTCGATGATTTGCCGGATGTAGGAAGCACAGAACCTGTCAAAGTGTCGGTACTTGGTGGAGGTCTATGTCCAGCAGTGGACGTCTTTCGGCTGAAATAATGACGAAGATGGTGATGTTTTGTTAATCCATAAAACCGTATGAAGCAGGGGTGAATCGCTAGTAGTAAAATACATACTACAGAAATGAAATGACAAGATGTTCTAACAAAGATAGTATCCCGTCTGTCGTAGCACTTAACTACGGCGTTTCACTTACATCAATAAGAAGCATTAATTTTAACATTTAACGTAGGTAATACTCATCTAGGTTTTGATAACTTCATTACCTTTGCTTATTATAACGGTTTTGAAAGTGGGTTCAGATATTAACATAAAGCTAAGCTGTTAAAGTAAACAACTTCATTAATTAAATGACATTTCGTATCCATATTGTGTAACTTACCTAGGTGTTAACTTAAAGCCTTCTTAATAATTCGTCTTTGCCAATAAACCAACTAATCATAGTCAGTCAACAACTATTTAGAATTAATTGTTCTTTCTTTGTTTTCTACAAAGATCTGAAGGCCAATTCTCGTAATTAAAAACGGTCGCAGTGTCATCTCGGCGACAATCGAATTTGAAAAATTTGACAAAAATGTATGGAAACTCGAGGTATTTTTGACAGATTGACACTGAGATCAGACTGTGAACGTTCTTAAAATTACCAGAATTTCCCCTCAGGTGTGTAGTACTAAGCATGCGTGTATGAAATGATCGTAGCAGCAGAATAGCACGAGAACAGTAAACAAACGTTTTGTCGTCGGAAGAGTAGACAAAATGGCGTTTCCGTGTAGATAGTTGACAGTTTTTCACCGAGAAATTTAGACAAGCGATTTCTATTCTACAGTAGAGTAGAAAGAAAGCGTGAAGGTGACGTTCTATAGTTTTGGTCTGGCCCCATGGGAAGAAGGCAACAGTTTATGTATGTACATCAGTATGTAAAATCAATGGTCGTCCTCGTTGGTTTAGTGGTCGCGAGCGCTTCTGCTGAGCATAAGGTTTTGGGTTTGATTCTCAGGCCGGGCATTTCGTTTTTTACTCAATAGCACCCAGGAGTCTGGATTTGTGCCCGGTTGATGGCAATAGGTTCAGTCCCTATTACATGGGACTCAAATATAACTGACGAATTGTGGGTGTACTATAGGTACACCTCTGCCAAACCCTTCGGGGAAACAAAGCGTGATGTCATCATAATCAGCCCATAACGTTTCCACAGCTGGGATACAGGCCTCCTCTCTATGAGACGGAGTGGGCCGTAATCCACCACGCGGGCCCACTGCGGATTGGTAGATGTCACATATCTTCGAATTTTTGGTTCTAGGACATGCCGGTTTCCTCTCGAGGTTTTCCTTCATCGTTTTGAGAGTAGTGGAGATGAAATAATTTACACAAAGTAAAGCGCCTGTCTGGGTTCGAACCTACGACCTACAACTCGTGAGTTGCGGTCGTTACCACTGGGCCACCACTGCTCAAGCGTGATATAATATGTAAAATCAATCGTTACAATTTTGGAACATATTTTTCAATTTATCTTCGACAGTGTCTTTGTCTGACCCAAGTTATATACAAGTCTCGCCCCGTCCCGCCCAGTCAGTGTACATCACTTGTAATTATAATTACTACGACACAAATATCTTAATAGTATAGTTGTAAGATCATACACTGCCACAGTTGTAAACCTATATTCTGGCAAATAAATGAATTTGAATTTGAATGTGCGCCATAAATAACATTCTATGACCGATTCACGGCGCTTATGACGTCGGAGACAAATCCAATAGATCTTTAATGACTAAGCTGGGTAACTGAGTTGACGCAATTTGAAGTCTGTTAAGTTCTGTTGGTATTTGTAGGTAGAGCGGTTTGATATTCATGAATATACATATTAAACCTTCCGTATGTGTATAATTTTGTAACTGTCTTCTCGTCCAGTTCAACTTATTCGGTTTGAGGTTCGGTACCTACTGAAAATAAGAAGGAACATTCCGTAAATAGTTCCTTTTACGATAAGGCAGGCAGGCTTTGGGACCGTGTGGTGGATTGCGGCTTACTACCTCTCGAAGAGTGGAGGTCGTGTCCCAGAAGTGGGAATTTATAGGCTGATTATGTTACGAAGAACTTGTTGATTTCGTAAGTTCATTTTCTTCGAGTATTTTTGTTGAGCTGCACGATAACTGACAAATTCGTGCATTGTCTGGACAAATTCACTCAATCTGTGTGGTTCTTTTCTAAAAATACCATTTTAGACATCAATCTACATAGTTTTTATCGTGTTTTTTGTTGAGCTGCACGATAACTGACAAATGCGTGCACGTACTGGACAGGTCCACTCAATCTGTATAGTTCTTTCCGAAAAATACCTTTTTAGACATCAATCTACATTGTTTTCATCGTGTTTTTTGTTGAGCTGCACGATAACTGACAAATGCGTGCACGTACTAGACAGGTCCACTAAATCTGTGTGGTTCTTTCTTAAAAATACCATTTTAGACATCAATCTACATAGTTTTCACATAATCTGTCAAAAATGAAGTCTGACTTTTAAAGAGATTTTGACCTCTTGAGTTTTTCCGGTCTTTCTTCTCAGAGTAGTCAGATGGCGAACGCCGATCTCAACTAGTAAAAAAAATATGTGTCGTAAATGTGTTTGTACAAACCTACACTAAATACGAAATGCAATATTAGACTTCGAAAATTATTGATAGATAAACGTACTATACAGTGCAACTGAGTTGTTAACGTACATTTTTTTTTGTTTTCTGCGTAAAATTAATATATATTGTCATATTAATTATTGTTCTACTTATAGAATATTATGTATTTATCTATCACCTGTAATTTTAATGTTTATTTGTTTATATAAGTTTGACCACTATTTTTATGTTTTAATGACAATTTTATTTAATGTAGGTATAATGTAATAATTAAGTTAATGTTTTACTGAAAATTTGAATTTTAATAATTTTATTTAATGAGAGTGTAATGGTTAAGTTAATATTTAAATGAGAATTGAAATTTTAACAATTTTAAATGATGAAAATGTTTGCATGCCGAATGGTGAAATATTGCAGAACTCAGTATTGTGATACCTACAACTACTTATATATTACCCATATTTGCAAATAAATTATAAGCAATTCTATTATATCATTATTGAAATACATGAACCTTAACATATACTGCCTGTCAATGTCAATATCAGCTAATTAGTAAAATGTAATTCAAAAAACAAACAGTGGGCACACCAACGCATTACGATAAAATACTCGGTGAAGTGTCGATGGTGTGCGTCCGGCCTAACCGTCGTTATAGTGCACCGTGATCGGCGCACGCGCCGCGGGACGCTGCAGTGATAAAAACAAACGGACCGCCTTGTTTACCACTTTTAAATACTTGGGTTACATTAATATAAAGCTACTATTTGTTTATCACAGTTTTTTGTTAGGTGACTTTTGTGTGAGTTAGAGAAGTTTGGTAGTTTAATATTGATAGATAATATTCATAAATGCGTCATGGGAATTTGCTGCTATCAGCAATAACCTCAAGATCACTGTTGAAAATAACATAGTGACTCGTAGTTCAGTGGCTGCAAGAATATACATACTTATTTTACACTTTCAGACTGTTTTCTAATGGAATTAACTTGCTGAGAAATGGAAGGATCTACATCTATCCACGAACTAATTTCCCAAGCTTAACAAACTGACAAATCACTCATTTAGTCACTTTATTTTGTCGTTTTTGTTATTCAATGGAAATCGTGTCTTCGTGCTATGTCACTGTGCTTTTCCGTCCTCTACTTATAGATAGAGGTGACTGATAAACCCAATGATTAAGTCGCAAGTAGGCACCGAATGTTTTGCGGTGGTATCGACACCGCCACATGCGAACTACACATCACACTGATGTCACGCAATATCTTCGATCGTGCAAACAGAGTTTTCCCCGCAACTAGCAAATTCAAACCAATCGTTTGGCACCGCTCTAACCCTTGAACGAGCCCGCTCACTAGCTGAGCCTGTAGCTCTAAATTCGTCCCTAACAATGATTCCGATCCAGCCTGTCCCTTGCTGCTCTCTTCCCTCTTCTCTCCAGCGTCCCCACAGGGGCACCCCCTCAGCGTGCAGTCGCTTAGTTTTTAAGACCTGGCCGGAGGCCTTAAATGATTGAGGCAGTCACAGGCAAGTCTGGTTAAATAGCCGAGTACCTTCTAGATTGACCTGCGAGAGGCAACACTAAAAAAAAAGTCGGGCAGTTGCCCACCATACAAAACACTACCCCTTTTCGATGGAGAATGAGTGAACTTTACACCCTGTTCCTCATACCTCTATATTTCCAATAGTAGTGGACATTATTAAACGTTCTCACGTAGAAAGTTGTAGTTATGGATCTAATTATATAATAATATGTGGCGCTTGACCCCTGTCTTGTTTGTCTGTCTGTGCGTCACAACTGTTGCCTATTTGACAGATTAGAGACTTCGAAAGGTTTTCGTTTTTCAATATTTAGAGCAGATGACGAGGTGCAAGACGTGCGTGAGAATTGATGTGTTTCGTATTTCTTAGCAGGTTATTGCGGCGGCGTATAGAAATAAATAGAGTTGTGACAGCTGGCAGAGGGAAAAACTCTTAGGCTTTGCGTCTATTCAGTTAAGTTAGTTTAAAGTATCTGTAAAATATTATCTATATCATTATAAGTGTATTGTTAGAGATTTCTTTGAAAAGGGAGGATCTTCTGATCAGATGAGTGTTGTGGCGGACAGCGCGCTACCCATTACTCGCCGTCCGCAAGCCCATGCCTACGGTGGCCGGAAATCGGCCTGGGATTCCCGACGCCCAGGGCGTCTCCGTATCCTGCGGTAGCTAGGGTCGCGAGGGCGCATATGCTGCCTTTCCCTCACGTGCGCCGCCTCCCTCTTCGTGAGCATCACTGCTTCGCTGAAGGAGGTGACGGCTCCCCATGCCCTCTCGCTCCGTACCATGGCCTGGACCAGGGCCGGACGCGAGAGATCGCCGCCGCCGATCGCCTCCACGAGGACACGGCGGTGCTCCGCCCAAGCAGAGCAGACCGCCACCGTGTGCTCCACCGTGTCCTCAGGGCGATCTTCGCAGTGGAAACACCAGGGCATTTCCTCCCGCCCTATCCGAAACAGGAACCTTCCGAAACAACCGTGTCTGGTGAGGACCTGCGTCAGGCGGAAGGTGAGGACGCCATGCCGCCTCTCAAACCACTCCTCAAAGAGGGGACTTACCGCCGCAATCGTGGCGTGCCCAGTCTGGTGGTGGGCTGCTGTACAACAATTGTTGTCGGGTTTCTTTATACATAAACTAATTGCGCGGATGTGTCTGACTGCGCGATGTATACAATGTGTCCGGTTTCGGACTGTACAAACTTAAAGGAGTACTACTTTGCTCTTTTCTATCAATAAAATTATTCTACATGTGGGGTCGAAACCCACACCCTCCTGAATGGCAGCCATTTTTGTGTTTTGTAAAAATACAGTAACTTTGAAATTTAAAGCCCAATTATCATTAAAAAAATACTTTTAGCAACGGAAAAGTATTAAAAATGAGTTAATTAACTCAAATAATAACATTAAATGCTGCATCTGCATCATTTTGAAATATAAAAATGACATCGTTTTTTTGGTTAATCAAGGTTATTACAAAATTCACCCGGGGAACTACCTTTTTTTTTCTACACGTCTAACAGATGCTAAGTTCACCTAAACAACAATACCAAAAACTCGATTCTATGACAAATTCTATAAGAGATATTGTTGCTTGATTGCTGATTTGGCATTTATTTCAAGATGACGCAGCATTTAATGTTATTATTTGAGTTATCTAACCCATTGTTAATACTTTTCCGTTGCTAAAAGTATTTTTTAGTTATAATTGGGTTTTAAATTTCAAAGTTTCTGTACTTTTAGTATGCTCGCTCTATAAAAGGTGACCAAACACAAAAATGGCTGCCATTCAGGGGGGTGTGGGTTCCGACCCCACATGTAGAATAATTTTATTGATAGAACAGAGCAAACTACCACCCCTTTAAGTTTGTACAGTCCGAAATCGGACATATTGTACAGGATTCGGTGGAATGTGTAGTTTGTATTTGGCGTTATAGATGCTGTCACATGTTCACATTTATCTGGCGCCATTAATTTTTATTACTTGATTTCACCAGTATATATAGAGTTGATCACTTATGGTTGTGACCTGAAACTGACAGATGTGGTAACAAACATAACGAGTATCAATTAGAAATGCATTCATTAACAACAATTGATTAATTTGATTGGTTTAATTATTAAATACTTTGTTGAATATTTAATTTAACGTGTCGGTTTTCTTAATCGTCTTGAAAATCTATGTATATGTAGGTGTTTAAATAGTATTTCAATATGAGACAAAAGATATAGCGTACATATGACCAGCTGGTAATTGACATTTAGGTTACCGCCAATGAGCATGTTTACTGCTAATCCCTTTAATGTGAGCTTTAATTTCTACATCATTTCAGTCGAAAGACGTCCACTCCTGGACATAGGCCTCCCCCAGGCTCCTCCACTTCGAGAACATTCTACACAAATTTAATTAATTGTTTACAATCAGATCTATTCATATTTGTACGCCATTGTATGTGGCAAACATGTCTGAGCCTGTAAAATGTTTTTTATGTTATCCTCCATGCATATTTATATTTTTGTATGTATACACATGTCCCGTGTGGTAGCCGGGCGTAAAAGCACCATCCCATTTCTTCCAGTGGGTGTCGTAGCAAGCGACTAAGGAACTTACTAGAGAATGGACAGCAGCGTTCTCTTTGCAATTTTACCACCATACTGCGATCGCCAACCCGCCTGCCAAACGTGGCGATTATGGCAAACCCCCCCATTTGGGGGAGGCCTATTTCCAGCAGTAGACGTCTTTTCGGCTGAAATGATGATGATGATGATGATGTATACACATGTCTTAGCAAATAAATATAATCTTATCTTATGGGAACTTCTTTGTTTCTGATTAAAACGACGATTTATTGAAAGGCAAGACTGAAGTATGCCTTTATTGCAATTTGATTGTGTCCCTGTCGACACTACGCCTATAACTTGATTAATTAAGCATATTCATAGTTTGAATCACTTAAAATATTTGCTCAACTTGAAGCGGAAGAGAGCGTGACCATCCAAATAACTTCAACAGACACTCCTTCTCCTTGGACCATATTAATTGTCGAAAGCGCTTCATCAAAGGACCGATTACAATAACGATCGCCGATTATTCGATAAAAATCAATATTATTTCGATATATCGATACCATATAAGGTATGACTTCATCTTCTAAATAGAGCCAGGTGCTCACGATTGAGGATCATGAATAAGTCATTAAGGCTCCCCCCTGAACTTGTGACCTATGTCTCTGTTGAGCACAATCGCAGAAATAACGTATCAGTTCGCTATGAGCCGCTATTATGCGAAATACTCGTTATTTCTTATAATTTTTGAAAGTATGACATTGGCTGTTATTTTTTGATGTTTTGTAATACTCATTTATCATCGTTAGGTAATGTTTGACAGTGTTAGTTATAAGGCTTAATAAGTAGGTGCGTTTGCATGTGTTATTAAAATAGTTTTTGAGATTAATATTTTTTTACACAATGTATTCGCAGAAAAATCGAGTTATGCCTCTCTAATTAATCAAGGTTAACCATAAGCTCAACAAAAAGTTCAATAATACAACCCATATTTTTATATATAACCTACAGAAGGTTTCACGGGTCAATAGTTTTCGACGTAAAGAAATTAGCAGTTTCAGGAGACCGATGCCATACATTTTATCTCTGTAATTTGGAGACATTGTTAAAGCCAATTATTTTTAAAAGAGTACCTAACCGTGGAGTTTCTTGCCGGCTCTTCTCCATAGGAAACAACAATTTGGAACCGTGCATCTAGCTTCTGACGTTTCATAATGCAGGTTTATGTGAAATAAAATGTTTTGATTTTGATTTTGATGCATAGGTACCAAGTCTTCAGACATTATATTCACTATCAATATAGTCACTTAGTAAGATATATGATATACACAATGCTACTCAATAGATCAGAGGCCGTCTAATAACATCTCATTAAGATCGTTTAGCGGAACAAACAGGCGATGCTGAGTCGATCGGTTGGCTAAACGCTTGATAAATGCTCCATAAATACAGCTGTTGGCATAACAGCACGAGCGATTGAGCTGTGGAAGGGTTCACGCTATAAATGAGGCATTCTAAATAGATTTTTTTTTAAAGATTTAAAACTTTCAAAGCGGTTTTATCGAGGTCTCCAAAAATTTTGGTAAAGTTGTTCGCAAAACTTAGGTAAAGTTGGTTGAAAAACCAGCTCTTTCATGTACAACAGACATCTTAGTACTTTGCTTGAAGTAACTTAAAAACTTCATTAAGAATAAGAGCATAGCAGGCAGGAAGGTGATCGTCTGATCTCGATGATGCTTAACTCGGCATATCGCAATAATCGGTTAAACAGACCTCCAATGACTCTGCCATATATGGATGGGCCTTACTAGTATCCACTTTTTATTGAGCCTGTCACGTCCAACCACACCTAACTTTCAAATTCAGAAAGCAGTAGATTATTCACAAAAATCAAGTAATTCTCTAGCTTCTCAATAGTCATGTTTGTCAATAAATCTCGCAGTGAACCTAATAACCCCTCGTGAACTACATGTTCGGAGCACGTCGGGCTAATTCGTGATGCTTCGGGTGACACAATACTGGATTCAGTTACAAGATGTTACTCTATACTACAGGTACTATTGATGGATTCGAACTATCAATTTAGTTTACGATGCTATTTTGTTTTGGTGAATCTGTTATTTCGATTGCAATACTGGTTTATTTTGTTAGATTTGTAAGCACAAATAAATCTCGTTACACAGGATCATTGCATTTTTTAGAGGAATGGTCCTGTGTAACGTTTGTTGATAACTTTAACGTTTAAAGTTTGATTAATTAAACTTATGAGCCAACAAAGATTAGTTTTTCTTACTAATTTAACCTAACTTTGGGCGTGTTTAAGTAATAAAAGGAGTGTAAAATCTCAAAAAATTGAGTACCGACAAAGATCAATTTTCGAAAAATTTAATAAACTTAATTGGTCATTGATTTTTTTTTCCGAAGGACTTTTCTTAATTTTTTACGCGCCTGTTTTACTATAACTGATCCTGCAGCTCACTCAATAATGTTGTGCGTGTAAACTAGCATCTAACTGCTCATAACTGATACTACCTCTGTCGGACACGAAGCCTGGTGACACAGCGTGCTTTTTAGCCAGGCCCACCAGTGAGTTCGAGCCCGCAACTAGTGTACCCTTAAGATCCTAAGTCCTGAGTTGAGCTACACGATTACTGACAAATGCTTGCACTGATTGGACAGGTCCACTCAAATATACGTGGTTCTTTCCTCAAAACACCATTTCAGGTATTAATCTACATTGTTTTCACATGATCTGACCAAGATTATGTCTGGACTTTACAAGAGGCTGTGACCCTTGTTTGTTTCGCCATTTTATCTCAGGGGTAGTCAGATTTTCAACTCCTTCTAGCTATTTAAAAAAAAATGTGCTATAAAAGTGATTCCGATATCCAATTTACAGAATATTTTTATACTTCAATTCCCGATGCCTATTAATTAGATATTCGGTATGTTAAACTATGTTTTTGCCAAACTTGTATAACCCTTAACTCTTCACCTATCTATCTTACGAAAAAGACTGATAAGGTGATCTTATCCAAGTGGAAACCAAACGACAATGTTTATAAAAGATGGCTATATGTAATTAATACCATATATTCTTGTAGTAGCACCACTATAACAATAAATCACTAATATACCACTGGCTTTTAAAAGCGTAACCTATAAAAATAACATTCAAATTAAAACTGGTAGTAATATGATCCGGGTATGTCAAGAATTTACTCTTATTTGACTAAGTTATAGAAAAAGCGTTATATTTACATAAAATATTAATGTTGTTGTATATATCTTGTATTTTATGTGTTTTTGTGTTAAATGATCTTGTTTTAATTAACATTAAAAATAAATGGGTTATCTTGTGAGTCATTTGTTTTCGTGTTTTAAGACTAGAAATGCCCTGTGTCTTTTCTTTTCCCTGAAATATTTGTTCTGTTTTAGTCATAGATAGTTATAACAGATTTATTTTTAAGTGTGATACAATAAAACGTTTAGTAAGCTCCATTTCTCGAACTGGCCGACCTCTTGACAATTCAAAACTACCCTAATTGATTAATCTATTTGAAATAAATACTTTGAACTTTCCATTGTTAGTTTTTTGCGTAAAATAAAATCGTAACAAGTCTATGGACCCTTGTTACAGTAGGTGCTTTCAAAATATTCGATGGTGTTTGTGTGCATGCCACTAATGTCTTCTAGTAGCAGTTTTTAAATGCCTGTACCATAATTTCTTACAGTTTTACGACTTTTATCGTTGTTTTCGAAAGGCGGACATATTAAATTAGTCATGTTGTATTATCATTTAATTATTAATGATAGTATGATTGCCATTTGGAGTTAAATTACCGATTAATAGTAAGTTTAATGTACTGTAGGAATAACTAAATATTTTAGTGTCCACTGGGTACTATTATAACAATGTATCTTGAAACGCAGTGGAATTTGGAACTACGTTTAATATGTACTGAATTTGACAGCCGTTTGACGTTTTCCTTGGCAAGCAGCGCCATCATGATACGTCAAGTTAAGTTGGGCATTTAAAAGTTTTTAATTGCTCTATGTGCGCAGTCACCATATCATAAAATATGATATAGTGACATATTCATTATTTTTAATTTGTGTGAATTTTAATTGTCTGATTGATTTAATTATCTTTGTAAAATAATGCGTGGCACCGTTTGAAGCTTTATTTACGTACAGACGCCAGCAGGTCAACCTATCCCAAACTGTCAAATTTTCCCAATTGAACATGAACCTTGTTCGTTTGCAATAAAGTTGAAAAACTATCAAAGAAATCTGACAGATTGGGGTAGCTTGATGTGCTGGCCTCTGTACCAGAAATATTTCGTAATAAGCTTGCATAACTGATGTTCGTAGTGACTAAACACAATCAAAAACGGAGTTTATGATTAGCGGGTCAAAAACCAAGCATAAATATTCAAACAATTTGTTAAAATACTTTTAACTGCCAATTAAATATCCTGCCATAAAAACCAAGAATCTACATACAAATACGAACATTGCGTACATACCGCATTGAAACATACCGCCACAATTTTAATAGCAATTACCCACGATTCACTCTATAAACATTTCAAAATACTGTATTGAATATCGGCCAAAAATCCAATCGGTAGACCCCTGTGACCCGTGTAACCCTGGGTCGTGACCCCCACGGTATTAATTACGTCGCGTGCTATTTCCAATGTTTCTGCGCTTGCGCAATGACGTCACATCCGTATAGAGAGGTGATGGGCTGTTTAAGTTTGAATTAGGAATATAAATGTTATGTTGGAGGTTTATTGAAAGCTGTCTCTTTGGGATCGTAAGTGTGGTGTGAAGGTCTTCGTTTGATTCTGGCGTTGAGTAGTGTAATTGCAGATCTACGTATGAAATTGTTGGCTGGTACGAACCAAGTGCACCAGTAAATTATAGTTGTGAATATTGTTTGTAATTTAGTAAAAACAATGGTTGAAAGATATAGTATCTTTCAACCGTTCTTTTTGTGCAATGTGAAGCAATGTGTGTGTGATATGTGTGTGTCTGTGATTGGGTGTCATTTTGAAAATATTTTATTGCACGTCTAAAACATCATGTAAAAAAGAGTAACTTGAAATTATTATTAATAAAACGAGGCAAAAGGCATGTAAGCATCGTAACAGGTGGCATTCTGTAGCTTCTGCCTACTCCCAATGGGAAAACGGCGTGTAAAACGAATTAACGTTAATTTAAGTTTTGCACAGACGGCGCTTTTCTTGTCAATCACAAAAAGCATTAACAGCAATATTATACAATCTTATAGGCACTAACAAAAAACCCATCAAAATATACGACTGAAAGTTTCATTTTACCCCGCGATCCCTGTTTCGTTTGAGAAACTTTTTTCCCGCTAAGACGTGTGCTATTTTGACTTTACTGCGGTTTTGTTTGCCAAGCCCGATTAATTGCTCAACAATTGTATGCGTTTCATATTCAACTTCAGGAAATTTGACCATGCAGCTCAAATGGATGTCTATTCATCATAAAAGAAGTTTGCGAGCTTTGACCACACTTTTCTTCCTTGTCCATCTCTCCTACTCCTCCTTCTTATCTTTTGTCTCACTTCCAATACCTATGTTCCTCTCACGCTAAGACTCTGCGTTCTTCTAACAATTTTCTCCTACACTGTCCTTTTCACACTTCTGACTTTGTTCATTCTTAATTTCATATTCAGTCAATTATTTTTCTGAAATGCGCTTCCTCTTGATATCAGGTCGCCCACCAGTCGGTATGCATTTAAGAAGAAATTGCAATTAAGTGATTTTCAAAACAAATAGCGTAAAGTCATCTCAACACCTTTCTCCCTATAATTTGTATACAGAGTAAATTTTTAACCAGTGCGCAAACTGTAACCATGAATTCAGCATATCACTCTAGAGTCTAGACGGTAGACGTAGAAATTTTTCGTCTGTTAAAAAAAAAAAGAATCTGCTGTTTCATCGAAAAGTGCAATACCTACGCAGTCAAAATGTATGGAACAGCTGATTTTATTTGGTATAGCCGACGATTTATCATTGTTCCTCTCAATCTTCACCTGCCGGCTAATTTCTTCACCACCCTTGGTTGACTGATAATGCCTAAGGCATTAAGTCCACCTTTGTGCCCATTTGTGTATGTGAAGATTATAGAAATAAACAGGATATGACCCTGAATTCTGCGAACCTCCTCGAACAAGACTGCACCAATCAAACCACAAACATATCGCACAAATCCCTCGTAATTTCTAATTCTCATATATTTTCATCAAATATAATTGTCAATTTGCCTGGCTGCCACAGTCACGCAACCATGTCATAAACACTGCAACGGTTATTAGCTATAACGGTTATATTGAAAACTGTTTATTAAACGTTTTGTTGATAAAAGGCGGTATCTGGTAGACTGCTTTTGATATAACACGGTGTTAGGATGCGTGGTTTGGATAATAGCGTGTCCGATGGACATGCAGGAGTAGTATTTGTTATGCTTTGGTCGTACCAGCGGCATTGTCTATCTTCATGAATCTTCGCGCTTTGACACGGTACAGTCACGAGCAATAACATGTAAACACATCGACAAATTCAAAAGCGATTTTCTTTTATATAGCGATTGCAGCCTTGAGATAACTTAGATATTTCATTACAGTGTGGGCTCCAAAATATTATTTTCATAAAAAAATAAGATTACAATTAGTAAAAGTGGAGAAAATTACTTTTAAAAGTTGGTAAGTGTATACATATTATTGCTCGTGACTGTACACGCAGATGTGAGCAACCACTGTAGATCGGATTATATCTCGATTTTAGCTCGAATGTCGATTCAGCAAATAATTAAAAAGCTGTTAACGTGACTACAGCATCAGCACGATAAGTTTTTAGCGGAAAAAAACATACGAAGCTTTACTTATTTGTTGGTCTATCTACAATCCTTACTAATCTTATCTAATTTAATTAGTGTGTATTGTCTCATTGCAGGGAAAAGAAAGGCCCCTTTCCCTTTTCCACACAATTCTGTCTTTTGCTATTGCAGTCAGTCCTTTCGGTAGGTGTCAAGCTCTTCCCATCATCTTTGTATCGGCCTGCTGCTGCTACAGCGGCGTGTGATAAGTGTACAATTATTACATCTACACTATCTATACTAATACTATAAACGCTAAGCCGTTGGTCCTGCCTATCATTCGTGGATCTTTGACTGTCGTTACCGGCCGTCAGAAGCCTGAAAGTCTGGCAGCCAGTCTTGCTAGTCTTACCCAATAACTGGGTTGTGAAGGTCAAATTAGCAATCGCTCCATGTAAATTATTGAAATTCAGCTGCATTGGTAAGGCTGGAAGCCGACCCGACGAGTTGGGAAAAGGCTAGGCAGATGATGAATCGTTAAATTTAGTATAATACTACGACATAAACTCCTGTAAATAAAAGATACCAGGTTTTCATAAGCAAAAGTCTCAAAATAGGAGTTATGGCGTATTGCGTCTGAAGTTAGTACTGTTAGCGTCGCGGGTCGCGTGTGATGTGAGCGGCGCGCCTTGACCCGCGCTACGAGCTAGCACATCTCCGCACGAGGATGTACTACCACTAGATGATATGACACTATCTAGATGATGGTTTCTCATCCACTAATGACATAGGGCGGCGGCATCAGGCGGACCGAACTTTGAGAAGTGTTTTGGTGTTAAAAACCGCCAACTAACAAAATCGGTTGCAGGGCTGAGTCCTTAGGATGCTCTAGTCTAGGGGACTCTCTTAGCCTGTCAACAAAGAAACGAGCCCGTTCTCTCGTCACAGTCTTAATCTCGTCACGAGTCTTCCATTGCTGTACAGTCACGAGCAATAACATGTATACACTTACCAACTTTTAAAAGTAATTTTCTCCAGTTTTACTAATTGTAATCTTATTTTATTATGAAAATAATATTTTGGAACCCACACTGTAATGAAATATCTAAGTTATATCAAGGCTGCAATCGCTATTTAAAAGAAAATCGCTTTTGAATTTGGCGATGTGTTTACATGTTATTGCTCGTGACTGTACAACGTGTAAAGCCCTGTCCGATCTGTGAGGGTTTGGTTAGGTATCGTACGTAATATTAGTGAACTAAGCCCTAGAAATGTTTCATCTGGTCTAATTACATGCTGATTGGCTTATTTCAACGTAGTTGTTTTCGCAAAAAAAAAAAAAAACATTTATATGAACACTAACGGAACTCACAGACGCGGTCCTGTCCTGCCCGATCAGCGCCACTTACTGGGTCTAATTGCGAATCTAAGCCACCTCCTATCGACCCAGTCAAACACACACAAAAAAATTCATCGAAATCGGCCGTTTAGGATGAGTTCAGTGACGTACGTACAAACTATTTATGAGGTAATACCTCACATTTTTTAATGGAGTAATTCTATACAGGATAAAATCTAACTCATTGCGTAAACTGTAACCATGAATTCAGCAAATTGTCCTAGACCCCCTAGCATATAAATTTTTCATCGGTAATACAAAAAAATAAAAAATAATCAGCTGTTCCAAACATTTTGACTGCGTAGGTATTGCACTTTTCTATGTAACAGCTGATATTTTTTTACTAATTTCTACGCTAGAATGATATGCTGAATTCATGGTTACAGTTTGCGCATTGGTTAAAAATTAACCCTGTATAGGGCGCGAGCGGCCGTTTATCGGGCGTCTAAGTCATTATTTATGATCTATTATTCTTTATAATTTGACAAAATAAATAAATGGTTCCCGATCCCGACCGATGCGTTTTAACTGGACTTGATGTGGAATGTTTCTTCAAATCCGGAGTTGCGGATCTTCGATACCACATCTAGCCCCCTAGATCTATGTCACAAGCGATACCTAACGCAAGTTGGAACCACTTGTGTAACAGTAGTAAAGTGTGCGCACAATAACCATGTTATAGGTCATTTTGTGTAGATGAATACGTAATTAGGAGCCGACCTAGCCTAGCCCACGACTGCTAAACATCCTACTGTGTTTTTAATGAGCATATATTATACTAGTACGTATATTTGAAATGGTTTGGCTGTTTTAGTTTCGTCAATAAGAGTTGAATAGATACACATACGTACACACACATTCACACAAACACACACACCCACATTCACACACACTCTTTCACACTATTTTAGAATATATAATATAATTATTATCTCTAAGTTAAGGTTTATTTTTCTTTTATTTAGTTATAGGTTTATAGTTCAAATCTTGTCTTGTTTTGTTTAAATTTTACTTTTAATTTTTTGTTTAAATCCTGTTTTTTTTTCTTTTTGTACACCACTTTAACTTTTTTTATAATTTTGTTATAGGAGAGCGGGATCTCCTAGCACAGGTATTATCTTTCACTTAAAGGAGATCCCTTTGTAAGATTAAATGTAAAAGTTTCTGAAATAAAACCTTTTTATTTTATTTTTTTATTTTCGTTGTTTCAAACTGCTGAATTGGGCTGTATTCTGTGAAAGCGAACGCTCACGGCCAATCAATATTATTATAAGAATAGCTTGTGTTTAGACCATGTATTTTTTTTTTAATATGAAAAGATCATGCAAACATTGCCTGTGGACGAAGAAGCTTCGTGCAGAAGAAGGTTTTATTTCATACTCGCTTCTGCCCGCGATTTTGTCCACGTAAAATTTCGGCAACCCACTTCGCCCACCAGTGCTTTTACTTCATTTTAACGTTATGTCTGACTGTTCTCCTTTTTGATCTTTTCCTAAAGGTCGTAGCGTAGCGTAATGTTGTATTATAACCTAAAACTTTCCTCAAGACTATCAAATGCAGATTTTTTTTTTAATCCGATGGGTAGTTCAGAGATTAGCGCGTTTAGATAGACAGACCGACGCGGTGGCTGGATCTTGTTTTATATTTAATGATAACTAATGGACGATTTTTACTGGCACAGAATCGTAAACGTCCCTCTCTTAGCTGTATTTTTTTTTTTATTGGGCACGCCACGATTGCGGCGGTAAGTCCCCTCTTTGAGGAGTGGTTTGAGAGGCGGCATGGCGTCCTCACCTTCCGCCTGACGCAGGTCCTCACCGGACACGGTTGTTTCGGGAGGTTCCTGTTTCGGATAGGGCGGGAGGAAACGCCCGGGTGTTTCCACTGCGAAGATCGCCCTGAGGACACGGTGGAGCACACGGTGGCGGTCTGCCCTGCTTGGGCGGAGCACCGCCGTGTCCTCGTGGAGGCGATTGGCGGCGGCGATCTCTCGCGTCCGGCCCTGGTCCAGGCCATGGTACGGAGCGAGAGGGCATGGGGAGCCGTCACCTCCTTCAGCGAAGCAGTAATGCTCGCGAAGAGGGAGGCGGCGCACGTGAGGGAGAGGCAGCATATGCGCCCTCGCGACCCCAGCCGCCGCAGGATAAGGAGACGCCCTGGGCGTCGGGAATCCCAGGCCGATTTCCGGCCACCGTAGGCATGGGCTTGCGGACGGCGAGTAATGGGTAGCTCGCTGTCCGGTAAGGACCAAGCCCAAGTCGACGGCGCGTTGTGTTCCACGCGCGCCTCAAAGAGATGTCAGCACAAAAAAATGATGGGGCCCGCAAGGGCCGATGCCTGTCAGGGGTGCGGGTTCGTTTGAAAGAGATACCACAGCCCCTGGCATACGGGCTAATGAAGGAACACGGGTGGGTTTTAGTCAGTAAAAGTCTGACACGCCCTCCTGCTCCACCCAGAGCGGGAGAAGTTATTTGATGATTTCCCACCCAAAAAAAAAAAAAAAAAAAGCTGTATTTTTTATTAATTTTGACAGTTTTTTGGAAAAAAATTGCAACATTTAAAGCTTTAGCCGATGCATCTCAGACCATACTTTAGTAATGAGGAGATATCCATTTGTTATGACATACTTAAGAGGAGCTCTCAAATGAGTGGTTTATAATATTATGAGCCTTGAGTGTACATACCTAAACTATATCTAGTGATCGACCGAAACTTCGTTTTCGGCCCTTTTCGGCAAAAAATAATATGATTCGGCCTTATACTAGCCGAAGCTTCGGTGTAGCCGAAAATTAGAGGTTCGTGAATTGTCGTGCGTGAAAGCTCGGCAATATCAGATGACGTTCGGCTATCTTCGGGGTGAATAGAGTCCGCTCGATGTGTCACTCAGTTGACATAAACGGACGCGATTTTTTTTTTGAAGTTGTAAAGCGAAGTTATGTTGTATGTTTCCTTCGCGCACATATTATATAGGTACATATAGCAGAAATATTATTATTTCCAAAGTTTAAATAATTTTTGGTTTTGGCCGAAAACAAGACTAAAAAACCTTCTTTTTCGTTTTCGGCTGATAATCCATTTTAGGTGGCACGGCACTAACTATATCCAAGCTAAGAGCATGCTCTACAAAACACTTTATGATGCCAAGTTTATGATTTAGATCGTTAGTTCACATCGAATGGCTGACAATAAAATCTATTTGTCCGTGTAGATCAACTTTATGATAGATGCCTGTAGATAAACTTGAAGTTTATTTGCGATGTCAATAGATTTGTAAAACAGGAATGCAGTAAAATGAGGCCATCTTTCATGGGGCTGTTTTAATTATTGTGGTGTGACGTTACCCTATTGTAGAAGTTTAACGATTTTCATAGCAGTGCCTCCAGTGGCTATGCTAATACAGGGTGGATTCAGTACATGATTGAAACTCATGCGTTAAAAATGTTCGTTGGTTATTTAAGAAATAATTAGCTCTGTCATATTTTGGTCAAGTACCTAAGTGTTGAACTTTTCTATGTAACAGCAGATTTTTTTTGATAACCGGCTTAACATTTCTGTGAGTCTAGAATCATGTTCTGAATTGAAGGTTTCTGTTTGCGCGTGTGCTTGCCACTCTGTATATACAAACACATATTAAAAATGACTTGACACAAGAAAACATTCTCAGTGCGCTCATAAATCCATAATAATATGTTGTTATTTAGAGATCAAATAAATGGCTAATATGATGAGATTTGACAGCAGTATCACTGGAGAGCTTTTATAAACTCTTGCGAATATGTAAAAGCTCATGATATTTTTTTCATACTACCTATCAGCCAGATCATGCTTTAATCCCTTTCATTCAAGACGTTTAACAATACCTAAGTTGTCAAATTATGAAAAGAAGTTTAGAAGTTATGTGGCAATACACTAACCCTTCGTTTTGCTTCGCCGTAGTCGGGTAAAAGGCTCATAATATTTTTTCTGTCTACCAACCATCCAGAACCATCATAAGATCGGATAATAAAAACCAGAAGTAGACAACAACAACCGATCGTAAACATAATCTGACATCACCAAAACAAACCAGTCTACGTATTATGGCGTTAATCACACTTTGTGAATGAAATATGCGCCTTATATAAAAAAAAAAAAAACACATTCAGTTAATCGAAAATCGTATTAATGGCAATGAATGCGCGGTCGCAAGGAATCTCGTATAACAGGCAGCCATTAAGTTTCCCGCGACTGAAGACTTTTTACAGCAATATATACCAACTTTTTGCAGCAATATCACCGTATAAGTGAGCTATGTTTTAAAAATAATGAGTGTGCGCAGTGCGCGTGCGCCGCGGGGCGTTGAATTATGGAGACAACCGTCATAGATCACCCTGTAGGTACTTTCGTCTTTGTTACGCGAGGATTAACGCGTTTTTCTTTAATAATCAACAATTTATAGAGTTTTAACGTTTGTGGACAGTTTTTAAAGCGGCTTCTTAAAAACATTAAATCTTTTTTTTAAAGCTTTGCCTTATTTATTTAGTGATATGTACCGTTTTAGGAAGTGTTGCAGCCTTCCTGGTTAGGTTTTGGCTATTTAACTTGTATGTTTGGTCATTCTAATTATTCTGTACATGTAGAATTGATATGTTGGTTGTGATTGCTACCGCTACAGGGGTCAAGTAACGCGTGTCACGCGTGTCTGAATTCGAAACAGCCTTTTATGTTCCCACTGCTGGGACACAGGCCTCCTCACAGTGTTAGGGAGTGGACCTTAAGCCACTCCCCCCCAGTGTGGGTTGGTAGATGTCACATGTCCGTGTCAATTTTTGGTTCTAGGACATGCCGGTTTCCTCAAAATGTTATCCTTAACCGCTTTGAAACAATTTACACAAAGTAAAAAGCCTGTTAAGGATCGAACCCACGACCGTAAGTCGTAGCCGTTACCAGGTTACCACTGCTCTCTGCTGTGTCTGAATGCTTAACGATAATTTTATGTTTGAATTCGGGTTCGAAATAGAATTGTACTTTATTTGTAATAGGGTAAGGTTGGTGTCCGCTTCCTTTTCCGTAAAGACAATCGGATATAGAAAAAAAAATAAGAATGTAGATAAGGTGAATGAAAGCTTGTCCATTGATAACATTACTTAACAAGATTGCAAGAATCTAGTTTTTTTAACCACTTCTTAGGAAGATTATACATAAACAAGCTCACATACAGAATGAAGGCTTTTACCAATGAGCGAACCAGTCCCTTTAATTAGCCGTACCGATGGCCAGAAAAAATCTTGGACGTACAAATACACTGGACATTCATCCTATTGAATCTCAGAGCACAATCTATGGAATCAGTTGTAGACGTGAAAAAACTCGCCAGGTTTGTCTTGAATATGTATTAGTTGTAACTGCTAATGACCTTAGCACGCGACCTACCACAATGGTGCTAAGTGAGGTATTTATCAAAATTTAAAAAACCGGTCAAGTGCGAGTCGGACGAATTGTTTTTTCCATACGAATGCAAAAAATGCCGAAAAAAAAATCACGTTTCGTTTATAAAGATGGAGACCTCCTTTAATTCTTAACTTTATTTAACTTTTATTATTTTAGTCTTTAAGTCAAGGTTAAAGTGGTGCCAGGACCATGAGGACAAAGTTAAAATGGACATTCTAGCCTCACACCACGCTAAAAATGGTTTTCGTAGTTTCTGGAAACACGAATAAATTGAAAATCAGACCGGGAATCCTTGTGAGCATCGGTGGCATGAATGAGCCAGAGGATATAGCAAATCTTTTTAAAACTTTTTTTCTAAATTCTCCTCTAGGTCTACCCTCACGGTTGGTGCTCGATGTTGTGCCCGGCATGGAAATCTGTATCTGTTCGCAACTCGTGGCTAAATAAGAATAGGCGCATGGGTCGATATTCAAGGTTAAGCAACGACTGCCGAGGTTGGCCCGTCGATGGTTGATAATTCTTTACATACCGAGGCCCGTCCGTATTTCGGAAAACACGTTAAGACGTTGATCCTTGCTGTCGTTGGTCGATCTTTGACAGTCGTTGCGGTAGTCAGAAGCGCGAAAGACAGGTCACAGGCCAGAAAAGCAGTCACTCCAAGTCGACGTAGTCGGGAAAAGGCTAGGCAGATGATGATTCTGTCTTTTCGCCAATTAACAACCACTAAGTGAGAACACTGAGATATGAATTACGTCAGCTAAATGTTCGAGATATGTATAGTTACCTACTCATTCGAATAACATTTTTCTGTAACCTAATGCGCCAAGTAGTTATTAGGTGTGAATCTTGAATTATAATTATAATGATTTATTTCGCGACTGTTGGCGCGGGTTTTTGTTGCACCGAAGACGTAGTTATCATATTTAAATATATCATAGAATGGAATGTTATGTAATTTTGCCAAAATTACTGTATTTTTCCTTTTTGGAAACTCAAGTTTACGTCGTTTTGTGACCTTTATTTTTCTGATTTTTTATAATATGTACTTCGAATTCGTAGTTGGCAATTCACAAATTGCTCTGTTCTTCCTTTATCCTTATAGTATTACAATACTTCTTTGGTTTTACCTTTAGCGTAGATATAATTTTATATACGAGAAGGTCAAAGAGTTACGGGAAAAGAGCGAAATTGCTCTACATAACTCATGGTTTTACCTTGAGCTAAGTAGAGTAGATTCGACAGTGTCAACTAAACCTTTAATTTGGTGAAATCAAAGACGCTTAAGTGCCTAGTGAACATCATACAGTATAAGAAACCGTTATAGCTTTCATAACTTATCTAATTAGAGACAATTTTGTGCAATAATAATGTCATCAATATTCTTACTTGATATGTCTCCTCACGCGTGTCTGTGACATAGTTATATGGACAATATGTCGGTTCCAAGTGACGTGGGAGTGGTGTCAGGTGGGCCATGGTCTGCCATAACGTGGTGGTTAATAGGTGTCGCGATCCCTTATGTAGTTGGATTTAGGTGAAGTCGTTAACTTTGTGAGAACGTACCTGTATAATGTATACGAGATAGATGAGGCAAAAAGGTATTTGATGGTAATTTAATCCAATTCATATTATATGTCTTCTGAGTTTGTTTCGGTCTTTCTTCTCAGTATGGTCGAAAAGGAAATACCCAACTTATCTAGTTTTAATATATACTCAATGTCAGTCAGAAAGACGAAGCTAGCAAGATCGCGCCAAGATCGCGCCTAATGTAATGCCAACTATCTCTAGAACTACAATCCTCACTTGAAGTACACATAGAATAAGTTCCACTTTTAAGCTCAAATTTCCATATTGTTACAGAGTTTATTTTACGTACCTATTGAGAGTCCTCCGTGCCTCGGAAACCACGTTTAGTGGTTGGCTGTTATTTGTACATATATCTTTAACAGTCGTTGCAGGTAGTCCGACGCCCGAAAGTCTGACAACCAATCTTACCTCCAGTGTTCTAGTTTTACTGGGTTGTGGAGGTCACATAGGCAGTGGCGCTTGTAAAATACCTACTGGTATTCAGCTGCATCCGGTTAGACTGCAAGCCGACCCCAACATAGTTGGGAAAAGGAAAGGCAGATCGATTATACAGTCTTTACTTCAACTTGATGTAAAATAAAAGATTTCAGAAGATTCAGTAACTTATAGTTTTCCTTTCTAATATTCCAAGAACATTACTAATAGAAACAATATTCTTGTTACGTCGTTTTGGCTTTGAACAAAAATTACTGGTTCCATGTAATTTGCGTCATTATTTCTGTAGTATTTATGTAAAATACCTGACATTTTGTCTATTTTTTGTTTTTACAAATCCTTAGATTTATTAGCGAATTGATTGTGAGTGGCCGCACCTCTGTCGTGTATTTGCATGTCAATCTATCAGTTATTATTATAGATTGGGTACACTAAAACCAGACAAGGTCCTTCTGATTCTGAATAGGAGGAAACCGTTATATTATTAATTTAGTTGATGTTTACAATTTGGTGCAGCAATTTCAATTTGTCTCTTTAAGTTGGAAATTAATAATTTGCATTGTTACGTAAACATTGGTTGTATAGTCAGGATTGATTCTCAGCAAATGCACAAATGTACTCTCCGACGGGTTAGGCAGAGGTGTAGCTGTATATACACATTTCGCCAGTTACAATAGGGGGCGCGACTATTACAAGGGACTTAAAATTACTGAGAAAAACCTAATATAACTTCGTCCGACCAGAGAATCGAACCTGGGACAGGTCTAGCGGAGTTCTGACGGAGGAAGTATTAAAGATAGTTTTACAGATTTTCAGAGCTGAATTTCAATATAGTGATGTAACCAACTTTTTGTAACAATATTATGATTGTAAAAGAGTGTCCACGGAGTTACTTGCCCGATCTTCTCAATAGGTAAAAAAAAAAAAAGAAAGTAAAAATGATTATTTGCACCTTCAAAATTGATATAACAGGTTTACAATAAAATAGTCCAAAAGGTACGCTACGCTTTGGAATGGGCAACTAGCTTCATCTTTCTAACTCACCGATCTTGACGACTCAAAAGTGCCTCTAATTGGTTTATTTGAAATAAATGCTTTGAGTTTGGGTTTGAGTACATTCCCGAGGGCTCAAACAATATCCAACGTAACAGAGGGCTGCGATAAGCAAGTTACTGTAAAATTGCTAGCATTAATTAGTTCATTTTTACGACTCGTACATTAGTACGACAGGTTAATAAGTGGTGATTTGCAATTTTCTCTTTTATTAGAGATTTAGAGTACATGCAAAAAAAAAAAATTGTCTTACTAGATGATAGGAGAAAATCGGACTAATGATGTTACGTTATTCCATAAAATTCAAAATTTAACAATTACCTAATACGTATTTCTGGAATAGTCGATTCGCTCACAAATAAATTAACTTCGTGTAAGTCGCCTACAGAAAATAATATTAATTAAAAGTGTCGATTCGCCTGTTTTGGGCGAGTGAATTCGCACGAATCGACTAATAGCCGTTCTTACACATGATTTAGTTTTGTAGCTGTTTACTCCAAAAATGGGATCTTGCTTTTATAATAAAGGGGGAGAGTTTTAAAGAAAAACCAAAATCGAGTGCATGAATAGTTTATTTTGTACGTCTCCGTGGAATATATTCATTACAAACATTTGTTTACGAAATAAAAAAAAACACTCTACCTATATTTATATTTACAACAAAAAAACACGTTTGTCAAACAAAGTATTACATTTGAGTATGAATGTGTAGATAATTTCACTACTTTGAGTAAATGGAAATGTATTTAAGAGAGTTTACATCAACAATATTGAGCAAAAATAGGAATGTTTGGGTAACAATCGAGTATATCCTTTAGCTCTTATCATCTCTTCCTAACATAGAAATGGAAAAAAAAGCGGAAAACTAAAAAATAGGCAGTCATGGGGACTTCCGACACAAGTGAAAACTTAAAAGATTGGAAAAGAACAACACGTCACATTAGCATGTCGGTGACGTGTTCACATTAACATGTTGGTGATGCGAACCCACAAGTTTTGCCGCTACCAAAAATCGCTCATCGCGGATTAAGAAGTTTTCACTTCAAAAAATAATACTCCACAATCTAAAAGAGATAATAAGAGTTTTGTTTACAAAATCAATATAAAAGTAAGGCCGACAGTCGTGATTAAATAATAGAACTTAGCTACAGATAGAAATACGAAGACTTAGAAATATCTTCACAATGCACCCGAAGTTAACACTTTACAACCACAAACAACACTTCGAAATTCTACTAGAAATAAATTATATTCAAACTTTTATACAAAAATATATCCGATTCTTTTCTTAGTTATGGAATGTTGCAACACCCGGCTGTTTCCATTTTCCAAAAAACAGTAATCATTATCTATAGTAGCCTAACTTACACTATACAAAGAATAATTTATTTATTTACATTCGTTTTGTACATAACCTTATACCGGGCTCGTTAAGTACCAATAACATTGTATTTACTAAACATACTTATTATACGTATTTGGATAGACTCTTTCAAGCGATAACAAATCAAACAACATTCGAGTGTTTGAGCTTAAACAAAAATCACATTCCTCTATACTGGCCTTTGATTCATTCACTGACGTGTAATACAGTCTATACTTCTATACTAACGGCACTAGGTGACGCGGCGTGTGACGTCAGACTTTGGTGGTGAGGTCCAGAGGGTGCAGCTTGATCCTTTTTATTTGTGAATATGACACGTCCTCCTCTTCGCTGGCGGACCCCGCGCCACTGCCGGATTCCCCGTCATCATTGTCTGGCACAATAACTTCACTGTCGTCTGATCTTCGTCGCGCAGAACTCGACCTACCGTCAGATTTAACTGACAGGTCCATAGGGTTTTCCTGCAGCGGAGATTCAGACGTTCTCCTCTCAGCTGGCGGCGTTGGAACAAATTCCGCTTCTGAAATTACATCTTCCTGAGGAGTAGGTTGAGTAGACCGCTGCTGTTTCAAAATCTCATCCAGGAAGAATCGTTTTGACGACTCTGTTCGCTCATTGTGGTCATCGATTCTTACGTCATTGTTGTTTTCAGCGGCTTGCCTTAACGCTGCGTGGTCTAATAGATGTCTTGAGTATATTGGGTGGAAGCCTGGCGGGAACAGCAGTGGGTGGTTGTGGGCGAACGGGCTGAAGGGCGGCGGGGGTAAGAAGGGCGAGTGGGGGAAATGGGGCAAGGAGGCGATGTTGGCGAGGTGGAGGGGAACGTAGCTATCTCTGGGCGGCGTCAGCGGTCTGTCCGGCGGTCGAGACTGTGTGAGTCTGGATTTTTCGTCTAATTTTGGCGACGACCCGCTTTTATGTGAGTCTGGTGACGCGGAGCAAGGAGGCTTGTAGTCGTCTAAGCCGAGGAGAGCGAGTTCTTCTTTTGTTCTTGGTCTCGCGAGTCCTGGAAAGAGGTGAGGTGGGAAGGGAGGCGCTAGCGGGTGGTGAGGGGAGGAAGGCACTCTTGGAGGCGACTGGGACTGTGCAGCTTGCTGTTGTTCTTGCAGGAGGCAGTGGATCTTGAACCAGTTGGAGCGGCGTCCGTACCGCGAGCCGGACTTGGACATGCCCACCATGAGGCACTTGCGCAACCGGCACGCCTTGCAAGCCGTACGGTTCTTCTTGTTGATGATGCATTCTCCGTTGTTCTTGCACTCCGTGATGGAGTTCAGGTTGTTGTAGGACCGGCCGAAGAAGGACTGGAAAGAGGGAGAAAAGTATTTGTTAATTTAAGTTGACGTTAGGATAAAATCAATATCCTTATGTAGTTGGTTTTGTAAGAAATCATAAGTAAGGGGATAATATTCTCCGAGAGCAGCTGTATTAACCTTTCTCGGTAATATCATACTGCAATTACAAATCTACTTGGAACCAAGACAAGGCAATAGTTATCCTCTTATCCTCTAGTATTTGCAATTTCGTCGGCATATGATTATGACCCTTCGGGCTACCACTCTAAGAGCTGATATATTAGCACTATACATATAATGAAGCAACACATTTCACACTCCCAACATCATAATGAACAACGATCAATTAACAATTGTTTGTCATATCGTTAATTGACCGACCGTAAATAACTGTCAGCTCGAAAAGCAATTGCTTTATTTAATTAAATTTAATCAGCGAAACGGGTAGCTACCGGTTGCATGCATATGCATAGTACTCAATTGAATATGTATAATTGATATGATGGCCAAGAATTATGGTGCATGTGGTGAATAAAATTGAAAATAAGAGGTCGTAGGTGGCTCCTAGCTTAAGTTGCTAATTAAAATGACGACGTTATTAATTAAAATCACGTTATATGAAGCTCGTTATTGGTGAAATGTGTGGCTATAGTGTATGCTTTCCTGGGTCAATTGATTGGAGAACTATGGTGCTGTTTATGGTATTTTGTACAATGGTGTGTTGTTTTCAATATTGTGTAGAAGGTTTTGAATGAAACATAGTGACTGGCTGCCAAAAAACGAAGAAGTAAAGAATATTCTTTACTTCCCGAAGGCCCGTCCTAATAGTTGGACGGGCCTTTTTCGGACTTTTATTGTGGATCTTTGAAGATTGATTTGTCTATTGTTAGCAGTATCATGTGAAAATCTATTTTCCCAAGGGGTAATAGAAGTCAGATGAGAGTCAATACGAAACACATCGTGTCAAGATTATGACAACCGGTCAAGTTTTACCCGTTCTTGATTTGCTAAGATGATATACAACATTATTTCCTTTCAAGACTCACTATCAGGACAACTTGGTGAAGTTTAACCTAAACTCGTTGTTACACGGCCGGTTAGCGCCCGCCGGACCGCGTAACTCCGATAGTGAAAACATCGCCTTACAAATGTCGTGTTCACGGTTTAAGACGTCACTTCCGGTCTCCGGGGGATATGGGCCGGTTCAGTTGCGGTCTGCTACGCGCGTTTAACTATGGTTTTGTTTTCATTTGACCTTGATTTTTCGGCGAATTTCTTACGTAAGTGTAGTCTATTGTTTTTGATTTTTTTCGAGATGAGTATTAGATTGTTGAGATTTTAAGTGCTCGATTTGTTTGATTGCAATCGTCATTGTACTTGATACTGTTTTGTTTTTACGATCATCTATTCTTTGCTGTGTTAAGACTCCTGCAGACAGCCGCGACGCGACTACTAGAACAAAATGCTAAAATTTCATCGAAATACTACGGGAAAAACGCGTTCCAATTTTGAAAAGCTAGGACAACTGCATTTTACAAACCGTACTTAAAACCTACTTATTTTTTTCAACCTAATTCTACCCCACTAACATAATATATTGTATAGATAAGTATAAAATACACATAAGTGCAGAGTAACATGAAAAACGAGCGTTAACTAAACATACACGCGTTAACATTACCAAAATGGTTGCAAAACGCCACACCGTCGCATGAATGACAATCAACTGCCACCTGCTACAGACGCCATGTTGTATCGATATGTGGGACAGTCCCGAAATGGCGGCAGGAAAATACCTAGTTAGTTACGTGTTTTTTGATTATGTGTTCATACGCTGCATTATATCTGTTTTTGTCTATACCATTTTATTATTATTTTATTAAATTATAAACAGGTAAACTTCTTTTTTGTAAGTTTGTAAGTCGGGGGGGGGGGAGGCGTTGGTTATCACTGAAACTACCGGTTGGATTTGAAAAAATATTTTAGCATTGGATAGCCCTATTCTCGAGGAAGGTTATAGAATATTTAATCACGCTATGACCCTTAGGAGCAGAGCAAAATGAAAAAAAAAACTCGGAAAGATCGCGAAATGAAAACGTAACAGCGCGGGCGATTGGGATGCAACGCGGCGGGGCGGTGGGCGAAAATTCATGTGGACGAAGTCGCTGGTTGAAGTTTAATAGATATAAATAGAAGGATTTAGTAGAGTTGGTGTATTGTATTAATAATAATAACACAATTTGACACGAGACAAAACACCCTTCTAAGTAATAATAACTAATTATAATTTAGTTCCATAAAGGAGGATTGAAGATACTAAAAACACACAAACATTCTTCAATGGACTCTGCTCACTCAATTTGGTCAACGCGCAAATATCTGCTTACGCTGATGACACAGCTATAATTTTCCATGGCAACTCTTGGAAGGAAACCTATAGTGCCGCAGAGGCTGGAATGAAGACCGTTACCAGTTGGCTGCAACACAATCTGCTCACCCCTAATATTAAAAAAACTAAGGTGGTTAACTTCTCTGTAAGCAAAAAAACAACTGCTCCTAAACAACTTGTACTCAAATCCCACCATTGCAATTATAGTCTAGGGGATAGTTGCAGCTGCCCTGTTTTTGAGCAAGTTGCGAGTATCAGGTATCTCGGTGTTAGCATAGACGAACACCTGACATGGGCAAAACAAATTCAGTCTGTCGTTTCGCGCGTGAGGAAGCTTCTTTACATATTTAAAAGACTTCGTTCTGTAGCTGACAAGGATACTCTAAGGATGACTTATCTGGCTTTATGTCAGTCTGTGCTTGGTTACTGTATAGTATCTTGGGGTTTCGCTTGTGAAAGTCATTTAATTACGGCTGAACGTGCACAGAGAGCCATTCTTAAGGTCTCTCACAGATTAGGAATCCGTTACCCCACTGATATGTTATATCGAGAAACGAGAGTGCTTACGGTGCGCCAACTGTTCATTTTATCAGTGCTACTTAAATTCCACAAAACTTCAGTGGCCACAGTGGTGACGGATCAGCGCTCACGTAGAAAACCCAAATGGAACAGACCTTTCTGCAGGCTTAAGTTTGGCAATAAGGCTTTCTCATGTACGGGACCATACCTGTATGAAAAAGTTAATAAAAAGCTCAACATCTACTCCTTGACGAAGTTTGGGTGCAAAAAACAGGTTCAGGATTGGCTACTTGGTCTTAATTATACTGAAACGGAAAACCTTCTATCTTTCAACTGTTAAAGTTCTTATTATCACCCACACATCTCATCCACATACTCACATCATACATACACTCATCACACACACTCTCTTCACAGACACACTAACAATCATCACACTTACATACGTACACTATCACCGCAAACATACTTTTCGTTTCTTCTTATTAGTTGTGGCGAATCATTATTTAGTATTAGTTTTATTGAATTATTGTTTAGTATTAGTTTTAGTGAATTATTTAGCCTTAGTTTTAGTAAATTTACTTTATCATTTAAACCGTTGCTCTTGTATTTCACCTATAATAATTTCATACAATCTGTCGAAAGAGACTGGATCCTGCGACACAGGGTATCCTAGTGCGGGATCCAGTGTCACTCCTGTACTGTAACACTTTTTGTTATTTGTTATTAGCCAATAAAATAAAACAAAATTAAAAAAATCTTGAAAATATTAGAAACAATTTCAAAATTGATTGGTTAATTTCGGTAAATGCATCCATAAAATAATTTATTTTCAGTCTTTAAGTTTCATATTATTTAAATCCTCACGTAATTTCTGAGTTGGCCTTGTAATTGCGAAACTAGACATTCTCATTCTGAAAAATTGACAGTTGAATATGCTAAGAAGTGTTAAGAGTATTATTATTTGTTATGAAATATTACGTTTTTCAACATTTGACCAAGAAATTATACAGCTTATGACCATCTTCAATTTAAAATAAAAGAATAAATTGACCTAAAACTTGGAAACCAAATATCTTGAAATTGAGTTTTAAAATATCAAACAAAAGCCGGTAAATTATGGGAAATCCCAGTATGGTGACCCTACAATTGACCAATTGCAGGATCACGTCATAGATGAAGAATTTAAACTGAAACAATGCCATCTTTGAACGTGCTGCGTGCGTGATGCGAATTATACTGCGCGCATGCGGCGTTATTCTACATAACATTCTCACAAAGGAAATGATCCCTTACTTTTATGTGAGTAAGTGTTATTTCAGCTTGACATTTCAATCTTTATTTTGGTGATGGCATCGCTAATTTAAAAGAAAAGATAATAATAAATACTTATAAGTACCTACGTTGTATTATATTGTTATACAATGGTAGCGTTTATTCGTATTTTCTAAATTTGGTATTACTTTGACAAATTAGGTACCCACGAAACCTGTTATGGATTTAGTATTATATGCCTAATATCACAAACGCAGTCCTACCTTTGTTTGTGTACTAGTGTAATAATCGTACATTTCTAGCTAAGTCCAGCAAAGGACAGTCGCAAACAGTTGCAATTAATAAGCCCCCACGCCAAAATATTTAAATCGTTTAAAGTAATTAAAGTGTCGTGCAATGATTCAATACTATATTTAAATTAATTTTGTAGATAAAAGCGTAGGGAATCGCAGCCGTCGCATGCGTTATATTAATTGCATCATATGTTTTATTCTAAGGTACAGACCGGTATAGAATTGTTTAGACTTTTTTTTATTGTCATCTCTGATAGAGACATTATTGTTGGTTTATTTATTGGCAGCTTTTGTAGTATCTTTGTTACGAGCTAGACAAAGAATAGCATTTAATTATTGAGTTAGTAAATAACAATAATTGTTGTTAATGGCCACTTCAAAAAAGGTGATAATTAATTTAAAATCCTTGGACTCATTTAATTATGTTAAAAATTAATTAAAAATTACATTGGGTTCGTGTCGTGTTTACAAAACTATTCAAAGTACCTCGCTGTAAGCCCCAAAAGATTTACCAAACGAAAAACTCGTCTTTCACTACAGGAAAAGTTTTTATCCAGTGCGCAAACTGTAACCATGAATTCAGACATTTTTCGCATTTTAAAAACTTTTCCTGTTGTACTTTTGTTGTGTTACTAATATTGATACTAAGCTTTTTTTTAAATTAATTCAGTATTCATTATTGAAGTAAAAAGTCTTACTTGACTTCTAAATATGTCTTTAAGACATATTTAATTAAGGTAAAAGAAACGAAGGATTTTAATACAAAAACCTTAGCAGCATTTTATAGCACCGTAAGCCACCGTGCCCCGGTGTGCATGTGACAGTACCTGTAGTTAATAATCAGTATGTGCATAAATTGGCTGCGTTGCGCAAGAGTCGCGGGCGGCGCCGGGCGACGGGCGAAGTTACGAGCGACCTGGCCGCAGCCACCTATGACCTGTGCGCGCGCCGCTTACCTACAGGTGGGGGGCTAGCTAATAAGGGTCGGAGCTGATGAATGTATTACGTTTTTGATAAGTATCAACCTGGGACTTGTTGTCAGACCTAGACAGTCCTCTCCGACCTATTAAGGACGTGGAATTTCTTGCAGGTTTTCCTCCAAAGGGGTTGAATTGTAAAAATTGCACATAGCTTCTTTTGCATAGCTTCCATTTCATAAGCATAAAACGGCAGAAGGTATGTGCAATTTTAAAAATATTTTATATTTGACTAGCTTCAGCCCGTGGCATGGTCCGCGTGAAGTTTCTTGTTTTCACGTTAAAAATATATTATTGCATCGACCGCGCCTGATTTTACTTCGTTCTTTTTTAGCGTTCTGTCTGACTTGTTTTTTATTGAAATGGGCTCTCAAATGCAAATGAATTTTTCAAATGCGTCTGGTAGTTTTAGAGATTAGCACATTCAAACAAACAGTATGCTAGAGAATTTATCAAAACTGTCCATAAACCGTTTCGAACCACCATACAGTTACAAACATATTCCGTCTAAGTATAAAACAAAAAGTGCAGAAAGTACACGCAACCAAAAAACAGTATATTTCAGTTCCTAGTCCGCAATTGTACACCAAGCGCTAGCTCGCGGTCATAAAAGCAAAGGATGCGCGGGCGCATCGCCGGCGCGGCGAGAGGTGAACGTAAGAGAACAATAAATTATCCGTTGCTAGGCAACGCGGGCGACTGACGAAACGTGAACAATATTGTTTTTGTTAGACCTTTGATTTTGTTAAGGATTTTACTGGGAACCGTTTTAATTGTGGTTACCTTAATCCGATTGACAGTTCAGGAATTCGCCAAAGTTAATGAATGGACATATTAAGTAAAGGAGGTACTACTATGTTTATTGTGGCTATAAACTTTCTTCTCATATGACTTACACGTGGTAATATAAATAAGTGAGTACTATCAATAAATTACACAAGTTATTGTTAACGTCGGCTGATATTGCTAGATGGCGTTAGTGGTTCTAATATTGAAACTAGTTCGTACTCAGGACGGTTTTCAGTAAAGTATACTTTGTTGTGCCATTTCAGTACTCTAAGAGGTTTTTATTTGTATGTTTTTTTACTGTAATTATCAATTTTTATAATAGGTATTTGCATAACACACTAACAGTAGCGATTGGTTTTCGTTTTGACAGTTCTACAAAATTCATTCCTTTATTTACGTTGTTGAGCAGACAATTTTTTCGAACTTAGGAAACAATGGATTAACAATATTCTTCAAAATAATTCAGATTCTGATTAATAGTGTGTTATACAATTAGGGTGCAGTTTAGGGCATCACGCAATGTAGGTTTAGATAATTCTATGTATAGGTACATATTATTGTACCGTTAATGTTGCGAATGTCAACTAGCATTAGAGCGAGCCGCACTAACATTTTTATAGTTTGCTTATTATTTATGGACCATTCGGTGATAAGATTTAATGAACCAATAATAACGCAGCTGAAGGACATTTATTTCATGCTCTTTAACCCTTTGTATAACGACCGCGTAAGTTATTTTCAGACCACCACCGTGCACCGTCACGACAGGATATTTGTATAGGTATCACAAATATTATTCGAAATTTATTCAAAAGTTTTTACAAAATTTGTCATATGGGACACGTGTTTTGGAGAGGGAGTGGGCCATAATCCATTACCCGGCCCAGTGCGGGTTGGTAGATGTCACAAGTCTTAGAATTTTCGGTTTTGATGAAATTCCGGTTTCCTTACGATGTTTTCCTTCGTCGTGTTGAGAGCAATGGTGATGACATTATTTACATAAAGTCAAGCGACTGCCACTGCGTGGGTTCGAACTCACCAACAACTTGTAAGTGGGAGCCGTTACTACTGCGATCTCTGCATAATATCATTGTACAGACGCCAGCACATCAAGCTACCCCAAACTGTCAAATTTTCCCAATTGAACATTAACCTTAGGTTCATAATATAATAAAGTTGAAAATCTATTAAACATATTTGACGGATTGGGGTAGTTTGATGTGCTGGCGTTTGTACCATACGAAATTAAATGAAAACCTACAAAATTCCCTCGAGTTGAAATCGAAGTTGAAAATGGCAGTGAAATCCCAACCACCGTGGGTGTTATAACAACCTATTAATAAGTCTAACAAACTTAAATTTTCTCAAACGACATAGTGCCGCGAAAATTTATGGTATCAGACCCATAACACATGAAATATGGTCCTATGTATACTAAAACTGGTCTCTTAGTCCTCATGGCAACAAAATGTAGCGCCATAACTTTGTAGTGGCGCTTTATGGTGTATTAATAGGTGATGGACCCCACAGGTTTATGGGGATTACTTTGTACGTCATTGAAAGTACATAACGTATGGTACGATATGGAATCTAGGGGCTATGGTGTAGACTGTCGAGAGGAACAGTTGTTGTTGTTTGTCATGTTTTATGGGGTTTCCCTCTATCTGGCAGAATCTTGATGCTCCGAAATTTATTTGGCATAACACAGTTGGCATAATCTTCGCTAAACGAATATTTTGAAAGCACAGTTTTATGCTTTAAAAATATTCGTTTAATTAAAATTTAAAATAATTATTGTTTGGCCGAATGTTTATATATCCGCATTTACTAAGGAAAACTTTAAAATGGCAGAATTTTATTTGGCATAAATAACCTTTGGTAAAGTTAACATTTCGCATTATTTCGTTTAACATAACGTTTGTTTAGAGCGACGATTATTTGGTACAATTACACTTGGCATACCATGAAGATGGCAGAATTTAATTTGGAATAATTTTACTACGCATATTGCCATTTCTATAAAATAGCATTTTTTACCTTTTAGTGACAGAAACGAATCGCTGCAAAACCTACCCCACGTAATCTTGTCTGCCCTACCCCTAGAGTGTTATTTAAGCCCGCGGAGGCACGAGGCGGCCCGCGAGCTGTGGAGCAGGTGGTTGCAACGCTCGTCGCCGTGGCTGAGGCTGCAGCAAGCCGAAGCTAGTGGCAAGCAAGCCGAAGCTTTAAACCATCTGCGACGATAAGCTCGCGTGGGACCGCTGGAGCCCTGCAGCGCCGGAGCCGTGACAGAAACCATGCCTGCTGCATGCTTGCTTGCATGCTGCATGTTGCATGCTTGCTTGCATACTGCATGTATGGCGTATATTTGTTTGCGTGTGTGAATGCTGCATACTTGCTTGTTTTCTGCATGCTGCATGCATGGAGTATGCTTGTTTGCATGCTGCATACATGCTGCTTTCAATTATTATGGATATAAAATGTATTTTAAAAGATGATTCTAACTGTGAATTTTCTGAGACCTGATAGTTCTGCCTTTTAAGATTATCAATATGAAATGTATGCCAAAAGACGATTCTGACTGTGAACTTTCTTCGATATGATGGTTCTACTTTTTAATTAATATGGATATGAAATATATGCCCAAAGATGATTCTGGCTTAAAAGAGATGAGTTTTGAATGTATGCCAAATGAGTGTTTGTTAAAAGATTTTCTGCGAAATGAAGTTTATGCTATCCGCTGTTAAGCAAAATAATATTATGACATGAAAAGTTTTGTTATAAAGGGTAGACCTGTTTTATGGAAAGCCTTAATTTTGGTATTTGATTTGTCTAAGGGTGTTCGTGTCAGCAGTGGCGTATTTAGTCCTAAAGGGGCCCTGTATCAAAATTTGTTAGGGGCCCCCGTTTTGACCCCTCTGCGGCCAGGCTTAAAAACGATATTGCTTATTTTTATTCAAAACGAAAGTAAACAACGTCTAGACTAAAAATCACCAAAATTTTGTTTATTCCTGTCAAACGACGATTTCCCATTCTGAAGTTGACTAAAGTGACACAACTTAACTAGATTTTAGTTTTGACAGCACTAAGATTGCACTGTGTTATTAGTTTATGGAAAATGGCAATTTTGCTATTCTGTTGTTGTCAATTTCATTATTCTATGCAACATAAAATTTTGGTTGTCTAAGTAAATCTGATATTTTTAATCGCGATTAAATAGGTGTCGAATAAAATTAGTTGTCAAGAACTAAAATTCACACCGACACCTCGACTTCTGGTGCAAAAATAGTACTGTATTTTTTTCTTTTCTTTTGCTTATTTATATCTCGAAAATTACACTATTTCCTATCGCAAAAATAAAGAAAATTTCGACCCCCTTTATAAACCCAATAGAGGTGTATTGGGTTTTATAAAGGGGGTCGAAATTTTCTTTATTTTTAAAACTCAACGTGTGGGTACTAATTTTTCATATTTTCCACCATACAAAAAGTGAAAATTCCATATAGATCACGTCGAAGCTGTCGCCCATGCGCGCCTCTGGCTTTAAAAAAAATCACGGATAGGGCAAACAAGTACCACGTTGCGAAGCCATAACATACCACGTGCGAGTCGCGATTGTCAAATTCAATTTTAGTTGTGTCAAAATTGTTTTTAAATTTAGAGATATTTTTTTTACTGAATAGCGTTAAGATTCTCATAGTCAAAAGTAAGGAATTATAGTAATAGTTTTTTAGTTAGTTTAGTTCGGTGTACATCAGAATCGGCACTATTGAATACTTAGGCTCTAGGGGGCCCAGTAGCTTGGGGGCCCGGTATCATTGATACGGCTGATACCTTCCTACCTTCTGCTATTTTAATTATAACGAAACGTTTTTAGACCACTTGCACATCAATTACCGTTGAAAGAGTGTTCGAACCATTCTATCATGGCTTAATTATTTTGAATGATTCAGTGCTTCCATATCAATCTTTTAATAATTCAGTCATTAAGACTAGACTAGACAAGTTAGAGACAAAATTGGTCATCATCCTAACTAATCCACACATTGTTAGGCTATCAAGGAAAACTTTAAAATAAACAACCGTCTCATCACAATGCAAATTATAATTTAACACATGATTCATTTCGTTATATCGATTTTTTATCGATAAGTGTGACAAATCGAGTGAAGACCCTGTGTGGACTTTCCAAATGAACCGTTGGCAGCATCACGCACGCGAAACAAGCGTGAGAACGAGCAGATAACATTAACAACATCAAATTTTGACCTTTCTCCTACTGTGGTGACCCGTACTAATACCATTTTGCACACCTTCAACTTCAAGATCATCAATAACCAACCTTAACACAACTTGACAAGCCTTAAAATTGTTTGCCGCGGGGTTTTGTCTATGGTAAAGTGATGTTGGTTCAAAACGCGAGCGCGTGTCATCCCGCGTTTGCGTTCGGAAGCACTGACCTGCACCGCACCGCGATGTTTTGATTGGCTCTGACATTCAAATACAATCGATTATTCGTTTAATTTGAATCGATACCGCTCGTGATTTGCTTGTCGGGGAAATCGACGTCCACATTCGAAATTGGAACATTTTATTATTTTATTCAAATGCTTAGACAGTGATGATACACTTATCGGAATTTGAATTGAGAATACAATCGTTGAGAGTAACAAATGTTGCCAGGATAGAATAAATAGGGTGGGTGAGTTAAGCTGACCGATATAAATTCACCTGTTAATATTAAAATTTAATTGGTGACCTATCAATTTACGTTCGCAGTTACACAATAGCTGACGTTATTAACAACAATAGATCCTTGAACCCGGCACAATCGTATAAATTATGCAACAATACTAATCGTACAACATGTCCGACGGACGCTGCTGCAGATTTCGTGACGGGAATAAAAATTATTGCCATGCTCCAATAAGTTGATCGGTGTGCCAACTGCGTTGCGTCCGTTGACAATTTCGACACGAAACCTCTCTAAAACAATGACAATCATTAACCGGCCTGCCAATCAATTGTCGACTAGAATTTAATGATTTAAAATTCAAATTCGCGTGACTAATCGTCGTCAATCGATACAAATAAAACAAGACCGTACACGCAAAAGTGAGTAAGTGCAAATTTGAATCGATTGCGGGCTCTGTAGAATCGAGACGAATCGATTCACCCCGTGAATTGTATTGCAAAGTGAATAGGCGGTGTGTCGCTACTATGACGGCCGTTGCGGCAAATGAACCGTTTTATATTGATCTCGTTTTTAATTGATACCTAGTTGCAGCAAGGTTGTGTGCTAAGAAATTATTGAAAATGTCATTACCTAATATAATGTTCATTAAAGTAGATGTTGAAATTTTATCACTGGATTATAGAATCGAATAGTTATTCACCGTTACATTGAAGACTCTTCATTAAACCAGTATTTGTATTTCACAATGTGAATCTTTTGTCAAGAACGTCCTAACCCCATCAGGAAGACCATATGCAAATGAGCATATGCCCAAGTAGGTACTTATTACTTACATTAACGACTTGCGATTACCGTACATAAAAAGTCACATACCTAATCAAGCAATACTTTTTCGCAGATCCCGCGCCATGCGAATCCAATTAAAGCCTAACCAGTACATCTTGAACATCTAATTGAAAACTAATTAACTCAATATAGGTCATTATCGATTTAAATATAATTAAACATATAGAAGCATTAAAGCCAATTAAAATACTCCTATTAATTAGCCGACGAGGCTATTAAGGTTTATTCTTTTCGCTTTAAGGTTTCTCGTTGACAAATTACGCGCGCGGTGCCTTTCATGGCGAGTTCGTGGCGAGAGGGCAATTGTCTCCGTACAATACGATTACACACACAGATAATTCTAGAAAAACCTTTAAAAGCAAATTAGAGAATGATTTATTACTGAACAGGTTACGAAATGTAACTGAGCGGTGCCGTTTAGGGTGTATGTAGATGGTTTGGTCTGAATTTTGGTAAAAGGAAAATGTATATTTAGGTGTAAAAAAAACTCAGGTTAATAGTTCTGAGTTTTTTTTGTAAATCTAAATATTACTATTGGGTGCTTTTGGTTTTTAGGTTCACAATAAAATATAGAGTCTTTCAACACACAGTAACATAGCACCCAAAGACTCAGCAAGCAGTTTAAGAGCTATTTACTATTTATTTTATTTATTTATATCTCTCAAAAAGGTACAAGTTTGGTACATGGTCTCTAGGTTACGGACAGATTCACACCTTTGTGAGAGCTGGAGTCTATACTGGGTTCGGGACCTGTATTACAGATCTCCAAGCTCACAGCTTCTCTGCACAATGCCGTTGTAACTTGCCATTTTAATATAGCAAAACCCTACTTTTATCCATATGTATATTATGTATACTCTTCTTTTAATCAGACCAAACAGGCTGATGATACCTCATGCAATTATAACATCACGCAATTATGCTGACCACAACCACGCCGTACACGCGTCCTAACCGTCAAATATCTTTTCCGCCAGTGTTTCCCGATCGCGTGCCGTACCGCAATTTAAATGTGCTCCAAATTTGAAAATAATTCGTTTCGCCCCGATGACGAGCGGCCGTGCGAATTAGAACGTTTATTGGATGAGTATTTGACAGTGACAGCCTTGTTTTGATGTTTGACAACATTATTATAATTATTATCTGTGGGGATCTCACTCACTCCACATTGCCTTTTTGATGAACCTAGAGAAAATTCTAGGATTTCAACATAATGTAGTAACATAATATAGTAGGTACCTAAAACAAACAAAAGTTGCAAGATTCCTTTCCAAAGCCTCGTATTTCGCAACAAAAATACCTTAAAATAAATCTGTAGAAAACCTAAAAAGCGACTATTCCAATCCAGCAATCGACGCTGCACCATCAAAGGACAGAAGTTGAACTAAAAAAGATATCAACAGTATAGTTACGGCTAGCGGTGGGTTCAGACGGTCAGCTAATGGCAGCCGTGATTGATGTTGATCGCCTGTCCTCGGCAAAAACGTGTGAACCCGGCTTAGTGGCTGTGCTCCAATTATTGCGTAACTCTTGGATGCTCAGTACGTTATCATTACGGTTGCTGCTTTATGAGGTGAGCTGAGGTGAAGGATTGTTCAACACGAGTGGCCTTAGAGAGATTAGTTTCATCGACCGTGCCGTAGAAATACGCATGGATGCGGTCACCAACTTAATTGACTACAGAGTTTAAAAAAAATGTTTAACAAACTGTATGAGATGCTAAATTACATTGTAGGTAAAAGCAGTATTTTATAGATTTCACACGTCTATAACACCACTCTATTGATTGCCTAAAACCACCGCAAAGAGAAAAAAGAAAAACGCGTCTACCTTTTTCGTCATTCACTGTTTGTTTATTCCATGATTGCATCATCATACATCTCAATCACCAAAAACCAACATTTACCGCAAACAATTCATCGTTACTAACCCAAATAACCACGGCCCATTACCCAGTAACCAGCAGATAACCATCCACAGTAACCCAAAGGTTTATGGTATACCAAGCAACGTTGCCAAACCGCCACTTAAGTTCACGAGCCGGAAAATAGTCGACGAAATATCGAAACTGATTTAGAATCCATTTTGAAAATACTACGCAACTCCATGAGAGATCTGGGTTAAAAATTTGCCCGTGAAATGATTTAAACTAGTGCTGAAAATTGGTTTGATTAGTATTCATCTTGGATTTAGACGACTAGGTTTGAAAAGTAGAGGTGCTGCTGAGATTATTGAGTTTTTGGTGTTCTAGTTTAAAAGGTTTAGCAGGTGTTTAATGAAGCATTTCATTTTGGTAGTGTCGATGTCTATTATTAGGGGACTCATTAACGATTTCTACTTATATGTATCTATCGTCCATGTAAAATACTGGCATTCAGCTGCATCCGGTTAGACTGGAAGCCGACCCCAAAGTTGTGAAAAGTCTAGGCAGACGATGATGAGATGTCTATTGTTAATCTTTATTAACCATTTTCATCTGCTATGCTGGCCAGATGGTTGTCAACATATCAACAAAAGTAGCCGATTGAAATTGAATAACTGTCTTAGCTGTAAGAATTGGTTGATTTGTTAGATGATTCTGGTAATAATATTTTCTTGGGGGGGGGGGGGGGGTCCTGTGGAAAAGGGTAACACAATAAATGAAATAAAATAAAATACATTTATTTCAGGCAAGTTTTTTTAGACGTACACCCATAGCATTAGAAAATTAAATTAAAAAGAAAAAACAGATTAATCAATATTAAACAAAAATTAAAGTAAAGAGTAGTCTTAAGTTTCTTGACGGCTCTTCTCCATATGAAATGACCAATTGGAACTGTGCATCTAGCTTCTGAGGTTTCGTGCCTTTGTGGATTTATGTGAAATAAAATATTTTGATTTTGTTCTTGAATGCAACCAAGCTAAATTAGTATTTAATGGTACTAATCATGAGCCTTCAATTAAACTCTGAGCAAATGCAGTTATATAGCTTTTTTAATAACTAAAATATGCTTCTTCAAGTAGCAGTAAATAAGTACAAAAGGTACAAAAAATAAATCTATCAAGCAACAAGCACAACAATCAACCGCTTAGTCCGTGAGTTCGAGTCGCGTGCGATGTATTTACATACAAACGGGTGCGCGGGCGCACGCCACAGTTAATTACACGACACGAGACAAATTGACGACCGCCCGCTAACGATCACCGCTAACCACTGGGCTCAAGGGATAAAATAGTTCTTTTTATGTTTTAATTAAATAGTTGTGCTGGTTCTTAAGTTTAATGCCTATAATATTTTGTTGAGACATGTAAAAATATTAAATATTTAGGTATATTTAGTAGCATCTAATAGGCTCTGAAGAGCATGTTATACTGGTTTTTATTATTATAAATTTGATATCGTCTGGACAGTTTGGTCTTATGGTTTTGAACCTATCCATGCCGCGAATATATATTCAATATAATCGATTTGTTAATTTCAGAAAAATCGATCAGTTTTAATCGCATTTTCGTTTTATTTAACCTACTTTATTAACCCAAAAACGAGTTTATTACATAACCTTGGTAGCCATTGTGACTCGAGACATCCTGAGCTGGTCTCCACCCTTGCACAAGCCATTGTCGGTCAGTTCCACTTGCATTCATACAAATTGTTGTTGCGCAAGAAGGAAATTGTCGTTTGTATGGACTAGTGGGTTTAGTACGGTTTGCCCTTGTTAGAATAAATGTAGCGGAAGATTGATTGCTAATCGAGAATTGTTCAACAGAATTGAACTAGATATGGAGTTTTGAATACAGGTATGAAGTTAGGGGATTTGTTAACTTTCTTTGTTAATACATTTTATACCTACAACTTTACTTCTGTTTTGGTGGCAATGCTGATTTGAGGCCTTTTCTTATACGGAGGACACGCTTGCTCAAGGAGGTTTGGATTCGAGGTTTCAGACTTTTATTTTAAGCTATTGCATAGCTTCTATCGCGGGCCTTAGCGTGGAGACCGAACCCAGAAATTCCGTAACGAAAATAATGTCACACCTAGCAACAGCACCCTAATTGCGTAACTCACGATTCATCATAATCTGTATCGTTTTGAAACGGATTGATAAACCATTGCTTCATATGTTCGAAAAATGTGTCTGTTCGACAACATAAATACCGCAATGAATATTGTTTAACTGTGAAGACGAAACCAATTATGATCAATCGTGAGTTACGCAATTAGGGTGCTGGTCGGACTGTTGCATAGCAACGGAGGAATGACATGCTAAAATTGCAATTTTGACTGCTTTATCAGAATTTTCATACACAACATCGTATATTTATGGATAGTTTATGAAATTTTCTTACCGTTTTAGCAGTATTTTAGCCATTTCATACTGGGGGGTATAGTATCTGTTTATTACCTGATACTGTACTTAGGTACGCTTCTTTTTCCTTCATCTACATCATCTTTATGTTTTAGTATACTTTTACGACTTATCCTTTTACATTATTTATATTTCACACTATGTTTTCTGTACCTATTAGAACTCTGCGAATCGGTCTTAAACGATTCGTCTATTTAAAATTACCTGATTTTACATAGAATTTTCCATCTTTTACATAATAATATTATTGTTATGACATTTAAGTCAAACGTGTCAAACTGATGTCTACTTATTATTTTAATTGTCTATGCAGTCTATTCAAGGCAAGGAAGGTTGCATTATGATTGTATTTACTAAAAATAATTTTATATCGTTTTGGATAGCCCAAATTTGGTCTTTTCTACCTAATTACGTTGTCCACTAAATAACGGAATTCTAAATTATTATTATATAAGATTCTTAAACGCACTCTCGGTTTTTATCAAGGAGGTGCATAAGTTGATAAAAAATGCTATGCAATAGCTTTACAGCGGCAGTCTCCGAGTGCCACACGTTTTTTTTCTTACAACTCCAACACCCTAATTGCGTAACCCACTATCCATCGGAATCTTACAAAGATTATTGCTAATCCATTGCTTCTTAATTAAGAAAAATTCGTTTGCTCAGTATCGTAAATAACGCAATGAATGTTGTTGAACTGTCAAATTGAAAGCCATTCTTACTGTTAGTGTGTTATGAAATCACCCCGCAGGTTTCCTGAAGCTGTTTTTCTTTAGCGTATGTTAGTGCTCACTTGGTTTGTATTAAATGAATATTAAATTTCTTAAGATTTATTCGTGTACGTTTGCGGAAGGTGTTAACTAGTGTGAGACACGCGATTTACCCGAAAACTAACCTCATTTATTACGCATCAACAAAAAAAGTATAACGGATGATTATGCGTGCTGATCGAATTATCGGTGTGCATCTCCCGGACATTGTCGATATCTACCCATTGCCATGTTTATCTGCAGGTTATGAAGTCCTTAAACACAAAACAATAAAGTTCACACTTGCTCAGTTATGTTGCAGTTGCAGAGGTAGGGCTGAGGATGGATCGAGTTAGAATCGGATTTAAAGCAATTATCGATATTAATAATCGATCACGGAATGTTTTTTTTTGCCTAAACATTGAGGTTTTTAGACGTTATAGCGGTTTCAACGCGTTTTTTTATGATATTTCCATCATCGAAGTCGATGACATTATTTTCTTTTATAATAATTCTTACATTTGTTACATCCAAAAGTCTTCATTCAAAACCAATTAACATGTTACCACGCAATTTTTCATCTGGCAACGAATTTAGAATTAGAACATTAATCAGATGTTCCATATCGATTAAGTTGCTCTGACTAATTATATTCGAATAAGGTGTCAATCGATTTATCGTCATTTTAATGAAGTCACGCAAAGTTTATAAATCGCCATTTATAGCTGACGAGAAGTTTTAATTATGGGTTCATGTTTATTGAAGAAAGGTTGAAGACCTCTGGTATTGTAATAATTGGTTTCTGGTCAGGTCTCGTGCCTTGAATGAGGTCGAGCTGATGGTTCAAGGTTTTGGATTTGGATACTCGATGTAGCTTTTTTAAAATTATGTAACACAAGAGTGGTGTAGCAAGTCTGAAATCGCCTACCCATCTTGAGCAACCGTGGTGATCAATGCACTTGCCTTCTCTGTATCAAAAGTGGCGTTTGCCTTGCAGTGGGACGGTAAAAGACTGGTATTATTATGTCTCACTACGGTTAAAGTTTCTCTTCTTCGTAACACTTTTGTCGAGAAGATCGGGGCCCTCATGAAGTTTCTTGTCTAGCGACTGTGTGATTCGCCTCACGAACTCTCGCCATCTACTCCGATTTTTGGAATTTAATGTGCACTCATACAAGGGATCGCCCACTGCGGATTTAATTTGGTCGGCCCTTCCTCATGGGTGGGCTTCTGTGTGGTCTAGTGCCCTCAACTGTACCCTGCACGACAAGGCGCTCTGTCCTCACGCCTCAAGAAGTGTCCGAAGGATTTGAGGATGCGCGTTTGGACCAGAACAGATAGACGCTTTTTGATGTTGAGTTCTTGGAGTTTAGTGGTATTGGTGCGAAACTCGATCCACGGTACCCCAAGAATTTTTCTCCAGCAACACATTTCCAGAACGCTTCTCTTCTTCGTGATAAAGTTTAATCAAGTAGACATAATTGAAGTATTTTACCTAAGAATTACCAATATTAAGGTTATATACTTCAAAGCCATTAACGTTTTATAAACGCCCGTTTGCAACAACCAATGATCCTTGATACGATTGTTGAAATTTACATTTCCGATTTTCTGTTTTCATTTCCTAATAATTAGAACGAATCGCATAACTTTAGTTTAGAAAATAAGTGCTTGTTTAATTAATGATTACACAGATTTTTAATTACTAGCTGATTTGTACTGCGTTTATACAGTTATTGTACTTTTAAGAGTAGAATTACCTTTCCTAATCTAGAATGTGAAGTACGATAGTCTCTTGCCAAGTTACTGGGAAATTATCTTTTTCCGTAAGGTGGGTTGCGGTAAGGTAACAGCTAAATTTAAATTTTCTTCCGGTTTTTGCAATTTGCAGGTCAATGTCAGGGCCCCAATTCCGTATGGATATAATGATTCCCCGCGGAATCTTACTACGTTCAAACTAGGTGAATATCGTGTTTTTAGACACCAATGTACTAATGACATATTCTGTATGTTCCAAGACAATTTGTAGATATTATTAATAAGATATTAGCGGATTTCGTGTGTGATTGACGTGGTTACGAGTAAGGAATCGTTAAGTTGTCATAGTGAATTCAGGCCCAGGTTGTATGTTGATTAAAATATCATTCGAAATCGTAACAAATATGGTTTTACAGAATAAGTTTAAATTCAGTGCGCAAACTGTAACCATGAATTCAGCATATCATTCTAGACATGTTGATCGTCGGTTATACAAAAAAATATCAGCTGTTCCATACATTTTGACCGCGTAGGTACTGCACTTTATTATGAAACAACCGATCTTTTTTGTATAACCGACGAAAAATGTCTGCACTGGGGGTTCTAGAATGATATGCTGAATTCATGGTTACAGTTTGTGCACTGGTTAAAAACTTGTCCTGAATTATTGTTAAAACCCTCAACACAACCGTCTTAAATTTATTTGATCCCATTGACCATACAGTCTGACCTGAAAATTGCGGCCGTAAGTAAATTAGAATTTCTCCTTCTACGCTGGCGCTTCCTTTTTAAGATAGTATATTGACACGTTGTAATAAGTTGAAGTTGCATTATGCTAAATCAAACACCAATCAGCAATTTGCTGCTTTACTTGATAGCAATAGGATTATTCAGTCAGGATCCGTCTTTGAAAAAGTTTGAGAAAACCATCTTCTTTTTAGCGTGTCGATAGCTCTCTTGCTAGCTAGCGGTCTTGCTACAATCACCCCAGAATTTGGCTACGATTTTAGCACTTTCAGCAGCGTCCATCAGCTCCTGTAGCGTGCAGACAACAGGACACGCTGGACATGATAGTATGTGCCCCATTGTTTGTGGGACAGCACCACATTTACACTCCAGGGCGGAGTCATCTGTGAATCTCCACCTGAGCTGGTTTCCTTGAAAACCATGTTAGGTACTTAGTAGAAGGTTATTGGCTACATTTTCAAGTTAACGACACATTAGGACACGTCAATGTTACACGTGGCTTTTCCTACATCAACTTTGATTATTACTGTTTCTGAAACTTTCACTCTCTGTGACCTACGACCATTCGTTTTCTTGGCTACTGGTACTCTCAGTTCCTGAAAACTGTAAGAATTTGAATGCGAGGCGAGGAGTACTACCTATAACGTTTCTTTTAAACATTTCTTAGGGAAGGGCTACTTAAGGGACTGTATTTTATGATCATGCCTTACTTTAAAGCACTTGTTTGAGTCCATTTTAAATTTAATAGAGAAAACGATTTGATATTTACCTTGCATCCTTCACAAGTGAACGCGCCGAAATGGAACCCGGCCGCCGGTTCCCCGCAGACTTTGCACTTTTGGTTCATCTGGAATAGACAAGAGAATATGGTTAGAATTTGTACAAATGGCTTACACGACGGACGCTAATGATAGATATGGGGACAAGGTTACAGTTTTGTAAATTTGATGGGTCTGATGGTGATTTTAATGGTAAAGGCAGTGAAAAGGGGATGAAATCGTAAGAAATATTGGAAAAAGGAGTATAATCGTATACAGGTGTAATGTTGTCTCGGAGTAAATGGATGTGGAATACCAGAGCACCATGCATCTACGGATTAGGCTAAATAGCAAGAAAAATAGAAAATAAACAATTTAAAAGTAGAATATTTTTTTACAAAGTAAGAAAAAGCATTTAAAAATACACTCGCTCGCGCACCGAACTAACCAATATTGTTGCTCTTATCGCCCGACATAAACGAATATGCAACTGAAAATCCGCCACAGAAACCCAATTCACTGTTAATATGCCGTGACCGAGATCGGCCATTTTCCAATCAGTCATTTAGTTGTTAATTTCGAAGAGCATGGGGCATGTTATTGGTTGCATATGCGATAAAATCGTTTTGTATGTATCGATTAAACGATATTAATTGTTGCGATTTATTTCATGTGCGTTACGTGTCGCGCTCTATGCGTTCTATATTTGAAAACTTACTGCGACGCATTTAGACATAAAAAAAAATACGCATTGAAACATTGAATTCTGTTTTTTTATCTGTGTGATAGCGATTGTCTTTTTACGACCGTATTAGTGTTTTTTTCTTGCCATATGAGGTAAACAGACCGCAATGTGAATGCCTACAGTCAATCTGTCGGCATCGCTCAAAGTCGTCAGCAAAAAAAAAAATACGTTAAAAACTTTTTCATTTGCATAAAATTCAGAATGAATAAACTTTAATATGCATAAATGAACAATTTTAATTAAATCGAACTTATTTTTTACAAAATGACGGCTGTTTCGTATAAAAATAACAATAAAGTCGTAAGTAGTGCCTTTCTTGTCATCACGAGAGTTATTGTAATGGCGGTATCACATTTTAATGGTCCTTTCAACGGTTTTTACACTTTTTAAGCTCGTAATATAATGTAATGTCCATTGTAAATCCAGAAAAAACGTCTGTTATTAACGAAATTATGTGATTAACACTGAAAATATGTAAGAGCTGAAGTAAAAGGTGAAGTTACGAGCTGACGGCTACCATGTAACGTTGGCCACAATGTCAGGTCGTTAAAGGATCGCGGTTGTTGGGGATCCTTGAGCAAGCCAAACTAATGTGTCATTTTGGATCCATTTATTTATTCACGCACAATAAAGTAATCTGCAAAAGTAATGCTGTTGTCATCGTGTGTAGGTAGGGACTATGTGTAGCGAATTCTGGTTTTGCGACTTCTGTAACTCTTGGGATAACTTAGTAGGTATCATAATGAGTTCTCAGGAGATTCCTCGTTGCCCTTTACGTCAGTTATTGAAATGCATCTGGTTGTCATCATCGTTGATGACGTCTTGGTATTAAAATGATGTCATGGTTTGGGTTAGGGTTTTTACCTCTGTTTCTACCAGATGCTTATTGTGGTGAAGGACTTTCTCATTAAGCAAAGAGGCTGAGACGAGAACAACTTTTCTAAATGATTCGAAATTTAAAAGTCTTAAATCTTATGTCACTTATGGACTTGGTTCCCAATAGCACTGTTTATAAGTACGTACGGAATTCCGTATAAAATGAACGGAAACTGTAACCAAATGTTGGAACACGTCCCGCGCGTCAGTGTGATAGTAATCGGAGATAATATACTGCGATGCGAAATATGAAGAAAGCATTTTGGGTTAACTTGTTTTAAAGTAATTAAATTTTATGTTAAGAGGCGCCTACTGTATGTGGGAAAATAATAAAGTAGAAGATACATACAATTGATTAAGAACATTTTTAAGGATACACAGCTAATCTACGATGACAATGCTTGGTTATTGGAAAAAAACATGTTTTTTTTTAATGTACTATCATTTAGGTTGTGTTAAAAGAGCCTCCACGGGCACCGTCAGTCTGTTCCGTTACAAAACTTGCTGAAACAAAAATAGGTATTATATTCCTAATAACATTCAGTAACATAGAAATCAAACATTACCCAAGACAGCTCATAACATTTCCCCTAAAAACAAAACATTTCCAATACTAAACAATTGCAAACGTACAAAACATCGCGAGATTTATCCGAAGACATGGGAATAAACTTTGAGAAAATTCCCGAGATTCCAATCAGGACAAAACGAACAAAGGCGAGTTTGCAACGAAGTAATCCGTTTATCTAGCAAGCGGGGATTGGCAGAGATGCAGGTGGATGCGTACGCGCAGGGTAACAAGGGACTGGAGACTTAAAACGGTGGAAACGCTAAAATAGTGAAGATGTTGTTCTTCTAGCTTAAATGTTGCATTAAACTGTTGACCATAGCTTTACTTGTGCGTGACTGCGTAAGTATGTATATTCTTAATCAGATCAGGAAGTTTTAAAGGTTGGTCACAGTATAATAATGAATATGTAGTAATTGTAGAGTCCTTGGGGCTTTACAAATATTTGAACAGAAGGCCAATACTCGTAATTACAAACGTTCAAAATCTATGCGCGGTCTCACCTCGGCGACAGTCAAATGTCAAAAACTTGTTAAAAATGTAGGGAAACTCGAGGTTTTTGACAGATTGAGACTGAGATCAGACTGTGAACGTCCTTAAAATATCGAGAATTGCCCCTCTGGTGTGCTCATAAAAACAATAAAATAAAATTGTATTTTAATACGATATTATTTGGGCACAACAATCTAACAGTAATTTCACAAACTTTTTAACTTGTTCTAATGGTTGACATTAACGCTTTTTATAACAATCCTTCACCTTTTCCATACTATAAAATAAGATGTTGTTTATCATTATAATAATTAAAGTGCCGACACTACTTCCCTTGTTCTCAGTGGACGTCAACGTGAAGTAAATCACGCAGCATGCGACCGTCGCGTCGCCTATCGCTCCTCGAATCGTGCGCAGCTCTAAATTAGAACACAGGCTTTCAGAGGTCAGCAGAGCTTCAGGTAAGGTTGATTTTTTGAAAATTAGGTCATATTTAGTGCCTATTATTCGGTTTATTAGCAGCAGTATGATAGCTGTACAAGAGAATGGACGAGAATTGTTTTGAATACAAGTGGCAAAAATAAAAATAATACCGATAACGAAGGAGACAGTCAAAATACTATTTTCAATTCATTTGATATTATAGTACATGACATAGAAATAAGCAACTTGAAAGATCTCAATAATCTTCGGTCAATCGAAATAGAAAGAAAAGCTGCCTATCCAATACTTGTAGAACCCCATATTTTCTTTAGTTAAGCGTATAGTCAGTACATTCAATTACGCCTTAAATATAATAAAATATAACTGTTTTGAATTAAATATATTGTGAAAAGGGACTGAAGTGAACAGCGCGTATGAAAACTTAACTTGCTGACAATCATTCCTAAATTGTACTTACTTATCTATGACTTTATTATTACTATTATTTATTTATTTATCGAAAACATGTTTACAAAAAATGTTAACTTAAACACTATGCCCCACGAAACCGTTTTCACGGTTTGTCTGTGGGAACAGAACAACTAGTACCTATTACACACAAGGTTTATTAGTGCAGACACTTAATTTTACTGAATTTATACATAATGCAGCTAACAATGCATCTTAAATGTATGGAAATAATAAAATATAAAGCTACCCAATCACTCACCCACTCTCCCCAAATAATCTGCAAACCACTTTCCTAAGATCATCGTTTACAAATTCCTGAAGAAGAACTGCTAAGTAATTTGGCAAATTTACCTTTTATTTCCTGACTTCTTATATTAGTAGGCAATTGGTTGAGAAGATATGGTACTCTTATATTAAGCGTTCGGTCGCCGAAATAATTTCTTATTCCAGGTACACCAAATTTACTTGCCGATACTATCCTAGTTGCGTGGTTATGCGTAACTAGCGAGTGACGCTCCCAGCTGCTTAACTAGAAGTAGGTATTAATGTTTTAAGCTGATAGGAAGAATTTTGCAAATTTTTGATCATCATCATCATCATCATCTGCCTAGTCTTTTCCCAATCACGTTGGGGTCGGGTCAATTTAAAATTTTGCAAATTTTAACTTTTAATAATCATCTTTATATTTGTTTTTGGTTTTCTTACTTAAGGAAGTAAGAAGTTTTGTTAGTATCAAGATCAGTACGGATTAAACGGTGATGTCACAGTGTTGCGCACACATAGGGATCGATTTCATTAATCTCCGCACCACATCACGTAATCACCGATAATTGGCCCAATCAACCGCATCCATAAAGGTTGGATCACTTTGAGTAATTATCTTAAGTTTTAATATAAAAGGAACAAGAACGAATGGCCTGTGCCATATGAAAAAAAAAAACAGATTTAAAATATTCGTTCCAAATTGTTCAATGAAGGTTTAATTGGATCGAAAAGTTTGTCATTGACTGTCCGTGACGTGTGTTTAAAAAGATAATTTTTATTTTAACACGTCCAGGTCAATGACCGAACAAATGCAACATTCAGCGCCAGCGCACACGGACCGAATTATCTCGATATCCGTCCGTGTAACTCGACGCAACAGATCGATTCCTTTACTACATGACTTAATTAATTCTCGCTTACGTTCATCTTTTTAGGGTAGCCCTTAGATGATATAATACAAAAGGAAAACCAACCATGAAAGGTTAAAATAAAGTTGATATTACAGTGAACCAATTTGGAGTTCATTCAAGCAAATAAATTGAATGCTCATGACAAGTCTCGACTCGCGAAAGCTTCGCAGTCGAAATGGCTGTCACCGTTGTCAGTCCGTCTCCAATCATATATCTCGTTTATAATCTGGAAATGCAATTAGCATATTAATCGCTTCATATTTCGATGATTAAAACCATCGTTTTATTTAAATCGATTTCATTTTGATTTATATTCGAATAGGATGCCGGATTTAAATCCATATCTGTGTGATTACTGTGATTAGTTATTATTATTATGACTGGTTAAGTTTAGTATAATACCCATTTTGTGTTTTAATAAAAATCAATTTGGGCGAGTCAATTTGTTGACAAGTATTATAATCTGATCATTTTAATGGCCGCCGATTCACTGGCATTGCCGCCGCCGTCGTGCTAGCTGGAAGTCTATTGAGTCAAAATAGATAGTTAAATCCCTGAGTATTTTAAGAGGAGACTGCGGAGTTGCCGCACTCTCCTCTTAAAATATATCATTTCATAACATTTATTAACGCCGGCTTCTGTATAAATTATATCGTAAATCGCTTTACTGAAACGTGTCGATATTACAATCTTTAGAATCGTTTCCAGAAATCATCTATAGCATGAAACATCGTGGCGAAATCCATTAAGTACTGAATATGTGCACTCTTAAAGACATTAAATCTTGTACTGCAGGAGGACCAATTTCCGCACTAACGGTCGCACTTTAAATCAAAATGATCGGTTTTATAGGTTCCATTAATCGTAACACAGATGTTTATGTATAGATCGAGATTACTTACCAACACACGAGAGAATATTATTTAATATGTAATATACAGAATGTTGGACGAAGATGAGTTAATCAGCGAATTGCGTTAGGACACAAAAACACTGAACTTTAAATGCCACGCAGCACCAACTGGTGAGAATTGCAATAAATTGTAACAAATCCGTGTACCTACTCTATGCTATAAACATCTCAAGGTACTGCTTATGGGGCAGAGCTTCTAAATCTACATATTTAAACGTTGCCGGGGCAGAACAGCGAACTGTACGCGTTTCCTGTAACGGTACGAATATTAATATCCGCAGTGTCGACTACATTTCACACCAGATTGTCTTCAAGACATGCTTTCAGAGCTTCATCAATAACTTCATCGCTGTGCACTTACTATAGGACAAGTTTATATTATTATCAGCGGGTCACTTCCTCTAATGGTGCGCGTACTATATATATAGCTAGAGATATCACTCTAGAACTGTCGATGATACGGTAGACGTGTTATTTGTATCGTGTGAAAGACGACGCGGGCTGTCATTTGGCGTGACCACCATTATCGATGCCGCTCGGCGGTGACCTCGTGGGAATGTATGGGGTTTATGGGATTCTGAGGCAGGGTTAACAGGTGCATTTGTGGAGGTAAGCCCTGACTGATGGCATGTCGTAATGGTGGATTGAAATGGTGTTTGTGATATTATTCCTGTGGAAGATTGTGCCTTTTTAGATAATGTTTGGATTCCGAATGCTATTTGAGATTTTGTGACTGTTTTCGTTTTTAGAGATGATGGTAGATTGAAAGGAGCTCAATTAAATAATTCTTCCAAAATATTGTCACTTTAAAGGCTCACTCCTAAAACAGTACACAGTTACACACATGTCAATGCTCACTCATTGACACAGTTGATAATATAAAGTACCTAGATGTAACTCTAGATCGATATCTGAATTATAAAACACATATTAACTTGGTAACAGGCAGGGTCAGAAAACTATTTTTTTTTTAAACTCTTCGACATGTCGCTAAGCCGGCTAGTGTTTGCAATGTTTATTGCGCCTTATGCCAATCTATTATTACTTATTGTATTAGCTGTTGGGGTGGCGCCACAAAAAAAGCCCTTAAACCTCTGGAAGAGTCCCACAAGGCTATACTGAAAATTGCAACTTGCAACATTTCGACCTATTCTGTTTCCAACCACGGAACTTTAAAAAATTGTAGTGTGCTTAACGTGAGGCAACATTTATTCTGCAAACTATTCTTCTCCATCACTTAAAAACTCCTTTGACTACAATTACCAAACGCCGGAAACATATGATTTGTACTGTTACACAAACTCAGTTTAAATACACTATGAGATTTTTTTACTACCTACCTTGGCCCTTGCTTATACAATAGGATTAACTCTGCCATAAATATCTATAATTTACCATACAGCAAATGCAAATTCACCCTCCATGCATTTCTCCTGAATAAAATGTACGACGAGACTGAAAAGTACTTTTTGACACTTACGTGAAAGCTACCTGATTTCCCACTATTAACTCACTCTAACACTCACTCACCCACTCACACTCATGCACACACACTCATGCACACACACTCAATTGGCCACAACAAATCTCATTCTAATTTGGTTTATTTAATTTTAATATTAAGATTCGATTTTTGCTATTGTGTTTTGTGTTACATTATAAAACCCCAAAAGCTTAATAACATGATTATAATGTGATACTCAAACTGGGAGTCGAAACTGCCTCTCCTAAATATAGATTACTCAAGTGATCTAGCTAGGGGAGCAGTGATTCACCCTACAATTCGTTGTATACCTACACCATGTAAATAATTATGCATACTTTGTAAGTCCCTCATGTACTACAAAACCTTTGTGTACCTAAATAAATATTATTATATTATTAAAATATTAATATTATTATTATTATTTAAAAAAAAAAACTTGCTATGTTAAATAAAAGAATAAACTCTTGCTACAATTTCATAATCGTGAAGTTACAAAAAGATCACCGTATCTAAAATCTAATCTAGATATCACAATATAAATGAAGTCAGTAGACATGTTCGCTCCGATGCATAAGCTTATATTTTGACGGGCGCACGTCACAGCTGTCACACGGTCGTAGTTCACTCCGAACGTGAAACTAATTTGATACTACATTAATGTAATGGGCAGACATTTGAGAACCTTTGATCCGAAACATGTTATAGTATGAGAAATATTTAGAGCACATTTCTTGCTTGAAGATTGTTGAAGAAGATTGCTTAAATAGACATGCAAGCAGATTGAGATTTTTGATAATGATTTACTCATAAACACTCATGTAGTAGATAATATTGACGTAATATTAAACAAGAAACTTGTTCTAGTGGAGACGGTCTAAATACAATTTTCCAAATTAGCAACTTAACTTATGGATCTCAACTATCTTCAGCCAATCGAAATAGAAAGAAAAGCAGCCAATACTTATAGAACCCCATATTTTCCTCGAATTCCCATAGCTTACCAGAACAGGCAAGGTTCTCACAAAGACAAGTACAAGCAGAGTTATAAGTGAGCGAGACGAATGTGTAATGGCGCGGGAACCGAACCGGTGAGGCTACGGAGGACAAAACATGGAGAGAAAATGTATTTAAGCTGAGTTGGATATTAGATCAAAGTGCGGGTTATTGTCAAATAGACGTGGAGTTTATGTTGATGATTTTGTTGTGTGTTGAAGTGGTTTTAGACAATGTTATAAACTTCTGTATGCTAATATTTATGGTGCGAAAAATTAAGTATTTACAGGAGAAAATATCGATATCTAAGTTGTTATTGGAACGAAGTTCTTTAATACAGCTTGCGATAAGAGTAACATTGTAGAAATCGTCACGTAACGAAAAAGCATTATGCCTCCTCCATGCGAGTTTTTATTATATAAAATAGAAAAAGACACACAGAGAGAGTGAGAAATTTTCATGGTTTTCAAGGGCGCTGAAGCCGATAGAGAGGTCGAAATAATTTGACTATTTTAAAGATAAGACTTGAAAAGGGTAAGGAAGGTAGTTCCTGACCACACTTTTGTTTTAAATTCTTTTTTGTAAATATCATTAACGTCTCCCGTAAGTTCGAAAAGTTAGATCGTAAAATTAAATCACTTTACCATCTCTACATTACGTTGCTAGCTGTACATAGAATCGGCTCTACTCTTGATTTCGTTTTGATAGGTGTTAATTTGTCATGCTCTTGTGGTTCACGCGCATTACGCCTGTTAACCGTAACAATATTATTACGAGCTGTCTGTTTGTCTGTCCGTATGTCATCTTGAAAACTATACTAAATTGCTAAGTTACTTTTGTAGATAACGAGGTTTTTATTCGTAGTGTGATTGTGGCTTGAAGAACTATTGTAACAAAATGAATTATGAACGCATAATTTCCTGCAGAATAAACAGTCACAGGTGAATGAATAGTGAGTGAGTCGTAAAACTGAAGTACAGGATAAGATACTAATGATGTTTATTGGTTTTATCTGTTAAGTTATTAACTAAATCACGATTATTGGTCATGATAATAAAAAGCAGCTGTAATATTTAACGCAAACCACTTCTGTTCGCAATTTTTTGAATGAATGCAATTTCAAAAACATTAAACCAAATGTCAATTCGCATCATTACCTAGCGTTACAAAACAGAACTAATGAAGTTGAAGTAAACGCAATGTAATAAAATAAGCAACAAATCTAAAGCGCACTGCGCAAGGACATCAAAAGGACCGAAGTTCAAAGGTACTCCTGCACATCGAAACGTGTACAAATGTCCAATTAAATTGATCAATCGGTACACGCAGCTTCAATTAGTGTAATAACATGTGGCGAACAGTTCAATTAATATTGCCACTTTAATTGGTCTAGGTTTACGGAGACCTATACTAAAATGAGTATGTAAATTATCAAGATTATTTCTGGTGAGATAAGTAGGTAATTTTTTTTATTTGTAAAGTGCTTCGTTTTGTAAATGCTACTAGTATTCAATTTAATTGCGCAGGTAGGTAGTAGGCAGTGCATAGATATTTTTAGCTAATTAGCTTTGCTGAAAGCATCTGGATTTTATTGTGTTAATAAATCAGTAACCTGGGTTTCAATTTAATAACAGACTTTTTTATGAAAAGTAACTTTAAAAATAAATCTAGGCTAATTCGAAAATAACTACAAACAATAATCAAAACGCATACACATAATAATTGATTACAAACATTTTAATTATAATGGCTACCGCTCTTCCATTCACTCACTAAATCATTCTCCTTCACTCTCGTTCATTCGTTCACCAACATGGAACACTCATTGTGTGCACGTGTTACAGTAATTAATTGTAATTTGTAATTAATACTCAGCGCTAAAGCGTTATTTTTCCGCGCTGCTTGAGCGTTTGTTACACTAATATGATAATTGACGGTTGATGGGGAAATTGCTTTGTTTCTTTACATTATCTTGTAATTGCTTGAAATGTAAGCTGAGTACGAAAGAAACATGACAGCAACCAATGATATTACTTACTTATAAAATCATTGACAGCAACAGACTGGAGATGACTACCATGCAGGCTAGATTGAATACATTACTTTATAACTGGCTGGCGGTTTTGAGTTTTTTAACCGACTTCCAAAAAAGGAGGAGGTTATTATGTTCCACCGAACGTTTTTTTTTATGTATCTTCCTCGATTTCTCCCCCATTTGTGGACCGATTCTCAAAATAGTTTTTTTATTTGATATAGTATACTCCTGAGGTGGTCCAATTGGCACCAAGTCAGGATCTGATGATGGAATCCCAGGGAAATCGAGGGCAACCCTCAAATCCTACAGGTATTAACAATGTTTTTCATATGTTTTCTAATGCTATTGAGACATTTGCGTATGGTCATCATCATCTCATGACGCTGATTCTTTAACTTAGGAGTTAGGTGCAGATTGGGGCATAACTCCGTCATTATAGACCGATTTGCAAAAAAAATTTTTTAGAAAGGGTTTTATTCCGAAATGGTCCCATTTAAATTTCATATAGATCTGATGATGCGTTTTGGAGACAGACAACGGAACTCTTCAAAAAATGACAACAAATCAACCGCGATTGCTGCTATCGCATAGATATGCATTGTTTTGACCCCAAGGATGATGTATAATATTGGTGTAGAGTGGGTACTATAACTAAAAAGTGAAAAATAAAAACTTAAAAAAAAAAAAACCATTTCCAAAAAACACTAGAAAGTGAAAAATAACTTTAATTTCGGAAGTCAGTGACTTTGGACATGTAAATACATGTTTGTATATGACTCGCAAATATCCAGCAGATAAACACAGTTCACAGTCTGATCTCAGTCTTAATCTGTCAAAATTACCTGGAGTTTCCATACATTTTTGACAAGTTCTTGACATTACCGTGTCACTGATATGAGATTTTGAACGATTTTAATTACGAACGTAAAGTGATGCATGCATGCACGATGACTGATGCGTGCATGCTGTCTGTTGGGACAGGTCACCTCGAAGCTGCAATGGTTTTTTCTTTAAACAGCCTTTCCAAATATGGCCCTGCATTGTAAAACTCACATAAAAGTCTGATAATATAATGTTTGTTCATGCATGCCCGAGTTTGTTTCAGCATTTCTTCTCAAGGATCAGTCAGCTAAGAAATGCCGGCACCATCTAGTTTTAGAATAAAAAAAAATATTGACGTGTAAAAGTGTCATAAGAGATCTACGTAACAACATAAAAATCATTCTATTTCATTTCATTTGATGCGATGAAATTGTTGGAATATGATAATATTAATTATGATGCGTGAGGTGTGCCGCATATTTCAGATTAAAAATATCGACATAATTTTTCTCACGTCTGCACAAAATGTCACTGCGCAATATTGTAAACTCATCTCGTAAAATGTTACCATAACCTATAATATTGTTAATGATGAATGAAAAAAGATTTGAAAAGAGATATGCAACGAAAAGGTCATCAATAAAAATGGGCACACACAAACTCAACAATTTTTCATTAGATTATTTGTCATATCAAAAGGGGCTCACCTCTGATCTTAAACGATTCCGTTAACCTATCGATTATCGATCAAAACGAATGATTAATCGTTCCTAATTGATATAATTCATCCCTTTTGGCAGCGGGACGCCTGTCACGTGACTTTTCAGCGTGACACGCGACTTTTTGACAGTCCGTGACTAATTGTTGTGACAAAATATTTCAACAGTTGCGTCAATCGGTATTGGAACAACTCTCATCATGTAGAATCCCACGTAGCTTGACAATTATAACTTTTCTCCCTTCAAGATATGTCACTCTTATTCCAATATGATAAAATTCAAAATATAACAAAAAACCATTTTCGCGGTTGTAGTTCAAAAGTAGAATGCAAAGGGACCAATGACATTGCGTTATCAATTGAAATTTTTGGAATTCGAATGAATGAATTTGAGTTTGGAATTGTAGACGGTTATTGATCATCTGTGAGCGAGATATGCTTAGTATTCGATGACTCGGAACTTGTGATATGCAGATGCATATATTGCGCGCATTTTGAAAGAATTCAATTTGTTATAAAAATAAAAATGTTTCAACGACATCTGCTCAACTGTGCGGAATGACAAACATGATTTAGCTGATATTGAAAAAGTAACACTAAAGTATAATTTTATTTAGAATTGATTATTTGTGTCTTTTTAAATTAACATTTATACACCGTTTATTTTTAACCAGATGATCGCCGAATTGCCATAGATGTAACAGGCGCCATTGATGCTATGTAAAGGTTAAAATTGAATTTTGATACAGCTGACATCTATGACGAAAACTTCAAACGGACATTCCCGACATAACTTATCTTCCCATCAACGATTACCAGCGAAAAATCAAAGAGAATTAATTCATTAACCTCTATAGAACCATCAGATGTCTCTTAAAAATGTCAATAGACGGACAAATCCCATTATATTAGATACGGATTTAAATAATAGACTAGATTAGACCTTTCTACGTCTATTATATTATTGTTAAGTTCGGCGCCGACCTTTGACTCTGGAATCAAATCGATGAGTGGTACATTCGGAGTATTATGATGTGCCGCGGCTACACTCGACTAGTTTTTTGTTATTACTGCTATTGTTTGATGTAACTTATACTTTGCTAGGTTTTACGGAGGAATTTCGTTAGCGCGTTTTTTTTTGAAGTTTTGGTAATGAAGTTGTATTGTAGTCTAATTTTACGAATGCATGAGTAGGTATTGAAATAAAGAAAATGTGAGTAGTACCTTTAGTTTTGAGCAAGCCATGATGTTAATCTATACTTCTATACTAATATTATAAAGAGGAAAGATTTGATTGTTTGTTTGTTTTCATTGAAACTACTGAACCGATTTGAAAAATTCTTCACTGTTGGGAAGCTACACTATCCCCGGGTGACATAGGCAGACATATATTTTATTCCCGTATTCCCACGGGAACGAGAATTACGCGGGTGAAACCGCGGAGCGCTGCTAGTTATTTATAACTCTAGAATTCTTCGCCAGAGGGGTAATTGCTTTCATTTTGACAGTTCACCAACATTCATTACGTTATTTGCTTTGTTTGAGCAGACAATATTTCGAACTTGTAAGCAATGGATTAGCAGCGATGTCCTCAAAATGATTCAGATTCAAAGACTAAATAAAAATATTTATAGATTAAGTAGAAATGCTAACTATCTAGTAGTTGAAAGCCTTTAGCTTGTAGGACAAAAAGCGAAGAATATTGACGCATTAATAGAACAGTACCTTAAGCCGAATTGGAGGTAATGCTTAGTCACCGGCTCGCTTCCCATGACAAGTGACCTGTGTCGCTGTGGCTATCTTAGTGGAGCATCGCGATGTCAGCGATAGCGATATGTAGCGATACTATAGTACTATAGGCCTTTATGGGATGGCGCTAGACGATAGAAGGAAAATAGAGGGTAAGCAATAATGGAAGATGCTGATTTTATCCTACATCCTACTAATATTATAGATGTGAAAGTTTGGATGTTTGGTAATCCTAATCAATCACGCAACAACGGCTAACCGAATTTGGATGAAATTTAGGCACACAGATAGATTTTAACCTGGATAAACAGATAGGATACTTTTTATCCCGGTAATACGTTCTCGTGGGATAATTTTCGATCACCACGCGGGCGAAGCCGCCGGAAAAAGCTAGCATATTATAATAATATGCATTTTGTAGTGCCCCGCCACGTTGCCCCCGACCCGACGACTACTGGGCTGAACTGTGTATGGGATCCTGGGTTCTGTTCTCAGATCGGGAATAATGTTATTAGGTTTTTCTATTAGAAGTTTCTCAGTCACAAGCCCGGAGTTTGGAAGTCGGCGGTGTTTTCGGAAAGCACGTTAAGCCGTTGGTCTTGCGCCTGATTTCTCCCCGGGCGTGCTATCCCATTGGACTATGGGGGTGAGGGAAGAGCGAGTGCACCTGTGTCTGCGCACACACGTGTGTAAGTATAATATCTCCCGCGTCTGTGGCTAGTCTCCGCTGAGATTGGCCGCCATGGCCGAAATGCGGTCTGGAGGTCTATAGTGTACTGATTTTCCTTTGGTATCGCCATCATATTCAAACCTGCTTTACCACATGTTAATTATTTATCAGTCATGAATTTATTTGATAAGATAGAGATCTTTTGGTCAGACGACATGATTACAGTAAGGTACGGCTTACGTAAGAGTATTATTATTAATTCATTTTCATCAAAAGATCTCAATCACAGACAACCGTAGGTATCTAAAATCTAATAAGCATTTTCATAGCTAATGAGAGATAGAAACGGTTATAAAATCTCTATAATATTAAAATGATTCCTTTTAATTTGGGCGACAGCTGTTTCATTACACTAATAACCAATCCACTACACCCGGAAAACGATCAAATGACATCACTGACAAATCTAATTTAAAAACATGAATACATTACTACTATGAAGTCGTCAAAGTAAGCGGCTGTCATGCGTGTCATTGTCACTCACAATGGCTGCACCGAATCGATTCAATTCATAATCGGATCGGAATACAATGATACGGATACCCACGCGACCAAGTACGTACATTCGGTTACGTTGAAAAGTATTATGTAGTGTTATGGACTGATTAATTAATTGATTTCCATCTGAAAGAAATCCGTACTAAAGTCAAGTGGTATTCTGTAGGTCGACGGCGCGGCGCGTTGTGTTCCACGCGCGCCTCAAAGAGATGTCAGCACAAACCAATGGGGCCCGCAAGGGCCGATGCCTGCATGCCTGTGCGGGTTTGTTCGAAACAGATACCGCAGCCCCTGGCATACAGGCTACTGAGGGAACACTGGTGGATTTTAGACAGTAAAATTCTGACACGCCCTCCTGCTCCAACCAGAGCGGGAGAAGTTATTTGATGATTTCCCAACCAAAAAAGTGGTATTCTGTTGTATCAATCAATCTGTCTGTGGAGGAGCCTGGGGGAGGCCTATGTCCAGCAGTGGACGTCTTTCGGCTGATATGATGATGATGATGATGAATCAATCTGTCTAGTATTTTCCCAACTATGTTGAGGGCGGTTTCCAGTCTAACCGGATGCAACTGAATACCAGTATTTTACATGGAGCGACTGCCTATCTGGCCTCCACAACGCACTTAATATATAATACGGTACTCCTTGGTGAGACTGGTTGTCAGACTTTCGGGCTTCTGACGACCCGTAACGACTGTCAAAGATCCACGAATGACAGCCGGGACCAACGGCTTAACGTGCATTTCGAGGCGCGGACGGGTCTTGGTATGTAAAGATGGTCACCCATCCACGGACCAACCGCGGCAACCTGGTCGATCGACCCGTACGGCTGTATGTGTCTGTGAATTTCTTCCTAGGAGACAGGTATGATTGCTCGGATGTTCCAGGTATTAAATGGCCTCAGTTTCTATCTACATGAATATGTATGTTCACAAGTTTTGGACCCATGATCGTTTCTTTATAAAAATACAATATCAAGCAATTGTTAAACTGCTGGAACTCAAATCAATAAGCTTCAATATTATGGTTCCAAGTGAATTGAACAAGTTTTGTGAATACCAGCCACAAAGTAAGAACGTTTTCCTTCAGCTTTTACTGTCACAATAATAATAAACCTTTTCCATTCAGATCAAAGAATGAAAGTAACGTATGAATGCTCGACCTTTTGCGCAAGCCGTAAGACTTAACTCAGGAAATGGTTTGTATTGGTGCAGGCTAACTCTTTACTATTAACGACGGACATTACTACACATCAAACAATGAAAATATCGCAACAAGCTAGTCGGTTGACTTCAAATACCCGAACACAAAATACTAACTATTCATTAACAATACACGCTCATTACTTCAAATAGAAAGAAATTAACATGCAAAAATTTGCAATAACAACAGTTAAGGAAATAGTTAAACTAAAAAGTCTTATCACCGCTGCACCGCTTCGAGCATAAAGTTTGCGAATAGTAAAACAATTTGCACTAAAAAGGTTTAACAATGAGTAATTGTGTCGGGCGTGCGAGTAAAAAAAAGCAACTGTCGGCACATGAAAGGACAAAGGCGGCCTGCGCGCGCGCCGAAACAAATGCCGTCGTAAAACAGATCTATTCGCAGAAAAGAAATTTTGCACAAGTTACGCTTTAGCGAAGCATTGTGCTGGCCTTTAGGCTTACCGCTTAACGGAAAGCCGCTGAGAAAATGTTGCCTTTATAGCTACCAGTGCTTACTGTAAGACAGATCTAAGTACGTCTGTAGCATCACACGTATGGGCTATGGCCAACAGGTGCAGCAGTAACTAATACTGTGGAAGCAGCTGAAACCATGTTTGAAGAAAATGTGCAGTTTGCAAGCATTTGCAATATTTCTGATATTGTGTAATGAACAGATAAGCAAAATATCTACGCCTTATTCCAATTTGAATAAATCAAAGAAGAGATTCAAGTATCGAATGACAAAGTTTTCAATATTCATTATTTACTAGTTTTCCTTAATGAAGCTGTTGTTGTTGCTTGTTTTCTCAAGACTACTGATTGTTGCAGTCTAGTAAGTAACCTTTGTTCATCAGTGTGCTGCTAATGGTAGAAATGACGATGTAAATGACGTATTCCAAAATCTTACCTGCTACGTCGAAAACGACCAATATTCAAGTATTTGTAGATCTCAATATCTGCCCATTGACAGATGACGTCACCCCAAAAAGCCGGATCCTCGACAGATAGGTATAGCGGGCACGCGCCGCGCATGCGTGCAACGCTGACGAACGATTGGTCGATGTCGCCCCGCCTCGCGTTGCGCAAGCGACGCACGTTGTCGTTCACTCGGGCTCGACAATTAGTTGTTAATGTCGAACTGGTTTTAAACGATGTTACAAGTATCTAAAGGGTTTAGATTTTGTCGAGCATTCCGACAAATTACGAACCAAGAGTTTAATTAAAAGTTTAAACTAACTTAAGGGTTTTATGGGTTTTATCTCATTACTTGAATTAACCTTTAGCGTCAACTGTACCTTTAGAATGAACATCAATCAAAGTTGGGTACAGTGCCACATTGTGCCACGATTTTTTTTTTTTTTTTTTTTTTTTTTTTGGGTGGGAAATCATCAAATAACTTCTCCCGCTCTGGGTGGAGCAGGAGGGCGTGTCAGACTTTTACTGACTAAAACCCACCCGTGTTCCTTCATTAGCCCGTATGCCAGGGGCTGTGGTATCTCTTTCAAACGAACCCGCACCCCTGACAGGCATCGGCCCTTGCGGGCCCCATCATTTTTGTGCTGACATCTCTTTGAGGCGCGCGTGGAACACAACGCGCCGTCGACTTGGGCTTGGTCCTTACCGGACAGCGAGCTACCCATTACTCGCCGTCCGCAAGCCCATGCCTACGGTGGCCGGAAATCGGCCTGGGATTCCCGACGCCCAGGACGTCTCCGTATCCTGCGGCGGCTGGGGTCGCGAGGGCGCATATGCTGCCTCTCCCTCACGTGCGCCGCCTCCCTTTTCGCGAGCCACGATGTGAGCGTAATTAGAAACTAAATAGGTATTGCTGAATATTACGTAAAGTAGATCCACAGGTTATTGAAAACCTTACTCACTGATTTTTTTTGCACTATACAAGACAAAATAACGTAAAACGAAGGCTCTTTTTCCACAGTAGATGTAATTAGCTCGTCAGTGCTAATATAAACTAGTTTCATTTCGCTGTTATGAGAAAATAATAGGTACTTAATTAGATGCACGTATGTACACAAATTACCAACAATTAGGTACATATGCTAGCTTCTATAAAGTATAACCAGTCGGGTGCATATGTAAGCAAAGTGCATAAATGTGTATGAGCATATATTTTGCTTTATAAATAACAGATACTAAATAGGTACAATTGTTAGAAAATTATAGCTAGACTAAACGGAATGTGGGTACTTGTGCACGTATTGTGAGATACATACTTGCGTTATGTATAATAATGTGTAGGTTTCTAATGTGTAATTAATATTCATGGTGTTTCATACTATCGTATGGTAATTATAATATTACAAAGAATAAAGGAGACATATATTAGTAGGAATCATTGTTAAATCGAGTTTAGGGTCTAGAAAAACTACGAAGGAAGCGAAAGTCAATAAAAAAACTTTTGCAGTTCTTAGCAATCTCACAAAACTTGGAGAAACTAAAACATATCGCTGATTATGTATAATAGTGACACAAAAACATATCCTTCTCTCGAATCTCGCTTCAAAGATAAAGCCGCAGAAAACCCAAGAAAAACGTCGTGACAGGCCGCCATATTCCATAACCTGACATTTCCATGATCCATTTCCCACGCGTGGGCAATTTTAAAATGCATTAGACAACACGCTCGTATAGAATATATCGCGATCTAGATCACACAGTGCCGCCGCAATAACTCATAGATCGATCGATGGATCAATATGGATGAGAGGCGCCCGGGATGCGCGCGCATTCAACTGTCACCGCTCGTGCGCTTGCGCCGCGAATTCGAATTCATAAATAGAACGTCGGATTTAATGTATTTATATAAAATTGTGTTTGTTTGCTGGTTTGTGGAAGTTTTAATAATATCTGTCATATTATTGTACATGTTTAGTCAAGGAAGCTTGAATTCGACCTTAGGTAATAAAACTTGGATAGATATAACGTTATTAGAATTATTCAGTTTACACTGCCGATGCCGTGCAAATAAATAATGTCATTAATAATTGTTTATATTTTTTGAATGCTTGTCATTGGTAGACGTCAACGGACGTACTTCATCATAACGATAAATCATTAATAAAGTAAAGTGTATAACTGAAAAGTATTTTTAAGAAGCTTAGGTTACGGTATCATGCTACATAAACATTAGTATTTATATAACTCATAAGTCAATCAAACTGAATTAAAATCAACATAAAAGTGTAATAATTTAAGTAATTTTGAATTCAAATATGCATTAATGTGACTTAATTAACTAATTTGATTGAGATAATCATGACAGAAATAGCTTGTAGAATATATTTTGTGACGTAAACATCCTACTTGACTCTGTGGGGTCTCGGGAGAATGGGTCTGTTAATTTAATCGCATACGCATTAGAAAAGGATGCATATATCAATGTGTACAGCTATTTCATTTAGCTATTATGCCGTCGGTATCACACTGTAAAAATATGCCTAACTTCGCTAACTTCTAATGACCTAAACATCCTTGCAGCAATCTAACAGAAAAATATACCACATTTAGCTCAAAATTACAGTGTCGATTTCTATAAGACAAAGGCCACAAAATGTGCGGATTGTGAAATATCTCATGAGGTCAGAAGACGTTTAGTTGCATGTACTTACCCGACCTTGTGTCACATCGGAACATTTGCCGTCGACAACCTTCGCCGGCTAATAACGAGTCATCAAATTCTTATTACGACATTAAATAATATCAATGTTGTGTGTCAGTTGAGTTGAACGCCAGTGTACATACGGGCTTGTAGGAAATTGTGTGTTACATTGTAGTGGCCGGGAGACTTTGAATTCTATGTGGTGACCTCTTATTTTTGCACTGGTGGCACAGGTTTAGGAAAATATGGTCTAGATCGTATTCTCTTGGTAAGGAATAGTTATAGAAAATCCATTGACCAAATAAAACAATTGCTGAGCACAAAAATATTGCATTTGGAAATATCGAAAGCAGCCCGGAGTCTGGGTAAGTGGCCGGATGATGGCAATAGGTTCGCCCCCTATTACATGAGAACTTTGAGACGCTCCAGTAACAGCATTTTGAGGGTTGTCACGGACAACTTAGCAAGCCCTATATTTGTGCACTGGATTTCTGTTCATCTAAACGGGAACAAAAAATGACGAAAGAATGGAATGTATTTTTGAAGACTATGGGTACCTATACATGCCTCTATGTTTTGAATTTTTATTATTTTATTTTGATTTTTATTTTTATTATTTTATTTTGATTTTGATTATTTTATTTTGATTTTCATTATTTTATTTTGAATTTATTTTTTACTGTCAAATGTCTGTTTATGGGTGAATTGCCTGCAATAAAACAATATTTTTTTTTATTTTTTTTTTATTTTATCCATAATTACCGCAACGTGGGAGCACTATAGGTAAACCTCTGTACCTTTCGTAGAAACAACGCGTGATGTTATGTATGGGTGAAAGAATAGAATAATATTGAACATCGCATCAAGTCCAATATTTAGTTCTTACATGAAACTGATTGTCCTTGGTAATCTCTTGATCGTTGCTACATAAACATATTGATTTATTGCAGTAAACACGCTGATGGTGATAAAACTGTAAGAACCTTGACTCTTGAGTGCCAATGCTGAGTTTCCATCATGCTCTACATGCAAAAAAACTTATTAATACTGCAGTATTCTAGTCCATCTATCATTGCTATTAAATCATAGCAAAGGATGTAACTACTTAGCCCAACATGATTGAGAAACCGTCCTTTATTTCCGATTTATGTGTTCGGCAGCCGAGTCCGACCGTGTGGAAGCGACCCGTCCGGGAAACGGTGATGCAAATGTTCGGCACAGTGTCAAGATATACATGTACAGGCTGTTTATTTATTTGGTGCACCAACAATTGTATACACTGGTATAAGTAAATGAAACAAAAGCAAGAAATCAGAATAAAGTGTAACAAACACTTATGAAAAAAAATTAAAAAAACTGTGCATGCACACAAAACGTTGTAACTTAAAAAAAAGTAGAAATAAAAGACTGTTTTATAAAACTTTATAATACAGTCTTTTATTTCTATTTTTTTGCAACTGCACTGAATAGAAAGAACTTGATAAATAAATTAAACTAAATTAAAATAAACTTAAAACAAGATCAAAACAAAGTATGGTTAACAAAACTAGGTAATACAAAAATAAGTAAGTAATAAATAAGTAGCCTAAATTGAGAGAGTGAGATAATGCAGAGCCAAGAAACTCAATGTTCGGGGAGATACTTATAAAGGCTGGCTTTCAATTTGCCTAACTGTCAAAATGGAAGTCGATCCGATCTGTTTGGTTGTTGGCTGAGGGTTTTTGATACAGGTGGTGAAGTAATCTATGCTGCGTTTCTTACAGTACCCATATAAAAGGTAGTGTAAAGTGGAACTCATGTGAAGATTCTGATGAACAGCAACAAATGTAATTTTATTTTCACTTTCTGTAGCATCAGAGCAGCTGGTCATGGGGACAATGGGTGGCAATTGTTGGTCATGGGGACCCAAGTAGGCCCTTTACTTTACTTTGTGTAAATAACTTCATCACCACTGCTCTCAAAACAGTGAAAGAATATATCTTGAGGAAACGTGCATGTTCTAGAACCAAAAATCCGAAGACATTTGGTATCAATCAACCGCTCCGGGCCCGCGTGGAAATTTACAGCCCATTCCCTCGAAGGCAGGAAGTCCTATGACGCAGCACTGGGAATAACAGTAAAGATTCCGAATTTCTAGTCGAAATTACTAAAAAGTCATTTTAGTAATTTGTCAGTCATTTTAGTAATTTCGCAAGTAATTTCGTAAATGTTAAAATTATTGGTTTAAACCAATAATTTTAACAAAGTAACGAGTTTACCAGTCGAATCGAACCACTAAAAATGTGCTAGTACACTTTCCTCTTAATTTATAAACGTTGCATAAGGTTAAGCAATGAGACGTTTACACGCCCCGTAAGTTTAAGCAAGGGTTTTTCTCCAAGTGGGCAATTCATAAGATAGGCCCAAAGAACCCTAGGTCCCAATATGACATCAATAGTTTTAAACACATTATCTTATCACATCATCCCGTACACGATCGAGTGCGCGGGGACGGTCACGGTGGCTGCGCTCGGATGTGAGGCAAGTGTCGTCCGAGGACACGACAACTGTGCCAATAACACGTGCACCCACCCTAGCGTGACAACGTCGCCCGCTCGTATGTAGACTGAGGACTTATCGGTCTTGGTTGGATAAGTCATGGAGTTATGATTGTCTTCGTTTAAACCTTAAATCGGTTCATTCCAAATCAAAAGTCATTTATTTAGATTAGTTTGAGAATTAGCACTTTTCGAAGCACGTTAAGCCATTGGTCTCGGCTGTCATTCTAACTGCCGTTACGGGGCGTCAGAAGCCCGAAAGTCTGAAAACCGTGGGTATCGTATAACCCAGTAACTGGGTTAGACTGAAAGCCGACCCCAATATAGTTGGAAAAAGGCAGATGATGATGAATGGTCTCTGATCTACAGTTCCCAATTTTCAATAACTTACATTAAGCACAGTCGCTAGCAGTAGGTCAAGCTATCCCAAACTGCCAAATTTTCCTAATTGAACATAAACCTTATTCCTTTGTTATAAAGTTGAAAAACTATCAAAGAAATTTGACAGATTGGGGTAGCTTGATGTGCTGGCCTCTGTACATCCGTGACCATACAGCATTGTTTAAGTATTAAGTTATTATGTCACACAGTAACTTCCTCATTCATTCCTGAGTGTGCTGCGCATCAGATGGTCAGGCATTAGCATACAATCTAGCGCTGTAGCTTCAATAGACGTTCGCAACTATAACGAACACTACCAGGTGGAGTGAAATAGTGAAATGTATTGAATGCCGCGCGGTTGGCGTTCCACAGTGACCGAAGGAAATATTACTTGGGAGACCTTTAAACTTTTAAAGTGTTCCTTTAAGAGGTTTTTAACGAAACGGTGTAGGCCATAAGTGTTTATGAAATGGTATCTTTGAAAGTCCATGACTGGAACTTACAGGTGATTGGGGATAGAAGAATACGTACACCAGACTATTAAGACTTATTTTCAATGAGTTTCGTGAGATTCAATGAGAAAGTGGTCTGACGAAATATACCTTTCGCAGAGAAAAGCCAGGAAGAGAATGGTTCCGCAGCTGGGCTAACCGAATGAATGCCTTGGTACCAAACGGTCACTATTGTTGTATTTAGATGCAACCCTACGCGTACCATAACAGGCCACAACAGGTCAATTACGTGATACCACATAACCTTTACAATCATTCGAAAGCTACTCCTCTCCAGCAATGGCCGCAAACCAGCACCCTTGTTCAAATATCCACGAATAACATTGTCTATGAACGATTTGTGCCCACTGGCGAACTAACCACGCGTGAAAGGTTGGTATCATCCCGCGACCCTCACGGAAACTACCATGCCACTACTTCGGCCCATGAAAAAGATGCCCTGACAACCTGAAACCAACCATAGCCACTCCATTATAAAGTTGAATCTTAAATAGCGGGTTAGTGAAGATGACAGCGGATGTATTAAAGGAATTTGCATCTTGATGGTTTAGAAATAAGGTGGGATGTTGTTTAGTGGTAGTTTTGCACTAGAAAGTCTGACTCGAGTAACCCCAGTCTGGGTCTAGTTGAATAAGTAATAGTAAAACTGATTTGGGATTAAACGGAATTCATTAGAATTATGTTCAGCTGGTTAAGTGTGATTGGGGGGTCTGGGTATTCACGATTTAAAGGGGTAAGCAGGACACTAGGCTGCTTTAGTCTGGTATAAATGATATCGTCCAAACGAGACGACAAATTAGCTTTACCGGAGAGATGAAACTGTTAAATCCATACCCACTTCTGTCGGTCGTAGTCGGTTCGGTAAGTAGTCACTTGTGTTCAGTGGTAAAATGCTCGCAAATTAATGTCAATGAAATAGACACTTCTTTTGCTTACTATAAAGTGTTTTTCAGTACCTAGGTACATTTTTATAAAATCTTTTGCCGTTCTTAAATAAAACCATACTTAACACCGAGATATAATTGTGTACCAATCTAGAACAGTGTTTATAAATAACAATATAAATCAGTACAGCCATATTTCGCATTATAATTGGCAAAAAGATTTACTATAATTATCTTCGTGGAGACTCATATATCGCGCACAATGTGGAATTACTTTAGTCTCATTGTCGTACTTTGTATTATAATGCTGGTTCTTATTACATAGTGAGTAGAGTTTATTGTTACATTATACATATTCGCATAAAATATATGAAGTCTATTTTTTGTATGAGAAGAGGGTTTTGCTCCTCTCTGTCAGATCTAAAAAAACGCAATTATAAGTTTGGCCGCAAATTCATATTGAAATAAGTTATTTATCTTTTATACAATAGCATACAAGCTACTATATGACACTAGTTTGTGAGAGACTGGTGTCTGCACTAAGAATACCTGCATAGAAGTTCACAAATTAATGATAAACTTGCATAAAACAAAAAGAGAATAAGAGAGAGAGAAAAAGAATGTATGAATGTCTAGAGAAACTAGCGGGATCCACTATTTTGGATGAGTTAGTAATTCCTTCCTCATCTGCTATACTTCTAATTAATCTAATCATCAAATATTTAATAGTTTGAACTAACCAGTAAAAGTAACCTCTTGAATTGAATATTTCTCTTTGACTCATGATTTTATGTACTGAAGAAAGTTTATTTCCAACTAACCGATAACCCTCTTTCAGGCAAATAGGATTATCATTCACTTGCGAAGCTCCATAGCTTTTGATTAATGAAAAGGAAAACTAAATGAAAACCGAGACCATTAAATTGAATAACTTATAAACTTTTACACACTTAGGTAAGTTTGACATCAATTGAATAGTAATGACAATCTTGAATTGCACTCGGGGACAGAATAAGTGACTTATTTCATAAAGAAATAAACTTGATAACAGTATTCAGATTATCTTTAGCTGGCCTTCATTTTTTATTTTTTACATTGTATTAATATTTTTAGACTATGAAAATGGTCCTTAGCAAGACCATTTTCTTACGTAAATTTATCAAACCATCGATGATGTTTCTAAGGTACTAAAATTTCAATATTCACAAAATAATCAGCCTATGAAATGTTCCCACTACTGTGACACCGGCCTCCTCTCTTCAGTAGGGAGTGGGTTGAATCCACACCACGGGTCCAGTGTAGGTTGGTAGATGTCAAGAGCAGTGGTGACAAAGTAAAGCGCCACTCTGGGTTCGAAGCTACGACCTACAATTCGTAAGACTCGGTCATTATCACTGGGCCTGCTGCTCATATGATTCAAAAGATACGACACGCCGAAAACGACAGTATAAGCACTATCCTAAACTGTAATATATCTATCCATTTTCCTTGTAACTAGCACAGGCAACATTGCAAATAAGTCAATAACCAGTCATTTGCCGCATCTTCGCATTTGCTTAGCATTTGTGACTAGTATGTCACCTCAGCGACCTGGTCGTAAAAATAATCTTTGCACGACCAGAACCTTGCGAAGATGGTTTCCGGTATATGATTAGCCGTGATCTGTGATGTTGTTTATGGAAACTGCCTCCCTTTGGTGGTTTTATATTAAGAGCGTATAATTAGAAGCTGCTTAGCAAGTGTAAGGTTCAGAATGGTTTCCGTTAGGCTGGGAATCGCTTTCTTTGAACTTTCCCGTTGGTACAGAATAACAAATGGGCAGAAGATAGTACAACACTCTGAAAACATCATAGAAAAAAACTGAGTCGTTCAATGCTATTTCTCTAAGTCAAACTTTAAGGTGAGTTAAGACGATAAAAATGCGGAAGTACATAATTATAATCTATGCAAATAAATAAAATTTACGTTTGTGGTGGTTTTTTTTTTTTTTTTTTTTTTTTGGGTGGGAAATCATCAAATAACTTCTCCCGCTCTGGGTGGAGCAGGAGGGCGTGTCAGACTTTTACTGACTAAAACCCACCCGTGTTCCTTCAGTAGCCCTTAAGCCAGGGGCTGTGGTGTCTCTTTCGAACAAACCCGCACCCCTGGCAGGCATCGACCCTTGCGGGTCCCATCGCTTTTTGTGCTGACATCTCTTTGAGGCGCGCGTGGAACACAACGCGCCGTCGACTTGGGCTTGGTCCTTACCGGACAGCGAGCAACCCATTACTCGCCGTCCGCAAGCCCATGCCTACGGTGGCCGGAAATCGGCCTGGGATTCCCGACGCCCAGGGACGTTTGTGGTGGTAAGGTTGAAATAAGAGCTTTTTACTAAATGCTTACGAAAGTTTATACTTTCAATACAATTAAAACAACTACTTTTTTTACAAAACTCGACATCCATGCGGGCGAAGCCGCAGGCACAACTAGTGCTTTACAAGTCTACAAATACATTATTACGAAAGAATTACCATTACACATGCCGTAACAATTATTGATCCACCACGTTAATTTCCCTTTTTGCACTGACAACGAAACTGGCGACACTTAAAGGCTTCTCACCAATAGGACCCTAAATTTAAATTGAATCTGTTCTGAGCGCGTAACGTGAGTCGATTAAGGGACTTCCTTACACCGTCGGCGGCTTTGTCACAAGTAATGGAAGGCGGATGTCAATCCGGTGACACGTGAATGTTTATAGCGCGGCTCCGGTGTGATTGAGGAGCAGAGGGCGGGAGTGTCCAGGGTTTGAGATAATCTAGGTAATATAATGCTGCCTACGCGGTAAGAGCTGTGTTGCTATCTTGATGGTTCTAATGATATGTACGTTTTGCCGTGATACTCGGGACCTTCCTGTCTTGCGATCTCTGAATAAACGTAGTGATGCAAAACATCTTGGAACTTTATATTAGTATTATAGAAAAACTCTTAATTAATTTTCTATTTTGTTCATTGTCAATTCTTCTTAGCGTGTCGGCAGCAATTTATCTACAGTCAGCCTAGAATTTGGCTATATAGCTTGGCACTTTTAGTAACGTCTGTATCGTGCGGACCACAGGATACGCTGGACACGATATTACGTGCCCCATTGTTTGTGGGACAGCACCACATTTACACTCCAGGGCGGAATCATCTGTGAATCTCCACTTGAGCAGGTTTCCTTGCTTCGGCCTACTAAGTCTGACGTCTATTTACGTCTAGGTAACTCCGCTGTATGCGGGAAGCAAAGAACCGGTCGAAGTGGCTGAGCTTAGGGGAGTCCTATGTCCAGCTGTGGACGTCTTTCGGCTGAAATGATGATGATGATAATGTGGTAACTCATGATTTTCAGCAGGTGGAAGGAATGGACATAGTAGGGAAGCAATATCTCGTTACAACTTTGTCAATTTATCAGTCAATTATCATTCTATAAAATCAATTTCGCCCCTTTTCCAGTAATACTTTACAAATTCAATCATTCGGGATGGAATTAGAAAACTTTGAAAAATATTAAGACGTTCAAAAGTCTCGATCGCCCCCGCTTCTGCCTTTCATTCACCTATAAGGTGGTCGGTCTAGTGATCAAATTTAACATTTCGCCGACCAATCGCGTCCCGCCGATAGATTGTAAATGTAATTGGAACTACAAGGTGGCGTACCGGCTACCTCTGCGTGTGCGCACGTTTCGCGAAAACGGGAAGAATTCAATTTGAATCCTATAGTGGCTTTAACACCTTTGTCTAAAGCGCTATCTTTTTACTAACTTGAAGGTTTTTAACGTTACTAGAAAAATAATATGATAAAATATCTAACTTTATTATCATGTTCCAGCAGACTGTTATGTAAGTGAGGCTGTTCTAAATTAATTAGTCTATTTAAATTTATGTAAAGTAGGTAGGCTAAACATCTACAAAAAGTCTACAAATCTGTCGTCTACCTAAAAAAGTGACTCCCTAATAAAACTAAACCGCATTGTACACTAATTCCTAACGACGCCACACATCAATTGTTTGTTTTTTATTTATTTCAAATTTCATCGCGATATTATTAACTTTATTGCGATTACGATCTTGAGAATTCATTTTTGACGTTTTTATTCGAATTTATGCGATTCCTTACAGTGTTACCACGTTATCTTTTTAAGTTATGAACGTGTAACACAACCTTATTTCATGGAAATAAGGTGTAATACAGCATGATTTTGTTAATACCGATGTAGTAATACATTTTGGTCGCTATGACTTCGTGTGACTGCTCTAAGATTTTATTATTTAAAAAATTGATATTTTATTTTTCGAATTGGACTGCTAACGCGCTCAGCGGGTGGTTAGGACTGCTTCGAATAACTTCAAACCTTATCGGAGGAACTTTAAAGTTTATTTTAGGTAGTATAACATTCTGCCCTTTGAGGGACTTCAAGGAATCGAGGCTGGGATCTGCGCCTGCGCTTATATTTCCAGCTCAGTTGGATGTTTCGATGTAATCTTTGGAATTGTATAATAGTTATACCTATGTACCGGCGTCGCATAACGTCTAGATTTTTTTATGATAAAGTATTTTATTGAGCGACTTGTAAAATGATCCAGATTGAAGGAACTAGCTGTGGACTTTATAGTTTTTTATTGAGCAGTTTGATCAGGCCAAGAGATAACTTTATGGAAAGACATTTTGAAATAAATGTTATTTTTTGTTATTTATGTTGTATTTAAGTGGCAAACTTATTTTAGTTCAGCATTTCTTTATTGTCAATCCTAATCTGATTCCTAAGCACGTATAAGCATGTTAGAAAAACTCGTTTCCTATTCTAAGTTTCTAGAACACCCTGTATAGGAAAGTTACCGCGAACATCTCTGACCCCTTACCTATTACTATTTAATCCGATCAAATAACTTATGATTAATACCTGAGTTATTATCAATCGACTTTATATAAAAAACTGACAATTATATATTGCCAAGAAAAAGCGGTCGACTCTATATTAATATAATATATCTTTATGATAATAAAGTATGAAAATAATAACTATAAATATCGAAACACGTGTTGTTTGTTAATTTGTTAAAATATTTATGTACTACCTGGTTTATTGAGTTGAATAAAATTATGTAGGTATCTTGTGTGTGATCAATTTTATTTGGTGTCTTGAGAATGGTGACCCGTCGGCCGCGGCGTCGCACGCGATTTAAATAGGCTTATTCGTTGATTCGCACGAATTTAGTCGCCCGAATCGATACTTTTATTTTTAACTAATATATTTTTTCTTATACGCGAATTGCACGAAGTTAGTTTATTATTATTTGTGGGCGAATCGATAACTCTGTGTATACGTTCGTTAACTGGCACGTTTTGAATTTTAAGCACTTTATTGCAAGTACTTGCAGTGACTTTTTTGAAAGTTTTATACGTTCCGTATGCGTTTTTCTGGAGTTGTCGACGATTCGCCCACAAATAAATTAACTGCGGGAGAGTCGCCAAACGAAAATAATGTATCATTGAAAAGAGTGGATTTGCCCGATTGCAAAATTCAACTATGTATATCGACGACTCTGGCTACTACCTAATTTCTTTTGGTGACCGTACATACATAAGGAAAAACAAAATAAGATTTCATATTATGCTGTTACCACTGAGCTTGAACTTTTAAAACTTTGAAACTTATTGGTTTTTTTCTTAAGAAAGTCGCGTGATTTACACTAGTTTAAAACCCAACTCACATCATAGTGTTAATAATTATAGTTTCGAATATTATTCATTCAACTTTATGTTAATAATATAACCGTACTTTTAAGGCATGTACAGGCGGCAGAAATACAAGTTAGGTTGTTTAATGTATTCACAATCCGATATTTTATGACATTATTGTGATTTTTCGTGTTAAACTCGACTGTGATTGGTTTTATTTCGTTTTGAATAGATTTGAAGTAATGGATGGTGGTCACCCTTCACGACAAACTTCTACTACTGTTATTATTTAGCCGTTTCTAAATTACGAGAAGAATGATTTTAATAAAGTACCCAATTATGATTAAAAGCTAATAATTTTACTAGTTTTTGAGTAGGTCATCTGTTCGTGCTTTTCTTTTTCACTGGTGTCAAACATCATTTAATCTTCTTTGATCGTACTGTGAACATCTAACTGCCTGCTAGATCTTTATTTTAAACACATTTCCTTCAAAATCATTCTATTAAACGTGTAGTGTGATCAGCGTCTCGGTGAGTACCCAGTAAACAGAGATACACACAGTTTTCACAATTCACTGCATCGTAAATCGTATCGATTTGTATCGATTGCATTAATCGAAATGTTTATACGGAAAAACAATGAATGTAGGACAGAATATTGGCCTTATGCCAAGCCTAATGTGTATGTTAATTGCTTCGACCTAAGCATAATGTCATGTAAACTAGTATTACTAATGTATTGATCCAGTCTTGACGCAATTGCCATGTACTTGTAGCTGGTCTACCGGTTCTAGCTTTGTTTTCCTAGGCTGTGACTATCAGGACTTGTTCAGTACAGGCTGTGGGTAAGGGTAGCCACGAGTGTCGTGTGACATCATAATGTGGTACAATGCAACTCCTTGTTTAATGTGAATAAGACTGCTAACTCTGAGAAATAAACAGCGTATTGTATTTTTGTAACAGAACATAACATCAAGCCTTGTTTTCCCGAAAGGTTAGGCAGAGGTGTACCTACCTATAGTACAGAACATTTCGCCAGTTATGTTTGAGTCCCATATAATAGGGGATATTATTATCAGCCTATATAGATAGATATAGACCTATTGCTATCAGCCGGACCCAAATCCAAACTCCGGGCTGCTACTGGGAAATTCCAGATTGAAAAACCCAATAACACTTTGTCCGGTTGGGAATAGAACCCAGGACCTCATGCTAGTCACTTAGACCAACGAGACAGTCATTTTGTATTTAAGCACTTATTTTAAATTGACGAAAATAAACTAATTCTTCTTTTCATTCCTCATTTCCTCCAATTTTAGACTTGTAAACAACTTTGTCACCTCTAGAAGGTACTGCTAGTCAGTTCAACCCTGCCAGTGCCTCATCTTTGACACCTGTAACCCTACCTACCCCGATACAATCGCAGGACAGTCGACATCATTATATTCACAGCGAACTACTCATAAAATTAAAAACATCATGATACTGATCGGCAAACATCGGCAATCTTCGTACAAGATCGGGCCGCGATCAAATAATATCACATGTTTATGTTGAGATTCGATCTCTATAACATATTCTATGCGCTTGCGACGAATATTTTTCTTTACTGATATTACCGTTAGTGACTGTCGTTAACCTATGGTTTACTAATCGTGTTTTAGAGATTGCAATCTGTATGCAGTTTAGATACTCGTTTTCTCCCTCGGCGATGTCTGGTTTGAATGAGAGTACGTAATAAAATCTGGAAAATTAAGACTTCTGGTTCGCTGTCATTATGTTTTAAAAGTCTGGTTTGTATAACGATCCTATTACGAGCTAATTTCTAAGTCTAACGTAAGTAATGGAATGAGAAGGTACTACACTAGAGGTCAGTGAGAGACTTATAGGAAAACATGGCATTTCCTTAGCTCTTATCTTTACCAGTATAGGATTTTTACTAATTAATTCATCATCATCATCATAATCAGCCTATAATGTTCCCACTGCTGGGACACTGGCCTCCTCTCTGTGAGAGGGAGTGGGCCGTAATCCACCACGCGGGCCCAGTGCGGGTTGGTAGATGTCACATTTTTGGTTCTAGGACATGCCGGTTTCCTCACGATGTTTTCCTTCGCCGTTTTGAGAGCAGGTGGCTTTGAAATAATTTACACAAAGTAAATAGCCTGTTAGGGATCGAGCTCACGAACGTAAGTCGTAACCGTTACCAGGTTACCACTGCTCTCTGCTGTGTCTGAATGCTTAAGGATAATTTTATGTTTGAATTCGGGTTCTGACTAATTAATTACGTATAAGTATTACTATTATAAATGGACACCACTTGTTAACATTTCAAAAGGCATGGTCTACTTGTAGGTTATTTACTGAAAGAGTGGATTAATTTGTTAAATGTTCACAGTTATATAAGTACCGATACAGGACATTTTTTTTACCTATGACCAGAATGTCAATTTTCACATCCTGCATATTTTTATAACCCTTTCTTACTTGTAAACCAGCACCCTAATTGCGTAGTACGCTATCAAATACAATTGGAATTATTTTGAAGGAAGTGTAGTAGTATTATTCTATTTTACATAGTTTTATTGCTTCATCATCATCAGCCTATAAAGTTCCCACTGCTGGGACACAGGCCTCCTCTCTGTGAGAGGGATTGGACCGTAATCCACCACGCGGGCCCGGTGCGGGTTGGTAGATGTCACATGTCTTCGATATTTTTGTTCTAAGACATGCCGGTTTCCTCACGATGTTTTCCTTCACCGTTTTGAGAGCAGTGGTAATGAAAATAATTTACACAAAGTAAAGCGCCTGTCTGGGTTCGAACCTACGACCACTCGTAAGTCGCGGCCGTTACCACTTGGCCACTACTGCCACCCCATTATTGCTTCATATGTCCGAAAAATTTATCTGTTCAATAACTAACTCAAAAATGTGTCTGAATGACATTAGTTCCCGAAAAGATTAAGATTATGTCGATCTTACTTTAATGTCGTTGTAGAAATACGAAACACTTTGAAAGCGATTGTCACTAGTCTAGGCTTCTCAATACCGCTTGTATTTTATCTTCATCATCGTAATATCATCTAAGAAAGGAACTTCACTCAACTCCAGCTACACTCTACGACTCAATAAAGCAAGCTCCCCATCCATCAGCAACGAACAAACACCAAAACACAAATCGCCTACAATAACAGTTATAAAGTCAAAATCTCACAGAAGTCTCAATTACCCTTCCCTCTTTCCCTCCTTCCCTCCCACTTCCTTCCCTGGTTTCCCATAGTGGTCGTGTGTGGGGAATCGTGCGCCATTACGGAGGGACCCACGAAACGCTTCGAGCTACCGGCGCGGCGCTAAGAATTTCCCAGGTTAAGCCCTGTTTTAGGACGGGGAACAGTTTCCAGTTCATACGTGTTGTATGGTGTGGGGACTTAAAGGCTTTAGAAGGTTTACTTCGGTTTGGATTTGAAAAAGTAGAAATGTTAATCGTCTTCTACATTAAGTTGGTAACTACAGGACTTTTAAATGGCATAGCTTTCTGCCTATTTGGTAAGTATGTTTTAAAGACCAAAAGTTGCAACTAAAATACAAAACTTTTATTTATAAACGTGGCTTAGTTAAGAGACGTATTTAAAGGTTAAGAAATTTGTGCGTATTTAGCATACGTTAATCATTATAAAATTTTAAGTAACCTTCCTGAATAAATTCTAGGCCGTAAGTATGTTGAAGTAGGATTTATTAGGCCCTTACAACAAGAACCTCCTCCACCTTACCAACTTGCACTGAGCCCGCGTGGAGGATTACCGGGATCTCACAGAGAGGAGACCTGTATCCCAGCAGTGAGAACGTTATAGGCTGATTACGAGTATGTATGATGTATAGAACCTCACCCAAAATTCAAGCATTTCCCTGAATAAGTTCTTAGCCGAACCAAACCTGAGCACATCGAGGTTTCGAAAAGTTAGCTTGCATTTATCTATATAAATAAAAGAAAAGTCCTGACTGACTGACTGACTCATCAACGCTTAGCCCAAACCCTTGCACCTAGAAAGCAGAGGTTCCCTTTATAAAGTAGACAATGAATAAGGAAGGATTTTTCGGGATTTAAATAGAGGATGAAAGTTCCGCGCGGGCGGAGCCGCTGTCAATAGCTAGTTTCATTATGGCCTACAATTTTCCGAGTTCTTAATAATCGTCTACTGTAGATGGACGATAGCGGACAGTATTCTATTGAGATTATCAATTGAAGCCATCTTATATTAACAATAATTACTTTATTTACCTCCAACTTCTTTACTGGTTTGAATTTTCCTACAAATCCCTAGCAAACAGATCAGATAAACTTATTAGAAGAACCCTTTAATGCTGCAAAGCGGTTTCATCATCCCCTCGACAATAAAGTTCAAATGTAAAGCTTCCGGATATCAAAGGTACTCAACATATAATTAATTCTAGCCAAGCAGTTAGCTTGGAACGCTTGTTATCTGAGGGGACAGACAGTCCAGACAGATAGATGATATTTCAAGATAAAACCTATAAAGATATAAAGAGCTTAGATAGTGTACCTGTTTGGGTATGGTGGGATATGCGGGCGTGTTTCTGAGGCGGGGACGTCGCGGTTGTGTTTTGTTTTTTGATCGAGTTTTAATTTGATAGTGAGTGATGAATTTACTTGACTTACTTTGAATGTAGACGTTTTGGTGTCACGTATTAGTAAGAATCTGGTCCTTCGAAACAGGTGTAGCGCGATAAAACAAATTATAAAATATTTTTTTATGTGAATACCTAAATTGCAATAATATTAATTTATTGTTTAACATTATAGGTAAGTCATGTTTAGTGCAAAATTGTGTATATTTTATAATTATTCATTGTGTTGTTTATTTGCGTTCACAAATAAAAAAGTACTAAATCTCAAAACTCATCAACATTTCAGCCATCTGGCCACTTCTTCTTAGCTACGCGCCCGTTCCTTAAAGCCTCCCCTATATTCCTTCCTCGACTAATTGAATTTGCAGTACCTCTATTATTACTGACCACTGAAATTTTAAACCCAACATTTCATATGCTAATAATTATTTGATTTACAGCTATGCGCGAAAAAATCCTACCGGAATATTCCTTCCGAACGAATGTGGAGTTAGTGTCTTGGTGTAAAGAGTAGTCGATAAAATAAAATGTGAGTCTGAAGATTACTAAGCTAAAGTCTGGACGCCTCTTGCTGTTAATTTCAGTTCATATTTGATGGCTGAACACTTATTGTCTGAAAATAATGACTAGAGAAGTTTGATAACTTCTAGATTTGTTTTTTTATAAGTTTACAACGTATATCCAAATAATGTACTTCAAGACGTCATTACCAATCGGGCATTTTCCCAATTTCGAGTATGTTGACGTCGGCTCCCAGTCTTAAGATGTAAAAGGTGCAGCTGAATTTGATTTTTAAGATCTTTTAATTAAAACATAAAATCCCAATTTAAAACTTAATCTAGAATACAAGCCATTACTAAAAAGCGAAGTGTAAAGTATGTTCGTAAGATTATAAATAAGGCTATATGCTGGGCGGGCGGCGTGGGCGGGCGAACCGTGAGAAACCATTCGTTAAGGCGCCGAGCGTAAACCTATGTATTAATATTACATGGAAATAGTGATTGATTCTGTATTAATATGGATTTTGTGGCTATTTGTTTCATGTAATTGGATATTTTGGGATTTTAATTTTATATGTTTATTATTCACCATTTTAATTTAAATGTCATGGGATTTGAAACTGTTTCTTTTTAAAATGAATTCCTTCTTTTGGATACGTGATGCGACACATCCTAATAATCTAGACGGTTTATTTTAATAAGTCTACACTGGCCCACTGAGCAAGGGCCTATCCCAAATCGTTTTGTAGAACCGGCGTGATCCATCCAACCCTTGCGGTACGCGTCCTCATCGTCTCGCCACGTCTTCCTGGGCCAGCCTCGGCGGCACCGCCTATACTCAGGCATCCACCGTGTGAAGACTGTTGGCCAGGGGTCACAGTGCTGACAAGACCCGCCCAACCCCATTTCAACCTGGCAGGCTTTTTGCCTACGTCTAGGATCCCCGTTATGATATGAAATATTGAAATAAATAAATAACACACATTAAAAAATAATTCAGAAGCGTAGAACAAAAATAATCGCTTTACCTTCCAAAATGATGAACTATCACCACCCGTCTTAAACTCTAACCTCGACCCAATAAAGATTATGAAAACAGCCGCCTCTGCAACGGCGCAGACTTATGGCTTTCAATTTGTAGATAATCTTTATAGATAGTGATCGATACAAGTGTAAACAATAGACAGTCTGGTACACACACACATGCAAACACACCGATGCATGCACACACATTCATACATAGTGGGGGCAATGCGTTGAGTTGAGTCCTTCGAGACGAGATACGTGAACAGAAATACCAAATAAAATTCGTATATTATGTCCTATACAAGAAGTAATATGATATTATGAATTATGTGAAGTGTATTACAAATAACAGTGAACAAAGTTCGTTTTGTTAAAAGTTGTTTTATTAATTGTTAAATAATAGTGACTGTTACAAATAAAAAGTAAAGTTCAATGTCATCTTCAGCAGGAATGGAGACACTCGTCATTTCAATGAAAGTAAACATTTCTACTGATAAGTATACCGCAATAATAAATAGTTAAATTCCAAAGGCCATAATTTATGCAAATTAAAGGGACCATTACTATTAGGACCAAAACAAGGCTAGCCATCCATTCAAGAACCGTAAGTTACTTATAATTCATTTGTGAAATAATATCTATATTTCAGGATCAGAGGTCAATTTACAAAAATGACAATGCGAGAACCCCGCATAACAGAGATGAAAATAGGAACCTATAATGAGAAAGACAAGGACAGCTGTAGAGTCGTGCCAAACGCTCCAGGCGCCGCACTATGCAGCAATGATGATATTACTGCATAGATGCACTTGATTTTACCTTAAAAAAACTCTGACCTATCATATTGAACTTTATTGAGAGAGAGACAAGGTTGAGAGTCTTTAGTAATTTTTGAAGAGCAGCAAAATAAAGTTGGTAAATTGCAAGAAGTGTTCAAACGCATGGCTTTATTATGTGTTGAACAAAATGAGGTTATTAAGGCTCATTGTAATAGGTTGCAAGTTGAGGCTCTAAGGGATTGATGCAAACTGCCGAGAAATGGACCGAATACTAAAAACGATTTTTGCGAAACATTTTATGTTCTTGGTATTGTTACAGTTACGACTGAGAGAAATGGGGTTTATGGTGTAAAAAAAAGATCGAAATTAAAAGATTTCAGGAAAAGTTACCTCTGCGTACCCTCCCTATAAAATATCAGTTTAATTAGACAGACTAGAGTCAGAGAGAGCTTAGATGTTAAATCTATTTACAATTTATAGCAAGCATAGCTGGTTATTACATAACACAAAAACTAATCTACATTTAAGTGATCCATAAAATCTAATCCATAAAAAAACTCACGACAGAAAATTCCCATGAACTAGAACATTAAATCAAAACAACTCATGTTGAAAAAATAATTAGAAACAAAACAACTATCGATATAAATTAATAACTGAGTTAAACGCAAAGCAAATATTAAAACATTATTATGAGTGGTCGGTGCCATAGTACGGTTAACCTGCAATTAAAACTCGGGTTATAATCGCTGGTGATCGAGATCAAACAGAGACATTAAGCTCACAGTTAAAGTTAATGTTGATAGAGATGGGCTTGGAGAGAATTTGATTAGATTTACTTTTTAATTTTATATAATTTTTGTAGAGATTAGATTGTGGAAAGGTTATGATTTTTATGTCTTTGGCCTTATCTCGGCGCCAATGCCTAGGATCAGCTTTAGGACACAGTAACAGTTTCAAGTTTAATTCTAAAATTAAAATTGCAGATGCTTAAATTGGTTGATAATTTGTTCTGACACCAAAACATTATTGAAATGCATTTATACCGCAGCATAATATTCATTATTATATATCTTTCACGTCAGATGGAATTAGAAGGAATCTTATTCTCAGTCGAAGTTTATTAACAATGTGTCAAATGAACTATCGATTTTCTGATTAATACTTAATAGATTCTGTATAGTTTAACATAGATTAGTGATACACAAGGGCGGGGACAGTTGACATAGCGATGAATATTAAATTATTATGTTTTCCATGACGGTAGGTACGATTCAACTAACAATGTTAATGTCTGCACTTTGACAGAACAAATGATCGGTTCATTGTCACATTGAAGTGTGACCCGAATGACAAATATTATTTAACGAACATTTACATGACATAATGTGTCACTTCTAAAATCAAAGTACGAACGTCTGTATTCAATACATAGTATCTATAGTACAACCCTAATGTAGTTTATTTATAATGATCCAAAGATATTAAATTACGAACAGCCTCGGGTCAAAAGTGATTGTATACAATTACATCTTGATTACAGTTTAACCTTTTGTTAATTACGGGAGCGGTGTAACCGGACAATTTTGTTTTAACTATTTTTAATAAGCGTGCGAATGTGTTTCTGTGTAGTTATTGTCTCGATGGCGCAGAGATTGAATCGTAAATCGAATAAGAAATCTGGTGACGCAACAGGAATCGATTATTGACGTTCAAAACGTGTCGACATCGCTTCACACCTCGTTGTACAGCAATAAAACAATATCGATTCCCGACCGTTAAGCAACAGACAATCGATAAAAAACAACTTGCTACAAATTCCCCGATGCGTCGTTCGATATTTCATTTTGAAAAAAGAACACTGGCCGAGCACGGCGCGAACGTAAAACAATTGAAGCATAATTCTATCGGCGTCTATGGCGACCCGAGTGACCCCGAGCCGAGCCGAGCTCGCCCGAGAATAGCCGAGTGAATCCCGCCCACCCCTATTAGGAATTGCTCAGCTAATAACTGTTTTTAAAGGGATTTTAAAACGAAATTAGTTCTATTGCTATTAATAAACGCTTGGTTGGTTAGTGCAGTCATCTGCGTAGATATTTAATTTGCAAAATGTGGCGAATGAGTAATATGACGAGCATAAAGTTTGATGTGTCTTTTATGTACTTAATAATCCGTAATGTTGTTGAAGTAAATGAATATACGAACAGCATAATTAAGAACTTTATTTAGTTAACCTTCATACTTAAACCTCTTTGTTCATTTCTTACCGTATTGCTCATCATGAACGAAGATGGAGAACATACCTGAAAAACAAACAAATAACATTATTGAAAATTATACTTGAGAAATTCTTGTAACAGAACAATTCACATAGCTTTTCAAAACAGTTAATTATTTTAAATCTTCTTATAAATTTAAGATGATTTGAACTCCAATAGTTCGTAATAACTACAACTAACAGAAAGTCCCAGAAAGCACAAAAAGCCTGCTTATCCTGTTCAACCCTCCCGTGCTGGGGTGCGGTCAAGTTAAACAATGCAACTATTTTGTCCCATTATCGACTTAAGTTTCATGACACGGGTTGATTGATTTACAAGTCGCCACCCATTTGTGTGGTTTATTTAAGAGGTAGCAATGACGGGATTAAAACGGGATGTTTTGCAGAGTTTTTTTATTTTCTTGGGAAGGAGATACGGGATATTCCATTCATAGTTTTTGTAGGATATTTATGTTATTTGATCTGTTTCACAGGAAATAGTGTTTGTTAAAATCGGCTTAGCTTACTTCCCGTGAGGGTTTGTATCAAAACTGTGGGTTGTCCATATAGAAACATAGTTATTCTAAATATGATATTTTATAAAAACATAAAATGAACAAACAAAAATTAACGAACTAATAATAAATAAATAATTTAGCAATGGTTATTATTAATTGATTGAATTGAAAAAAGGAAACGGACAATAATAGTAAGATCTCTGGACACCCACACTACACTATTACCAAGGCTCTAACAGCTTAAGTGCTGTGTTAATATACACTCACAATGCGCTCGCGCATTCAAATACGGTTAGCACAAAAATCATGGTACAAAAGATGTTTCCAAGTTATGACTGCGTTAATAGACCAGACGTGTAGTGGCATGTCCTGTCTGTAATGGGTGGCATCGACGAAAGTAGACGACTATGCGGACTGTCCTTGATTTGAAACCGTTGGTCTACGTCATCGGTGAGTCAGGGAAAAGTATATTTGTATATTCAAGGTAGGTGTGAAATTAAGTGTTTTATTGTGGATATTTTTAAGTTTAAATGCGCGTACATTCTGCACTGTTTAGCGATGAATAACTCACTTTATTCAGAGCAAATATCAATAAAGGAAAATCCATTTTACGCAAAAAAAAACTGCTCATACAATTTTACCCAAACAACTCACTTTTTTTCGTTAACTACAAAAATAAACACAATTTATGATGAATCAATACACTTACTATTTATGTGTCGTACTATCGCCGATAATGATCGCACAAACACAGTGTAGCGAAAGTCGCCGAGTTTCCAAATTAGCACGTCCAGATGACCAACGGATTGATAGAGGACGAATTAGCGGCTTTTGTTAGGCTTGCTCCACGCACGCACGCACCCGGTTAACAGGGGCACCATGTTGTGGGACATTTATAGACTTTTTAGAAAAAATATTTTGTTTATTAAAGCTTTCAAAAAACTGGGGGCATTGTATATTTTTTGAGGTTTATATGATATTTTTTTAATACTTCATGTCAGTAAATATTAAGAGTAAGGTAGTAAGTACACAAAATATAACAACAATTACAACGAATGACGTTATATTGTGACTGAAAGATCAAACAAGTTTCAACATATTTGAAATTACAACTGCGTATTGAGAGATGTTTTAGCAAAGACGATGTTCATTGATAGATATTATTAATATTTATGTACTTATAATAACTTAGTACAATTCATTGCATCGATTTGACCTGTCTGTCTGTATGAATAATAACAATATAAATTAATTTTAATGGCATTTAAGAGTATAAGTTTCAATAAAAACCGTTCTCAAGGTAAATAAATATGAAGGTTTAAATGTAGCAGTGGATAATCATAGTTTGTAATTAAAATCACACTAAGCACTAATAATTATGCAAATACAACAAATTGGTGTAATTACTAGTTTTGTATGCGTTGTTTTAGAATCAACGATTACGGTTTTTTTTAAATTGTTACAGAATTGTAAACATTTATTCTTTTTTATGATGAACGATTGTAGATTTGTTTTTATTAAAACAGTTGCTAAATGTCAAACGATTATAATTGTTAATTTCAATAGAATACGGTTATAGATTACGTTTTCCTGAATAAAATGTCACAATATGTTTGATTTATAGTGTAGCACAGTTTCTAACGACTTAGAAATATTTTAAAATCTGTCAGGGTCCATAATGATTTCAATATTTTAATTTCTGAACCAGAAGCATTATAAAATAATATTTGCAATGAATATTAATAATTAAACGAATATTAATAAATTCATATTCATTTAATGAGTTTTACATAAGAATACAGGGAGGGTGCGGTTGAAATAAACACAAAAAAAAAACACGAAACTTAAAAAAAAAACCGAGATATATTACATTTTTCTTATCGTTGACTCATTTTATCGTTCACACTTTTCATATGGTTTCAGATTCAACCTTCTTTAGCCTTTAAATATAGAATCTAGAACTTTTTATCTTTTCTTGAGATCTTTATACTGTGAAGTCGCGTTCTGTCTCACCAGTTGTGTATCACAGGGACACCGTACAGGGCATTTAGCGGGTGATATTACAAGTTGTTCCGACGCTTTGTTAGCACTTTTACGAAGTCACATGAAAGTCAATTGTATGTTATTTCGTGTTTTCTTCCGTATTGCTTGAGAATTTGGGCTAACATTCGCGTTTATTAGCTCAATGGTTTTACGAGAATGCTGTTTAGATAGTCGTATTTAAAATGCCTTTTAAAAAGTATCTATGGTAGGTTTTTTTTTTTTTTTTTTTGGGTGGGAAATCATCAAATAACTTCTCCCGCTCTGGGTGGAGCAGGAGGGCGTGTCAGACTTTTACTGACTAAAACCCACCCGTGTTCCTTCAGTAGCCATTAAGCCAGGGGCTGTGGTGTCTCTTTCGAACAAACCCGCACCCCTGGCAGGCATCGACCCTTTCGGGTCCCATCACTTTTTGTGCTGACATATCTTTGAGGCGCGTGTGGAACACAACGCGCCGTCGACTTGGGCTTGGTCCTTACCGGACAGCGAGCTACCCATTACTCGCCGTCCGCAAGCCCATGCCTACGGTGGCCGGAAATCGGCCTGGGATTCCCGACGCCCAGGGCGTCTCCGTATCCTGCGGCGGCTGGGGTCGCGAGGGCGCATATGCTGCCTCTCCCTCACGTGCGCCGCCTCCCTCTTCGCGAGCATTACTGCTTCGCTGAAGGAGGTGACGGCTCCCCATGCCCTCTCGCTCCGTACCATGGCTTGGACCAGGGCCGGACGCGAGAGATCGCCGCCGCCGATCGCCTCCACGAGGACACGGCGGTGCTCCGCCCAAGCAGGGCAGACCGCCACCGTGTGCTCCACCGTGTCCTCAGGGCGATCTTCGCAGTGGAAACACCCGGGCGTTTCCTCCCGCCCTATCCGAAACAGGAACCTCCCGAAACAACCGTGTCCGGTGAGGACCTGCGTCAGGCGGAAGGTGAGGACGCCATGCCGCCTCTCAAACCACTCCTCAAAGAGGGGACTTACCGCCGCAATCGTGGCGTGCCCAATCTATGGTAGGTTTAGTTTTTACTAGCCTTTGCCGGCGGCTCCGCCCGCGTGGATGTCGGTTATCGCGTAAAAAAGTAGCCTATGTCCTTTTCCATATCCCAGGTTATATCTCTAAATTTCATGACGATCGGTTCAGCGGTTTAGGCGTGAAAGCGTGACAGACAGACAGACTGAGTTACTTTCGCATTTATAATATTAGTTGGGATTAGTGTCCGCATAAATCAATTGAGTAAATATAAATACGTCACGTTTTGTAAAGGTTGTAAGTATAAGCTTTTTAATCGATTATTCTCATTCCTTGCTACACATTTTATCGTAACCAGATCATCGAAACTTACTCAACTAAAAACACTTATAAATCTATCCAAAGGTTAAATCTCTTAGAAAATCTGCCCCAGCCACGCCCCCTATTTAAAAAAAAAAACAAACACCACGTTATTGTTTTAATCCAATCAGCAGAATCTCTCCCAAGTGTGATGTGATAACATACAAAGTTTCATACACCAAAGGTTGTAACAGATTAATGTGTTTGATAAATGGGTAAGCAGTAATCGAGGTTATGTAAACATAGTTCTGTTATATAATTATTGAGTTTAAGTCTAAAGGTTAGTGTATGACCTATTGTTTGTTAAGGCTTTCAGTTTAAGAATCTTGTTTAATTTAATTTTAATAATACTATGTATGGCCAGCCGTCTTTTCTGATTGAGTTCAGATATTACGCATAGATTTTAAAATGGATAATTCACCTTTTTAACACACGTAACTCAATTGCATTAAAGAAGATCTGAAAACAAGGAAGATAAAAACTTTTTTCAAAAAAATAACAACCGACTTCCAAAAAACAACCGCCTTCCGAAATTAAAGTTATTTTGCACTTAGTAGTGTTTTTTGGAAGTCGGTTGTTATTTTTTTGAAAAAAGTTTTTATTTTTCACTTTTTAGTTACCTACCCCACACCAATTCGAAATGTCATCATCCTTGGGGTCAAAACAATGCATATTTATGCGATAGCATCATTCGCGGTTGATTTGCTATAATTTTTTGAAGAGTTCCGTTGTCTGTCTCCGAAACGCATCATCAGATCTATATGAAATTTGAATGGGACCATTTCGGAATAAACACCTTTCGAACAAAAAAAGAATTTTGCAAATCCGTCTACATATGACGGAGTTATGCCCGAACATACATAAAAAAAAAAATATAAACATGTCGAATTGATAACCTCCTTCTTTTTGAAGTCGGTTAAAAAAGAGGTGTTTTTTTTTTAAATACTGAGACAAAAAATGTTAGGGTTTGAAATTCGACTTCCACACCAAATTATTCTTGGGTAAGACTATTTTGGTCTCAGACTTTACGTTGTAGATTCATAAGCAAAGCATTTTTAATGCAAAAATAAGGCAAATTTCACATGTGAACACGCCGCGTAAGTCGTGGGAATCTCATAAAGCGATTGACGCGCTTCGTTATGTAGAACGATCTGTATTTGCAATGTACGGACAGCAGAATAGCGGTAGCTTTAAATCGCTTTTATTGCTACAATACGTTATGACTACTGATGTTTTTATTATCATGTCTCTTTGTTGAGAAATAGTTAAGATGTGGAATCGTTATTTTGTAAACATTTATAAAAATGACTTCTTAGGTGCTCTTTTGTGGCGGCAGTGATGCAAATGCGAGTTGATTGGGACTGAAGTTGGAAGAGAAGTAATTGGAATATTAATAGTAAGTAAGAACAAACTTACTTTTGTACGCACGGCTACGCATCAAGCTATACATTTCCAGTATTAGCTGATCTCGCATAGTAGAGGATTTCCGTACAGTGCGAGATCAGCGAAAATTGGAATGTATAGCTTGATGTGTAGCCGTGTGTACTATGACATTCAAAACCCGTTCTTTTCTAGGAGTTTTAATAAATCATGACACGTTCCCAGTAACTTAAGTCAAACAAAGAGAAAAGTTCTAATTTAAACTTATTGCGTCGATGAAGAAAATAATACCATAATAACTAACGAAGTTTATTCCTAGGACAGCAAGCTAAGACTTCTTGCCACGCCTATATTATTTGAACTTTTGCGAAGTTTATGTCCATCGTAAGGTACTGTTACTTATATCTGACTTAATATTACTGCTATAAAATAACACGAGAATAAAAAAAACCGGTCAAGTGCGAGTTGGACTCGCGCACCGAGGGTTCCGTACAAACCTGTGGGTATATAAGTAAAAGTTCAAAATTGTCAAAAATATTTTTTTTATATGACGAAACTAAAAATTTTCGGTTTTCGTAATTTTTCCTATATCTGTACTATAAGACGTGACTTCGTACAAAATTTCAAGATTATAAGTTCACGGGAAGTACCCTGTAGGTTTTGATTCCCGTGCGAGTTTCGAAAATTTGCGGAATTTTGCGGCCTAAATGGCTGTATCTTTTGATTGCGTTGACTTAGAAGGTTGATTTTTCTACAGCTTCCAGGGACAGTAGAACTAAGTATCATATAGAAATTTCAGTTTGATACCTCCACGCGTTCCTGAGAAAAACGGTCTTGACAGACGGACGGACGGACGGACGGACGGACGGACAACAAAGTGATCTTATAAGGGTTCCGTTTTTTCCTTTAGAGGTACGGAACCCTAAAAACCTTCAATCCTGTTACTTCTACGCTCCGTTTTCCACAAGCATAACGGTTTTCAATCAGCTAAGGCTATAAACCCAGAAAAGTTAAATATTACGAGGCTAAATAAAATAGAGCTATCATCGGACCGTTTTATAGTTCAATTATTCATACAATAAAGCGTAAAATCCATGACATTTATAAATATACGATCGATTTTGTAACCGATTACGAATTCAAACATCGATAAATCGATTCAGCTCAAAATCACGCGGCAATCAAGAAAACATACAGTGATCACGAAATGGACAATTATTGGTCACAAATTAAATTTCATGGCGTGATATTTTAGACGCTGTTATGTTGTCGGTACACGCGATCGGTTTGATACGATATCATCACGCTATTTGTTACGAAGGGTTAAATTGCTATTGAGATAAATGTTTTTACTATCGCTCTTCAGTTTTTGTTATTTTATTGTACCCATGACGTACTTGCATCAGGCTAATTTTGAATTGCATATTTGACGAAATCCTGCCAAAGACATTTGAAGGAGCCGACTGAAATTACTAACGAAAAATTATAATCAAGTCCTATTCACCAGGATTCACAGACAATCACTGATTAATGTACATTTCACTAAAGTACCTACCCACAATGATTGTGTTTCGAGTTTATGTTGTTAATAAGCTACTATAAGCTTTGAAAGGCAAGTCGCTAGCCTCATAAAGTGCCCCAGTACAATTATTAGTGCCAATGTGCTTATTGTCAGTTGCTCCTCACGCCTTCCTCCCATGTGGGTACGCAGAAATTACAGAACGACATCTGATACTATCCTTACATACTCCTTTCGCCTCGTTTACTTAAGGGGAACCTAGTCGCTGGCTCGAGCTCACTGGTGAACCTGGCTAAAAAGCACGCTGTCTCACCAGGCTTCGCGTTAGTCTACACGCACAGCGTTATTGAGTGAGATGCAGGTTCATCTATAGTAAAACAGGAGCGTAAAAATTAAGAAAAGTCCTTCGGAAGATCGAGTTTTATGAAAAAACCACGGCATAAATCAATGACCAATAAAGTTTACTGAACTTATCGATAGTTGAACTTTGTCGGCACCGACTTGGTTTTGGACATTTTACACTTCTTTTATGACTTAAACACGCCCAAAGTTAGGTTAAATTAGCAAGAAAACCGATCTTTGTTGGCTCATAGTGTGGCTTTTTATTTTAGTATTCTGTTTCAGTACAGACAATATTAATAATGAGACAAAACCATACCATGTTTAAATTTTGATGTACATTGTAGTAAAACCCTATCGAAGTTTGTATGGAAAAAATATGGACTTGTTTCACCTTAACACATCTGGTCATATACGTACGCCGTGTGCGAGTACTACACACCTGACCATGCTGAAGAATCTCTACACTAATATTATTAAGAGGAAAGATTTGATTTTTTGTTTGTTTGTTTGCATTGAATAAGCTCCGAAACTGCTCAACCGATTTGAAAAATTCTTTCACTGTTGGGAAGCTACACTATTCCTAGATGACATAGGCTATATTTTATCCCCGTATTTCCACGGGAACGGGAACTGCGCGGATGAAACCGCGGCGCGCTGCTATAATCACAAATAAGGTCACTATATGTCCGCCGAGGGGGTCCCCTCCCGACCATGGAAATACTTTTCGATAATCGCCTTTCATAGGGAGCAGTGGTGGCTCAGTGGTAACTAACGGCCGCGACTTACGAGTTCCAGGTCATGGGTTCAAACCCAGACAGTCGCTTTACTTTGTGTAAATAATTTTATCACCATTGCTCTCAAAACGGTGAAAGAAAACATCGTGACGAACCCGGCATGTGCTAGAGTCATAAATTCGTAGACATGTGACATCTACCAACCTACACCAGGTCCTCGTGGTAGATTACGGTCCATTCGCTCTCACCGAGAGGAGGCCGATAGTAGGAACTTTATAATCTGATTATGTTATGATTATGTAGTCGCCTTTCATTCATCCTCTCCTCATCTTCCCTCTTCCTTCAGGCAGTTTCTCTGCCTCTAAACAACTTTAAAGTTAGTATAGTTGTTAATACAAAAACGTTGGAGACTTGGAGTGTACCAATTATGTGCGCATGCGTAGTTAGTTGCGCTGTTGTAGCTGTAGCCCCCGGGATTAGGCCCTGGTTAGGAGGAAAGTATCATTATATTGATAACTACGTTTTTATGTTTGGATAGTTTTAACATGGTTTTTGTTTGTAGTTTTATCTTGAAGAAAGTTTCTACCATAGACTTTGTGTTAATAGCTTTATGAAGAGGTAAACATGCCTAAAGATCGCACAGACAGATAGGTTTGGAAGGAGAAAATCCTCCCCAGCTTTGTGCCCAGCAGTGGGACGCAATGTAGGAAAAAAAAGCATGGTCTCTGTGGCACCATGAAACAAGAGGCTTGAAGGGCTAGTGCAAATCTTGGGGTTCATTGGATTAATAGAGTGCGAGAACATCACGCTGGGGTCGGTGCATTTCATTATTCATTCATTAATATTTTTATTTTGTTAGAAGGTGAATTAAAATATATAGAACCTTGCAAATCGTTATGCTTAATGCATCCAATTGTTTTCTTTATCGAGTATTAATAACTAGATACATTGAAGTAGTCTTTTGATACCAACATTTCATTTATTCGGCTTTACAATAAGATACACGAAACAGGAATTTAAATGGACACTTGTATCTTGTCCTTCATAAAAACATGCTTCGTTCGTTCTGACATTCATGTCTTATTTAACAACATTTTTTCCCAATGTTTGGTTCTCAAAGTCTCCTAAATCCTAACCTCTAATCATAACGACCTATCACGCGTCCCGCATACCTCATTAGACCTCATTACCACTTGTGAACACCAATGAATCAATACAACCATTTACAAACTTATATCTACACCAATAAACTGAAGTTCAAGCGATAATCGCCGTTAATGTTAATGGATTAGAGGACAGTGTGAATAGATAAAACGCGAAATGTAAGTTGGTTTTTCCTAACCCGTTGATATGTCGAAATATTTTCTTACTTAATTCCTTCAGCCCGATGCATTTACTAATGTAACCGAGCGTTCTGTTGGCACTTTATTCGTATACGAATAAAGGTGGTAATCCAATGAGTTTTATTTGTCGAACTAGGATAATATTGTTAGTGTAAAACAGTGATGTTTACATTAGCAATAGTTAAATCCGTGATTAAGTTTGTCCGTTCGTTAACGAAGGTGTGATATGGGTTGTTTCGAGGTTATACGATCGTTTCGAAACAAACCATGTTTAGTTTATGAATTAGTGTTTGATTTTTTTTTTAGTTTTAGTTTGTAATGAACATGTTTAGGTGAAGGCATCATCACGATTTATCCACAGTACTGAAAAGTAATTAATTCTAATGAGAATTTGGTCCTTTTGGACTTTGTTCGTTAGAAGCTTTCTCAGTCCGTATGTGGAAGGAATTACATTTCAATTATTATATAATGCATAATTGACTGAAAGAAAAAAAGTAAAACACCATCCTCGTACTCCACAGGATGGTTTATTAGGTCGACTCGAACAAATTTACTCGCCCGGATTTAATTTTTAAAAGTTAATGTCCATTTCTTTAACTTGTCGTTGTCTCCATAACGTTTTATTCAAAACGTGCCAATGACCTAATAAGTATTTCTGAAATAGTCGATTCAAAATAGTCGAATTATAAACGACAAAAGTTGTTGTGAATGCCTTGAAGTAAGTGAGTACGTAGAACCATCATCGCTCAACTTAATCAAAGATGACGTTACAATTCCGCAAAGCATAAGGTTAAAGGAAGACACTTACGTGGAATTTGTGACAGGTGAACCCATTACGAGTCTCAATTGAGATACAACGTGGGATCCACTTGGTTTCGCAAGTTAGAGCCCAGGGTTCATAGTGAATCTGTTCGAACGTGGCAATAGCATCGTTGCTCTAAACATAATAATTGTGATTCCTTGCACCACATGTCTTAGTTATTTATGTATTGTAAAGTTCAACTTTAATACTAACGTTGTTTTGGGAGCGTGTTTCCATTTGACTACGGTATTTGACTAAAAGTCACTCAAAGGGCAATGGAGAGGGATATGCTTGGAGTTTCCCTAGGTGATCGAATGAGGAATGAAGAGATCCGCATGAGAACCAAAGTAACCAACATAGACCGAAGAATTGCCAAACTTCAGTGACAGTGGGCAGTGGGCAGGGTACATTGCTCGCAGAACAGATGGCCGATGTGGTGAAAGGTTCTGGAGCGGCGACCGCGTACCGGAAGATGTAGAGATGGAAGGCCACCCACAAGGTGGACCTTGTGAAGGCCGCAGGAATCCGCTGGGTGTGGGAAGCACAGAACCGGTCGAAGGTTGACCTATGTCCACTAGTGGACGTCTTTCGGCTGAAATAATGATGATGACGACGGTATTTGATGATGAAATGAATCGATGAGGTGGTTGAAGTTTTTGGCGTTATTTTTGATTTCGAAAATTCAAAGGCTGCCAATCCGTTCATATCTCACCAATGAAGCGTGCCTTAAAATACTACGCCAAATAATGCCAAATATGCAGCCACAAACTCTCACGACATCATCCATGACTATCTCATAACACAAACTCAATTCTTCTATTCTATCTAAATTTCTCTCATTGCACTGTCCGGTTGTCGTCATCAGCCTATAAATGTTCCCACTGCTGGGACACAGGCGTCCTCTCAGTGAGAGGGATTGGGCCGTAATCCACCACGCGGGCCCAGTGCGGGTTGGTCCGGTTGTAAAAGCGCACAATTAACATAAATTTAATATATGAATTCATAAATTCCAAGCCTGCCATAAAATGTCTAAGACAATAGTTATCTGTGATTTTAATGTTCATAAAGTCGTGTCGTATTGTGTAATGGAACCGTACAGGCGACCTGACGCGACTGATATTATTTAATTTCGCAACAGCTCAGTGCGAGGTGAAGACGTCGGTTATTACGCGAAATTACCTTTTAAAGTAATTAGATCACGCGAATCTGTTACGTGATCTACTGAGTTCAATTTGCGGTTTGTTTTTGTTTTGTACCTTTGTTATAAGTGAGATTTCTGGTCCTGCCGCACCTAGCCGTCATTTTTCATTTTTTTGGTCCTTTGAGCTTTGTTAGTAGAAAACTTAAATCTGCAGGTTAATATTTCGGTATGAAATAACAATGCTTCGTTGAACGTTAAGATACACTATCGAAAGAAAGGGGCAGTTTCCTAAAAATAAAAAAATAAATGAATTTATCAAGCCGTTTTAATGGAATCAAATGACATAATTGAAAGAAAAAAGAGACCCTAATTTCATATAGACCACAAAAATTACCTAGCTGATAAACTCTTTATGAAACATGAAATATTACGTGTTTATCAGACCGTGACATTGTATCACAGTAAGTCACAGTTGACTCTTGGCACTCGCTGCACAAGTTCGCGGGTAAAAGTGAAAAAAATAACATCGCTCCAGTTCTCACGGGGCGGTCGAGTGTTGTATGCAGATATTTAAGGCATAAGCTTTAGCGATTCTGATAGGTATTTTTCGTAAATTTTAAAACGGTAGTCTAACCAATTGAATAAAAGGAACTGAGCAAATGCCGAAGATATTGGAAGTATTTTGCGGGATAATTTAAATTATTCTATCCTATATGTAACACAAGGCTATCGCTTTGTGTTACTTAAATTTTACTACAAAAAATAACATCAAAATTGGTTTTAGTTAATTCAATTTTAACTCGTTCACTTCTTTAATTAAATAAGCAGCGATAACTTAAATATCTCAAACGGGTTTCTCTTAAATGACATGTCATTACACATCGTTGATTATGAAAAAAAAAAACACATTAGATTGCCATTTACCCGTTATGTATAATTAAAAAATGCCGGCGAAGAAACAAGAACATGTGTGTTGTGTGGTCACTAATGATGCGGTTGATGACGTCATAATTAAAAGTGGAGATACTTAACGTTTAAAGTGATTACTTGACACAGCGTGCTCTATTATCAAAAAACATGTAAATGTTGAAGCAGGAAAGAAAGACCAGATTTTGAAAGACCCTTCCTAGCTTTTTATATTGTTAAGATGGATTGTTTGATTCAATACTGTGTAATCAATGGATTGAGCAGTCTACTTAGTTAGAAAATAACCCCGAAGAGTTAAATCCATCTGCTTAAATGAGATAGTCTTTGTTACTTTTAATATTCTTTCACAAATTCTCAGTATAAGTCTTTTCCTCGCCACTTAAGGAATAATACCAATATTCCCGCTACAGCTCATCCCTCAAACTCCAATAACCGCTCAGCCTTGATCTTGCTACCGTCGCGTAATTAACTGCGCCAGTTTACGCGGCGGCGGCGCGTGCGCAGTGACGTCATCCATTGTTTCGATTTAATTAGTTCAATGTTGTGAATGAGAGGCTGGAAAAAAGTGGTGTAATACGCGTAGATAGTACTCGTAGTAAGTTACAAGTTCATGAACAAGGAAAAAAATGTTACTTCAGATTGACTTTGTGTTGCGTGTGGTTTCATAGAGTGCTTTAGTTTTTGTTGTGACAAGAGTAGAGAATAAGTTATGAGACGAAGACACCCTCGTCTATTAGACGTGATGGACATTTGGGAGTTAAGGAGTCATAGCGTGGATTTCATAATTTTAGGCAAGTTTTCGTTATTACATGCTGATGAAACTGCATATATCTGGGAGACGCTAGACTGGATTGAAAACAAGTATAATATTGCAAAGTGTGATCTGAGTGTGAACAGTGGCACATACAGTTACACAATCTATTACAAACCATTCAACACTACCTTTAACCTTTCTAAACTAATTACTTCAACAGTTTCCCAATCCCGAAAACACAATAATCCAATAAAAATCGTCAATAGCGTGCGTCCACGACCTGACACTGACAGCACAATGTGACAACCATTATTTGTGAATATCAATCATGTTCAGGATGACACTTCGTGGCAGTAAAATTGAAATTCTATCGAGTACACGTAGTAGTACCGAGTTATGGCTACTTATTACGGTGGAGCTTGTTTAGCGCGCACGACACGGACACGACACGACTCGTGCGGTTGTGGTTATTAGTGTAAATCTTTTGTGAAGGTTTAGTAATTGTGGAGTGGCGGAATTGCCGCGCAAACTAGGTGTATGACCATTTTACAGATAGTTTATTGAATATGTTGAGGTGGGTTATGCTTATGAGATAAGTATTGTTTATGATTAGAATACACTTACGTACATAACATTACGCCTTGTTTCCCCGAAAGGCTAAGCAGAGGTGTATCTGTAGTTGGTACACCCACATTTCTCAAGTTATGTATAAGTCCCATGTAATAAGGGGCGAACACAGACTTGGCCTGCTACTGAGAAATACCAGATGGAAAGACCCAAAGACACTTTGCTCAACCCGGGATTGAACATACACTAAACCAACGAAGCAATACAAATAAGCAATGCAAAATATTGGCGAACAAAATAGAGATTGTATAAGACACAGGACAGTAGGTAATTACTTACAGAGGAAACTGCGAAAAACAAAGGAAGAAGTCAGGTCCAAATACGAATGAGAAAAGAAGAGGAACTCAAATAATGTATTGAATTGAATTATTTACAAAGTAAAGATCGACGGTTGAGTTGTTAACTGTTAATGGCAACATAACACATTATGGACGGTTTTCAAAATCGACTCCAAGCAACGATGCCATGAAATCGCACACATTAAACAGCCCATTTTAGATAGCAGACGTTATGGCGCCCATAGCGTTCACACTCAAGTTGAGTGCGGAGGAAAGGTTGAGCTTTATGCTCAATAGAAACAAAACAGTTAGGTTATGTCGGCTGTTACGAGCACGTCGTGCTTGACGTCTGCAGTGACAGGTCGGAGAGGAATTTGTATGGAGTTGAAGAAAGCTTTTGAGGAAATTGAACGGTTGATGATCTTTAAGTTTGCAGTGTTAGAGAGATCGTTCGATCTTCTTTCTATTTTTAGGGGTTTAGTGAAAAAATTTAATGATGCTCTCGTTTATTTTCGTGGCTGTGTGTTGTTTACCAATATTTTTGCTATGTATGATTAAAATCCGGTGTTTTGATTCCCTATAACTTTTGAATATATGCCATATTTTGCTTTACTTCCAGTGCCTTAGTTTACTTTGTAGTAAGTAATCTGGTTCTTCCAATTACAAAGAGAAATGTTTACGAGAGCATAATTACTTCATCTTGTCAAATTACAGTCTAGCCGATTACACACGCATAACTGTCTAGTCTAGGTAGGTAATCATTTTATAAAGTCTACATTTCCTCATTCCTAGAGGTCTAAGAGGTCCAACATTAATTACACAGAATTCATATTAGCCAATTATAAAATTTCAGTTCGTGATATATCGAAACGAAAACAACAATTATAAGCCGGTAATTAATAACCATAAAAAATCGAGACCATCTTTCACCACTCCAATTCTCAAAACACTTTCGACAAATAGAAGGAATAGAAATAATGAGGCTGTCATCGATAACATTGACAAATTAAATATCAACATCTATTACAATTTTACTTATACAGTCTCACCAAACAAAACTGAACTTTACCGTAATCACAATAGGAGTTGCGTAGATGGTAAGGTTTAGTTGGTGGAACACATGAGGAGTGAAGATAGGTAATGTCAGAATTTTTGCCACAGTGTAATTAGAGAGAGCTCTGAGCTAGAGGTCATGCGAACGGAATGGTAGAAATCGTTATTTGGGACCGTCTGGTAGGCTGTGGTGCAATATAGCTGCGGTCGCGGATTATTATTTAGAATATTGGAGATACCAGGATAAACGATGAAGTGTTTTGGCATAGTAGATGCTGTTGAGTTAACATAAAAGGGGGTTAAATATGATTTTTAAGCGTTTTTTGTTGCATATTATAACAACAAAAAAAAATACAGGCTGAACTGAAGAAAATAAAAAAATGGTAGATTTTATTCAGAAACCTCTAAACGCTACCGCTTACCGCCCCGCCATACTCTTCCAACTCACACCACAAACCGCTATGTTTCATTCACAGTTAATTAAAATTAATAATCGTTAACTGACCAGCGTATTGTAAATTAATGATTTATAAATTTCCACTGCGGGCTACTTGAGGGCGAGTGCTGCTAATGATGTGCCCGTAAAGATCAGCGGCCATTGAAAGACGAGGGAAGGTGTGACAAGAAGCGGCGGTTTTTTATTGTTTTAAAATACGTGTTTTGATACCTAGTTAACGTATTTTGTGAAAGTATCCATAAGTCTCCCGCTGACAGGTGTGACGCGACAGCGCGACGCGTCTTTAATACAACAATTTCCATTAAAACTTCATGGAAATTCATTTACTAGAGTAGAGTCATATCTGGGTCTGTGGTAGCCTTTACTAAACGGCATATTTTTAGTTCTCATTATAGGATATTGAGAGCTAATATGCCGTCTAGTAGGGATCCTTTACCAAAGAAAGATTCTTTATCAGGGCTTTCATTAATTAAAGTAAAGAAACAGTTAAACGTTTAACTTAGGTACGCTGAAATAAATTATCTGTATAATTTGCAATAGAAATGCATCACTTTGAAATAACACAGAAGTTGTTTGAGTAAAATCTTTAATTTTTACGACAAAGCTTTAAAATTCGTAACATCCATGCTAATAAAGTGAAACACGAGTGATTTTCCAAATTACCTGCAAACCAATGAACATAAGACAATAAAAAATCCAGTTATTCTATTGTTCAAACGAAACAAATCGCTCTTAACAGAAGTCACAGCATGTTAACGTCCCATGTCCGCTCCTCCTAAAGATACAACTATTAATTTCAATTAGTGACGAGTGAAATTAATATTTTAATACAGTGGCGACCGATCGATACTTAGCTTTTAATATGTCTGTAATTACTTAAGTTCTGTTGACGGCAACAGTTACTTCGAAATTGATTTTTCTTGTTAAATTGTCTTTCCTCATATTGTTATTTTTTATTTGGCTATTACATTTACAGATTAAGTATCAGATAACTGTCCCTAGATTTGATGCCAAGAGTATTTTTTATAGTTTTCCGGGTAGTTAATGAGCTAAGTCATTTACTAGTTTTGCTACCTGTTTATTATTGGAAATTATTTGTGCTTTCTGTACTGAAATATATATTTTCACCATGTATTCTTTCTCACATAACATTAAAATGGAAAACTTATTATTCACGCTGTTAATCCTTTTACCATTTCTAACATAATTGAGAAACTTGAAAATGTATGTTAAGTTGCTGACCATAAAAGAAGTTAAATTAGTAATGTGGATAGAAAATAGACTTTTTAAAAGACTATGACTTCTCAGTTTGTTTCGGTATTTATTCTCAGAGTAGTCATATAGGAAACACCAAATTCATCGCCCCTCATTGCGAAACGATATTTATATAGATTAGGTTTAAACCACCATGCCCGTTTTTTTTTTAATTTAGTACTCAATATGTATAGAAATGGAGAGCAGTGGTGGCCAAGTGGTAACGGCCGCGACTTACGAGTTGGTCGTGAGTTCGAACCCAGACAGGCGCTTTACTTTGTGTAAATTATTTCATCAGCACTGCTCTCAAAACGGTGAAGGAAAACATCGTGAGGAAACCGGTATGTCCTAGAACCAAAAATTCGAAGACGTGTGACATCTACCAACCCGCACTGGGCCCGCGGCCGCGTGGTGGATTACGGCCCAATCCCTTTCACCGAGAGGAGGCCTGTGTCCCAGTAGTGGGAACATTATAGGCTGATGATGATGATGATGATGTAAAGAAATATAGTTCTATTTACAAAACTGATAACTTAGTCCGGTGGTAAGTTGTCATTTTATGTTTAGAACTTTACCCAATTCGAAGTTAAGTTGGAATTACTAAAACTGGCTCTAGGCTAGAACTAAAGTTAGATCTCGTTTTGTAATAACACAGATCTAGTTTTAAACATAATTTATTGTTGACGTGTAAACGTGTTCGAACAAACTCACTGATAATAAAAATTAAATTTAAAATTTAAAAAACCCCCGACCCAAACAAAAACTCTAAAAAGTAAAAAATAATATTTATGGGCCTTTTAATTTGAACGTAATATTTTGATCAGGGCATTGTCAAGTCGGGGGACGGCTAGGCCTCTATTTGGCGTTTTCATTGACCGTCCCCCGACTTGACAATGCCCTGATCAAAATATTACGTTCAAATTAAAAGGCCCATAAATATTATTTTTTACTTTTTAGAGTTTTTGTTTGGGTCGGGGGTTTTTTAAATTTTAAATTTAATTTTTATTATCAGTGAGTTTGTTCGAACAGGTTTACACGTCAACAATAAATTATGTTTAAAACTAGATCTGTGTTATTACAAAACGAGATCTAACTTTAGTTCTAGCCTAGAGCCAGTTTTAGTAATTCCAACTTAACTTCGAATTGGGTAAAGTTCTAAACATAAAATGACAACTTACCACCGGACTAAGTTATCAGTTTTGTAAATAGAACTATATTTCTTTACATCATCATCATCATCAGCCTATAATGTTCCCACTACTGGGACACAGGCCTCCTCTCGGTGAAAGGGATTGGGCCGTAATCCACCACGCGGCCGCGGGCCCAGTGCGGGTTGGTAGATGTCACACGTCTTCGAATTTTTGGTTCTAGGACATACCGGTTTCCTCACGATGTTTTCCTTCACCGTTTTGAGAGCAGTGCTGATGAAATAATTTACACAAAGTAAAGCGCCTGTCTGGGTTCGAACTCACGACCAACTCGTAAGTCGCGGCCGTTACCACTTGGCCACCACTGCTCTCCATTTCTATACATATTGAGTACTAAATTAAAAAAAAAAACGGGCATGGTGGTTTAAACCTAATCTATATAAATATCGTTTCGCAATGAGGGGCGATGAATTTGGTGTTTCCTATATGACTACTCTGAGAATAAATACCGAAACAAACTGAGAAGTCATAGTCTTTTAAAAAGTCTATTTTCTATCCACATTACTAATTTAACTTCTTTTATGGTCAGCAACTTAACATACATTTTCAAGTTTCTCAATTATGTTAGAAATGGTAAAAGGATTAACAGCGTGAATAATAAGTTTTCCATTTTAATGTTATGTGAGAAAGAATACATGGTGAAAATATATATTTCAGTACAGAAAGCACAAATAATTTCCAATAATAAACAGGTAGCAAAACTAGTAAATGACTTAGCTCATTAACTACCCGGAAAACTATAAAAAATACTCTTGGCATCAAATCTAGGGACAGTTATCTGATACTTAATCTGTAAATGTAATAGCCAAATAAAAAATAACAATATGAGGAAAGACAATTTAACAAGAAAAATCAATTTCGAAGTAACTGTTGCCGTCAACAGAACTTAAGTAATTACAGACATATTAAAAGCTAAGTATCGATCGGTCGCCACTGTATTAAAATATTAATTTCACTCGTCACTAATTGAAATTAATAGTTGTATCTTTAGGAGGAGCGGACATGGGACGTTAACATGCTGTGACTTCTGTTAAGAGCGATTTGTTTCGTTTGAACAATAGAATAACTGGATTTTTTATTGTCTTATGTTCATTGGTTTGCAGGTAATTTGGAAAATCACTCGTGTTTCACTTTATTAGCATGGATGTTACGAATTTTAAAGCTTTGTCGTAAAAATTAAAGATTTTACTCAAACAACTTCTGTGTTATTTCAAAGTGATGCATTTCTATTGCAAATTATACAGATAATTTATTTCAGCGTACCTAAGTTAAACGTTTAACTGTTTCTTTACTTTAATTAATGAAAGCCCTGATAAAGAATCTTTCTTTGGTAAAGGATCCCTACTAGACGGCATATTAGCTCTCAATATCCTATAATGAGAACTAAAAATATGCCGTTTAGTAAAGGCTACCACAGACCCAGATATGACTCTACTCTAGTAAATGAATTTCCATGAAGTTTTAATGGAAATTGTTGTATTAGAGACGCGTCGCGCTGTCGCGTCACACCTGTCAGCGGGAGACTTATGGATACTTTCACAAAATACGTTAACTAGGTATCAAAACACGTATTTTAAAACAATAAAAAACCGCCGCTTCTTGTCACACCTTCCCTCGTCTTTCAATGGCCGCTGATCTTTACGGGCACATCATTAGCAGCACTCGCCCTCAAGTAGCCCGCAGTGGAAATTTATAAATCATTAATTTACAATACGCTGGTCAGTTAACGATTATTAATTTTAATTAACTGTGAATGAAACATAGCGGTTTGTGGTGTGAGTTGGAAGAGTATGGCGGGGCGGTAAGCGGTAGCGTTTAGAGGTTTCTGAATAAAATCTACCATTTTTTTATTTTCTTCAGTTCAGCCTGTATTTTTTTTTGTTGTTATAATATGCAACAAAAAACGCTTAAAAATCATATTTAACCCCCTTTTATGTTAACTCAACAGCATCTACTATGCCAAAACACTTCATCGTTTATCCTGGTATCTCCAATATTCTAAATAATAATCCGCGACCGCAGCTATATTGCACCACAGCCTACCAGACGGTCCCAAATAACGATTTCTACCATTCCGTTCGCATGACCTCTAGCTCAGAGCTTTAAAATTTAAAAAACCCCCGACCCAAACAAAAACTCTAAAAAGTAAAAAATAATATTTATGGGCCTTTTAATTTGAACGTAATATTTTGATCAGGGCATTGTCAAGTCGGGGGACGGTCAATGAAAACGCCAAATAGAGGCCTAGCCGTCCCCCGACTTGACAATGCCCTGATCAAAATATTACGTTCAAATTAAAAGGCCCATAAATATTATTTTTTACTTTTTAGAGTTTTTGTTTGGGTCGGGGGTTTTTTAAATTTTAAATTTAATTTTTATTATCAATGAGCCCAAACACGATACTTCTGCTGTTTGTTGGTGAATAACTTGGGTTTCCTGGAAATTCCAGGTGTTGCTCCAGCATCAGTTCAAGGTTATTTTATTCGTCTAATATCATTGAAGTAATAGAATCCCAAATTTTGAGTTGATCAGAGGCTAAAATCCCTTTTTCAACCAGAAAAGAGCTGATAATCTTCAAACGGCTGAACCGATTTTGATGAAACATATCTAAGAACACTCCCGACTAATACACCTTTCAAACAAAAAAAACTAAATCAAAATCGGTTCATCAGCTACGTTGCCTCAGACAGACACGCACACACACACACACACACACACACACACACAGACACGTCAAACTTATAACACCCCGTCGTTTTTGCGTCGGGGGTTAAAAATAAAATCATCTAGAGGTTTATTTATAAACGTTGATTAAAGTTGGGAGATCTTTAATCGTCAAAAATGTATGGTTAGACAGCCGCTAATCATTACTAAACTTAAAACCACGTTTATAAATAAAGGGGTTAATGTCTAACATGACATTTAAGTTATACTACATGTGGTGATAGTAACATCGGATCAAGAGCAAGTAAAGCATTAAAGAAAATCGATCGTGATTCCTTGACATTCCCTTGAAGGCGGCTACAATCGACACAAATCCGAATATTGCGGATACATCACGAAATCCCAATAAAATATACCTTCCTGTACATAAACAAGGGCGCCATCTGTAGCCAATACGACAACCAATGCGACAGGCTGTAGGGATGTACTGGGTTTATCCGAAAATGATTTAATTTTTGAGCAATGGTAGTTTTGAAAATTTTAAAATTTTCTCTGCATTCTTAGGTTGTATCCGTATTCACGTGAATACCAACAAAATATGCAATTATTTTTGCCTTTACTAGTTAAAATAAAATAAGGATCTTAGTTCCATTTTATAGAATTATTATTTTAATTGGACTGAGTAACTACTTATGTTTGAATCGCAAGAAAAACCCAAAACATCCGCATCAAAAAATCGTCAACATCCCTAGAGGTGTACCGAAAACGGCGCGCGATGTAACATCGAGGCCGAGTGGTTCCGAGCGCTCACGATTTTGCCCGAATGAAGTTGTACCTATGTCTGTCTATCTGTTCGGTTGTGTGTCGCGGCTGTTAACGGTACGCGATTTATTGGCTATGTCCACACGTCGATAAAGGTTTGTTCCGTTTTTCAGGAGAATTGCCCTGTCATAAACGAAGTAGGGTTTATTTAAAAAACGTAATTAGTAAGGTACTCGGGCTGTATAGTACTTTTAACGTTTTTGTTTTCATGATTTCAGGATATGGCTGTTAATAGTCGAAGAGTTAGGCTTCTTTGTTTAGTTAGTGCCATGTTTAGTTATCAACAATTTAATTTCAGGATCAAATAAAACAAAATATGCTCTATGTACGTAGTTATTTTGTTGCTATCAGTTTTATTCTTTCGTTTTTGAACAATATGATTTTAAAGTTTATCCTGCCATACATTTCTAGCAATAACGTCTCATAAAGATCCAAGAAATGGATGAAAAAACTAAAAATAATATAAACTTGCTGCACTTCATATGAAACGGAAAGTAAATCATACACGCGATGTGCACGTACTCTTTGTTTTGTTACGGAGCTACTACACTTGACGAACGGGGAGAATTTATCGGGAACCCGAGTATTAGATCGATTCTGCTCGTTGGACGTGTGAAATTTTATCACAATTAAAACAGAGTTTTCGCAAAATGTCGCCTATTAAAGTACTACGTGTGCCAATTGGCTATTTTATTCGTAAAACCAATTGATGTTGTATTAAAAGAGATTTTACGAGTGACAACTACCAATGTATTTTGGCGCTTTCTGAATACTAACCAGTCTAACAACCTTTCTGACTGGCTAATTTTTTCACCGCGACATGTACCAGAATCAAGATAAAACATTGTTGTATTTGTAGACAGAATATGCTTAAAATCTTTTACATAACTATTAATATTGTAGTGTATTTGGAACAACGTCTTATCACTAATAGCGATATCTATCAAACCATTCAACCATTGGATGGACCTTTTATCAATTTTATTCCGTGCCACGTTTTGAACAAAATCAAAGACAGTATTATTAAACTAAGCCATATTTCATGCGTAAGCCACTTCTCTGGTTGCCCTCCAGGCAGCGTTCCGGCGGCGCATGTACATGGGCCGCTAGTTCCGCGATTATGATGCCTGTATCCATTAGGTGGCATTACGCCTGCGTGGGAACTGGACTGGCCTGGGAAGGACAACGCTATATATTCGTCTGGGGTTTAGACGAAGAGCTTGTATTTGATCATGAATGTTAGATGTTTGATGTGTCTAGAATTTGATGTGAATTGAGTTGAAAGTTTTCGAATAAGGAACCGAAGAAATAATAAAGATTTAAGAGGTGTTATACTAAGTATATTGTCATGTTTAGCTAGCTGCACCCTAATTGCGTAACTCACGATTCATCATAATCTGTTTCGTTTTGAAACGGATTGTTAAACCATTGGTTCATATGTTCGAAAAATGTGTCTGCTCAACAATGTAAATAACGCAATGAATATTGTTGAACTGTGAAAACGAAACCGATTATGATTAATCGTAAGTTACGCAATTAGGGTGCTGGTGTGTGATTTTATTTATTTTAATCACAATTATTATCTCCTTTATTTCATTGAAATATACATATACGTTATATTTGTAAATATTAGGATTAAAAAAATATACAAAAATTTCAAAATATAAAAATTGTAGCCCATCGGTATCGGGAACAGGGACCAAGCTACCGGTGGTCAGGGCTGCTGAGAGTCCTCTCGTAGCAGCCCTGACCTCCTCGATACTTCTGGATCAAGCCCTTGATCCAGCTGCCTAACGAGAGCCTCCTGAGGTCTGGTCATAATTATTATTACTTAGTTCGGTTGTCGGATCTATTTTCTCAGCAGTTTGGTTGTCGGATCTATTTTCTCAGCAATTCGGTGGTCGGATCTATTTTCTCAGCAGTTCGGTTGTCGGATCTATTTTCTCAGCTCTATCATTGTAATCAGTCGTTAGTATTTTCTAGTAATTTGCCCTTATAGTTGACTACTAAAATGTGAGATGTAAATTGTTTGGAGTTTGATTGCAATTTGTGACTCATAGCAGGAACATAAGTAGATACTTAGTCGATTTGGATACTCATGGAGATAAAAGTGATAGATTTCGGAACTAACAGGGCCTTAAGATGTTGGTCAGAAAACAATTACGTAGCAACGATTGCTATAGCTAATTCCAATCAGTTGATTAGTGACTTACGCGGTCTGATAAGCAACACTTTTTAATTATTACACCAGACTTGTAGTTTTAAACGGTTTGCAATTAAGACAGCTATTAATACGAACAATTTTGTCAGTTAAACTTATTTAAAATTCACACATCTTGCTCCTTTTCGTAAAAACTAATTAATTTTACAATTACTCACATAGAGATAAAAGTCAACTTAATTATTTTATAATATAAATTGTCGGTAAACTTCACAAAATAAAGATATAAGTTCTATTTAAGTAGTCCTACTGGTATTTACATAAAAACCCACGGAATTTTGTCCAACCAGCTAATTCCAAACCTATCAGCTTTCAGTTAAAGTTCAGTTTTCCTAGCCGCTATTTTCAGATCAAACGTTCTGCCGAAGTAGGGGTAAAAACACTTATTTTTTTCATAATGCTAGTACAGTTTAATTAATATGCCTTATAAGAGCAAAGCGGTCCACTTGAATGAAAGCAGATCAAGTAATTATACCGTTTTTTTGTCACCAATGGCGTCGCTTGGTGGCGGAATGACGGAATCAACAAGTACCGGCTGTTGTTTACGCCATCACTTATAAACGGGATAAGCAGAAGTGCCTGGGGAGCAAAAACATCCCTTTGAACGTCTTGGAAGCGGCTACGGTTTGATCGGTGATTGGCAGGCGAAGTGTCTTTAGCTAGGTATTTAAAGACTTGAGTGTCTCAACGATGTGTGATAAAAAACTCCCGTTTAATTATTATATCCACGTCTAGTGCAGAACACAAGACTCTTAATGAAAGCCACCATTAATGTTATAGACATAATTACCACGAATTATCCAAAAAGTTGATCAAAACGACGGGTTTTTGTTTCTGGCTTTTAATTTTACTCTTTTTATTGGACGCCTCGATCGCCATTATGTTATGAGTGCCTTCTTCGCTATTAGAAGAAGGTTCGTCGTTCCCCGTTAGTAGTGAGTGAATTTCCCTAAGAGGCATAAGTAAGAACTACCAGAACTGATTACATTTGCTTTATTTGTTTATAACATTAAATCAATATACATTAAATCCACAACGCTCCAACCTCTCCCAAAATACTAATACGTTTTTAAATACTCTCCAATTTCCAAACCGAAAGTCAACGACGATGGTTGCGACAACCAAAACGCGACTTCTGCCAACCAATGGCTGTTGGGTAACCGATAATTCGACACTTGAACAATTAGGATTTGAAAAGAGTTTAAATCGTTAGCGCGCGACGTTTGGAAATACTTACAGATACTTTTGAACTGATTTCTGGGTATTTAACCGAGTTTGTTGATGGATTATCTTTCTTTCAACTTGACAGACAAGGACAAAAGGTTATAGTTAGGGATTAAAATGGTTCTAGTTGATTGCACTGTCAACTGTCACTGTCACATTGAACTGTCTCTGTGAAGTTAAATTGTTAGGAAGATTTTCTTTTTCTACGATAATTGTTTACCTCGTTCATGTATTTATAATATTGACCTAAGCAATTGTCCCTAATTCTAAAACAATAGAACTGCATTTTTTTGCATGTGTTCTGAATTCACCGAGGAAAGTTTTTACTTGGTTTTTCTTTGTAGCGATTGTGGCGTTAATTTTTAAACGACGTTTTGTAATTACTTAAGGAACATTCTTTCCCAGAAAAGAACTTGAAGTTAAATGGATATTATTTTTCTTGTACAACAATATGACAATGATACTATCAATTCTTTGTACATAAGAAGTGAAACTGTTAAATCATATGTGGAGTTGGTCTGTGCTGATAATAAGCTCGATTTGTAATAATTATGTTGCATACAATTATCGATGGCAAGCGTTGCATTGTGGATTGTCGGCACGCAATCGCCCAGCGGTGGTATACGATATGGATAACAACAGCAACCTACTTGGGTGTGGTAGTGTTCACCACGCAACCGATCAACCGACGGCAGACGATATGCTTAGCAGCAACCTACTTCAGTCGTTGGATAACCTTTAAATTTATGATTAATTGTGTTATGTCATGTTGGCGCTATCTTATGTAAAAGGCCTTTTAGCTATAAATGGTGATGTATTATTTTATAACCAAAGATGAACGCTAAATGAGTTTCAATAAAAATGGTAGTATTTTCTAAATTCAAGTTATGGTCATCAAATCATAATTAATTTCTATTTGGCATTTAAATTCACAAATCCGTCCTAAATATTATTTACAAAGAAAAAATATTTTAAGCTATAAGGATATTTAACAATGTAAGTAAATCAAAGTAAGTACCTCCATTTTGAGAGAGGCCTTCGTCCAGCACTGCGATTGGCTGTTGACGACGATGGTGGTGCGTTACATAGAAATAAAAATAAATCATCATTAATAGAGCATTGTTCTGGTTTTTCTAAAGTATCAAGTTGTGGTTCCCAAATCGAATTTGAAAATTAAAAAGGGTTTCTATGAAAGGAAATTGCTGTAATTGATTCAGCGTAAAGTCCACAGCTGTACATGCGCTTCGTCCAAGTTATGCCATTATTTAGCAGCTCGTAGGTAAAAGAACGTTTAATTTAAGACTTTATCTAGCTATATGTATGTTGGGGACCAATTAAGCTTATAAAAAATCTAGTGTAAATTTAAATGACTACGCCTGAAACTTTAAATGATCTCAGAGCTTCATACGAAAAAGGCTGTTAGAAAAGCCACACTACGAGAAACAACCTACCTCTTCGCAGATCGGTGCGTGACTAACACCAGCTACATATAATTTGATCAATTCACCAATGACCCAATTAAATAAAACCTTAAATCGATTCAACACATAGAGGACCACTCAGACAATTGTCATTGTCCATTGTACGTAACCTATTACGTGTCGCAGGACAGAGCTTATGTTCTTGTACCAACCGTGGGACCGTTTCCCACGACGACTGCATTGTCTCACTCATTAGTCGCTATTTTTTTAATAACACTTTATTATAAGCATAATGGTCAATTGTTCAATAGAATTTCGATTTTTCAACGAGGTCAGTATGATAGATCGCTGTTGATGCTGATACGCACGGGTAATGTTTCGTTTGATTTTCACATGATTGTTTCATGTTTGAATCAATAGTTGAATCAATCGGTTGGGTTATTTGATTGATTGGAGATTGATATGGCTTTTTGTGCGTGTTTGTGTGAATCTGGGGATTTGGTAGATGTGTAATTGATGAGTATGTTGCGTATCATGGTTGCGGTAATTGGCTTATGTTTAGAGCCTACAAACCTATGAGTTGGCCAATTATGGCGCCAATTATTTCTAGTGATAATGATGCATTTTATTATTAAACAGATAGGTACAGATAGTTATAGAAGATAAATGCGAGTCATATAGTTCATTTCAAAAAAGCACTAAGCACAGCATCTTTATACATTTTTTGAGCTACCTAAGATATCTAAAAGTATCCGCCTTATAACTGGTACAGTTACCTACACAATACATCTATTTTCTATTTAAAATACTGCCAAAACTTTGATCACGGTGAAAGCCGAGTAACAAACAATACTCAAGGTGTAAAAGCATTGTTAGCTACATCTACAATTAGTATTGGTCGAGCATCGATACCGTTTACTATAGTTGCCGATAGATGGCAGCAGTTGCCTCTTTCAAGCATTTTGCGTATCCGCAATAAATACGAGTACCTAGTATTGTAAATTATAATTAGGCGCAATATGCTTTCACTAACTCATAGTTAGGTTAATTTTATATTTTAAAATGGTATTTGTAATGTGCCCCATGACACTTTGTAAGCAATGTAGACGTATTATATTTGTCACACAAGTTACGAATTACTTACGATGTGCGGACAACTTTGATTTTTTGAGAAACAATAGAAGCAATGCTTTTGATTTATTCGTGAGGAATACGTTTTAAAACGCATATCTATCGCAAATCACGATATAGTAATTTATGCATTATCAATTAATAATTTGACAACTTGATTAATTTTCATACGTAGTATAGCATAAAAAAAAACAAACTAGGCTGAGCGTCAGCACTTTTTGAACGTCAAAATTCTGTAAGACAGTCCCCTAAAACGCCCACCGGTCACCACTTCCTAGTGCTTTAGCTGGGAAGAAGAAGTGGCGCAACAAACAGTATAGGTATCATAATAAGGGAATATGATATAACCAGCCTATAATCTTCCCACTCCTCCTCTCGGTGAGAGGGACCGGGCCGCAACATCACGCGGGCCTTGTGCGGGTTTGTAGATAACACATGTCTTCAAATTTTTGGTTCTAAGACATCCCGCTTTCCCGACGAAGGTTTTCTTCACCGTTTTGAGAGAAGTAGTTATTAAATAATTTACACAAAATATACCACTAGTTTGGGTTCAAACCTACGACCTAAAACTAGTGAATAACGGCCGCTAGAAATGTGCCGCAACTTTTCTATCTCTTCTCGATTTTCATACATACATACACACATTACAACATTTCTAAATACAACTGTGTTCCTCTGATACTCGTAAGAGATATCTGACATTATTTTATTCGTTTCAGGTAAGCACAACTGTTAAATTGCGAATATTTGACTTACCGGATCATCGTTTCAACCTGCAATCGTGCAATGCTGAAGAAATGATCGCAATTACAGCAGCAAGTGGTCGAGATGGAAATAGTAACAGGTACCCGCTATGATTTGGAAACGAACTATATATCGCATTTTACTTTCTGCTATTTCCATTCCTTTGACATTATTTATGGACACTTACCTGTTGCAAGCGCTTAACCACGATTATAGTGCTTGCAATGTATGATAACATTATGACTGATCCAATGGGCATCCCCTCCGCGGTATACGTACGGTAGGTACCCACGTGCCCTATTTTCTGTTTTAAACTTGATGCATCATAAAGTTTTATTCACATGTGTGTTCTTATTACATAAACATCCTTAAATCGTTTTTTATAAGCAAACTACATGTACGTATGTGTAGCAATGCAAACTGGCAGGATTTTTTGTGGGTCTATAAATTAATGAGATACAAGAAATAGGTGTTACTTAAGAATGATATGTGACTTCAAGTGTCATCGGTCATTCATCGGTCACGAATCACGGATGTAGTAGAATTTTATATCTTATTGCTCTTATATTAGCAGACGAGCTGCAAATTAAAAGATATGTAGATTTATAGTGCACATATGGTTTTATATGGACGAGTTTTAGGAATGAGATAATTTTTGCACTATTATCGTTTTCATATGCCTTGTGGACAGGCTTTGTGTAGCTTAGTTTAACAAAACTTGAAGTACTGTGAATTTGACATCCTCATTAAGTACTGTCTAGCTTAAAAGAGTAGTTTGAGAAGGCGGATTTGACTAATTCTTGCTAATCTTCTAAACGCTTATATCATTAATGCTTTTTTATCTGATAAGCTGGATTTCTTTCTTCCAGACATTATGACAGACTTACATTTGAAACAGCGGATTTAAAGATTATCTCCAAGAATGAGTCGTAAAGATAACACAGCCAAACAAAAGCCAGTAAAGGTACTCACTGCACGTATGAAACTAAATTTTAGCAACATCTAATTAAACTGAAAATAGACCATCGGCCATGAAAACGCTAGAGAGATTTAAAAGAGAGAGAGAGAGAGAGTGTTCGAAATACAAATACGTAATGTCTGAAGTTTTGCTCAGTTGATGACTATAGGCATGCCTCCTTACGTGGGATATAATCCTAACTGGCGAAATCTGGGTACACAAATAGGTGCACCTCTGCATAACCCTACCGGGAATACAGGCGTGATGTTATGAAGATATAGGTTTATATGTATAGCTTGTTGTTTTAGCCAAATTATGCGATGTTTAATGACGGAAGAAATTCACGGCTTAGTATAAGTTTTCAGCGCGTGCCGACGCTCAGTTACCGTGTAAGTACCTATATACGCCAGTTTTCCCTATTTCTTCAAGAAGTATGTTTTGAAGATAATTGTAATGCTAGACTCGCTATATTTACAGTTAATTAGACCTATTAAGCTTGACTTAATAAGCCCTAATTAGTTGATACTATTTAAATGAAGTGTTAAATGGCATTTTATGTCTTTTCAGTACAAAAGACATAAACGCATTCAAAACAGTGGAAATTTCTATTATTATTTGTAATTATTGTATTGTCGATTATTAATAGTAGCTTAAAATAATAGTGACAGTTTCACACTTTACTTAATAATAACTGATAAGAGAGATATAATTTACAGAATTGCAATGTGACATTTAAATATTTAAGATAACATAATTCGTACTGTCTGCATTTCTGCATCCTTAATCAGAATTATTATCTATTCGTTTATTATTAAAAGTAAATAATAGATAAATCATGTTATTTTTAGGAATAATCATAACGTTATTTGTATGATAATATGTTCAATTCGCGGGAGGCGTGGTTGCAATGAATCTCGTTTTAGATTCAAACGCCTCTTTTCATTAAATTGAACTTCATTCGATATTTATGTATGTTGTCTGTTTGTTTAGTTTGATGTTATACGTGTATTAAATAATGCATTTGAAGTAATAAAAATTAATCATTGTATTTCCTCGATATAAATAATTAGAGTATTAAACTCTTATTATTTATTTAGTTTTTGTGTCAATTTAATTGATGACTTACATATTGTTCTTAAATTATGAACAATTGAAAAATGATTCACAAAATTCCGCAAAGTTTGAAATAGTCACAAAGTATTCCACTAAAAGACTATTTTGCACTTACATGCAATGTTTATCTACGATTTTGTCGATAATTGTGCGTTACTCAATTTTCGGAGAATGCGCTAAAATATTATTCTCATCAATATACTATTGAAATAGTTAAATATTAAACTAGTTTTGAAAATGTCTTTTTCTAAATCGTCAATGTAATGGGAAAATGTGCCAGAGCGCCCGTTTATGTCTTTTGTAGGGAGAGTTTCCCAAACTGAATGCCGCCCGCCGCGTTTGAAACTGGCATACATGTTCAAAATTAATTATTTCAGTTTTCTTGATTTTTTGTCAGTAAATCATTAATTTTACATAGAGTATGAATTAGTTTAGATATTTCTTCTATTATAAACATGTTTAAATTTTCATTTAGTATCTAAACAGATGAGAATAAACTATTTAGAGACCTAACATTTAACTAGCCTATTTGGACTAACGCTAAAATATTTTAAGTAAACACCGCTTACCTTAATATCTTTGGTGTGTGCACAATATCAGAAGGCCGCAGTTTTCCGAAAAATCCCACTGTCACTTCACAGTAAAAATATTTGCTCTCAATTTTTTAAGTCAATAAAAATATCACTAAGGCGACCCGCATACGTGGTATTTCAATTACGTATGCTATCGATTTCAAATGTCACAGTCCAGTCACTTTCGATGAAAACAAACAAACGAAATGTCGCCGCGTTCAATTTACATCTGACGTATAACTGAAAACGCAAACTGAAATCGCGACGATGCAACTACCGCACTGCTACGTTTATTGTTTCTGCTATTGACACATCATTTTAACAGTTTTTTTTATAACAGTCTATATTAAAACCTGCTCTAAAAATAAATTTTGAGCGGAGCACTGGCATCTTCTATTGACGGGATTGAAATCGCGCGGCCGATTTCATTTTCGAAATTCAAAAATTTTCGAACACGGGTGGCGTGTGGCTGGAGCGGCGCGCGCGCACGAATGCTCACGGAGGTGGACTCAGAGCTTCGAACGCTGTGGGGGCGTGGTTAACTTCTAACGCAACATCTATCTCTCGTGCTATCCTTGTCTGGCGTGTGTTATTGGAAATGCTTGCGTCTCCTTCTCTATTACCGGTGCGTTACCGGTCCATAGGTATGGTTTGGTGGGATCGCGTGAACTTTGCCACTGCGCCCGAGCCTCGTACTGTGATTAATAAAACGATACGCGACGTTATAGATCGCACCGCGATAATCGTAACTCCACAGTTTAATGCGTTGCGTCGCCTTTTAAATACAACATATGCGTTTTTGTTTTTAAAGCGAGTGAGTAATTATTTAATGTCTAGCGATCACTGTGTCTATTGACATCTATTAATAATAATGAGGTGCGACCATTTCATATTTTTGTTCATCTTTACAATTTGTACTCTTCTAACAGTCAATGTGACTTGAATGGCCTCACGATATAATAAAATTAAACAAAACTTAGATCTTTGTTGCTAAAAAATTAAAGGATTCTTTGTTTTAATTGATTATATTAATCGTTCAAATTATGTTGCTATTAATTTAGGTTTATTGGAGTTATTCAACAATTAAGGTTAACATGTTTTCCTAGAATAATCGGTTATAGTTTTAACAGATACGGTATGTATGTAGGTAGGTATCAAAGTAGGGTTCGAGTAAATATTTCATTTCACAAGGTGCACATTATTTAACAGGAACCCTTAAAACAAAATATTACTTTAAAAATGAACTAAATCATAACAAAGTCGCTCCATTAACAAACGAGCTTACCGTTATAAAACTTTCTTTTGTGAATAAAAAGGTTTTAAAAAACCCTGCAACAGTTGTTGCAAAACTTTTTAAGAAACAATCGTAGGCTGCAATTTGTAATTAAAAAAGTTAACAAAAAAAACCTTTTCGCTTCTTATTACCGTTTTGCTGGCAGAGACGCGATTTCGACATTCGAATTTCGAATGTTTATTTTAGATTTAACCCTCACGCTATGTTTCATGAAAACTAACTAAAATATTATTTTGACTAGAATGTGAAAAGTGAGAAGTATACCAACTTAAAAACATTATATTTTAACTTGGTATACTTTTCTTAAGTAAGCAGTTTTGAAGTGTACTTAAACACGTTTTCAAAGTAGTGATAAAGTAATGTCAATATAATGTGTAAAGGTTCTTAGGTTGTTTCATTGTACATTCAACCGTTCGTAATAATCGATTCTCGTAGAAACTAGCGATTTTTAATCGGATTAGTTATTCGTTTGTTTTGTCAATAGTGATCCTTGTTAGTGACTTTATTTTTCTGAAAAATCAATTGATTTTTGAGAAAAATAAAGTTCATGATGTCGTTTATATTTTTAATCCTGAATTATCAAGAAAGAGTCTTTGGAATTTGTGTTTACCTACTTTAGGCATGTTTTTTGATGTGCTCGATCAAAACCATTTCTAATGAAATGTTTATCTTTCAACAATGAAAAATGGTGATAAATTGGTTTCCAACAATTTATCACACGTATTCAATATTAACTTTTAGCTTTATAAACTAAAGTTTCATATGATACGTATTAACATTACTTGCTTATCACCTCGCGCAGATAAATTAATTTAATAAACATTAATAATCATCATTGAGATATAAATAATGAGCTTACAATAAGTGATTCGTGGTAAAACTTACATACATACGTACGTAAACCGCATAGCTGAAACTGACTCAGGCTTCTTCTGTGCTGATGACACTAAGCGTAAAAGATAGATTGATGCTCTTTTTATGTTTTTACACCTAGTGCGATCAGCAATTCTTGTGGAGTTTAGTAAATGTTGAGTATATCACTATATACATACGTATATTTACTGAATATTAGCTGCAGGCTTAGCACGAGCACCGATTTGTCGACGGAAGAATAGACATGACTATTAACTAAATGGTGTACAATAGAATAAGACAACTATGTTTTTCCAATAATTATCACAGTTATGCGTTCTATACGAATCATGATTTTGTAGATAATCGTATATTATTTTTTGGCCGTCGAGTAGAAAGTTTGTTGTCAGTGTGATTTTGACAGTTTGGGAAGAAATATTCTTCTAAAATAGTCTACATTTATAAGGACCTAGACAAAGATCGTTAGAAACGAAATATAAAATTACAGATTGTGGAAGGATATCTACGGTGCGATGTGAAAAATGGAGCAACGAAATGTCACTTTTTATTGAAAAAAGCACTGTCTATTCTTCGTAGAAATAGAAAGCGTCATGCTAAACCTGCTGGTACCTGCGACTTTGTCTACGACTTTTCATCATTTTGAATTCAAGCATTTAGGTTGAAAAGTAGACTTCTCCAGATCCCAGGCTATCTATATCTGTCAAATAACGAGCGGTATTCGATTTTAGGCGTTAAAAGTACAGACTGACAGTTATTTTCGCATTTATAATATTGTATTCTATTAGTGTGGAAGTATGGTATGGATTGACTGGTAAGCATTTAGTGTCGTAATTTTTTAGTTGGTTTAAAAAGCAGAGACGGGTTCTTCCTAAAGCGTGATATCGTAGTTTGCGCTAGCGCTTAGCCGCGCTCTCGGTAAGATTGTATCTTTTGCTTCCGATATTACAGTGCGTCGCAGTCATCGTGGTGAAGGGCTTGAGATCTGAACTTTATGATGAATGATGATAAACACAAAATAGTGTTTCACACCTAAGTTTAATGATTTAATAATTTCCTGAACACTTTTACTTTCTATAGTTAGTTGTTTGTACAGTCAACGACCAAACAACACTTATTACTATGACATAAAGGCGCTGCCTATGTCAAATTGCGAAAATAAATGTGCGTTCGATTGTTCTAGGTCTGAAATATTTGTGTTTGACACGAAAAGTAATCTGCACTTCTATCTTAATTATAAAACGTTACCCTTTAAGACGAAGTAACCTCCCACAGTCATTATGTTGATTTTAAACCTGCACTATAGAAAATTATCGTAATATTTAGCATACATGAATACCTAGCGTATTTACCTGTTATCTGTCATAGTTCAATATATGACTGTTTTACATAATGTAGGGACATGCAAGTAGATGTTATTTATATTACATACTTTACATATGTAATGCCATCTAGATTTACAATAGTATAGCGCAAAATACTCGCATTAGCCTGGAATCAGCATAAAAAGATTAAGGCAGAAAATCAGCACTTTTTAAATTCCAAAATTACTTGAGACAGACAGTCTCCCAAAACGCTATCCACTTCCATGTGCTTTACCTGGGTAGCAGAAGTGGTGCAAGTCCCCTTCCAATGTCCATTCAATTTTATTTATATTGTTAAGTAATCAAAGAAGCTCTTTAATTAACAAATTAATATTTAGAAATTGTTCAGGGTGACATGGCTCATCTTAAGTGTAACTTACAAACTAACGAAAGAAGTAATGAACGAAGCTTTCGCAAAAAATCTAACATTTTTATGAGCAGTATGTTTTAAGTGTACTAACAAACTCATAAAACTGTTACCCAATATTCCTGTTCCAAAAAACAAAAGACACAAGATGATCCATTTAAAATTGCAACCCTAACATTTGCACAAACGCCGCTTATAAAAAAGGTGTGAGTAAAAAATAGCAAAACACCGACCAACGATTCGCAGAAAAGAAATTTTGCGCAAAACATTAAAACAGAGACAATTTTATATTAATTGTTTTATTAGACACTGTTATGGACAGTTAGTTTTACAAACAGTGAACGTTTTTTACTGTGTAGGGTAGTCCTTAGTGGGAAGGTCCGTTACTTCGTACCCGTGACGTCCGGCAGCTCCTTTTTTTGACAGTTTTTTTTTTTTGAGACCGTTAGATTAGGAAAACGGGTTTGAGGCCTGGAAGAAACATCTCGTTTTTTTTCTAATGCGTTTCTTATAAAATCATATGAAAGATGCAATCTGATGATAAATGTATTTCGTGGTTTCTACCACATTTATAAAAAGTAAGTACTTAGTAAGTACTTATCATGAGTAATACAGAAACCATCAACAAAAATCTAGCTCAATGACAAAGATTACTAAGTTTAGCACCATACCGTGTATACATAAACAGAATTATGATCAAGTAATGAATCAATTAATATATCGCATCGACATATTTTCTATTTTATTTCCTTGTGCGGTTCATGTTTAATGTATTAAGGATGCAAACCGGGCATATCGCCAATATTGTGAGTATTGTGACCACTCACATCCGTGAACTCGATGGGGTTTCTGATGATATACATTGTTCTTACTCATTCCTGCTTTTTACCATAAGAAGTATGTAGAACTTTAATATATATGTATTGTTTATCTCGTACTTTTTGTGGACGTTAGATGTACCTAAGTATTACTAAGGTTGTCGGTCGTTTTTACATTAATACAATAGTAAAAATGGGTGTAGAAGCTTTCAATCAATTTTAATTTCCAATTCCGATATTACTGTGCTTATATAAACGTGCTTAAAAGCGCAAATGTTGCACCTTGTCGATAAAATCAGACACCGCTATTATAACACAAACACTTCCATTTTAAAGTTACACCTGTTTCAAAAACAACATATCTATCCCAATACAAACGAACATTAAAAAACGTACTATCACCAAAAATAAAAAACAAAACGAAAAACTGTAGATAGCCCAGTTTCAATGTTGACCCGTACCAGTAACTCATGCAGCGACTTAAACTAAATCCTTACACGACATTTTTTTTTAATAAATCTATTTGGTACATAAATCTTTTGGTCGAGATTAGATCTTTATACATCTCAATTTTACAATAAATTTATGTGTGTCGGTGTACTCGGTATATTTATCGTGGTAGTGTACCTAATATGTCGTTATAACAGATAATGTCCGTATAGGTATTGGGTAACGGTATACAGTTTGGTACTTTATTTTTGGACGGTGAAGTGTAAAATGTAAGATTTTTTAAAGGTTTCGTGGGTTTTCACGAACAATTACTTAAGTGTTATTAAAGTTGGTAAATTATTCAAAAAGCCTTGAAAATTCGCAAGTTTTTACCAACCTAACTAGTATAAAGCGACTCTGTTTTCAATGATATTTGTATTATTGGTGTATGCAAAGGTGGTCTGCAAAAGTCGACCTTATGTGGTGTAGGCTGGCAGTAAATTAACTCTGGTTGCATTCGAACAGTCGAGCTATAGAATAAGTTTTCAAATATTTTCTACTAAGTTTATGTTTTGAATAAACGTGGTAAGTAATGTTATATGATTCCACAACCCCCATAATTAATTACAGTATCTAGTCCTAGGACATACGTACTCCTTTTGTTTCATACATGAACGTAAACGAAACATATGTATGTACGGATCATAGTAGGTGGTGTACTGTAGTTTCCGCCTTCCTATATGAGTAAAAAGAGTGAGTTTATGTGTGTATGTTGTGTATGCACCCAGGCCCTGATAAAACTGTTGAAAGCAGTATATCGTAAAATTCAAATTTTCTGAAAGTTCGTATCTTATTTTAATTAAAGTGGTGATAACAGATTGTCTTTTAGCGTCAAAAGTGAAGCTAGACAGTTTAATTTTCAGACTCACCTACATGTACGTGAGAGTTTGTAAATCACTACATATTATAAAACAAAGTCCCCCCGCCGCGTCTGCCTGTCTGTCTGAACGCGTTAATCTCTGGAAATACTTGTCCGACTAAAAACATATTTTTGTATTTGATTGCAATTCTTCAGAAAGATCAAAAGCTATGACCCAAACAAAAGAAAAAAAAGTCAGAACTCGACGATGAAGTAATAGCATGGCGATGCACAGCGACGCGATGGATCGGTTGCCGAATACGCGGACGGCATCGCGGGCAAAAGTAGTTCAAGATAATTATGATAGCGCCCAGTAAGTACGTTATAGTAGAAGTTATCTCTATTTTGGTTGTCAAAATAATTTGTGGCCATAAAATCACATTCGCAGTCATAATATATATTTTGATACAAATAAGTAGCAAAAAATTACAATATCCGATATTTTGTCACCAAATTGAGACAATAAATTGACAAATTATCTAAAAAGATGTATCTTTTATGCAAAATTATTGATGTTTTTCATTTGATTATGTGTTAGTAATCTAGTTTTGTATTTCGATATTGTGACATTTTAAGAAACTGAATGCTAATTTAACGATGCGAATCAAAGGTTATTGTACAAATCAGATTATAGTATTGATCTTAAAACAACCATTTACTTGAAACGACAGCAAGTTTGCAAAGATATGTTTTATTGCATGCATTTTTAGACATTATTCAAAATTATAAATCCTTTTGACACGTTTGCAAAAAGACACAAATATCCATTAAAATATATAAATAAACACGTATAGAGAAATGAACAAACTTGAAAATATTTCTGAAACCACATACAATAGCGGACACATAAAAAGACCCAGTTCAATATGAAACTAAACTGAACATTATTTACAAAAGCTCACATTGAATTACAAACTTTGCTTTCAATCTTGGAACTAGTCCTAGAAATATACAACCTGTAAGAATAAAACCTCTCTCCACGGATCTCCAAAGCATACATTCCCAGTTAGTATTAACACATTTCCGTAGAGATACGAACGACAGTTACTGGCTGTTAATCCGATACGCGATGCTTTAGGGAGCTCGCTGCGATTTATGAACGACACCGTGATTAATGGGCACAGCAGAGTATGTATGGACGTATGGGATACTGCCCTTGGAGGGATTTTGGGAGGTTATGTATAAAATATTACGATTAAGTTTATTTATAGCTCAGTGGTGATGTATTTCATGTACGAGACTGAAAGCGGGGATGATGAAGATGGAGCAAGGAAAAAATTAAGAAAACCTTGCAAGGAATGCAGAAGCGAAGTAACATCCTAATTTAGCTTTAGAAAATTGTTATAAACGTTCTTGAAATAAAGCGACATTAGAAGAATAATAATTTAAAATAAATTAACAATCTCTCAAAACGGTGAAGAAAAACATGGTGAGGTAACCGACATGTCCTACGACCAAAAGTTCGAAGACGTCTATCAACATCCACCGACATCTTCCAACCGGCGTCCGCGTGGTAGATATCAGCCTTGTCCCTCTCACAGAGAGGATGCCTGTGTCCTAGCAGTGGGGAAATTATAGGCTGATTATGCTAATTGTGCTAGATGAATCAATAGTAAAATAACTCATGGGATTGTTAACCACCACAAGCAAAAAAAATAATCCTCAAACCTGGTCACCAGCCCACTTCCTTACCGTTATTCTCACTACAAATTCCCAGTTGACTTACAAGTTACAAGTAAAACCAAAAAAGTTGGCAACGAACAGTCATATTTCAAAAAACTGCCACATCCTATTCAAGAAACCCAGCACGTGTTCTTTACTCAGGTAAAGAACACGTGCTGGGTTCAAATATTTGGGTCAGCCCAAATATTTGATTTAAACATCAAAACAGAAAAAAAAGATTACCATTAATAATGAAACCGCACCAGTTCCTGCTAACGATGTTTTTAATCAGGATCAAAATAAACAATTGGAGAAGTGACAACTTTTGTCATTCTTTCTTTGAAGTAATCCTTTAGGGATGGAACTGGTTTTTGTTCAGTTCGTTTTGTAGCTATGATTTTAATCCGTGAGAAGAAACGTGTTTGCGGAATAGCATTTAGATGAGGATTTAAATTGTCTTTATTTAAGGTTTCCGATTCTGCTAATGATGATATCTAAATGCTGTTAGGTTAACTACTGAGTCACTTAAGGGCAGACGGTGGAGATTAACGTGATTATAAAACTTAATCTGCAATAACTCCTACTGCGTTTTTGGTATAAATCTTCTGGAATTTGTTGAATATCTTAGATTGTCAATAGAATTAGTGTAGTTTTTTTTGCATATGAAGTTCTTTTTAACCGACTTCAAAAAGAAGGAGGTTATCAATTCGACATGTTTTATATTTTTTTTTATGTATGTTCGGGCATAACTCCGTCGTATATAGACGGATTTGCAAAATTATATTTTTGTTCGAAAGGGGTTTATTTCGAAATGGTCCCATATAAATTTCATATAGATCTGATGATGCGTTTCGGAGACAGACAACGGAACTCTTCAAAACATTACAGCAAATCAACCGCGAATGCGGCTATCGCATAAATATGCATTGTTTTGACCCTGAGGATGATGAAATTTCGAATTGGTGTGGCGTAGGTAAATAAAAAGTGAAAAATAAAAACTTTTTTCAAAAAAATATCAACCGACTTCTAAAAAAACACTACAAAGTGCAAAATAACGCGGTGACAAAGAATTAAAATACCAACACGTCTAAAGTCACCAACTTCCGAAATTAAAGTTATTTTGCACATTGTAGTGATTTTTTGGAAGTCGGTTGATATTTTATTGATTTTTTTTTTCTATTACATATTTGGGTAAGGCGTTTAGGCAGTAATTTGTAATAGGCTGCTTATACTAATCGATATTCTCTTGTTTACTTATTTATCAAGGCACATAACGACTCGTTCTCACAAACATGAACAGAGAGCTCAGTCTTATTTTGTAAAGCACTATAGTAAACTTATCACGTAAAGATGTGCACAGCACTCACATGATTTTCCAAATTGATTTACAAGGTAATTAAAGTTATAAAAACATTTAAAAAATCTAGTAAGTTAGTAAGAATAAAATCAATTGAGGTAGAAATATAAAAAAATCAAATAAACTAACAATATTAAATCAATTGAATTGGTTTGTTTTCAATTGTGATTTTATATGCTTCATCCATAAGCAATGTTTGTAGCCCAACCATTGAAATATTTCCATACCATTCCCAACACATACCATGACCAACATTGTCAATTCCAAACGCAATCTCGATTCACTCAGCGGACCCATCCTCGCCAATACATAACACATATATTTCAACATTAAGCCTCACGATAGCACTGACGCGAAATTTACTATTACTACAACAAATTTCCTTATTTAACGGAATCTACGCTTTATCGGCACTTGAACCTGTGACCCGGTGTAACACACGACTACTTATATCCACGGAGTTATAGCTGGGTTATGAGTAAGCGTGCAAATCTCCTGCGAGGCTAAATTATTCATTTAGATAATGGGTACAGTTAGTTTTATTGAATTCCCGTGGAGTGGTCGGTTTATGTGGTCTGCAGTGTAGTTGGTTCGAGTGGATTCAGTTTTCTGTATCCTTGCTTCTTTTACTTCGTGACAATTTAAAAAAGGTGCAAATGTCTAATTGACAAGCTTCTGTTCATTGATATTGTTTTGCCATCTAACACATATGACCTTTTCATTAAATTTAAACTATATCAATCAGTCTGTATTGCCTTATGCCAATGGTTGGATCGGCTACCAGTCCTACTGGATTCAGCCGAATACCAGTATTTTACATAGAGAGACTGTCTATCTGACCTCCTCAACCCAGTTACTGGGTAACACGATATCCCTTGGTAAAAGATAAGATGTCATACTTTCAGGCTTCTGACTTCCCGTAACGATTGTCAAAGATCTACAAATGACAACTGAGACCAACGGTTTAACGTGCTTTCCGAAGTACGAAAGGATCTCGGTATATATGATGACTGGTCCATCCACGGATTGACTTTGGCCAGAGCAGCTTAATCCTCGATCGCTGTTATTATTTAGCCTCAAGCCCCTCTTTTTTACCCACCTACGGCGAAGAAAAAGGAGGGTTACGATTTTCACCGTTATTTTAACTGTATTGAACGATGGATCCACAAATCATACCTCATTAACACTTTGGAAGTTATGAGCGTGATCTAATACATGATAATTTTGTTACACTTCATCATTATTATGCCCACATTCATCGCCCACAGTCCACTACTGGGCACAAGCCTCCTTTTTATTGGCTTAATCGAGATTTATTAGTTTAACCCCTTTACGTAGCTGCTCTGCTATTATCTAAAATGTCGTGATGGCCTAGTGGTTAGGGCTTTGCCTCTCATGCACAACGTAGTGTGTTTACATCCGGACAAATAACAACGTGACTTATTTCGTAGACCATTCCTTTATACTTTCTGAGTTTTTCTTAGACATTAACTGACATCGGTGAAGGAAAAACATCGTGAGGAAACCTGCACCCTAATTGCGTAACTCACGATTCATCATAATCTGTTTCGTTTTGAAACGGATTGTTAAACCATTGCTTCATATGTTCGAAAAATGTGTTTGCTCAACAACGTAAATAACGCAATGAATATTGTTGAACTGTCAAAACGAAACCGATTATGATTAATCGTGAGTTACGCAATTAGGGTGCTGGGGTTATAGTTAATATGAGTTTTAAATCGCCAACCCATCATAAGCAAGCGTGGGGATCAATACTGATGCCTTCACTGTATGAGAAGAGACGATGTGCTACAGCGGGACAGTAATAGGCTGGTATTATTAACGCAGCTATTTCTTCTAAATCATCATCATCTACCTCCCTTTTCCCAACTATGTTGGGGTAGGCATCCAGTCTTACCGAATGCAGCAGACTTTCGGACTTCTAACGACCCGTAACGACTGTCGAAGATCCAAGAATGACAGACGGGACCAACAGCTTATTGTGCTTTCCGAGGCAAACTGGTCTTGGTATGGAAAGATGGTCATCCATTCACGGACCAATTTCTTCTGAATAATATATCAAAAAGTACTAAATTTTTTAATACTTTTATACTTAAACTTGAGGTCTTAAGACTTTCAACGAATCTAGCCAAATACGAAATGGTTTATAGATATCTGCATATGATAAACCATTATAATATTCGTTTTGATATGTTTATCAATATTACATTTAATGGAATTGGTTTAATGACTTAATTCAACATCGTTTTAATTCTAACAGCGATTAAAATGTAGTAAAATGTTTTATGAGTTTTTTACATATTATTAAGCTTAATTAACATCAGCTTAATACGCTTGTCGTTATAACGTTTGTAACTCAAAGATGGAAGGCATCATTTTTACTGATTATTTTTAGTTTTTTCTTATCTTTCTTCAATTAGTTATAGACCCAAATTGTTGCTTAGAGATTATATTTCAGAATATTGTCAATGTATTGTCACTACATCCATTTAGCCAAGTTTCTTCCTTCCGTCGTATCTGTTAGATGTTTCAATCCTTTTATATTTCTTCTACTTCTCTTTCAAAGCCATCTTTAAATCACCTTTCTAAACCTATTAAAGCAGTCACAATAAAGCTGCAAAAGCGCGTTATTTCCCTAAAAGCGGCCGATCTAATCCTCCATTACACTGTGACACTTATCCCTAAGATCGTCTAAAATATTTTGATACAATCGCGCACAGATAAATGTTGTCAATTTATCAATCGTCCGCTTCAATGCGATGCCCTCCGATCGCTCTGATAATTCCCGTACGCTACTTTATCTTAAGATTACCACGACGTCTTTATTTCGATATATTTTTTAGCTATTTAATTCGTCCGATTCTAATGTGTTGCAATTAATCAGTGACTACACGATAGAATCTTCATACAACCGGTTCCGATTGATATTCGGTACTATCCGCTGTTCTCACATCCTTTATGAAACGGTTTTGAGTGTGATTGTACCACGAGATAGCGTTTGAATCATAACATATGTGGGTAATTGAAAGAATATTTTCTTAATGAATTACGATATCAATATTTAATTGAACGATTGAGAGATAAGATCCAGTTTGGCGTGGTAAAGTTGAGTTTATTAAGGCAATTTGGTTTAGAAGAATTTGTGACAAAAAATGAATGGTTTTAGGAAGTCGTAGCTCAGTACTTGGAGGTATTAAGTGGACAAATATGCGGGAGGTTTAGTGTTGTCCACCAATCGAAGAAGCGAATGACAATTTTTTATGACTCTTTTAATGGAATCACCACGCTTAGCACACCGGTTGGCGCCAATAGGAAGTTTTTTTGTCATGTGAACCGCGCAGTTTCCTGTACAGTTCCAGTTTCGTTCCACTTGTGACTATTCACAATATGTATATGTAGAATATAAAATAGTTCAATAAACAAAGTTGGACTGGAACACTGCTCCTCTTGTATGGACAGCATATGTGTAGTTTTCTCTAAAGCATGTCTGTGCCAAAGAGTAGCAAAGTTATGCAGTGACTGACTGCCAATAGGTACGAGCCCATTAATCAGACTGACACCCTTTCTCTTGGACGAGTTACGAGTTTGATGTAGCATAGCATAAACATAATCAGACGTGAACGCTTCTACTGCAGGGACACAGGCCTCCTTCTGGTGAGGGGGAGTGAGCCATAATCCAACGCGTGGTTTCAGTGCAGGTTGGTGAATGTGACATGTCTTACAATTTATCGTTCTAGGACATGTCGGTTTCTCCACGATGTTGTCCTGTGCCGTTTTTTAGAACAGTGGTGGTGAAATAATTTACACGAAGTAAAGCGCCTGTCTTGTAAATTGGTCCTGGAAAAGGATGCCTGGAAAGATTTGAGGGAGCTCTTTGCTCAGGAGAGGTACGGTGTAGGCTAATAAAATAAAAACAACAGTTATTTTTGTCAACAAAACGAAACACTCGTGAACGCGCTAACAGTGCTCACTCAACGTCAAAACATATAGAGGTGCACCATAAAAAACTTGTATGATCCACACATTACTTTTTCTTATTTGGTAACGTGGTCACTCTAGCCAGAAGCAGTATTTCTAATAAATTACGTAAAGATGTGATGCGACTCAAAACAAATCAGCACAACTGTCATTTTCGACAGCGCTCACGTGGTATTAGCATATGGCATGGTCGGCGTTATCGCAAGATGGAAGAATATGGAAGAAGTCATGTCGTTATCTATAACGATACAAGGGACATTTTTATCGCGCTTACGCCAATTCGGAACGGGTGTGAGGACGCTTAAATCAATATTATCGTTATTCGGAATGCAGCCTAAGTTTATTGTAGTGGCTTGGAGTATAAAATTGTCTTATGCACTTTTACTTCTGCATTTTATTTCTTGTAGGATTTACATTATTATTTGCTTAAGCAGTTGTAGTAAGTATTCCTAAAGCTGATTATATTATTAACATTATCACAAGTTCATTCCGTGTTTACTGTAACGGAATGGAATGAAAAATATTAAAGCAATAAATGTCATGCGTTTTAATTTTTAATATTATTGCTTTAAATATACATGCAGTTGAATACTCTTGCATGTCTCTTTAAATTATTTTTTTATTTTGTTTTTTATTGCTGTAAAGGCCTTATTATATCACTCACAAAAAGTAACATAATAATCAAAATACGTTACTAAAGCTCGTCAAAAAATCACATTTTCAATCAAGATTTTTCCTCGCATATTAAACTTTTGTTTTTCCACCAACCGTTTGTCGACTCTTCACGTGGCCAGAGGACTGGTCAGCGTAACAAAAAAACATAGGTCTATGTTTAGTTCTAAGAATCAGCATTGCCATCCAACGTGAAACTCTGCTGACTTTTTGGCCACTTTACCCACTGACAGCAATGCGGACTAATTTTTTTTTGTATCTAGTAAGCTCTTTTCTTTCTTTAATCCTTTTTTCTTTATGTACTTGTACATATTGTATTTAAGATTTATTAGTAAAAAAAAAAAAACTCAAAGAAAAAACACATAAATAAATAATCATGTTTTTAATTGGTTCATATCGTACATATTGTATTTACGATTTCTTAGTAAAAAATATAAAGAAAACCTAAAGAAAAAAACAAATAAATAATCATGTTTTTAATTGGTTCAGCCTGTAATTTCTATTTAGACTACTTCACATAGAGTCATGTACCATTTAAATATAGTCCAGTTTATCATCATCATAATAACAACTATTTCTTTTATTACATCTTTGATATCGCCGCTAATTACTATTTTAATAATTGAATTAATAATTAATAATATATCGTATCGATTATTGAAGATGGTTGAATGTTATTTTATGGTTTTAGTTTAATTTTACTATGTATAATTAAGGCTGGGATTTTATTAGTGTAACAGTTTTAATTACAGATAATTTATGAGGCTGATAGACGAGTGCATTTATAATTTTGTTATATTACTTTAAATGGCTAACTAATGCAATGTATGATAACGTTTTAATAGAATACGTTTTATTTTATTTGTTATGTGCATGTGAACATGAACTGTACCACATTACTACTTTCTTCAGTTTAATATGGGTTTTTTAAACGCATTATGTAACTGGGATTTTGTTACGCTATGACGGGATTGGAATGGCTGAAGTAAGTACATACATTTCAGGGCCATAGCGTAAGGGAATGCAGTAACTTGATGACTGCTCGACGATCACTGCTCCAATATAGTTTCCCTCAGTCATGAATTCATGATGCGTTCAGTGGCCAAATGAGATGTAACTACCTTATTTCGTTCCATTTTATTTTTTTGTTTTTATGTGAAATTTTAATTTGATTCTATAATTCTGTAATGTAATTCTAATTTTTATGTAACTGTTGTATGCCCTAAGGGCGGGACGTAGCTGATCACAATTGACTATTTAAGACTTTTATTATGTACCTACTTATGATCATAAAGATATTGAGATTGAGACCGTCTCCGTTTAAATATCTAAAATATTCGAATGTTCCCGTCGTCACGCAGAACTTCCCTACAAATTTTCATCCCCCTATTTAACACTTAAGTGGATGATTTTTTCAAAGATCATTCCTTAATGCTCAGTTATGAAATATAAGGAGCTCTTTTGCATAGTTTCATGCTTCTGGTTCCACCCAGTTGGGGGTTTACTCTCTAATTCCATTAACAAAGATACGTCCCCATCCGAAAGTAGTTCGTAACTTCGGTATTAACTGTCTACTCCAGATTAATTGGCTTTTTCGGACGGGTAGAAACACATACGGCTTAAAAACTACTGCCAAACCGTGTTGTTATTTATTTTTAGTTCCGGAACCGAACTAATCTTATATCCGTAGGTGATACCAAGTACCTACCTAGTTATCGCGGCTAACTTTGGCCGAAACTACGTATGTTGGGCGTAGAGAGTAGACCCCTGTTTAGGAAGAGCATTGTCTAACAGTAAATGAATGAATTAAAGATTTATATTATTAGTTTCTAGGAAATAATAATATGTTTTATAAATAATAGTTGGGAAAGAGCAAAGGGCTCAACGGTCTAAAAACCCTGAAATGTCAAATTCACTCTAAAACTGTCAGAGCCACTTCGGCCATCTCACGGATATCCTAGTGCAGTCTCAAGGCTGGCCCATTGTGTGGATGGTCAAGGTGCGCCCCCGTTCACATGGGCCAACAATCGCCGTGCGCAGGCGACGGTTTGCTGTTTAGTGCGTTTTTGTTTAGTTATTGTAGTAAGCATAATGCTAACATAATACAGGCTTTTTACTGCCTCATTTGTCTATTGTGTGACACGAACATCTTAGGCTTAAAGATCTAGGATAGAGTTAAAACTTACATGACAGATTATCAGGACCGTGTGTGGCTATGCCTTATTTTGTAATGCGAGAAATTACTTTAAAGGAACAATTGTCAACCGAATTAGACAATCAGGAACGAAGGTTTGAATTGTTTCGAAATATCGATAGTCTAGCCTATTATATATAAGCCTGTATAAATGTAAGATAATACATAGGTCTTCTTCGATATATATCGAAGAAGACTATTATCTTACTTTTGGGTTTAAAGATTATTTATTTATTCTAGAAGAACATACTTTGGTCACTTAGCGAATAAATACATTATTAAAGTAGGTGTAGTCCAATAGTTTTGATTTGTTAATGTAGGTAGGTACGAATATGTCGACATCTTAATGTGTGTAAGATTAAGTTATGTCGTTAACTTAATAATTTGGTGTTGTTTGTGACGGACTGCTTGAGAAGATGTGCTCCTGATATCTGCCGGCAGATTATTATAAAATTCGTATTTTTTATTTTTCCTGGCATATTGCGTCAGCGGGGCGCGCGTCTGCATTTGGGTAGGGTTTCTTTGGCTGTATCTAGATGTTTTCGTGTTTTTAATAATGAATCCCACTTATCCTACTATATAGGGTGACTGGTAATTAGTGACCGACATTTAAACACATGATTGTACTCATCATTATGAACAACTTTTACTATGGGACCAAACCTGAAATCGCGAAAAAAAAATCAGCGGTTCTCTACATTTTGACGAGTTATGCGAACATAAATTATCGGTCACTAATTACCAGTCACCCTATATATACAACACTATGTATCCTACTAATATTATAAATGTGAAAGTTTGTATGTTTGAATGCTTGGATATTTGTTACTGAATCACGTAAAAACAACTGAACGGATTAGAATAAAATTTGGCACATAAATAGATTGTATTCTGGATTAACACATTTAGTACTTTTTATTTCGATAGTATGTTCCCGTGGGATGATTCCCGCTGGCAAAAGCTAGTAAGACAATCTTAATATTTCAGCAATACAATACAGCTGTTTATTTTAGGATTTTAGGAGAAAATCTATGCATATTATTACAAATAAACATTGAACATTCTCTGAAGTAAAAACTTGTAGCGGCACTACAAATATAAATGCTTCGCAACAAAATCTACGAAACGCAAAAAGAAAAGTGGCGCCATCTACAATGCAACAGGCGAACTATCTAAGCAATTCTACATCGCGCAATCAGAGTTTACCACGACACTCGAACGTATACAAAATCCCGACATCAACTGTCGGGCAGTTGCCCGGACCAGACACAATACCCGTCTGGTCGGAGGATCCTCCTTTACCATCATAAGTATGAGTGAACTTTACACCCTGCACCCTAATTGCGTAACTCACGATTCATCATAATCTGTATCGTTTTGAAACGGATTGTTAAACCATTGCTTCATATGTTCGAAAAACGTGTCTGTTCGACAACATAAATAACGCAATGAATATTGTTTAACTGTGAAGACGAAACCAATTGTGATAAATCGTGAGTTACGCAATTAGGGTGCTGTTCCTCATACCCCTAAAAACTAAAATCCTATTTTGAACAAATGCCCTGGCGCCTAATAAACCGGGAAGTATCTAGGACATTGTATTCTTAACTACCATCCTTTACAGGATCTAAATTCAAAGAAATCTCACAAAATGATTCCTAATCTGTTGCAACAAGTCGTCAGGGTTCTAGCTTGGTTATATTTAGACGTTGCGTTATCCATGATCGGACAAACAAACCAATTCGTTTGTATATTTATATGTGATGGACACAGTAATGTACTGCGTTTATGGGAACTGTGAGGCAGTAGTGAGGGGATGTGCATGTGGAGTAGCGGGGCCATTTTCTAAGTCCTTGCAAAATTTTCCTGCAAAGAGAACAATTTTCTGTGAGTGTGTGTGTGATATTTTTGGGCCATCTCTAGGGATAGGTTCAAAGTTACGTCTATTGCAAAAATATTTAGTTCTTCAGTCGTGAACACACTAGCATAGCTACTAACAACCATTCGATAGGCTTCCGTGCCGAATGGAATATCCATAAGGCTATTCACAAATCCAAAACTCGTAACATTTTGTCAGTTTAAATCAAATAGATGACCGCTATTCTTCCGACATCAGGTTTTCGAAATGTGTCATTTTAGATACGATAGCCTGTTGAATGGTTGTAATGGTTATAGCTAAGCCGATTTTTTGAAAATAAGCTTTAGTTCGTAGTCAATACGCATTTATAATTTTTATCAATCGTTTGTGGATATAATGGAACACAACACTTAAATATTAGATACATAATTAAATATCATCACTGAAATCTAAAATCACTCAATGTCCAAGTTAAATGTAATAAAATTGTAAAAAATCACTCCATACTTTTCCCATCCCTAGTATAATTAGCCCGCGATCTGCAATGATGTGCCGACGATCGCGATGACACTCGACGTCGCGACTGTCCACATCTGATAATTATCACCGGTCTCGCACTCGTTTCCTCGAATGTACTTTGCAATAAAGGTCTAGGATGTATAGGCAACAACAAAAGTTCTTATCAAACATAGTCTAAGTTTTCAGGGAAAATGTATCATATTTTCGTTCGTTGTCGTTTCCGAATGTCTTATAATAGCAAGCCAAGAGGCCACTAAAAATAGGAAATATATCACCAGATGATATCCCCCCCCCCACCTTGGGAAGAAGGCGTTTATGTGCATAATGGACGATATCCTCCAACATTCACTGAGGAAGCTTCACTAAAACTAAAATCAACATGGTTATTAACCTCACAGAGGATATGAAATAAGACAAACTCTGAATTCGCATCTAAAAATAGTAACTTTTTTGTATTTCCCACATTACTTACTTACACAAACTTAAGTTGATGATAGCTGGTTTCCGTAAATCGCGTGTTAGTTTTCAACGTCATTGCATAATGATACCCGGTCATAACTCTATGAAAATAAAACACAAAATTCAAGGTTGCCCTTTAAATGAAAAAGATCATGATTGTACCATCATCATGTTCGTTAGTTTAGTTAATTCTGAGGTTAAAGGGTCACACCTTGCCCTTGTAGTTAAAAATAATGAGTAATCGATCATTGCATGTAGTAAATAACTTAAAACTTAAAGGTCCATTCGAGGCAGATTCCGTGTAGACTTCCAAAAAGTATGTGTTTGTTTAAAATAAACTCTGAATAACTTTGTCTTCGACAGTACCTGCCTATCATTTTCGCGTGTGCTCATAATGCCAACAAGTTCAGTCAACATTCTAACCCCGTGGTGTCGGGTTACAACCATGCCTATATGACTACTTTTAAATCGATTATTTATACCGAACAGACTGCAATCGATGCCGGTAACCACATTACGCCCACTCCATCTCCGACGACCGCATCACATCCCTCTGTGATTTCTACATTCTTGGTTCTATTTATATTTCGAATTTTATCGAGTTCCAGTGTCGATTCAATAATCGAATGATTAATTAACGGTTATGATGCATCGGTTATATTTCATATCGATTACGTGAAACGAGTTAGTAGAATTTGATAGTTTTGGAAAGTCTATTAAATATGCTTCTATTAATTCAACGGTGATCTGAGAATAAATTAAAAATATGTTAAAGTAGTAGCTTATCCTCCCACGTAAGGTCGTAAGAGTCAATTTACAGGTATTGATTACGATGCGTTGGTACTGGCAGTCAATGAGCTTAATAACCTGAAACTAATTATGCAAAATAGTGATCTTTAAAGAAGTTATTGCTGTTCGTAAAATCGTAACCTCAAGTGGTTGGAATATGAATATACTTTAAATGACTCAGTCAACAAAATAAGATGTATTTTGTGACTCCACTGTCCTAGTAAGATTTTGTTGAACGATTGTTAAAATATTCTTAAATGCTTTACAGTTATTCTAATGAAAATATTCTGAAGTAAAACATCATCGAATAGTGAAGCAAAAATTGATTTTACATAGTCGCACAAAAGGCTTCACAAAACAATGAACTTAGTTGACAAAGAATCAGCAAACTTATTTATTGGCCCATCAAACCTTTTTTATTGCAATGCAAACCTTAAGTCTTTGGCACAGGGTTTCAATAATTTTCTTGAGCTACGAAATTATGTTGTTCAAGAATTATCAAAAGCCTTTGACAGCGTCGACCTTGCAGTGCCATAGTTCACACCGTCCCTTCACTGTTGGAAATGTGGAAAAAACACGACAATAGCACGGCCACGCATGGCTCAGGACAAGACAATCGATTACATACATTCGTATGAACTTTATTGATTATTGTTGGCTATAATATTGAATTGGGAAACGGGTGTGCTTCAAGGTTGCATGTTAGGACCAATGCTGTTTTTGTATCATTGTTCGATTGATGCTTCTGATGTCCAGTTTGTGTCTTTGCTCGTTTTCTATCAGGACTAGTATCCTAAGCATTTTGCAACACCAAATATGTGGTCATCCTATAAAAGACCATGCATACAGTCGGAGACATTGTGCGATCAACAGTTAAAATAAAATATATTACTGAAACACAGTCCCTATATAGAAGTGAAACGATAAACACTTCATTTTATTATATCACATAAAACTAACACAATAAAAGATAATTCAAAAGCTTTCTAAGACAAAAGAACCAAAACTTAGAACAAGGAAGTCCATAATTGGTGTTAAATCAAACATGGGCTAAAATTCTGCGTGAATGGAATCTGCGGATCAGAGATGACCGCGGGTTCCGCCGGCGATGCTATCGCTGAGCACCTAGCCCTTGTCCACCAAGGAGACATGAATCGTGGAGTTGGCAAATAAGTATTCGATGAAAATTGGTTTAAAGCGGTTGCCTACAAATACATTTTTTGATCGTGTTACTTTATTTATTTGTATCACGAAGGGAAAAGTTTTTTGTTTAGTGTCTAAATACCTGTTCAATATTATTTTATGTTAAAATAAATTACAACACCTAAGTAGATTATGTTGTTGATGCTATAATATAGATAAAATCAAAGTCGTCACTTGTCAATAGACATAAGATTTGAAGAAGTGAAAGTTACATTGAGATACAATTAAAAACAAACACAAACAATAGCTTTCGCATATTACTGTAAATAATATCAGAAAGTAATAAATGACAAACAGCCACATTTACGAAAGATCAAAACAACCAATCCACAGACATACTCGGCACATTTTCCGAAATTGCCTCGTCCAGAATTCCTCGCTCAGCGGCGCGTGCGCAAGGAATTTAACGCCAAATCGCCGTTGCCCGGGCGCAGCGTAATTGCGCCTTATCTGCGCATTGTTCGGCTAAGGAGCACAAGGCTGCGCGTTGACGTGTGAGTGTTTAGATTGTCTGTCTGTATGTGCGATTGTTTTACTTTATACACTGGCTTTTAGACAGTTTTTTCGTGTGTGGTGGACAGTGCGAAAAGTTAAGCCTAGTTAGAGAAAACGAGCAATTATGTGATTCCTTTTAACTTTAACTTTTACGAAAAGAAGATTATTTAGAAAAAATACTAAATTTAAATCTACCATGATCTTCTAATGTTGTGTAATTTCATAGTTTCGGCAATACTGTGCGTAAATATAAAGATGCACAAATACCAACTTCAAGAGCAGTTTCAGTATACTGTGCAAGCGTGAAAGCTTAAAGAGGACTTTGGGAGATTTGTAGTAGAAGTAGTAGAAACTCGAAAGAAGAAATCTCTCTATTTAGACTAGTCTATAGTTAGACTTTACAAAATAAGAAATCTACTCCCTTATTAGTGTAATTATTAGTGTAATCAAAATAAAGATACTCCAGTGCGTATTAATCTCAGGGAATCATAATTTTTTCTCGCATTCAGCGGATTCTAGCGCATTAAATCGGTCGAAGCGGTGATGTTTGGGGTAGGTCTCTACCTATATGTTCAGCAGAGGACATCTTTCGGCTGAAATCTTGATGATGATGATTAATTTTTCGAGGTTTTGTTGAGGCAAAAGTTTACTTCGAGCTTATAAATAAGGCGGCTGCTCTTTGTCATTTTTACACAAGCAGTTAAGTGAGCTCCTTACGACCTCTTCCATAAACAATTATTCCTCGATGTAGTGATTTGCGTGCGATGATAACAAGACGATTTGCTAAGTAATACTCATGAGCTACTATTATAATAGTATATGCGTGTTTATGGTGTGTGAGTCATTGAGTAATGTTGTATAGACCGTCAATTAATATCTACGGATGAGTGCATAAGCCTGACCTAGGTTGGACAGGATATGGACGAAGATGAAATTTGGTTGGGTCAGTAGTCAGTTGGACGTCGATACTATAATCCTTGGGTAGAAAATGTTCGTAATAAAAGACAACTATAACTGATTTATGACCAATTTCCGTGATAATGTTATTATCGTCTGAAAACATTTATCCATCATGCTTTTTTAGTTTGCATAGAAAGACTTGGGTAGATCGCTTTCTTTGGAAATCAAACTTTTTTAGAGTGACACACTGGCAACCTGTGAAAAGATTTTTTTTAATGAGCCTTGGTAGCCCAGTGTGACTAACGAGTCGGTACAATCGTAGGTTCGAATCCAGATAGGCGCTGTACTTTGTGCAAGTTATTTCGTCACCACTGCTCTCAAAACGGTGAAAGAAAATATCGTGGGGCATGTAGGAGAACCAAAATTGGTAGACATGTGACAGGTAACAACCCGCACTAGGCCCGCGTGGTGGATTACAGCCTACTCCGAAAGGAGGCCTGTATCCCAGCAGTGGGAACATCATAGGCTGTTTATGTATTTTTATTATTAACTAGCTTTAGCCAGCGGCTTCGCCCGCGCGGAACTTTCATCCCCATTTAACTACTCCCTTAGTGGTTGAATTTCGAAAAATCCTTCCTTATTCCTTGTCTACATTATAAAGGGAACCTCTGTGCAAAATTTTAGCTTTCTAGATTTGGGTTTGGGCTGGGCGTTGATGAGTCGGTCAGTCAGGACTTCTCTTTTTGTTTATATAGATGAAATCTAAATTGTAGCCAAACCTTCTAGAACTATGCAAAATAAGCACTCCTTTAGAAGTTCTGTCTAAAATGATAAATTATTATTTCAGGTAAATCCTTCCACCCATTTTACATCTGACTTAGTTTTTGCATCACGTTGCACCAGTCCTTCTCCAAGGGCAAACAGTCACAGAATTGTTTAAGAACACAACATGAGGTCTTTCAATTAAATATCTGGACGAAGCAAAAAAGTGTGTGACCTTTTAAATAAATCGTGCAGTCAAAGGAAATAAGACAAGTGTGAACTGTACGCGAATGTAAACGGTTCCCATCCTAAACAATGAATTGTGGAGATTGATCTAGCACCTACTAAGTATGTAAGTAAGTAAAACTTGAGGGCCTTGGTTAGATTTTAAAGTAGTAAAAGTGGCATAGTTATCTTATTTGATTTAAAAAAAACTTTTTCCGATACCATTTAGCATCTTCTGTCTTTGAATTTTTAATTCCCAATGTTATGGGAAAGACATTGCAAGAATTTTCTTCAAAAAAGTCTGCTTCATTTGTCTTGTCTATTCAATTTCAAGGCATTATGAATTGCGGTTATCTTAAGCTATATTAACTACCAATGTATAAGCCGAATTTATAATTAATGTATCGTCACGTCCAATTTTACAGGAAGTTATCAACAATAATAAATTTATATGGTTTCTATAATTAGTTACGCTTATTACTCGAGAGCACCATGACGACCTAATTCTCTTTTCTTTCAGTTTTACAGCTTTTCATTATTGCATGCTAGTAAGCTTTTTCATTCTCTAATTTCTCTATCACCAGCTCAGACTACGAATTCTTCGTCTAGTAATTTCGCTCGATCTAGTAAGGTACCTATTACTCATTGCTAAGATTAGCCGTAGATGAAAAACAGAATTACCGTATTTTAATAAGGCAGTACTCTAAAAATCTTGTTTTGTTTATGCGCCGATTCACTTTATAGAATTCATCAACTCGCAAGCTCGAAACATTTGCATCAATTAATTTACACTTCATAATTGTATTATTTTTTTGTTCCGCCGACCGAAGCAACCAATGTTTTCCAAATATGTAGGTCTGTGTTCATAATGTATTCTTAGACCGAGCTGTCGAGCTCAAATTTGGCATGGAAATTAACAAATCTGATTGAATAGTCGTATTCTTTTTTTTTCTGTACCTACCATATATTGTCCATCTTGCTATACTCGCATTAATTTCACTGTGTATTTTCACCGTTCCATATTCCAGCGTTTCCCAAGCTTGCATACACTTGCTGGTTCTAGTACAATTTGAAAAAGAAGTCATTTTACTTTGTAATATGATTTAGATAAGTGTATTGTGGTACTGACTTTTATTTGTTCTTAAGTGTGTTCACGAGAGCAGTGGTGGCCAAGTGGTAACGGCCGCGACTTACGAGTTGTAGGTCGTGAGTTCGAACCCAGACAGGCGCTTTACTTTGTGTAAATTATTTCATCACCACTGCTCTCAAAACGGTGAAGGAAAACATCGTGAGGAAACAGGCATGTCCTAGAACCAAAAATTCGACGACATGTGACATCTACCAACCCGCACTGGGCACGCGTGGTGGATTACGGCCTAATCCCTCTCACCGAGAGGAGGCCTGTGTCCCAGCAGTGGGAACATTACAGGCTGATGAAGATGAAGAAGATGAAGAGGTGTTCACTTCACACTGGTAGCTTCTACTAGCCTATACAAGACACAGTAAAAGCCAAAATGGGGCAAATAATAGCTATCCACTTATTCACGCGCAGCTTTAGTTTCTTCAAGTTAATTAATAAAGCTGCAATTCCGTCGAATCCTTTTGTATCTGTGTCTAATTTGATCGCTTTTAATTTGTAATTTCTGACATGGATGCTCTTTGTTAATTGTTTTGCTCAAGATTTATTTAATAAATTCCAATTGTTGTATTTTTTCACAAGGAAAATTAAGTACTTAAATCTTCTTTTTTCGTTTGGTCCGTAACGTTTTATTAATTTTCTTGTACTATTTTTCTTTCAAAAATCAATGACTATTTTATACCTACGCTTAATTTTTTCAAAATAAATCATTCATCTTCTTCTCTGCTTTGATGATGACCTGAGATATCTTTAGTGTCGTTTTCTTTATTTTTACAACGATAGTGAACGATTACTATCTTCACACTCGCAAAATTGGTTGTCATAGGTAGGTGTTTTTTTTTTTTAATAGACGAATACTATCTACTACCTACTAATTTAACCTTGGATTCAATAGTAAATTGATACAAATCATCTCTTACACGGTGGCGGTCTGCCCGGCTTGGGCGGAGCACCGCCGTGTCCTCGTGGAGGCGATCGGCGGCGGCGATCTCTCGCGTCCGGCCCTGGTCCAGGCCATGGTACGGAGAGAGAGGGCATGGGGAGCCGTCACCTCCTTCAGCGAAGCAGTAATGCTCGCGAAGAGGGAGGCGGCGCACGTGAGGGAGAGGCAGCATATGCGCCCTCGCGACCCTAGCCGCCGCAGGATACGGAGATGTCCTGGGCGTCGGGAATCCCAGGCGGATTTCCGGCCACCGTAGGCATGGGCTTGCGGACGGCGAGTAATGGGTAGCTCGCTGTCCGGTAAGGACCAAGCCCAGGTCGACGGCGCGTTGTGTTCCACGCGCGCCTTAAAGAGATGTCAGCACAAAAATGATGGGGCCCGCAAGGGCCGATGCCTGTCAGGGGTGCGGGTTTGTTTGAAAGAGATACCACAGCCCCTGGCATACGGGCTACTGAAGGAACACGGGTGGGTTTTAGTCAGTAGAAGTCTGACACGCCCTCCTGCTCCACCTAGAGCGGGAGAAGTTATTTGATGATATCCCAACCAAAAAAAAAAAAATACAAATCATCTCTTTACCAAGTCCTTACGAATTTTCTAGTACTGTAAAAGTCTAGAACGTCGAAGTAACTTTTAGTTTTCTTTGATAACCTGTAAATGTCATCATAAAAATATAATTAGCCTATAATGTTCCCACTGCTGGGACACCGGCCTCCTCTCGGTGAGTGACAGATGGCCAACTTGAAAGTATAGGTAGATATATATAGAGGTAATAGGATCCACCACGCGGGCCCAGTGTGGATTGATAGTTGTCACATGTCTTCGAATTCTTGGTACTAGGAAATGCCGGTTTCCTCATATGTTTTCCTTCACCGTTTTGAGAGCAGTGGTGATGAAATAATTTACACAAAGTAAAGCGTCTGTTTTGGTTCGACTGTTATCATTGTGCCAGCACTGCCCTACTTTAAATGTACAGTCAGGGAATAGTTAAGCAAATTGACACCTTACAACTCTCAAAAATGACAGTTGTGATTTGAATATACAGTTGGTTGAATTCAATTTGCTTGGCAATTAACTTTGCCGGCTTTATGACCACACTGTACTTAATGTAAGGATATCACTGTATTATATTTCATTGAACTTTTGCAGACTATGTTTCAGTTCGTTTCTTGCGTCCGAGATAACATCTGAGTCGACTAAAGACCCTTTGTTTCGTTGCAAATAATAATAATTATTATGGCAACAATTATCGCGTTGGATTAATAGTTATCTATAACGATCTTGTTTTTAGGTACTTATAGTTCGGACTTGGGCACTGTTTATGCATGAAACCTTTTTTTTAATAAGAATTTTGACCTTTTGACCGTCACTGTCACAAATACCAATTGTGCCCGACATATCTGTCAGTCATGACCGGGTGTTGGGTATAATATGACTGGTATTTTGTTGCTGAGAATCAGTAGAACCAGCCCTGGTAATAGCCAGGTAGCTGAACGATCTACAGATGATCGCGGGGAAAACCTGGATATGACTCAGACGGGCAGAAAGAGCAAGAGGCCTACACTCAGCAGTGAATGTGTTTCATTCACTGCCAATGATGATGATGACCTTGCATTTAGGACTGACGGCAAAAGATTAAAACCTAGTTACCTAAATAGTGAGGTAGTATTATGCTCTTCTCTTCTTAATGGCCAACGCATGCGCTGTCATTAATCCAACAACGTGCACATCAACAACAGTGGGAACACTGAAGGCTAATTATGAATCATCACTCCGAATAAATGTTATTGAGGGCTAGACTGTGACCTAGGCTTCTTACAGGTCTAGTAGCGTCTTTTAACGGGTCGTTGAGCTTCCTAAATACAGTTTTGAGCTACACAGTGACTGATGCAAGCGTGTCGTCTGTTGGGATAGGTCAGCTCATAGCTGCAAAGGCTTTTTCTCAGAAGACCCTTCCAGACATGGTTATGTATTGTTAGACTCTCATTAAATTCGTATAATATAATGTTCGGACTTTAAAAAAGACCATGAACTCTGAGTTTGTTTCGACATTTCCTAGCTGACTAATCCCTAAGAGGAAATGACGAAAGAAATAAAAGATTGACGTGTAAAAGTGTCTTATAAGGTTTTCTTACTAAAACAAACATTTCATTTCCTTGTATATTTATCTAAGACTTGATCATGTTGCGAAGTGGTGAGAAAATGTATTTTTTTTCGTTGTCATGTTACATAGACACGTAATCGTCGACCTTAAAACTCCAATTATTTGAGTTCTATTAAAATTGTATAGTATACACGTGCCGATTTTCATATAAAATACAATGAGTGTATTATATTTTTTTGTTTATAACAAAAAAACCTTCGAGATAAGCACTAGTGTTGATTTTCAATGAAATTATATGCTAATGTTATCTACTACATATTTAAATATAATATCAGATTAAATTAATTATCTTATACATTATTAAACTGACAGTTTTTGACCTCCAGGTGTAAAACTTTGGGTACAGTCGGCAAAGAAGTAGGTTAGCCTTTTCAAAATATTTAGAAAAACTCATAAACAGACCAATAAAATTGCTAATAATTATCTGTTTGCAACAATTTACAACGAGTCGAATATGGTATGTTAAAGCAATAATTAGGTTCCACGATACTAAGATGATCAAATTCGGATATGTTTTATAGGGCTGTGTAATAAAGAACAATCCTTCAAATTAGATTGTTGAAAGTACTGGGTTATCCCGATACGTACTTTCAACAATCAAATCAACTTAGCATATCGGCTGCGCCACAATACCATGTCCTCCGCCTTCCGCACCCAGTCTGTCCCAGCCACTTTATGAAGGTCCTCGATCCATCTGCCGATACGTGGTCTCCACTCCAGGACTCGTCTGCTCCACCGGCCATCAGTTCTTCGGCAGACATAGCCAGCCCATTGCTACTTCAGTTTGCTTACTTTGCAATCCATGCCAGTTACTCCGGTTCTTTTTCAGATAACTTCATTTATTCTTCAAAGAAACTCCGAGCATAGCCCGCACCATATACCACGTAATACCATACGTACCATTTACCAGCGTGCGTACGTAACGTAGTTTACTTTCTGTAAAACGTAAAAAAATCACCACGCATAAGACCAAAAACAACCAAGGATAATATTCTTTCAAAATACACATTCAAAAACGTTGTTTTACTATGTACTGATTAATTTCCGTTACCTGTTCACAATAGAGAGGTCCGCAGTGTTCTCAGTGCGTCTACGCACATATTCCTTTACAAGTCACTTCCCTTCACCAATCGCCATTGTTCTTAGCGCGAATAAACCTCTTTTTATATTTCTTAAATAGGCGATTTTGACTTATAAATCCTTTTGAGCATTACACTGGAAACTCAACCTTGTAACTTACGAATATAGTTTAGTTTTCTTTGTGCAGGAAGCAACCCTTTAACGTCTCAATTCAGATTATTATAACATTCTTACTCCGTCGTGATAGCGATGGTTTTCGCATGACGAAGGTGTCAATTCTCAAAGCAGAGAATGAAAGGATTATAAATGTTTGAAAAGGACGTTTTTTTACAGTGATGGTATCTTAATATGGTTATAATAGGAGGGTTGCGCATAATCTGTAACTGTCTGTCTGTTTTTGATGTTTCGCACCTTGATAGGGGTCTATTTGGAGGATTATTTTTGGGTTTTTTGTAGCGAGTGTCAGTTTTGGTGTTGTGAAAAGGATTAGGTGTGTGTGAGACGAATTAGTGATAATTCGAATTACAAATGGTAACTGAGGTTGCAATAAAACAATCTGTTTCCAAAAATACTATAACGCCTTAAAATTCAAGCAATACAACTATTGGATTTGTTTAATATTATGTATACTTAGCAGCAAAATAAATGTGGCAACCTACTGGGTCCAAACAATGCAAGATACATAGATGTACAGTACAAACGAAAATAAGAAGAAGAAGCAGCGGACTATTAAAACAATTTATTAATTAGTAGGAAAGCAGCTGATTCTTAGAATAAGTATACATCGCAGTTGATGACGTAAAGTGGAGAGAAAATCTTCACACAGTTGACAAACAAATGTTATCACATTCGATATCCCATTTCGCGTGACTCCAAGATAGGATCCTACAGAACACATGTCGAGACACTTTTTGTAACATATCACGGTGTAATATTTATGCGTCACCACGAACGCAGATATGATCGGATGCGGGTTCGATTCTGTTCCATACACCGGGGCACGAGTGTAACGGTCTCCTATTATTTTAGACAGGGATTTAAGATAAACTGAAGATGACAGTTTTTAATGGGGTGAAACGGTTGTTTGTTTCTATTGTATCGATACCGTTTTTTTAAAGAGTAAAATATTGATTTATCTCCTGCCTACAGATAGTAAAAATAAATGTAATTACGGAAATGATTAGAATCTAAAGAACCTAAAACGATGCAGACACTTGAAAATGAAGAAAGATAAATTATTTAACCTAACCGATCATCGGCTTATTGGCCGATTCGCACGAATTTACTCGTCCGAATCGAGACGCATTAAAAACCAGTAATCTAATACAAATTCGCGCGAACCGACTCAGCCCTACATCAGGTTTTTTTTTTGGGTGGGCAATCATCAAATGACTTCTCCTGCTGAGTAGAGCAGGAGGGCGTGTCAGACTTTTACTGATTAAAACCCACCCGCGTTCCCTCAGTAGCCCGTATACCAGGGGCTGTGGTATCTCTTTCGAACAAACCCGCACCCCTGGCAGGCATCGGCCCTTGCGGACCCCACCAGTGCTTGCTGACATCTTTGACGGCGCGCGTGTGGAACACAACGCGCCGTCCCGTCTACCACTTTTCGGCCGCAGGGGATAGGGAGAGCGGCTGACGCTATACCGACACTCCTCTTCCCCTGCGGCCCCACCGCGTCCGCCATCAAACGGTGGCGGTCCCGTCCAGGCTACGGAAGGGAAGAGCGCTGCTCAGAAGCACCGGCACTCCTCCTCTACCGCAGCCCGTAACCCTCAGCCGCGATGCCTCCCATTCGACATCGCGGCCCACCTCGGTTGCGGTGACGCAACCTACTTTTTGGCCGCTACGTCAATGGCTTCAAGGCAAAAGCCCTGACGAGCGGCCTCACCTTTGGGTTCCTCTTAGCTTCACCGTGGCTGGAATCCACGGTTACTGAGCCCCCCCGCAACGACAATGCGGGAACCCATTCGGGAGGGAGCCCTACATCAGGTTAGACCACTTCTTGTATGCGTATACGAGTGATGATATTTAAGTTATCGACTTGGCTAACTGCCTCATCTTTCTCTAGTCAATTCTCGCAAAGCAAGTGGTATCTTCCAAGTCATACTTAACCCAATTAAACCATAATTCTCCTCTTGTATCAGAAGCATTTCTCCTCTATTGAACTCATATTTACCTTCTCCTCGAACAATGTAAGCATGCATTCAGCGACGCACTACTCACGTCCGATCGCTCTCAAGTCTCCAGTAATTACGGCGCTACGTACACAAATTAGCCACCACGCCACGCTCCGCTACTGAATTGAATTACTACGCGTACATACATTGATGACTGCTCAACTTGAAGTTAGGTTACTTATCAACATCACGCCCTGTTTCTCCTAAGGTTTAGGCATAGGTGTACCTTATAATACACCCACATTTTTCCAGTTATGTTTAAATCCTATGTAGTAGTCCTGTTTTGCCTATTTACTCCTGAACTCGGTTATAATATTAGGTCTTTACCTATGAAATTGCCGTTCTGCAGTACTGGCCATTTCAAATCAAAACAATTTTTGTTTGGCTAAGAATTCTAATTTCAAATTAATTTTATTTTAAAAACATGGATTTTTTTTTCTAAAAGTAGTCATTTCTTTATTGATTAGTGTTACATTTTCATCGCATTTCAATCTTTTTCGTCATCATGGATACGTAAAAAATTCGAGTAATTATGGAATATGAGTACCGTCGTGGCAGCAACGCGGCACAAGCGGCACGCAACATCAACGACGTTTACGGAGCTAACACTACAAACCAACGCACCACCTGTTATTGGTTTGCTCGCTTCCGTTCTGGAAATTTCGACCTGAAAAATGAACCTCGCGGTCGTCCGAAGACTTTGGTCGACAATGACGAATTAAAGGCGATTGTGGAAGCTGATGATACACAATCTACGGCTGAATTAGCAGCAGCTTTCGACGTTAGCGTCAAAACAATATTGGTCCATTTGCGTCAAATTGGCAAGGTAAAAAAGCTTGACAAATGGGTGCCCCACGAACTCAATGATCGCCAGCGCGAAGTACGCGTCGAGACGTGCCTTGCACTGCTCAACAGACACACAAATGAAGGAATTTTGAACCGCATTGTTACCTGCGATGAAAAATGGATTCTGTTTGATAACCGTAAGCGCTCAGCAAGTTGGTTGGATCCTGGTTCAGCACCTAAACAATGCCCTAAACGAAAACTTACCCCTAGAAAAGTGATGGTCACTGTTTGGTGGTCTAGCGCCGGTGTGATTCATCACAGCTTCTTACCAAACGGGGTGAGCATTACTGCAGATGTGTACTGTGAAGAACTGAACACAATGATGGAGAAGCTGGCGCATCTCCAACCAGCATTGGTCAATCGCTCGTCTCCGCTGCTCCTGCACGACAACGCGCGACCTCATACTGCACAGCAGACGGTCTCCAAGTTGCAAGAACTGGGGTTGGAAGCTCTCCGTCATCCGCCCTACTCACTAGACCTTGCGCCTACAGACTACTACTTTTTCCAGAATTTGGATAACTTCTTGGCGGGAAAAAAATTTAATACCCGAGAGGCAGTACAAAATGCCTTTTAAGAATTTGTTGCCTCCCGTCCAGCTGATTTCTTTAAGAAGGGCATCAATAAACTGCCACTGCGATGGCAAAGATGCATTGATTGCATGGGTGATTACTTCGATTAATACAAATAAAAAATTCATGAAAAAAATTCGTTTAAATTTTTTCATACAAAACGGCAATTTCATAGGTAAAGACCTATTATTATTGCCGGTGGCCACCAGTCAGAACATCTATTTCGCAAGTAAACACTTTTATTTTTATCTAAATGTAATATAGGCAGTGCTGATTTTCTGTCGTGTAAATCGAGGTGAACTAGATGCTCTTTTTGTCTCGTACTTATTGGTGTTTAAAGGATTTAGTAGTTAAGTAATTTTGATTCGTGCAAACTAACACATGCTACCATTAATCTTATTCGGTTATTTCAGATTAATTTAGATTTTTCTCACCAAACATGTAACCAAAGCGAGCCACATGCGTACGCGCATCAGAACATAACGAATGAGATTATAAGCTTTCAACGCGCCGCCATTCAACGCGTGTTTATTCAAACCGCTCAATATTCCTCTATGACGGTTCAATTTTGACGGAACTCGGCTACAACACAATACACTATAAAAAAAAAACAATTTGTATAACGAACTATTTAACCAGCATAACTGGACCCCTGATTATTTGTTCCATCCTTAAATTTCTTTGAATGTTTCCGTTGCCCAGGGGTCAAGTTATGTTGGTGATTAGTAAGATGTGTAGTGAGATAATTCGTATTTGATTTGGACCAATTAGTAATGCTTACGCGCGAACCTTGTGTTAGATGACCTTTTTTGTCACGATCGTGGAAACGTAACGCGATTAGTTTGAACATACGACTGGCGACAATGGGCGTGCCCGGCGGGTTCCGGGTGAGTTAAGTATGTGTGAAAAAATAGGGTGGGTTTTGTAGGGATGCCATTTAGAGGGTAATTGGTTTTGTAATACATAGTAACATAAGCCTATTTGCGCTTTCCGACTTTTTAATAGGGCGTATATATGTGACGTAGAACTGGCTTCATGCACCCGCCGAGAGTTTAGAAAAATATTTATAATCCTTTCCTTCATAGGTTTACTAAATTTGTCTGGTCAGTAACGTAAATAACGCAATGAAGTTGGTGGAACTGTCTAAATGAAAGTAATTGCGGTCAATTGTCTTTTATGTGTGTTATACAATGACACCGCAGGTCTTTTAACTTTGAATTTGTAGGTAACCGATAAAACTACCAGTAAGAATTACATATTAGTACAATCGACTAGGGCTACTACTAGCGTATATTATTTTACTCAGTAGAGTTAACAAGAGCTAAGAAACAAGAAGAGATTTTTTTAAAGCACAACTATTTGCAGCTTTCTTCTTCTTAGCGTGTCAATAGCAATCTAAATACAGTCAGCCAAGAATTTGGCTACGAGCTTCACACTTTCAGCAAAGTCCACCAACTCCTGTAGCGTGCAGACAGCAGGACAAGCTTGACATGATATTAAGTGCCCATTATTTTTGGGACAGCACCACATTTACTCTTCGTCTGTGAATTTCCACCTGACCAGTTATCCATTGTCTCGTCCTACCTGAGTACCTTCTGGGAAAGCCAACGCAACTCATGTCCAGGTGCGAGATTTTGAGCAGGTAGAACGAATGAGTTTGGTAGGGAAGCACCACCTCGCCACAGACTTTGCCTTATGCAATATTTGCAGCTTAGGAAGTCGTATACTATAGTATCGCAGAGCGCATTGACATGGCAAGTGCCAACGGCCAGGTTAGCTGTACCGCACACACTCACATGTCCCTATGTTTCCACCATCAGTAAAATTTCAGTTTGCTCGTTACTTCTTAATAAATACGGTTATCGATCAATCTCCTTTTGTGATTGTTTGTTACCAATCATTACAATGCACACACACAAAACTTGAATCAATCAATAATTTATTGAATCAATCACTGAGGCTGCTTTGTTGGTACCTACCTTATTTATTTTATTAGTTTTTAATGTGCGATTGGTTTAGTTGATGTAACCTTCAATTGAGTTTAAGTACGAATTAATTTTAATAGAAATGAGGCGCGAGCGAATGATTTATTTGTAATTCACGTCACACATTGCATAGTGCATAATTAGGCTACAATTTTCCCACTACTGCACTGCTAGGACACATTACAGGCCTTATCTCTTCGAGAGCGAGTGAGCTGTATTCTACTACACGGGCCCAGTGCGGATTGGTAGATGTCACATTTCTTCGAATGTTTTATTCCCGGACATGCCAATTATCTCATTATATTCTAGAGATGTAAAAAATACCTTATTTCGTGCGTATTGCACCTCATTTTACACGTGCTGCCTGTGGGTGGATTACACTCAAAAATCGTACAGCGTCCTTCGTTTTCAATATAATAATGCGTTCCGGGTGCTGATGGGGCTGTTCCGCTTCCGTAGCTCATCAGGGATGTTTGCTGAAGCACGGATGGATTGCTTCTACGCTACGATGCGAAAAAGATGCGCTTCCCTGATGCGCCGGGTGCGGGCCAGCCCCAACATTATACTGCGGTGTATCGCGAGCAGACTGGACTGCTTGTGTGTGAATCGCTGCTGCAAACTCTCCACTTCGGTGTTGAGCTTGTAGCTGGGGTTCGCATTGTAACTATATGGCAGTGTAGGTTAAGTGTGTAGGTTACGTTTACTACCATAGGGTTAAGAAATATTGTTGCCAACACATTTGAGTCATTTGTTACTTGTTTTCTTTAAATCTAAAAAAACATTTTCCTTCACTGTTTTTAGAGCAGTAGTGATGAAAATCTTTACCACTGGGCCACAAACGCTCTCTAAAAAAAGACATTTTGCAAAACTACATCGTTACTTAAACCTATTGAATCCTCCCCCCCGAGTGGGTTCCCGCATTGTCGTTGCGGGGGGGCTTAGTAACCGTGGTCTCCCATCCACGGTGAAGCCAAGAGGAACCCAACGGTGGGGCCGCTCGTCAGGGCTTTTGCCTCAAAGCCGACGACGTAGCGGCCAAAAAGTAGGTTGCGGTGAGGTGCACCGCAACTGAGGTGGGCCGCGATGTCGAATGGGAGGCATCGCGGCTGAGGGTTACGGGCTGCGGTAGAGGAGGAGTGCCGGTGCTTCTGAGCAGCGCTCTTCCCTTCCGTGGCCTGGACGGGGCCGCCACCGTTTGATGGCGGACGCGGTGGGGCCGCAGGGGAAGAGGAGTGTCGGTATAGCGTCAGCCGCTCTCCCTATCCTCTGCGGCCGAAAAGTGGTAGACGGGACGGCGCGTTGTGTTCCACACGCGCGCCGTCAAAGATGTCAGCAACCACAGGTGGGGTCCGCAAGGGCCGATGCCTGCCAGGGGTGCGGGTTTGTTCGAAAGAGATACCACGGCCCCTGGCATACGGGCTACTGAGGGAACACGGGTGGGTTTTAGTCAGTAAAAGTCTGACACGCCCTCCTGCTCTACTCAGCAGGAGAAGTCATTTGATGATTGCCCACCCAAAAAAAAAAAAAAAAAAACCTATTGAATCCTAGAAATAGGATCTGTTGCTGAAGAGAAGAATTTAATGTTTTTGTCTTCCTTAAAATCAATTAATAAAGACAAAAACAGTTCATTCTTCTAAGCTCGAAAGTCTGACAACCATTCTTACCAAGGGCTACGTTATTAGTATTACCCAGTAACTGGGCTGTGGAGGTTAGATAGGCAGTCGCTCCATATAAAATACTGTTATACTGTTACTATTCAGTTGCAACCGTTTAGATTGGAAACCAACCCCAGCATATAGTTGACGAGATTACTATTTTAAAATCAGTTTTTTTCTTGTTCACGTAGATTGATCGGTACTGCTGAAAGCTTTTTGTCTCCGATACTGTGAGTCAAAAAATCTAAATCGGGTTACCAAATCTAATCATAATATGATTTAACTGATAACCATAACTGGCTGCAGATTATGACATATCAATTTCACAAGTAAACATCATCGGGGTTGATCGCAAAAAAACGCACAAATCCGTTTAGTTTCACGTCGGGCTGCGTCCGTGCATCGATCATGTTGATCTTGTAAAGTGTGGAGGGATTAAATATGGTTACTGTGGAGCAGAAGCACAGTAATGTTGGTTTTTGTTGTCATTCAAACAGATGAAATGCATATGAACGGCTATCCGTTCATTTGTACCATTCTTTTCTGATTTCACAAAACTCGAAATACTTCATGGGATGACTTTAATCAGACAATCTTATTAGCCTATTTTTATCCAAGATGTGACTCTAAGGCCCTTATTCATGAAAAAGTTATCGAACATCTAAACAGTTGTTTAAGTCTGATTTCGTATTGAAAACCAGACTCAAACAATTGTTTAGATGTTCGATTACTTTTATGAATAAGACCGTTAGTATCTATATTCGCCACTAAATTCTGCCCTTCTGTCTCATGTTTCAACATAAAATATATGTTATAGCTGCATCGTCCGCCCGCGGTATTACTTCTCTTCGCGTTCTTTCTGAATCCTTTTTTTTTTTTTGGCTACTTATGGTCGTAGCGTGATATTAAATGTTAAATTTCATGAAAGAAGGTGTAGAACACTTTCATTCAAGAATTGGCCTATCAAATACCAAGAGAATCCTTCAAATCCGTACAAACATCAAGTCTTACATACAAACTCATAAACAAACAGATTTTGCCTCTTCATAATATTATTAGTATACATAACACTTTTAAAGCAAGACCCGCCGCGGTCAACTCACTAAATAAAAGACGGTTTTTAATCAAAACTTGCACACTTAAAACCGTAACCGAATTGTACTCGTCTATAAAATGGCCATAGACATGCGTTACACAAAGTTAAACTTCTGTATAAAACCGTTCATTGGTCACGCCGAGATGTTTGTTTACCAATTTGGTATACATTTAGTATTGCGAATTATAAGTTTGATTAACGTGAGAACGATATATGGGAAACATAAGGAATTCATACCAGTTTTTGTAGTGTTTCGTATGGTTAAAATCGAGTGTTGAACTTTGGTTAAAAATTTCGGCAGTCAACTGAAAAAAATTGCGTAACTGTGCAAGAGTTTTAGTGCAGTGGTCGCAACCGCTACTGCTGAACATAAATTTCTGGGTTCGATTCTCAGTTCGGGCAAAGTGTTTTTGGGTTTTTTTATCTAGAATTTGTCAGTAGCAGCCCAGAGTCTGAAATTTTGACTGTTTGATGGCAAAAGGGTCGCCCCCATATGGGACTGAAACATAACCGGCCAACTGTGGATATACCATAGGTAGGTACACCTCTGCCCAACCCTTCGGGAAAACTAGGCGTGATTTTATGTTTAATGAGGGATTTGTTAAAAATCTCTTCAATAAATAAACAAAAACTAAAAAAAAAAGAAAGATGTTCCATAAAAAGGTATTCAAGATTAACTCAGTATTCACTCCGAAGAGTTCTCTTAAATATTGGAACTTTCTAATTAAAACTTAGCACAACTTTGTGAGCCTGAAAATTCCATGCAATTTAGTTGCAAACTCTAGTATCCCATACAATTGTACTGAACTAAATGCTATACTCCAGAGTGTTACCTACTCTAAAGGCGCAAACTCACTAGCCGACCAAAATTATTACTTTTACTAGCTTCCGCCCGCGTCTTCGCCCACGTGGAAGTCGGAAATTATCCCGCGGGAACGTACGATCTACAAATCACATCCGCCATTTTGGCAGTGACTGGCATAAGAGTGAAATTTTCATTTTTGGTTATGTTAAAAGTGGCCACTTGTAACGAATATTCGGCCCGTTCCTACTATAAACCCATCTAAACACAGGAGTAATTCAAGTGCGGGGGCCTTTAAAAAAATGATGACTAGTTATAGCAATTTCATATAAAACCATTTATTATAACGATTATCCGGAGGTCCATATTCAGCAGTAATCATTAACAGAAGATTTTTCACACAAAAGAGCGCTTTAAGGAAGTTATTACTCAACTTATTGTCGCTCACATTGGTCGTGTGGTGGACACGGCCTTACTTGCACGTATCAGAGCTGGGTTCGGTTGTAAGGGAGACTTAACGTGTGCTCACTAAATGGTTTATTGCAAACGTTACGAGTTTGCGAGTTTACGTGAACCTTTGTGCGATGTGTGTGGACTTGGGGTAAAAAGTTATTCTGTTTCAAATGTAAAAAAGAAAATACAATTTTCCTGCGTTTGAAAATAATATGTAGCGCCAAGACAAACAAACTAAACTAGCTGTTGGCTTCTTGGTGGTCGGTACTCAAATATTGTTGTTGTTGTGGATCTGAGTACCCACTAAAATTTTTGAGACTTTCTATGCTTTTGTTGGTCGAATGTTCACGTGCCTATTTGCTGACCAAAGATTCAGCATTGCCATGCAACATGGCAATGCTGCCAGACTGGGCGCTTTTCCTGCGGATGAGTTTTTGATGCCCTGTGATTCTTCCCCTGCTTTTTTATTTACGTGTACACATTATTTTAAAACTGTTAGCTTTTTTAAATGTTTTATATATGTGCAAACTTTGAAATCAAAATAAATAAATAATGACCTTAATTTTTTCATTGATTTGCTTTCATGTTTAGTAAATCTTTTTGTGTGGGTTCCACCCATAGACATGCCACGTATTTCACGTACTCTTTTTAGGAACGTACCTTCTATTATTATGACAGTTAAATAATGGCAGTGTGGCCTCATCTCATGGAAATCTAAAAGTTAAAACATTGGATTTATAGAAAGTTTTCATCACTTTCAGACTTTTTTTTTTCTGGGTATTGGCTTCGCACGGTTTGTGCATTTAGCCAGTGTCAAGTAATTTTTCTTTTCGATCAATTAAATGGCCCGATAGCAGGCATGAAGTTACAAAAAAGTCATAGTCGTCTTTAGTCAATCAAGTCAAAGTTATTGTAAAGCGGTAGTAACTACGACAACCTATTAGGGGTTTTTGGGGGGACCACGAAAAGTCCACATTGGTCACTTATTTTCACCTTCACTACACTTGTGCACTCACACGTAACTAAATTGAATAATTCACTACCAAAATTATCCAATTTAATTCGCTATTTCACAAAACTTCATGAAAATGAAAATTCGTGCGACATGTTCCAACGCGATCCCACCAAAAACTTCCACTTTCCGACTTAAAAACTATGGTTTAAAAAATCCATTCTAAAGCCAAGTCCCCATCATCCGTAAGCGAACTTGCAGGAAAAACTATAAACCGTTCCAGAGGTGAATAGAAAGACACATTGTCGGCCGCAGTCGTCGCTTCCTGGATGACACACGACTACACGTAACGTGTGTGCTGAGCTTTATTGCAGGTCATATGGAAGGCTCGCTTGACTGCACTCCGCCTGTGATATATTGTCTTGTTTGGGCTAGATTTTTAACGGTAAATTGTGGAAAATATGAATGGAATTATTGGTTATTGATTTGCATCTCTCGTTGTGAATAATACATAAACTTATGCATCAGTGTTAAGACACTGATGCATAAGTTTAACAATGTTTTCTATTTAATTATTTTAATTTAATAGTTTTGTTATAATTGTTTTAATAATTCAAACAAAATTACATTTTTATTATGAGAGCTTTGAGCTCAAGATGTTTGAGATTTATTATAATGATGCGATTGTATTTAAATATTATAGGAATTGGTGCGAAGTCACTTTGTCACGCTCGTGCAACTGTACAGTCAGACACAGTAATCTTTATGAGAATCCTATTATAATTATAAATGTGAAAATTTGGATGTTTATTCAATCAAGTAAAAACGGCCGAAAGGATTTGGTAGAAATTTGGCACACAGATATTGTATAACCTGGATTAACACATAGTATCCTATGTGTTACATAGGATCCTATGTGTTACATAGGATCCTATGTGTTACATAGGATACTTTTACGTACGTTCCTGTGGGATAATTTTGACCTTCACGCGGGTCAAGCAATAGACAAAGCTAACTACTTATAATTCTTAAAATATGCATTAACTAGATTCTGCCCGCAACTTCGTCTGCGTCAAATTTCTTGCTCCCCGACCCACCCCGTCGCATTGAATCGCCTGGCCGTGCGAGTACTTCGTATTCGTGACATTTTTTCTTTTTGCTCAACTTCTAAGGGCCCTAGCGTGACGTTATATAGCCTATAATCTTCCTCGATACATGGACTATCTAAAACTGAAAGAATTTTTCGAACCAGTAGTTCCTGAGATTAGCGCGTTCAAGCAAACAAACAAACAAACTCTTCAGTTTTATATATTAAGTATAGATATAGAAGTATAGATAATAACTGTGGCTGTCAGTCAGCCAGGAACTCTTTTTATGTGTGCGAAGTAGTACGAAGCGTACCGTAGTTGCATTATTTCATAGGCAAAAGATACCAACCAATAGAATACATGTTATTACTCGTACATAAATCAGCCTATAATGTTACCATTGCTGAAACACATGCCTCCTCTCGGTGAGAGGGAGTGGGCCATAATCCACCACGCGGTCCCAGTGCGGGTTGGTAGATGTCAAATGTCTTTGAATTTTTTGGTTCTAGGACTTTTCGAACTTTTTTGACTTTGACCGGTTTCCTGACGATATTTTAATTCACCGTTTTGAGAGTAGAGAGTATGTCATCACCACGATGAAATAATGTACACGAAGTGAAGCGCCTGTCTGGGTTTGAACCTACGACCTAATATTGCTTACTACTCTTAAGTCGCGTCCGTATCCACATGGCCACCACTGCTCATAATTATGTTATTGATGCTCTATAAATACTAACATGTAATGTTACTTTATTATTGATCGAAGCTTTACTGTACTTAAACTTACACGTGCCATCAAAAGCTACAAACATAAAATAATTGATTTTGTTCAAAATAGTACTTCTTGCACATACACACACACAAGTCCATATCCATGTGTGTATATCAACATACGTTCTATGTTTATGTGTGCTAATTTACTCCACATTGTGTACTATTTAAATTCATAGCCGTGCTATTGTTCTGGTTTTTGTTAATTTTCGTATGGAATGAGTCATAGGTTACCTTCAGTGTCAATTTGTTTAATGAAGATTAGATGCTAGCTCTTTTTCGTGACTTTGTTTCGGTATAAAGTTTAACCTTATATACTAACAAAAAATTATTTATTTTTGGCTCTATTGACATTCGTTTCCGCAGTTTCAAAATTGTTTTATCTCTATAATAGGCCCTTTATTCCAGAAAAGGGGCAAGAGCTAAATTTTTTATGCTTGACTCAAATTCCTTATAAGCTAAGGGATACACCTACAAGTTGTTGCAAACAATCCACGAGATTTTTTCAAAAGTTTCCAGGAAAGGGTTTAATAAAAATCGACGACGGCTTTAGGCGGATAGATGGCATGAAATGAAAAACAATTTAAAATGGTTTACTATTGTAACAAATAAAACTTGAGAACTAGTGATTGGGACCTTCTTTTAAGCAAATAAGCCTGTGTACCTAAAGATACTTATTTAAGTTATGAAAGATGTAGTCTTCCTTTCTTCTATTACTTAAATATCTTTGACTGGTTTTAGATTATGTAGGTAAAGGAATTATTAATGTTAAAAAAGAGAGAAACTTAAGCTTTCTACCACATAATCTTACATGTGATCTTCTTACAATCCAAGATTAATACAAAGTTGCTGATCCACACGATAATTTTTTATGCAGTTCGCAAACTGTAACCATGAATTCAGCATATCATTCTAAACCCCCGCGCAGAAATTTTTCGTCGGTTTTACAAAAAAATAAAATAAAAATGAGCTGTTTCATAGCAAAGTGCAATACCTACGCGGTCAAAATGTATGTATGGTGGCCAGCTTCCTAGCTAATTATAAGAAAAATCTTCCGCCATTGCTTCTATATCTGTAATAAGAAAAAATCCGGACACACAGTGTATTGTTATCATTTGTTAATTATACACAAACTGCACAAAATGAACATAGTTATTAATTATCACAAGTTTTGATCGCCCGCGTAAATAACGTCTTGCAAGGTCGAATGATTTTTCCCAAACGTTACTCTGAAGGGGATTTTTGGTCGGAAAACTCAAAAAAATTGGCCAAGTGTAAGTTAGGTTTACTGTTCACGTGGTCCGTACTATCGTAGATATTAGGGACCTCAATATAATGTAAATTACTTATTAAAATATGCACTGAAACTGATATTCCTTCTAAAAGTGAATAAAAAATCTGTAAAGACATTCGCAGACAGGCGTGACGCGACTATGGTGAATCAATTTCTATGAAAACTCCATGGAAAATGTTCTATCGGCACCGCGGCGTGCCATTGTGTGAATAAATTCCTGCCTGTCTGTCTGCGGGAGCCTTAAATGTGTTTTTGAACGTTTGCAATGTTGCAGAAATTGATTTGTAGGTAACTATGAACCCATAAAATATTTAATTTTGTTAAAAAAAAATACCGTTACCTGTAGTATCTCTTCTTGATAACTAGTTCAAGAGATGTTCCTTTGGTCCATATGCAAGAGACCAATAAGAAGATCCTCAAAACATTCTGTTTAACATCCACGGAGCCCTAAAACAAAAAGCCAGTTAATGACTGGGTTAGTTTGGGTAATCAATTGTTTTTAAAAACACTATTAATTATAAGTTAGGCTTTAATAAGAGCTGTTCCAAGGTCCTAGCAAACTAATGTAGGTCATAAAGATATCTGTTTGATCGCTAAGCATGGTTTTTGTTCGCGTTATTATTATAATGTACGTGGGAGCCGATGCGGGCTGTTAACTGCGCGTACTTGTGTTTTCATACGTAATCTAACCGTCACGGTTTTGAGCGTAGAATAGTCTACGAGACGTCAGTCTATTAATAGTGTGCTGGTGAGTTTATTTAGGTTGGGCGCTTTTTTAAACTGGTGTGCAGTGCAGCGGAAAAATCCAAAAAGGTCTAGGTTTTTTGGGGAAAATGCTTTGCTCTTGCAGATTACATAAAAAAAAAACCGTCTATTGGAAAAACACGCTCTAAAAAAACAGTTTGAAGCAAGAAAATATGCTTATCTGAAAGCCGTGGTAAAAAATCTTCATTTACAAGTTATGTTGAGTAGTTTAGAAGTTATGAAGGAACAGATGAACATACGTACCTAAATACTACAAGGTGTCTACTCTACCTACAAAGATAGATAAATAATTGAATTGGTGTATAGAAAAGACAAAGCACAACATAAAAAAGCATAGCAATTAAATAATCACTAATTAAGGACATCAATATTTGGAATTAGCCAAGTACAATGTGGAAAATATACAAAAATAAAAAAATAAATAAAAAAACACGCTTTTATTGCTGACCGAACTAAAAAGTAGAAAATAATTTTTAATTACAAAAAGTTTATGTTACAGTAGTAGGAAGTCAATAATTCAATTCAGAGTAAAAAGCGTGGCGCCGCTCGTCAGGGCTTTTGCTTCTAAGTCGACGACATAGCGGCCAAAAAAAGTAGGTGGCGGTGAGGTGCACCGCAACTGAGGTGGGCCGTGAGGTCGAATGGGAGGCATCGCGGCTGAGGGTTACAGGCTGCGGCGGAGGAGGAGTGCCGGTACTTTTGAGTAGCGCTCTTCCCTTCCGTGGCCTGGCCGGGGCCGCCACCGTTTGATGGCGGCCGCGGTGCGGCCGCAGGGGAAGAGGAGTTTCGGTATAGCGTTGGCCGCTCTCCCTATCCCCTGCGGCTGAAAACTGTTAGGCGGCGGGGCCACTGTGCTACCCGTCGCAGGGTGACCGAGGGGTCCGCAAGGGCCGATGCCTGCCAGGGGTGTGGGTTGTTCGAAAGAGATACCGTCGCCCCTGGCTCACGGGCAACTGAGGGAACACGGGTGGGTTTTAGTCAGTAGAAGTCTGACACGCCCTCCTGCTCCACCCAGAACGGGAGAATTAGTCATTTGATGACTTCCCACCCAAAAAAAAAAAACATCTTAATCACAACCTAATTATTTATAATATTTAAATAAATTATGAACATCTAAAGTATTTTAATTACTCGCCTAATCAACAATATGTCTAGACCACAGACATCTTATTTATGTGCGAAATAAACACTATCTATGTACAGTGTGGATTGTATTGTAACCTAAATACTTTAGATGCTAGAGTATTTTCAGGTATTTTTCAAGGTAGGTACAAAACAATAGGACTTGGTTTATATCAACTGGTAATGACAAACGTAGGCGATCAGCGGCGGCCATCTCTCGCGTCCGGCTCTGGCCCAGGCCATGGTATGGAGTGAGAGTGCATGGGTAGCCGTCACCTCCTCTGCGAAGCAGTAATACTCGCGAAGAGGGAGGCGGCGCACGTGAAGCAGAGGCAGTTTATTCGCCCTCACGGCCCTAGTCGCCGCAGGAAACGCTCTGGGCATCGGGAATCCCAGGCTGATTCCCGGCCACCGCAGGCGCGGGCTTGCGGACGGCAAGTAATGGGTCGCTGGCGCCTTGTGTTCCACGCTCGCCTGAAAGAGATGTCAGCACCAACCGGTGGAGCCGAAAGGGCCGATGCCTGTCAGGGGTGCGGGTTGTTCAAAAGAGATACCATGGCCCTTGGCACACAGGCAACTGAAGGGACACGGATATTTTTTTAAGGCGGACGCACATAGCGCCTTATATCACCCTACATAGTGACCTTTACATTTAATGTTATGACCATGGACAGAAAATATTAAAGTCTTCGGTGTCAGTGCACATAATCCCTACTAATATTATAAATGCGAAAGTAACTCTGTCTGTCTGTCTGTCTGTCTGTTACGCTTTCACGCCTTAACCGCTGAACCGATCGTCATGAAATTTGGCCGAGATATAGCCTGGGATATGGGTAAGGACATAGGCTACTTTTTTACGCGATAACCGACATCCACGCGGGCGGAGCCGCGGGCAAAAGCTAGTATGCAAATAAATAATCAAAAAAAGGAATCAAATCAAATGTCAACTATCCCAAACGCTTATCACAACCATTGTTCTTTTAACTATATCAGCTCTCCGAAGGTCTGCCAACAAAGCTTGGTCGTGAGAAGATTATTGTGTGTGACATAACGCTCATAATGTAATATTGTAATAATTAAGGCATGATTACAATTTAGTGCAAGGTCTGAACGAGGTCATGTGTGAATGTCATCTTTCGCAATCGTATTGTTCAGAGTAATGTCACTGTAACGGAGACTGATTTAAATTTTTGATGAGATACTGGTTAAGGTTTTTTGTTTTGATCGGCCTGGTGTGTTTAAGAGACCAAAACAGCCAAGTTTGGAACTGCCTGTGTGTTCCCTTCCACTTTTAACCCGTCTATCTCCAAAAGAAGAGTAAACAGGCATCTTCTGTGCATGTTTGTTCCATCATACACCTCATCAATCACCTTCCATCAGGCGAGCTCGAGGCCAAGAGCAAGCCCATTCGACAATTAAAAAAAAGCTATTCAGGGTTCTACATCTATTGTCTGAAAGTGTGTAATGGAACTGGAAGCGCGTAATTACGATTAAATAATTCGAAAAACTTTAGATTATAAATTAGACTCTGAAACGTTTGCTGTAGTAGCGATGCTGGACATACCTTGAGTTATCGCTTTTTGGACCAAATACAATAAATTATCAAAAAACAGTGTTGTTATTAATGACTAATATAAAGATTGTAAGATAAATTTTACCTACTACAATTATATTTCTTCACATTTTTGACTAACCTATCATGGTTCTCCACAGTTTGGAAGATAAACAAGTCAATAATCGAGGTAATGCGTAAAATATATCATATTAACAATGTATAACATTCCCACATAAGCAGCAATTAATGTACAGCGGTAACGCGGCGACCACAATTATAAGATATTAATACAAAAACCAACTCGTGGGCGTGATTGTTGTGGTGGGTTTCCATTGTAGGTACGAAATCATGATATTTAATAAAAAGTTGTTCTTTGTATATGTCACTATAACATTATGAACATCGTCAGTTTATAATCTATCCCGGGAGATTACAAAGTATCGAAACATTGTGAACTGCAAAAACCATTAACAATTTAACGCACTATTTTTCGACAGTTTATCTGTCCGTGGCAAACCGACAAATTGTGAACTGGTATCAAAGTTGCATGCGACAGATAGTACCTTTTTTTTTTTTTTTTTTTTTTGGGTGGGAAATCATCAAATGACTTCTCCTGCTGAGTAGAGCAGGAGGGCGTGTCAGACTTTTACTGACTAAAACCCACCCGTGTTCCCTCAGTAGCCCGTATGCCAGGGGCCGTGGTATCTCTTTCGAACAAACCCGCACCCCTGGCAGGCATCGGCCCTTGCGGACCCCACCAGTGGTTGCTGACATCTTTGACGGCGCGCGTGAGGAACACAACGCGCCGTCCCGTCTACCACTTTTCGGCCGCAGAGGATAGGGAGAGCGGCTGACGCTATACCGACACTCCTCTTCCCCTGCGGCCCCACCGCGTCCGCCATCAAACGGTGGCAGCCCCGTCCAGGCCACGGAAGGGAAGAGCGCTGCTCAGAAGCACCGGCACTCCTCCTCTACCGCAGCCTGTAACCCTCAGCCGCGATGCCTCCCATTCGACATCGCGGCCCACCTCAGTTTGCGCAACCTACTTTTTGGCCGCTACGTCAATGGCTTGAAGGCAAAAGCCCTGACGAGCGGCCCCACCGCTGGGTTCCTCTTGGCTTCACCGTGGATGGGAGACCACGGTTACTAAGTTCCCCCGCAGCGACAATGCGGGAACCCACTCGGGGGGGCAGATAGTACCTTGCGCTATTACTAAATAGCCAAGTAACTGCCACTAACTTGGAAGTAGCGCTCGCCGGTCGCTACCGCGGCACCGCTCGCTTCACTCGCTCGACTCGCGCGCTGTTGGTCTCAGTTCTAACATAACCTAACCTATTCGGTCGGGGTGCCATTGTAAGCAGTATGGTGCAGTTTAAAATTTATCGACAGTTTATAATCGCGTAAGATAGATTATAAACTAACGGTGTTCACAATCTTACGATGACATATACCTACACTTAAACTCACGCCTTCTTCTCATGGGGACTGGCAGAAACTAGGGAACGGCACCTGCTACGTTCCTTAATACTTCTTTTGCGTGACTTACGTTCATTCAGCTGGTCATACACACACGCTGGTTGGGCACGCCACCGTTTGTTATGGTCCACCCGGCTAGTTCACCTGGGTGGACCATGGAAAATTATTTTTCCCATAGTCCACCAGAAAGTCCATATTATGTTTTCTAGGTGGTCTGTGGAAAATTATTTTTCCCATTGTTCACCTGAAAATCCATATTATGATTTTATTGTAGTATTACGAGAGAATAATTGTTGTGATATAAAATTTTTAAACCAAAATACTAATCCTACTCATATTATAAATGCGAAAGTTTGGATGTATGGATGGATGGATGTTTGTTACTCTTTCACGCATAAACTACCGAACGGATTTAGATGAAACTTTCCGTAGCTAAGACATCAGAATAACACATAGGCTACAATTTACTTACCACGGGCGAAGCCGCGGGCGGAAGCTAGTAACTAATATAAGGAAGTTCATCAGTTCAGTTCTTTGTATAGTGCAGAACTAAATAGACGGTATAATATGGTATTTTCCTTTTTGATGTTTATAAAGTACTGGTCATTAAATTATAATTTGACATAAAATATAAAAATGTCAATGAGTTTTGTTTGCAATGTAAAGTCTTACAAAGTAATAATACAATCTTTTTATTTAATTGATAAATAATTCATCTAGGTACATCACACTGCAGCGATGTCTGCTGACCAAGTCCTTAACTTTATTAATAGAAAAGGAGGCACAGTTCTTTTGTGTGCACAACATCAATACTATAAAATTAAACAATTAAAAAATGGCTCTGAAATATGGAGATGCTTTAAAAAGAGAGATCAGACATCGAAAATGATGACTACATTACTAGTATTCAGATGCAACTCGTTTCCGGAGAAATTACTGCAGGAGAGGCTTTGGAAAAACTCCGCTAATATGACACAACCAAAGACTATAAACACCACCTGTATGTTGTCTCCTTTGTATAGGCTTACGGTACTAGTAACCATTTTAGTAATGACCAAGTGTTAGACCTTGAACTGACCAATTGCAGCCGCGCATTCTTCCTCGTCCTTCGGCCCGTAGTGGTGAGTCATGTACTTAGAAGTAATCGGCATATACGCTGTCTAGTGGTTATATACCTAGTCTATGGACACAACTTATGCAATTTTAATTTTATTTCATTATTTGATGGCAAAACAGCAAACGGCAAGCCTTTATAATTACTTAATTTAGTTACGATTTTTTTAATGTCTAACATAATAATGAGGTACAAATAAATAGATTTCAACATTTTCAGGCTGGCTTTACAATTTAATTTCACAATTATTCTCTCGTAATACTACGATAAAATCATAATATGGATTTTCAGGTGAACAATGGGAAAAATAATTTTCCACAGACCACCTAGAAAACATAATAGGGACTTTCTGGTGGACTATGGGAAAAATAATTTCCTATAGTCCACCCAGGTGAACTAGCCGGGTGGACCATGGGCAACAAACGCACGCCACGATTGCGGCGGTAAGTCCCCTCTTTGAGGAGTGGTTTGAGAGGCGGCATGGCGTCCTCACCTTCCGCCTGACGCAGGTCCTCACCGGACACGGTTGTTTCGGGAGGTTCCTGTTTCGGATAGGGCGGGAGGAAATGCCCGGGTGTTTCCACTGCGAAGATCGCCCTGAGGACACGGTGGAGCACACGTTGGCGGTCTGCCCAGCTTGGGTTGAGCACCGCCGTGTCCTCGTGGAGGCGATCGGCGGCGGCGATCACTCGTGTCCGGCCCTGGTCCAGGCCATGGTACGGAGCGAGAGGGCATGGGTAGCCGTCGTCTCCTTCAGCGAAGCAGTGATGCTGGCGAAGAGGGAGGCGGCGCACGTGAGGGAGAGGCAGTCTTTGCGCTTTCGCGACCCTAGCCGCCGCAGGATACGGAGACGCCCTGGGCATCGGGAATCCCAGGCCGATTTCCGGCCACCGTAGCCATGAGCTTGCGGACGGCGAGTAATGGGTAGCTCGCTGTCCGGTAAGGACCAAGCCCAAGTTGACAGCGCGGTGTGTTCCACGCGCGCCTCAAAGAGATGTCAGCACAAACGTGATGGGGCCCGCAAGGGCCGATGCCTGCCAGGGGTGCGGGTTTGTTCGAAAGAGATACCACAACCCCTGGCATACGGGCTACTGAGGGAACACGGGTGGGTTTTAGTCAGTAAAAGTCTGACACGCCCTCCTGCTCCACCCAGAGCGGAAGAAGTCATTTGATGATTTCCTACCAAAAAAAAAAAAAAACGCACACGCTGGTTGTATGAACCACGTACCTGCACATCAATTGCGTAGCACACTATAAATCAGAAACATTTTGAAGGATATTACTTCATTTGTTCGAAAAGTTTGTCCGGTAACAAGGTAAATAACGCGATGAATGTTGTTGAATTGTTAAAATGAAATTCATTCTTTCTGTTATTTTTATGTCTATTTTATTTCTTCTGTTTAACAAACAATTGCGCAATAATGCTTAATAATTCTGTTATGCAATTACCCCGATAACCTTTCTGAAGAACATCTCCAATTCGGTCACTATACGTCCCTTGAGAGTTCCCTTCCTGACGTTTGGATTCCATCTGCCTAGTAAATACCTTTTCTCATTGTTATAGCTGGATCTCAATATTCTAGTAACCTTAAAAATGGCAGAAAAAATAACGGTCAACGGACCAGTAAAGAAAAAGCTTATATGCTTTTTAATACAAAATGCGATATAATCAGATAATGTTAGCATCAGATATTGTAAGGCAAGAAGGTGTTTTCGTAAGCCGAGGTGATCCTTTGCTCGACAGGAGCCTAGCTGGGAAGAGGTTCAATCAGCAGCAGCTGAAATATTGGTGATCCAGCATCATCACCATTATCATTATTTCGGCTGATAACCCTCCACTGCTGAACATAGGCACACGCCTATGTTCAGCAACATTGGCCAGATCCAGAACCAGTCGAAATGGCGGTGGTTGAGAAATCCCAAGCACCGCCATTTCGACTGGTTCTATACTTTTCGAATCCAACGGATTCCTACGATCTTCACCAGGAAATTGGTCCACATTGTCGGCCTTCCAACGCTACGACTTCCAGAATGCAGTCACGACTCCAGAACCTTTCGGCTCCATCGGCTATCTGTTCTGTCCAGTCTAAGATCCAGCATAAAAACCAAGAAATCATCTCAATTTCTCTGCTCCCGTATCGTCTAACACTGGACACGGTCCTTCCGTCCGCGTTAATCTCACCCTGCGCCTAATGCGCTCAATTGAACGGTTCAATTAGCGCCGGTGTCGATACGCTCTCGTGTGCGCCCGGCCTTAGGACGAACCCCCGCTGCGAGAGTTTTTTTAATTATAATTATTGTTTGTTTGTCTCGTTTCGTCGGTTGGGTTTGGATAAGCCTTGGTCTATGAAGGTTGGAATGTAGTCTTATCTAATTAGGCTGTTATTGTCAAATGATTGATATCTAGTTGTTGCAGGATATAGATGCTCTAAGGCCTTTCGTGCCCAATCTAGAATGTAAATAACACAAGTCGGCTGACACGTTTTCTGGTTATCACTAGAGATCACGAAAGTGATTATGTAGTAAATTCTAGGATTTTATGGGTTAACGAGAATAATAAGTATTATGAGGAATTATCATCATCATTATCAATTCAGCCGAAAGACCTCCACTGCTAGCCTCCCATCCCATTAGCTTCGCTACTTTGATCCTTGCTGTGCTTGCTGCATCCGGCGGATTTCTCCAGCTTTCTCAACGTCATCGGTCCATGTTGTGCCCGGCCCTTCCAACTCTACGTGTTCCGTCTTATGAGGAATCTTTCTCAAAAAAGCTTTGTTTTCGCTGTCTTTTTTCCGCTCATATGCATTCTCAAGCTCTCAAACTAGATTGAAATGTAACTAAACTGTAGTCTCCAGCAAGGCGCAGTGATGACAGATGAAATAAGGCTGTGACAGAGTGTCGTCCAAGGACTGGAAGAAGAGACTTCGGTCCTCTGGCGGGATGGGCGGAGGACATTGTTGCCATCGCGAGAAAAACCTGGATGAGGCTGGCACAGGAGCGTGGGGATTGGCACAAAAATAGACAGCCCAGCAGTGGGCGAAGTGGGCCTGTGGATGATGATGGTGATCAAACTGCAGTCATTCATCTTAAGCTTGACTTTTCTATGTATGCAGACGTGTGTCGTTTATTTAGTAAAACCAACGATTCCCACGTCTAGTCAACAAATCGACTAATTTCACACATATCTCATACTCCCATTATCCATATCCCAAGTCGAATGTTATCAAAACAATTCGAAGCCCAATGTCAAGTGTGAGACCATCAAATTGATTACAACCATTAGCAATCGTGTCGAAACATGGATGTTATAAAACCGAAATATATACGTACATTTGAAAAATATTCTGTTGACAACACCCATAGGAATTAACAAACTGGTTTTACCACCCAGAAACTAAAAAATCATCCTTAATAATCACTGAATAAGAGTCAGTAGCCTTACTTCTGGGTGTAAAGTTTTTGTGGTGTGTGTTTACGAAATCAGCCCGGATTAATCGACGAACACAAGGATGGGAAGGCAGACAAATTAGATACAGAAAATTGGTCTCGAATCGCTTTTGAATTGTTTTGGTATCTGGTTTAGGTGTACTTGATTTGTGGGCCAATTTCCGTGAGCAATTTGGTCCAAAAGAGGCGAGTGGGTTGAATTTAATCGAAGTATGAAAAAAAAGTCCGTTGGATGTGGGAAGCACAAGACCGGTCGAAGTGGAGGAGCCTGGGGGAGGCCTATGTCCAGCAGTGGACGTCTTTCGGCTGAAATGATGATGATGATGAAAAAAAGAAGCCATACCTACATACCTAAGTACCTAAATCAATTGAAAAAATAAACTTTTCAGGATGTCTGTTACTTACACAAAAAAGATTTAAATCAATGCTAGAGCCATAGTTAGATGAGTATCATTATGTCATTTGAACTAGTTCATGTAATAAGAACCAGTCATACGAATAGTTATCGTATTACCCAATAATTGGGTTGTGTAGGTTAGTTAGACAGTCGCTCCATGTAAATACAGTATACATGCGGGTTTATTAAAACCGACCCCAACATGGTTGGGAAAAGCGTAGATAGATTGAACTTGTTTATTCTAGAATTATAATACTCAATAAAAGTTTATTTATTTATTGGAACGAAGTTTTGGAACGAATTTCCTTATCGCGCGTTGCGAAAAGGGGCTAGACGGAAGAAATTAAGACCAAAAAGGAACTTCGTTCCATCCGGGTGTCCCTTGACACCTCTCAAGTTTTTTAAATAATAACATTTAAAAAATTTGTTCTGAAAAACATAACACAATAAATGGCCGTTATATCTCTGCATATGAATAAACGTCTGCCCTACAGTGGGACAATAAACATAATAATATAACAAAGCTACAGGCTTAAACAGGCATAAAAAGTCAACGAATAAGCACATAAAAATCACTTATTACCCATTAGGTGGCCAAACTCACTTAATAACAATAAATTTCAAGATTTATTATAACTTTCAACAACACTTTAACATAACAACAAAAACAATTTAACTCAAAAACATTTTTAACAACAATCAAGTGTCATTTTTATCTAAATATCATATAAATAACAAGAAGATATTGTTATAATGGTTGAAAACAAAGGAGGAATGACCACACAGGTGTCAATAGCAGAGCTAGGAACAACATAAACTATTGATATTAAAACCTTCTTATTAACATACGAGAAAATTAGTGGCTCTTACAATATCGATGTGAATATCGATTTTGATATCGAGTTTGGTATCGATAGATTTTCTTATTGAGGAAGATTCTGCATTAATTTCAACCGACTATAGAATGCGTTAAGGTATCGAATTTGATATCTGACAAATCGATTGGTAAAACTGTGTAAATGGAATCTATCTATATTATTATTATATATAAATAAAAAGAAAAGTCCTGACTGACTGACTGACTCATCAACGCCCAGCCCAAACCCTTGGACCTAGAAAGCTGAAATTTTGCACAGAGATTCCCTTTATAATGTAGACAAGGAATAAGGAAGGATTTTTCGAAATTCAACCCCTAAGGGAGTTATACAGGGTAAGTTTTTATCCAGTGCGCAAATTATTAATAATTTTTCGCCGGATACACAAAAAAAAATCAACTGTTCCATACATTTTGACCGCGTAGGTATTGGACTTTTCTATGAAACAGCTGATTTTTTTTTTGTACATCCGGCGAAAAATTTCTGCGCTAGGGGATCCAGAATGATATGCTGATTTCATGGTTACAATTTGCGCACTGGATAAAAACTTTTCCTGTATAGGGGATGAAAGTTCCACGCGGGCGAAGCCGCTGGCAAAAGCTAGTTAAGAATAAAGGTAGGTTTTTTTTTTTTTGGTTGGGAAATCATCAAATAACTTCTCCCGCTCTGGGTGGAGCAGGAGGGTGTGTCAGACTTTTACTGACTAAAACCCACCCGTGTTCCTTCATTAGCCCGTATGCCAGGGGCTGTGGTATCTCTTTCAAACGAACCCGCACCCCTGACAGGCATCGGCCCTTGCGGGCCCCATCATTTTTGTGCTGACATCTCTTTGAGGCGCGCGTGGAACACAACGCGCCGTCGACTTGGGCTTGGTCCTTACCGGACAGCGAGCTACCCATTACTCGCCGTCCGCAAGCCCATGCCCACGGTGGCCGGAAATCGGCCTGGGATTCCCGACGCCCAGGGCGTCTCCGTATCCTGCGGCGGCTAGGGTCGCGAGGGCGCATATGCTGCCTCTCCCTCACGTGCGCCGCCTCCCTCTTCGCGAGCATCACTGCTTCGCTGAAGGAGGTGACGGCTCCCCATGCCCTCTCGCTCCGTACCAGGGCCGGACGCGAGAGATCGCCGCCGCCGATCGCCTCCACGAGGACACGGCGGTGCTCTGCCCAAGCAGGGCAGACCGCCACCGTGTGCTCCACCGTGTCCTCAGGGCGATCTTCGCAGTGGAAACACCCGGGCGTTTCCTCCCGCCCTATCCGAAACAGGAAACCTACCGAAACAACCGTGTCCGATGAGGACCTGCGTCAGGCGGAAGGTGAGGACGCCATGCCGCCTCTCAAACCACTCCTCAAAGAGGGGACTTACCGCCGCAATCGTGGCGTGCCCAGCACTGGGGAAGGTAAAGTTAAAATCGTTTACTTCAACATTCAAAATTACAATACTGAGGTATCTTTGGTCTCAAACCAGCCACAGCTTGTATCTTAGGCACCATTATATAGGTACAACATAATATGTTTGTAACCTCAATCCTAACCAGAAATGTATCAAATATACCACCGTGACTTAAATTACTTATTCATTGAACTCTAAAATTAATTCAGTAGCAATCACTAACGAACTTGATTCTAAAATATGACTAAAAAATTCATATCGAGCAGTTCAAACTGAACTTTAAAATTGAATCGATAGAAATCAAGAGTATCGATATAATTCCACTTCTATCGAATACAAATCGATGTTTTAGAGTACACTAGCTGAAATAGCTCTCAAATTACAATGGGTATCACAATTTGTTTTATGAAATATGTCCAACTTGGCCTCGGGTACATGGAAGAGGCGTTTAACATAAAAATGCATTAGGTAGAGTAATACCGAAGAACCACTCGGTATAATATACGAAAACAGAGACAATCCAGATGAATGTGGAACGCACTTAGAAACGCCAATTGAACACAATACAGTCAAAAGGTGTCGTGGGACACCCGGTTAGAACGAACTTCGTTTCGTTTTTGGCCAAAAGTATCGTAACGGTCAAAATATTCCAGTTTTTTTGGTCTAGCTGGCATTTTCCAAGTGTACAGAGCATAACGTGTAATAAAAAACCTTAGTTCCAATATTATTTTGATATAGGTGTTATTGCAGCAGGCCTCAAAAACGTAAACCTTAAGATAATTAGAAGTTGACGGGAATATGCTTAATCTTTTGAGCAGCACAAATTATTTATTTACTAGCTTTCGTCAGCGGCTCCGCTGAAAATAATCCGACGGGAACGTAGTATAACGGCCTAAAATAATAGTATCCTATTGTTCATTCGGTTTATAAACTATCTGCGTACTAAATATCATCCAAATCCGTTTATCTGTTTCAGCGTGATTGACGAATAAACATACAAACTTCCAGTTACAATATTATTGTAGGATTTATCCTCGCACTGGATCGTCGTCCATTCAAAAAGATTTATACATTTTAGGGATCGTTTAATAACTGCATAGTTGGTTGCAATCTGTTCTTGTCATCTTGTCACCTTCTGTGGTTATCCCTATTGTAATAAGAAGCAAGTAAAAATAGTTGGTATAATATCGATTGGATCATTTGATACTGTAAGCGTGATCTTATTAATAAAAGGTAATAAAATAAATAAGTAGTGGTTGATTTCCGTGCGACGAACTTTTAGTGTGCTGACGGAAAATTTATATTTTGTCGGGAAGATCCCTAATAGAAGTTGGGCTTTAATGGCCTGTGGTACTATTATAATTGTTTAATAGTACATTATAGTGAAGAACTGAAATTCCTTCCACGTGCTAGTGGCATTCGGTGTAAGCCCGTGATTTTAAACAGGGCAATATACCAGGAATACGGGTCTAAGCTATATACGTATGAAGTAAAACTCAAACTCAAACTCAAAGCATTTATTTCAAATAAACCAATTACAGGCTCTTTTGAATTGTCAAGGTCGGTGAGTTAGAAAGATGAAGCTAGTTGCCCATTCCAAAGCGTAGGTACCTATGGAGAAGAACGGGCAAGAAACTCCATGGACACTCTTTTAAAATCATGATTTTGTTACAAAAAGTTGGTTACATCATTATGTTGAAATTATCAATCTGAGAACGATGTAAAAGTGCACATTAAAAGCGTCCGTAATTAGAACAAAGATAAAAAAAAACAATTCAGAAATTAGAATAAGCCATGGGAGCTAAGAGATGACCAGTCCCTACAGACGGCGCCCGTTCACGGACATGACGTATGCATCAGTGGCAAAAGGGTGTAAGGCTCACTCATCCTCCGTGGAAAAGAGAGGATCTTCCGACCAGATGGATTTTGTGTCTGGTGAGGTAATTCCCGACGATTGATATCGGAACGTTGTATATTTGCTGGTTGCAAACTTTACGCAATGCAGGATTTTTTGTGACGTCAGTCTGATGCGATTGCATATAGTGTTGTAGATACCTTTACAAAGCTATTATACTTGCACGGCTAAATTCTATAGTGGTTAGAAAAAAGTTAATGATTGTCGCTGAGATGAGATTGCGACTAGACTTTGAAAGTTTTCAGTTACGGGAATTATTCTTCAGCTGGGGCAGCCTAGAGCATTAGCGACTTACGAGTTGTAGGTCTTATGTTCAAACCCAAGCAGGCAGTTTGCTTTGGGTAAATTATTTAATTACCGCTGTTCTCAAAACGGCGAAGGAAAACATCGTGCGGAAACCGGCATGTCCTAGAATCTAAAATTCGAAGACATTAGTGACGTCCGCCAATCCGCCGTATCCAACTCCCTCTCACGGAGTAGAGGCCAGTGTCCCAGCAGTGGGAATATTTTAGGCTTATTATGCTATCTTCATTCAGCACAACTTTCGCAGTAACTTAACAACGATATAATAAAAGGATACGAGTCAAGTTGCTAACCTGCGAATCTCCACATAACCCGCCCAGTTTGAGGCCATAAATCTCAACGTACCTTCCTTTTAAAAATAAAAAGTATCAACCATAAATCACAAATAATGCCAAAAACGGATAGAGAAAGTTGCATTTTAGTACTTTGCCCTCCATCTCTGAATTGTAAGTGCCAAACACAGTTTTGTCACCATATTAGATCCTAATGTGCGATGTGCCTTATTGCTTTCTTTATTCACACCTATATTTTATTTATTATTTCATAAACCTGACATGGATACACCCACATTTCTGAAACCTTTATTGTTTAGTTTTTAAGGTTGAAAATACCTTGAATTTATTCATTTCACAGCATGAATGAACATTATATATTGATTTGTTAATCAATTTATGACATTTCTTTATGTCTATACCAGATGTTTTATTGAGCAGTGAAATCAAATATCAATCTATACTTTTTGGAAATATTGTTCTTGTGTTTAGATAAAGAATATATTGTGATATGGTGTGAATCAAATTTATTGTAGAAAGTTGGTCGTATGTGCCTATAGTATTGATATTTTGTTTTAAACATCGACTGTCCCTTTGACAAATGTTGCGACATTAAACTGATAAATCAGAGAGGACAACGCCAAACGATAGCAAGATACAAGTGTTTAAAAAAATTAGATATTTGGAAACGTCGTTGTTTTTAATATAATAGTATCAATTTATTAATAATGGTGTGTTTGTGGTCACGCTGGGTCGGATTAGAAATCGAAGGTCGGTAAAAACAATTAATTTTGTACTTTGGTTAATAACATGTTGTTTAAGAAAAAGCCTATCATGACAACCATCGATTTATAACCAGTCGAATCGTGACAATAATCGAAACAAGAAATACAACTGGAATTAATTGTTTAACCTGAATACTTGGATATAGGTATGAAATTTACTATTATCTTTCGTCTTTAAGGTAGGTTACAACTCGCTCACTGGTCGGTCGGTGTACTATTTATAGGTCTACACACCTCTGCCTAACTCTTTAGGAATACAGGCGTGATGTCATGTGTAGGTGCAAATATTTATTTCAAAATAATCAATAGTGGTCCTTAGATCCAAACAGAGTAGAAGATCGAGGTAATGAATAAAATACAGATTATTTTTTTATAAAATGAAATAAAGCCTAATATTTTCTCAACTTAAATCCAAAAGCTCTATAAATTCGTCTACAATTAGGTCTGGTCCTCATGTAGGGACACAGCGATAGGTATCGTGATTTACGCGCGCGCGCGCCGGCGCGATCTTATCTGCGCGCGCGCAACTAGTAGCGCCTTTTGGTAATGAGCACTGCTGTGATCTATTTGCTGGCTGCTGTTGCTACTGTACTTTTGTGCTTAATCGGCTTTGTGCAGCTCTGGTTGGAAATGTGGAGTGCATTTTGTGGGGTAACAATTTTTTTTATTCTATGAAGGTAGATAGCAGAAGATGTATAATTTAAATAATAAGTAGTTATTGTAACAGTGAACGCTTAAAGTAAAGCTTATCATTTACAATTTGAAAAGAAAGCCAGTTGTTGACATAGCAGCAAAATAAAAACCAATAGTAATTTCAAAATCAAAATATTTTATTTCACATAAACCTACATGGGCACTTATGAAACGTCAGAAGCTAGGTGCACAGTTCCAATTTGTCAAGAGGAGCCAGCAAGAAACTCCACGGTAACTCTTCTCTACTCAATAAATAAAATAGTATAAAAAAACTAGTTTTTCGTATACGCTTAGATCTTTAAACTACGCAACGAATTTTAATGCGGTTTTTATCAATAGTCAGAGTGATTCAAGAGGAAGGTTTATATGTATAATACACCGACCTCCACGCAGGGAAAGCCATTGGCAAAAGCTAGTTTAAAAATAATTGGTATTTACAATGTTTTCAAATTATAGTGGAAAAAAATAGGTGTGGGAGGACAGTGCAGAGCTGTCAATATTTGTTCATATTAGACTGAGAGTTTTTTAACCAAAACGAAGAAGTTGAATAACAAACTCCCCCACAGCATAGCTATCTGTTCAGTCAGAAGAACTTGATTCTATACAATAGTAAGTAATGCACATTACTAAAAAAAAATCCTTACGTCAGCTAACACACGACTACAGAAGACAGACACCTTAAGATTACTTAAGGTATACGATGAGTTGTAATGAAAGCGTATATGGCGCTTATCATATGTATAAATTAAGTAAGTTACAGAAAAATACAAGACCCATGTCGTGTTTCAAAATTGACAAAAGTGACAACAAAGAAAAATTCAGATTCACTTAAACAAATCCCTGACTAATCCGATAGTAGCTAAGTACTTGTAGTACACACAAAATGGTAGTAGGTAGGTGTTAAAATTCAGCTCGTATACTTTCGATTTCATCGTAAAGTCCTTTGTTACGGCCGGGTGATTGTACGCCGCGTACAATGTTATGTCGTGTCATACAAACGACACCCGTAATCTAATATATCACTGAGGTTTGACTAAGTATAGTGGGGACCTGATTTTAGCCTTGGACTTGAATTGTTCTAGCCTTGGAAAAAGTCTAGCTTTGTATCATTATTATCAGGCAGCCTTGTTGAAATGAAATTAAACGTTTATTTTTGCAAGTAGATCTTCTTCTCGCAGCATCATGCTGAGATAGTGGCCTTTTGGCTTCGTACAGGACCTTGTTTTTTTTTAAACTTTTTTTATATAAGTCTAATTTTAATAAGTACCTAGCGTAGCGTTGTAGTGTTTTAGTGTTAAATTTTATTGTGCTGTAGTTATGTTTGTGATATTCCTGTGCGGTCTAATAAATACTTTTTCTTTTTTCTTCTTCATTGATATTTTGTTGGTTAGCTGATTGATCCCTGAGAAGAAATGCCGAAAAAAACTCAGAGGCCATGGTCTTTTTTAAAGTCTAAACATTGTATTATTAGGATTTTATGTGAGTGTCTAAAAAGTCTGCAAAGTTGTTCCACCTGTTCAACCAGCTGCTGAGTGTAGGCCTCTTCCATTTTGTACCATGCTTCCCTGGTCTGTCTAAGTCTCATTCAGGTCTTCTCCGCGATTTTTTATAGGTCTCTTTATTTATGGGCTCTGGTTTGTACGGTTAATACGGAACAAAAACAGCAAGAATTTGTTCAAGATATCTTGTTGTTGGCGTTGATGAAATCTTTAGTAGGTCTAGCTTCTATTGGTCGAAGTTTCAGAGAGATTAAAGAATTGAACTTACTCTTTTGACATTTTCATCATTGTATAATAATTACTAATAATCTTTACTGCTAACGAAAAATATTGTCCTCGCTTTACTTAAGTTTTTCATCATCACCCGTTTGTACTTCATATACCTACCATCAAATATGTTCAACTATGTGCACTGAACTGCATCGACTTGGAAGTTTAGTGAACTTTGTCAAATACTTGGCATATTTCAATGCAGTGAGTCATAAGAATCTATTGGAAATGGGTGACCTATTGTGGTTTACCGACGAAAAGGTTTTTCATGATTGTCGCGAAAATTTGGAGGATAATATCAGCTAAACAATCTTATTTCAGCGCAGTTCCTCTCATTATTGAAATAATAGCGTTTATAAATAAAACAAAGCGTGGAGATAATGACCGGTACGAAAATGATCACCCGAAAATATGACCCCACTTAGCACACACGGTAGCCTCACCAACCGACCGAACACGTACGCATCAGACACCAATCAAACATAATTTACTACAAGCAACCAAACATGGCCGTAAACAACCAAGAGTAACCTTGACAGACCAGACCATGGGATTTGTCATCGAGTCTTTCTTTGTCGAGGTCGGGAAAACAATGGCGTCGATCTGCCCATCCTGGCCTTTTAATGCTTAAAACTAATTGGCATATTTGATGCACTTAATCCACCTTCCTTCCAATCGATAATGAACCTTAGAACGATACAATGGAGTTTGAAATTGAATGGGGGAAAGATTGGTCCTTAGGTCCTAAGTCATGTTTCAGAAATTCAAATGTGGAATTTGGAGGTCGCGATTGTCTTAACAGTAGACAGTCAACAATATTGGATTTGTTCCAAAGAACGATGCACTCACAATGCATCTTTGTTACCACAAGGCCTATGCCTTTGCCTTGAAACGACGGTGTTTCCGATACAAAAAAAAATAGAATAGGCTTCTGTGTATTGTTTTATTGCGGTTTAATTGGCCGGGTGGGTAATTGAAAAAGGATTTGATCGTGTTGGATAATACGCTTAATGATAGTTCAGGGATTTGCGAACATTTAAGAGGGAAGGAACGATACGTGCATTGTTTTGTTTTGTCACTAACAGTTTCTGCAACTTAGAAGTTTAGTGGTACCAACAAAGGGATATTACTTAAGGAGAGACAGAGGAAATCTACACTTGACTTTTCTGTTTAGATTCGAAAACAACACTCGCTGAGTTATCTCAATCATCATTCATTTGGAAAGCAGGTAGGATGCGAAGTCGAAAGTTTAATGAATCGGCAACTTGAAAGTAGGAAGGCTACCCTTGCCACAACTGATATAAAAAGGCCAACATATAATCTCAGGAATAGTCTAAACTCAGCACTCCACTGCGGTTACCTAACAAGAACTCAGACCAAAAATCAGGTGCTCTAAAATGGCATTAATCGCAATAAAAGTCGGTGACAGCACATAAATACGAGATGTTCGTATCTGCATACGTCGTTAGCCGATCAATGCAGTGTAACAATAAGTAAAACGCTATCGCGCATCGCCGCCGCTCGCCTCTAAATCACGGGCTGCGCATACGATTACAGTGCGCACGGGCATACGCTGCGCTGTTATGTTTATTAAATTATTGGTTTTTCTTTGAATAAAATAGTATGTAGTAACTACTAATAGAAGAGTTCTCTGTGAAAGGGCTCATTTGTTTTTTTTTTAATGATCGTATCTCGCAGATCAACCAGGAGGAGGTCAGGAGGTCGTCGGCTGCTTAACTGGGTTTGCCTGTGTGTGTCTTAATAAATTAAGGCTTCCAGCAGATGCTTCAAAAACTTAAAATCTAAGTGAGTGCGTGCTAAGAGCACGTCTGGCCTCTCGGCTTAGGGCCTCGGCTGCCATTCCAACCCAGCCCGTCCCTTGCAACCCTCCCCGGGTTGCAAGGGACGGGCTGGGTTGGAATTATTGCAAGGTAGTAGTATGAGTCGAATGTGCCACTGTCACGGCTGAAAGTGGTCATTGCTAAGCCCTAACCTGTCATTTGTTGCTGTCTCTTTCCACCAAAACATGTATCAGTCAGGTGACGTTTTAAACTTCATGGGGATTAGCATGATGTCATTGTTGGCTAACTTATGAGTCGAAGTACAAAATTACTATTCACTTTACTTGAGCTCTGAAAATCAGGTGTTTTTAAAGTTAATACCTATATTAATTTTGTTATGGTTATGCAGGTCATATAGACTCCATGTAAAATACTGGTACTCAGCTGCATCCGGTTAGATTCCAGTCTAACCAGCTGACCCAAACGAAGTTGGGAAAATGCTAGGCAGATGGTAACCTACATTCATTATTATATTACCGTGAATGTCTCAATTTCAGATTTAGTAGGGTTTTAGTTGGTTTACAATAGCCTAGGAATTCTATAAAATAAAGAAATATTATTCCATTTATCCCATGGGAAATCCCATTGAAATAAATGAGTTTATTTATTCCTATGCACACAATAACAACTCAAACTAATTCCTACCATTTGTATAGAACTAAGGTTATAAAGCAGGAAGTGTATAATAAAAATATGTAAATAAATATAATTACAATAGTCGTAAACAATTAAATTCGATACCAGACGTGTTCGAACGATTAATCGTTTCTAATACCAATATTTTTCGAATTGATATCAAAACGATTTTATAGGAAAGCGATATTGCTTTGAATTGATATATCTGTTTCTAATCGAGAAATGTAGAACGGTCCAATTGTTCTTTCTCGAAAACATTAAGTTTGAATAGTGGACGAACTGCAGTTAAAATCGTTTTACATTTTGTATAGATCTTCAAAATGATGTTAGTAGACGTATTTATGGGTTCACGATTGTCTGTGAATTCGTAACATTGGGAGCGGTTACGCACTGGGTTTTATAAACGTTGCTGACACTTCATAGCCTGAATGGACGTATACAAGTATTTGTTCTGTATTCACTCATTCAAATGGGTTTTTTTGTTTTTTTGAGGGTGGGAAATCATCAAATAACTTCTCCCGCTCTGGGTGGAGCAGGAGGGCGTGTCAGACTTTTACTGACTAAAACGCACCCGTATTCCTTTAGTTGCCTGATGCCAGGGGCCCCGGTATCTCTTTCGAACAACCCGCACCCCTGGAATCAAATGGGGTTAAGCTTCAGGGGTTGCTAGCCTACCTGGAAGAGCTGGGGTGGTTCGACCGACACCTTTGACGGAGTTGCGGGCAGCCCGTCTTACCAACTTGTTTTAAAAATCGCTGTAATAATATTTTTGAGGTGTCAAACTTTATCTAATACCTTTAAACGAGCTATTCTTGTCTCGGAAACGCGGGCAATAAATCAATCTAGCTAGGTTTCATTTTTAGAAAACGTCAAACAAAAAACCGAGCGAAGAATATCTGGATATCATTAATTATTTCAACGATATAATTCATGAAATAGATCCCAGAAAATCAGGAGGTTTTTGTAAAACTTTTCTGCGTTCTAACGGTACGGTATTAAAACCTAGTACGAAACTTAGGAAGATAACTCTAATATTTTATCGTGTGTATCTAAATAATTGTGCCTCATTGAGACGTTCTATCGATGTCCATATTCGTTTTATCAAATTGTTATTGATAGGAAGTCTGCAAAACGGTTTCCGTGGTCATTTGTTGTAAACAATCGCTTTTAATGCTTTATTGGATCGATCTGATTTCGTATAAAGTTCGTGTGGGTTCCTTTTTAAATATTTTTGTTTGAGTTAAGCTGGATTTTGTACAGATATTGAGTTTAGATAAAGATAGCACCATAGCAATAGTAGCTGAAAACAAGTCATATGCTTGTAGGAAAAATGAAAGAAAAAAATGCACACTTTTCCTTTTTCAAATCAGAATTTCTACTTCTGGAAATAAATAAAATAAATAAATATACCGAAGTCCGCCTTTTCAGGAAATTGCACAATATATTTCTACTAAAATAAAAAGCCCACCATAATTTAGTGATGCGCTTGCACGCGATCCCGGGATGATAACGGGACGACATCGCACGGGACGTGTCCACTCGTACAGATCTCGCCACTAAGCAAATCACCACTACGATTCCTAATTGATTTTATCTACGCATACTAAGTTGGAGAAAAAAACCAACATGCTTAGGTCTCGGTATCTTCTTGATGCCTAGTTTAGTTTAAAGATATGTTCCTGCTCTGGGATCTAGGAAAATAAAATGAGACTGTATTTGAGCTGGAAGAGACATTATCAAATTGTGGGATATAATATTGGGGCTTCATAAATTCATATTTAACTGCGATTGTACTCTAAATATTAATGACTAGCACTACGCCCGCGACGTTGCCCGCGTGTAATTTATAGCTCATGTTACACCAGAATAATGTAGCTTTTCATAGGTGTATTTTTTAAATCGGTAAAATAATTTTTGAGTTTTTCCATAACAAACAATCAAATCTTTCCTCTTCATATTAGTATACGTATAGATTAGTAGATTGGATATTAGTAGATAGATTTTATTATTTTATACATTAAAGCATTCTGTGAATAATGTAAAAGATACAGAGAAGACTGAAAATGACAAGAACTTTTAAAAACCAGTAGAAATTGTGGCTCAATATCCTTAGATAAAGGTAGACTGGCTATGCAAGTGGCCTTCTTGACCATGAAAAATTCTATGAAGGTTTGGTCACTTTATTTACATTTTGAAAGATATTGTATTAAGTATTTATAAAAATACACTGATCAAACCATACTGCACCACAATACGAGTAGCTTGAAAACGCAGAACGTCCCTTATCAGAGTCGCACGCGCAGACGTATCTTAGAAACGTCTCAAATATCGATTAATATCGAGAAAATCAAAAATATAAATTACATCGAGTCAACATATCGAGAGATCAGCTCGAAAAATCCGAGTTACGACCACGGTATCGAGCATTCGAGCAGTATATATAAATATAGGAGGACAAATACCGCGCGCGCTGATATCGTAAATCTTTGACATTTTTGTGGTGTAAAAGAAGAATTAGCAATAAAATGTGGCGTTCGCGATTATTAAGAATGTTAGTGTAACTCAAGGTTTTTAGCGGTCGCTGTGCAATTTATGGGTTCAGTTCTATTTTGGTTTGGAGTGCAGGACAGTGGATTCTATGATTAGAATGTTTGTTAAATGTATTTTTTTCTATTTTCTAGGACGAAATGACAAAGAAGTCAACGGGGGCCAAAAGACTAACTAAACACTGACGTGAACCGATTTATTTTAGTCGTCGGGTGTTATACTCATTTATGAAAAAAAAAAAAAATGTCAGCAAAAGTCTGCGGAAGGGCTTTTGTATATGTGGTAAAAGATGCACACACACAAAAGAGGCACAATGTTTAAATAATGTTTAGTATTTATTTCTGTATAAGTGATTTGTAATCTTTAGAAATAAATGAATTCAAACCGTAACCGTATATACAGTTTTTAGCTGGTACTGAAAAAGGATAAAACACAATATATTTGTTTCCGTTTGATGATTGTTTGCTCGGATTCAACATGGCATAATAATTAAGAATTCACAGTAATTCGCATAGATACAATAATTGTCCAATAAGTACAACTTCCTTTATTCCCAAACCATTAACAGGCTGTTACATAAACGCTATCGGTGAATCGGCGAGAAATAGTGCGGTACAACTTACGTTGTTAACCCCAGGTCGGGCGCAGCACTAAATTTATATTTAGTGATGTCAGCCAGCCGATACGCAATCCCGCGCTACCGTGCCCCGGCGAGATCCCGCGATAACCATCACGGGACTTCGATAATTTGTTGACGATCGGGAATTAATTTTATGTGTTTATTTTTTAATGAGTAGTGACGCGACACCCGCTGTTGGTGATTTGTGGGCAGTTTTAATGTTATGAATGTGCACGCTTTTATTTATGGTAAAAGTGTTGTTGAGTTGGTAATTGCGATTGGATTTATTGATAATATTATAGGAGTTTGGTTTATTGGTCCTTTTCATCATTGCTTAAGTCTTAAGAGGGTGAGAATGTAGATGGGTGAAGAGTTCATATTTAGTTGAATTTTTATTTAGTCTCGACCTGTTACGCTGATCCGCTTAGCTTTCACGAACTAATTAATTATTCAAATTCTACAGCCTATCTAGTTTCCATATCGTGTGGTAGGACCAGGTTGACTTCCACCTGACCTCCACAATCCATAAGGAAGCCGGGATTTATACAGCAGTGATATACACATAGCACGTGTACATACTTCCCACACACTTGCTATAACTATTTGCTTCACTAGCCTGTGCTTCATGTCCTGAATTGGTCTAACCTATGTTTCTAAAGCCAGATAATATTGGAATTATTATATTGGTTGATGATTATAAATTATAAAATATGCAAGGTTTAATACTAGGCAAAGTTCAAAGATTATTCTAATATTATTAAATCATATTTGCCAATTATATTAATGCATAATTTCAATACCTAAAATGCATGAAAATATAGTAATTGGAAAAAGTAAATTAAACCAAAAGGATTAAGTAAAAAACACTAACATTAAAATTAATACCACACTAATTTCGCTGCAGTCACAATTGTAATTTAGTAATTACCATAAAGTACTAGCACAATAAATATATGCAAAAAACTGTATGTTAGTCCGTGCACCTGTGTTGATTAACGGGATGGCATTCGGACGACGCCGGGGCATTCAACAATGCGATATCGTAGAATTATAGCACCGCTGTGGTTAGCGACGACACATCAAGGAGGATGGTCGTATGCAGAATAGGACAAAGTAGTCCATAGTTTGATTCTTAATTTTGTGCTTATAAAATTTCGACGGCACGGTTGGCGCAATGGTTAAGCGATTGACTGCTGCGCTGCGTGTCGCGGGTTCGATTCCCGCACGGAACAATAATTTGTATGACCTACAAGTAGTTGTTCCGGGTCTGGCCGTTTGTGTATGTGAGTTTAAATGTTTGTAAACGCACCCACAATACAGGAGAAATTCCTAGTGTGGGGCAACGTTTTTGTCTAAAAAAAAAAAAAAAAAAAAAAAAATCAGAATAACGCAGGTCATTTTTTAGACTGAGCGTTAGCGTGGTTTACTCGGGTATAAAGTTTTCTGGAATCGCCAATCATCTGAATATTACCAATTAGGATCGGTGAGATTTTTTTTGTAACGATTCTGCCGGTTTTATGTATAGAGGCTCCCACAGACGCGACTTTAGCAGACAATTTCCACGAACTTTTCATAGAAATTGTTTCATTAGAGGCGCGACGCGACCGTCGCGCTGCCGGGTTGCACCTGTCTGCGAGCGCCTTAATGGACACACCCATATGGTCACGAGCTGGTACGCTGTGTAATTCATTGGTGTCTTCAATAGTTTCCGAGAGAAAGTAAACCTGCTCTGTCTTGCATAGGACCGCAGTATAATGCTGAGCGATAGCCGTTTTGCGTGGATGTGACGGATGTTTCCCTCAACCTTTTCTTATTTTTGTATTCCTGTTTTTTTTCGCCATGTTTACCGCAAATAAACCTATTTTCTGTCTTTCTTTCTATAAAAATTGAAAAACCTGCAATGTCCTGCTGCCTCCGAACCTGCAACATTGTATTCGAATCTTAGTTACTTTTTCTCTTGAGAGAAAATATTTAGAAAATATACCATACACCGCACGAACAGTTCCCACACCTACATAAACGTCCACACGAAAAGCAATACGTATATTTTACTTGGCTCATTGCAGCAGCATATCATCACGCTAAATAAAACGGAGCGGGCCGGACCACCCGGGTCGCGACACGCGCGTTAACCGCCCGATTTACGAGCGCATCGCCCCGGCGCACGCGCTCCTCTTAGATAACCTGCGACGCATAAATGTTCGGCCTGGCTCTGTGGGAATTGTGGGGTTGGAAAAATTGTAGTGTTTTGTTGAGTTTGTTAGTAATACAGTGTGTTTGGCAGAACGTTGAACATACAAAAATGGTGGATAGGTGGGGTCATCTGCTACTTACTCAGCCCTAATTTATTTGGCCCTGGCCCCATGGGTTTTTTTTTAAATGCAAGTTGAAATTAACATTTAAGTATTTTTACATGTTTCTGTAAGTTTGAGGACTAATAACTTTTTTTCTAGCTAACATCTGAATAAAGCAATAATTTTATAAGAATCTGCCAACATTAAAGTTTTTTTTTAAAATTGCCTGTTTTACCCATTTTTAATATAAATGAGACTTTAAAGAAAGTGGTGAAAATAGAAGAAAGCAAAAAAAAAATATTAAAAAAATATCCAGGGGGCCAGGGCCAAATAAATTAGGGCTGAGTAAGTAGCAGATGACTCCACCTATCCGCCATTTTCGTACATTCAACGTTCTGCCAACCACTCTGTAAATCATTTTTATTAAAATAATAGATACCTAATGCTATAAAAAATATAAAATGTAGTCATCATTTATTTTAACATAACATTACGCCTTGTTTCCTCAAAGAGTTTGAACTCACATCTTGCCAGCTATGTTAAGTCCCATGTAATAGAGGCGAGTCTATTGTAACAATCCAGGCCGAAATCCAGATACCAGGTTGCTACTGAGAAATTCCAGTTATAAATACTTTGGCCGATTTGGCAATCGAACCCCGGACCATATGCTCAGCAGTAGGTACCTAGCGCTTGCGACCACTACACCAACAAGGCAGTATTTTTAACAAAATAACAGTTTTATTTTGTTAGTTTAATTAAGTTTATCTACCAACACGCACTCGGTTCGCGTGGTGAATTACTGCCCACTCCCTCTCATAGAGAATACGCCTGTATCCGTGCAGGCTTAGCACGAGAAGCGTAGACAAGCGTTTTGTCGTCGGAATAATAGACAAAAATTACGTTTCCGTATAGACTGTTGACAGTTTTTCACCGAGAAATGTAGACAAGCGATTTCTATTCTACAGTAGAGTAGAAATAGAAAGTATCATGCTAAGCCTGCTGGGGTGGGAAAATTATAACAACTATAATTACAAGAACTTTAGAATAGCTGTCTTAAAACCTCTTGCACTGTGCAGAGTCTGTCCTGCAGGACACACCTACAATTAAAATGTTGTTTCTACATCACCTTATGTATATGTATTTGTTCAAAAAACCTATTAAATTGCAGTCAAATAGGCAAGGTAAAAGCTGCTATAATAGGCATTGAACATCATTTTAGAAATGATTAGTGAAATAAATCCGCTGGATGTGGGAAGCACAAGACCGGTCGAAGTGGAGGACCCCGGGGGAGGCCTATATCCAGCAGTGGACGTCTTTCGGCTGATATGATGATGATGATAGTGAAATAGACCGTGAAACCATTAAAATATTTTAACTACGACGAGGTCATTGAGAGCAAAATTAAGTAAAACACAAGCTATAAACGTCTTATAAAATTTACAGCTTCCTCAAACAAGTCCTTGCTACAATTGATTTAAAAATTACAGTCATTGTCCAGTGGCGCCGTCCCCAAATGTTTTACGACTAAACAAATAAAACGTGTAACGAACTAAAAAATGGGTTCAAGAGGCTATCGTAAATAAAATACCCGCTCATCAATGTCTGGAAGTCACTCTAAATCGTTGTTCGAACAATAAAACTTGATTCATTCGTATCCAAATCATAAATAAACTGGACACTTTTAATACGGACCTATTTTGAACTATTACTGCGACGTAAAGATAAAAAAAAAACGAATTAAGTTCCAAACGGAATTCGGCTCGTAAAATCGTTGAAGTGTTGTATAAAGTGACAAGTGTATGGTGACCATAATGTCATCTTGTTATTCGGAAGATTCAGATCTTCTGTTGATCGCAATGTAGAAAATTGTACTTCATATTTTTCTGGATGTAAAAAGTTAAGAATGGGAAGTTAGAAAGTATTTGAAGTTATTAAAGTAAGAAAAAAAAAACATATTTACGAAAAAAGTAAGTTGAAAAATCAAAACGTCAGGTTTTAATATCCCTGACTGAAACCAACTCCAGCTTAGACCTACTCGCAGTGTATGAAGCATAACTCCTTGACTTAAAACAAATATATGTTTGTTTTACCTCCTAACGGGACCAAAGACAATCCTCAGCATCTCCACAGCATGGTGTCACGACAATGTAAAGCACGCAGTTCAATCAATAAATTGTCTAGTATTGTCCCTTTGATTCATGGCAACGAATCCGGACTTTATACCGTGACATAAACTGTGTGTGGCCTCATTTGGATTTACTGGTTATAATTACTGGCTCCCATAATGGTGATAAAGTAGACCCTGATTAGAGGATGTCGAAGGTAGGAAAAGATTCATGTTTCATTCGCTCTTAAAACCAATATTTGCTCCATTTGGATTTTATATTTGTTCCTTATAGTGTTACCAAAGGTTTTCGTATTACCGAGTAACTGGGTTGAGGTCAGACAGGTAGTCACTCAATGTAAAATACATCCGGTACACCACTGTATCCGGTTATACTGGAAGCCGGCCCAAATATAGTTGGGAAAACGCTAGGTTAATGATGATAATTTGGTCCTTGTAGATGAATTCCTGCGTCTGTGTTCATTACTAATACCTTTAGTAGGCTTTAAGACCTATACTTGTATTGAACAGTCTAACTAAGATTAAAGTTCTTCTAAGACGAGTTGTGACTGAGTGTCGCCATCAGACTGACTTCCTTCCTACCTACCTGGAAAACAAAAGTCAATATGAGTACAAACCTAATCTATTGCGAGATTGTTGAAAAAGTATCGATGGATTTAAGATCTATTGACAGAACTTTAGTTTTAGCAAAAAATATTCGGTGACAAAATGTTGGCGTCCTTTAGAAATACCTCTACCTAACCCTCCGGAAAAAACAGCAGACTAGAAATTATGTGTATGTAATTACTGAGAACAATAGCATCAAGTATTAAAAAAAACAGTTAGTTAAACTGGCACCGTTTAGGAGATACCCTATTTTGCGATTGTATTTGAGCTGAACAATAACTTAATTCTTTGCTAACTAGATCCAAATTCACGCTTTTTGCAACAACCATATAAATCAACAATAAAATCCCAATACTTACTAATCGATCAGCATTACACAGGTTTTAACAAATTGTCGTTTTAAACAATCGTTTGATAGATCGGTGCGACCGTTTACATTATCTATTCATACACCTTATTACATAGGACTAGGGTACAATTTTGAACAAATTATTGAAATGAATGCTGCTGACTTAACTATGATGGATATGTCGAGGGTCTTGTTATAGTATTGTATGAAGGTTTATGGGAAGATAATTTGATGGGCGACACTAGTGATGTAATTTTTTTAACAACGTATTAGAAATTACTAATAGTTCACGGTGGTACAAATTACTCTACTGCAATTAATCGATGGGTGATTTTGCCCATCACTTAAGCATATTCCCGTTGAGTATAAATTCATTTAGTTCATGTTCTTTTCCTATCTCTTATTTCGTTCTACAATCCCTTGCCCTCAGTATTGAGAGTTTTCCAGGATGCTACTGATCATAATGCTACAATACAGGCAGGATTTATGTGTAAGCTTCTAGTATAGTTTCTATAAGTCTAGCAAATTTTCCTCACCCTTTTCTGAACCGCTATTCCTTTTATCCATCTTTCATTATGTCTTATATCCATGGACATAAGGTCCAACCTTATGCCCAAGTGCAATAACTGAGTCATTCTGTTTAATATTCATCGCAAGTATTAGAAAGAATCGAAGTGGAACTGTTGTTACAAACGATGTGTATTAATAATTTTAAACCCGACACTGTTATAATCGGCATTAACTTGTGTACGCTTGATGACTATTAACTTGTTAAAATCATCCTATGCATTGGTTTGAATAGGATTGAAGCCGAAACTGCGGTTCTCTTAATTTTCAGTTTTTTTTTTTTGTAAATATTTTGGCTGTACAATTGGACTGAAACGTGTAGTCATTTCTATTTACATTTTTAAGGTGAATTATCTTTACCAAAAGCTGATACAGATAGACTGATAAGATAACAATACTTTATAGCCTAATTTAACTTGTAATGAACAATCACACAGATTAGATTTAGAAGGGCTTTCTGTATTTTAGGAAGACGCACAGTTCTCCGCACGGGTTCATCGATTAGGTTTAGCTGCGCTTGCTGCGGTTGGTCCGTGGATGGGTATGGTACCATGTGTATAGGCGCCAGCAGGTCAACCTACCCCAAACTGTCAAATTTTCCCAATTGAACGTGAACCTTACGCTTCCGGTATAAAGTTGAAAATCTATCAAATAAATTTGACAGATTGGAGTATCTTGATGTGCTGGCGTCTGTACATACCAAGAACGTGGCATCATGCCTCGGAGAGCACGTTAAATATTCTGACATCCAGTCTTACCAAGGGGTATCGTATTACCCAATAACTGGGTTGTGGAGGTCAGAAATAGCCAGTCGCTCCATGTAAAATACTGCTATTCGGCTGGATCTCGTTTGACTGGAAGCCGACCCAAAACCCAGGCGAAGGGCGGGCGTTTTGGGGGACTTTCTTAACTTTCGTAATAGTAACCGGATGCAGCTGAATACCAGTATTTTACATGAAGTGACTGCCTATCTGACCTACACAACCCAGTTACTGGGTAATACAATACCCCTTGGTAAGACTGGTTGTCAGACTTTCACGTTTCTGACGACCCGTAACGACTGTCAAAGATCCACAAATGACAGCCGGGACCAACGGCTTAACGTGCTTTCCGAGGCACGGAGGGGTCTTGGTATGTAAAGATGGTCACCCATCCACGGACCAACCGCGGCAAGCGTAGCTTAACCAGCACCCTAATTGCGTAACTCACGATTCATCATAATCTGTATCGTTTTGAAACGGATTGTTAAACCATTGCTTCATATGTTCGAAAAATGTGTCTGTTCGACAACATAAATAACGCAATGAATATTGTTTAACTGTGAAGACGAAACCAATTACGATCAATCGTGAGTTACGCAATTAGGGTGCTGGTCGATCGACCCGTGAAGCTATTGTTATTTAGCCACAAGCCCCTCGCTTATTGCAGCTTATTTCACGAAAACAACTTCAAAAGAAACAGATGCCAAACCTATGACATCCATATATTTCTATAATCCAAAAATAAATAATCAACTCCTCCATCCATCTCAAGTTAATATTATTCAAATGTAACCAAATCAATTCGTGGCGGCGCCAACAACCACTATGTATATAAAAACCGTCTTTTCCTTTACGTTTGTGTGAAATTTTATGTCAATTTGTCGAATGCCATTGCGTGCGACGTTTATGAATCAATCAAATCAAATCAAAATATTTTTATTTCATATAAACCTGCATGGGCACTTATGAAACGTCAGAAGCTAGGTGCACGGTTCCAAATTGTTGTTTCCTATGGAGAAGAGCCGGCAAGAAACTCCACGGTTACTCTTTTAAAAATAATTGGCTTTAACAATATTTTCAAATTACAGAGATTAAATGTATGGGAGGACAGCGCAGGCCTATCAATAAGTACCAGGTACTTAGACGAATACAGAATAGAAAATCGTCTACAAATCTACAGTCAGTAAGGCCTACAACGTTCTCTCATTCACAATATGTAAAATAATCTACATAAATAAAATGAACCTAAATAAAATTGATGTATAATGTCAATTAATGACGAGAATATGTCAGCATTGTAAAAATAAAAAGAATTAAAAAGAACTTTGTATTTGAGAGCAGTTAATAGACTTTCACATAGTTATGCTGTTAATGAGGTACCAGGGAAGCCACATGTGCAGAAGGAATTAATGCCAAACTTCCCTGTCTTCAACGTAGTCTTTTATCTTATATTAATGAATATTCAATATGGTCCGTTTGCCCAAAGCAAACGAGCTTTTGTGTAGTACGGGGTGAAGAGATTGTGTGGGCGACGTGTGTACGTTTTTAACCGATTATGGTGGAGTAGGATTATGAGTTTGAGTGCTCTGTGTTTGGTGGGTCTGAGGTTACATGTCACACGATTCATAGATTAAAAGTGCAACTTAAAAAAAAAATGAAAGAAACTTTTACATTCATCCTAGTTACTATAGATTAGATGTTATTTAAAATAAAAAGTAAATGTACGGTAGGTATACAACCGTAACTATGAGTTCAAATTCATTCCTTAAAGAAACAGCTGTTTCATAGAAAATGAATACCTACGTGGTCAAAATTTGGTTTCAGATTCATGTATTTAATCCATGAAAATGCTGCCATCCTGTATTATTAGTTTTGGGTAACGACAATTTGAAAGAAAATGGTAGCCGTACCAATTCATTGATATGCAGTCCCTTGAGCTAATCACATCGAGCTTTGCCAAAGATATATCAAAGAATCTGTTCAAAAAATGTATCCCATCAGAATAATAAACTGTTGTGAATTTTCTAGATTTCTAACTTAAATAAACAAAAATTAAACAAGATTTTTTTTTCTAACCGTACCTAAACTATAAACTTAGTTGTTCAACATTGTTTTCGTTTCTCATTTCTAACAAATACTTTTTGTGCCGTTCATAATGCAAGCGCGCTATGTTGTGACCTATTGACGTTTGAAACTCCGTTAACATGCAAACGGGATGTAAATCAGTTTATGCTCATTTAACTGTCTAAGAGAAAATCTTTTCTTGACATTATTTGTGTAGCAAGACTCGTGGTCAAGGGTCACCGCTTTTAGGTGACTTTGATGTTACACATTTAAATCTGCGGGACAGAAAACAAATGGGAAGTGATATTGAGCTCTATTTTCTTGAGGGTAAAGTTTTGTGTTTCAGTTCTAAGGTGACAAAGTTATCTTGGTGTTAATGATGGGAAAAGTCACAATATCGATGGGTATTGTTCAATCGGTTACATTTTATCTATTTAACATACATTTATACACATAAATAATGTCGGCATTTTTGTCGAGAAGCTCACAGAATATCGTTGTTTCGATATCGGTGCATAAGTTTTGTTTTTTATTTGTTAAAAGGAAAATTTGGAGAGTTTTAGCCGATAGTTTCATGTATATGGAGGAATATCGATGCAAAGAGCTTACTAATTCATGTCGATAATAGGCATTTGGTCGGTGCCCTGTCACATTGGGCATCAATACAATGTTTTATCCCAAGACTTAGATAAAAATGCAGTTTACCTATAAGGTTATCTTTAACAGATAAAGTTCAACATATCATTCACGCAAGTCCTTGGAATGGGACCTTTTTTGTAAATTGATATCATAGATTCATTAAAGCATAAACCCGTAGTTAAATGAGCTAAAGTCAGATCTACATTGTAAATGAAAACTACGTAATATCTTGAGAAAGACTCTTTGCATCGGTAAATGAATGATACCATGATTATGCGAAAGTAAACTTAGCTGGCGTATGTCAAAATATCGCAACGTGGCAGTCTGGCAGGAGTGAGAGTCTTGAGAGGATACCTTGTGTCATACAAAACCACTCCTAAAAAAAAATTTGAGAATTGAGGTGTTTAAAGATAGACCTTTATTAAGAATGGACCGTCCAACGTATGACTGAAATATTTGTAATATTTTGTTGCATTAATCTGTTATATTTATGTAGTAACTAGCTGTGTCCACGGCTGCGCCCGCGTATACTACCGAGAAAAATAGGCTATGTTATTTCTTATAACATCAGCTGCACGGGTCGATCGATCAGGTTAAGCTACGCTTGCACCGGTTGGTCCGGTGATGGGTGACCATCTTTACATACCAAGACCGCTCCGTGCCTCGGAAAGCACGTTAAGCCGTTGGTCCCGGATGTCATTTGTGGATCTTTGACAGTCGTTACGGGTCGTCAGAAGCCCGAAAGTCTGACAGCCAGTCTTACCAAGGGGTATCGTATTACCCAGTAACTGGGTTGTGAAGGTCAGATAGCCAGTCGCTCCGTGTAAAATACTGGTATTCAGTTGCATCTGGTTAGACTGGAAGCCGACCCCTACATAGTTGGGAAAAGGCTAGGCAGATGATGATGATCAGCTATCTGCCAGTGCCAGTTAGAATAAGTCTAACCGATTCAGAAATTAGCCGGAAGAAACAGACAGACAGAGAATCATTTTAAAATTAGTCTTTATTATTATAAGTACGGCAGTTTCATATGCATTTAGTAAAAAGCTATAGTTTGACACTTCAATTTTATTTATTTGTATGAGTAGAAGTATCCTCAACTTTAGAAATTCAGTTTTATCCACCATCACGCTACCTTAAAGGCTAAGCAGAGCCCATCAAATACTTAAACATATATCTCTTAAAGGCAAAAACATTATCGAGCGCATATTGCACCAAGGCGCATTGTATGCAAAATACAGGACGTGTTCATTTAGAGAAAAAAAAAACCGCATTCTGTTTTATATTATCTCAAAAACATAACACGAGCCTGAGACAAAATGTCGCTGCGTTTTTTTTGTCGCGCGACAAAAATACGGGTGCCAAAGTCACGGTTTACGTGTTTTGTTTTTCTCGTCTTTTGTTTTGTTTTTCGATGTTATAAATATAGGTTGGTTGGAAAAGGACCGGGAGGTTTTGTGGCCAGATGTGCGATGAAAGGTTTAAATAGTAGGTATTAATAATTGATACTATTATTCATTTTTCTTTTCTGTGGTGATCTGGTCTAGGTATGTAAATAAAAACGAAAAATATATCGAAAAGCACAGTGTTCAAAAGGTCTTTTCATAGGTATCTTTGCTTTACATGATTTTTTGGCTAAGTTAATAATAACCGCACGGGTCGATCGATTAGGTTAAGCTACGCTTACTACCGTTGGTCCGGACCAACATGCCATGAACGGACGGTTTACATACCATGACCCCTCCATGCATCGGAAAGCACGTTAGATTGTTGGTACCGGCTGTCAATTGTGGATCTTTGACAGTCGTTACGGGTCGTCAGAAGCCCGAAAGTCTGACAACTAATCTTACCATGGGGTTACGTGTTGTCCAGTAACTGGGTTGTGGAGGTCAGATAGGCAGTCGCTCCATGTAAAATACTGGTATTTAGCTGCATCCGGTTTGACTGGAAGCCGACCTCAACGTTGTTGGGATAAGGCTACGCAGATGATGATGATGTTTGCAGGTCATGATTCAATTCGTTTTACTTAATCTTAATACGGTAGGTGGTTATAAAAAAGGGAAGGTGTTAAAGTACAAGAAACGAAACTTGTTTATGAAGATTTTATCTGTAGGGCGGAAAGGTACTGTATTTTAATGGGTTTTTTTAAATCCTTTATTTTGTTGTTTAACTAAAATCACACACAAATCTTCGCAAATTGTGGGCAAATCAATCACAAACCTACCTTTAATATTAAAAACAGTTTTGTTCTCAAATCCTAAGAAGGACATAGGGCGTGGCCACCTTATTATAACCGACAATTTTATTGTTGTTTTGAGAATCAAACTTTATTTATGGTCGTTTTAACTGCACAGTTTAAATAAATTCACCATAAATAAACTCTGCTAGAGTGTTGTTTACAATTTAACTCTTATTAAGGACAAAAGGGCGTGACAATAGAAGAATTTACATTAATGTCATAGATATGTGACTCATAAGTGGAAAACGAAGTTTAGTAGGACAATGCCCAAAGATATATTTAAATCAATTGATAACAAGTCCTTAAAAAATCCGGTTCGAACAGGTAACGTAAAGGCTAGTCCACACCAAGGGATAAGTTATGAGCAAGGAAAGCGTGCGAATATTACCGGGTCAAAATGAAACGCGCATCTTTCATATAACTTATATCATTATGCGATCTCTCGCGTCCAGCCCTGGTCCACGCCATGGTACGGAGCGAGAGTGCATGGGTAACCGTCATCTCCTTCGGCGAAGCAGTAATGCTCGCGAAGAGGGAGGCGGCGCACGTGAGGGAGAGGAAGTATATGCGCCCTCACTGCCCTAGTTCACGCAGGAGACGCACCTTGGCGTCGGGAATCGCACGCTGATTCCCAGCCACCGTAAGCGCAGGCTTGCGGATGGCGAATAACAGGTAGCTCACTTTTCGGTAAGGACCAAGCCCGGGTCAACGTCGCGTTGTGTTTCACGCGCGCCTCAAAGAGATGTCAGCATCAACTGGTGGGGTCCGCAAGGGCCGATTCCTACCAGGGGTGGGGGTTGTTCGAAAGTGGTACTGTGGCCCCTGGCACACAGACAACTGAAGGAACACGGTGGGTTTTAGTCAGTAAAAGTCTGACACTCTGGCCCTCCTGCTCCACCCAGAGTGGGAGAAGTTATTTTATGCCCAACATCACACCCTTTAAAAAAAAACCATCTATCTTCAAGGCAAGAGTGAACAAACAACTTCTGAGTACGGTCGTTGTATCATAGACTTCGTCCATCGCTTTCCATCAGGTGTGATCGACTTCAAGAGCAGGCCCATTCAGCAGTGACAAAAGTCGAAAAACCAAAGTGAGTCACGAGATATTTTACGTGACTTATTCTTAGTTTTTGAGGTCCGCAATATAAGCTCTCAATAGTTATTTGTTCGACAATGTTATCAATTTACGCAAAAGAGTCTTCAGAAACTATCGTTTTGATGAATACATCATTTTATCGTATTTTACTCCTCTTGTTCTCACAAACTGTTGTCTACATTTCTTTTCTCCTTTAGCAGGTCCGTAAAGAAGAAACTTTAGAAATAAGCAGTACCTTTGTACTCAAATGTTATTTGTCGTATCTCAATGTATTTTACTGAGCATATACAATCTATACTCTATACTACATTCATCCAAATGAATAAATAAAATTGAAGTGTCTGTTTTTAACTTCAAACTCGTTCTTTTGACTAAATGCACATGAGAGTATATACGGTACCTAAAACAAAAAGGATTTTAAATACAGTTTCAAACGATTGTCTGTCTGTTTGAGTTTTATTCCGACTATTCTCCAAAACGGCTGGACCGATTTTGACGGGACTTTCACTGGCAGATAGCTGATGTTATAAAGAGTAACGTAGGCTATAGGCTGATCCGTTATCGTGGAATAAATTCCGATTAGCTAGTAATAATAAATAATAATAGCATAAACAAATGGAGGAACTCCGGTTAAGATCCCACGGAAACCAGTAGTAACTCATCAAGTTTTTGACACTTGTCGGCTCAATACATTTTGATGTTGTCAGAAACGTTATACTGTTATAAAATGTATCTTTACATTGAATCTCTAAAGAGAGTATCAAGCCGTAGAATGTATAAATATCGCGACAATACCCGCCCACTTGCCATCACTCAGTTTATGGGGTCATCCCACATAGAGCGATGACACTTTTACGATAATAGCCAGGCGTTTCCGGCTGATCAGCGGGCAGACGAGCGGGCAGACGTGGTGGTTCTTTCAGAAATTTTGGCACATGTGTGAGATTTTTTAAGCCTAAACAGAGCATGAATGAGTCGATTTCCGCCACGTATAGGTCGCGAAAACCTGCCCTCTACCCCTGCATTTAGTACTTAGTTTTGTCATCAGTGTAAAGGTAAAAACAGCCTACTCTTGTGGAATAAGTTTTGAGTATTATTGAGCAGAAGTCTTCTATGGATAGCGTTCATGTAAAAAGCTTACTCATGTGAAAAGCTTCAAAATATGATGAGTCGAAATTCTTCAAATAAACCTTGAAATGTAAAGAACGCTTATTAGTCAATTCGCAAAAATTTATACGCGAATATACACTTTTGAATAATATATTATTTTCTGTTCTTCGTACGAAGTTAATTTATTTGTGGGCAAAACGACAACTCCAGAAATAAAACGAAAATGAAACGTATTAGGCAATTGGCGCGTTTACAATACTATGCAAATAACATCTTTCCTCTCGCTTTTCTGCAATCTGTGAGATTGATTTCGTGAAAAGTGACGGAAATGCATTGACTTATACATAAGGACTGGGCGCACCGCACGTTACAATGACGCGTCGAACTTGGTTCCAAAGTGGTCTTCCCTATAGCGAAGTGAACTAGAACGCGATCGGCTGTCTTCGGAGAGGTCGTAAATTTTTGTAAGTAAAAATGCCAAGTTGTGCCGTGAAGGGTTGCGTGAACTACGACAAAAAGCACATTTAAAAAAATTATAACATTTCATATCCCCGGTACGTTAAAAATATGTCATTAAATCGACTTCTAACATTATTTAAAACAATTTTCTTTCTTATTTGTCTCAACCTTTGACAAAGACGACGCGAAGCCGCGTAAAAGCGCGACATAACTTTACAGCGGCGCTCATTATAGCCGATGAAATGAAAAGATTTAATAATATTACTCTATGATTAAATTTTGTACAAAATTTATTTTTATTGTTTATTAAATGCAAATTAAAATGTCCAACGTCAGAAAACACTACGAATCCAAAATGGAAAATATGTCCAGAATACCAATAAAAAAAGATTTTTTTAAATTGTTTTATTCGAAGGCCAATGAAAACTTAATAACACAAACAAACTGCAACAAATATAAATTTTGAAAAATATACGGTTTTTTTATTTTATTTCTTTGTACCCCGAAAAATACCACACCCCGCTCTTACAAGGTTACGTCTAGGAGCAGACACGCCGATTGACATCGTAGTTCTAATAGATGGCGTTAGTGTTTTTTGTAGGGGCGACCGCGTCCGTCAAATGTTCGGACGACCGTATCTTTACTATTTAAATCAATGCGGAAATGTGTACCCGGAAGCCGGGGAAGCGCGCGCTATTTGTTTTTGCCAATGAGCGCGCGTTGATAGAGTTGTGAAAAATTCTATTTTGTTTCATTAACATTAGGAGTAATTCCAAGTTAAGTCAATCCCAGTGTTAATTGATAAAATACAATTTTCATTAAAATACGAATATCAAACCTGTATTTTTCATAGTGTAAATTGTCAATGTTGCTTTTAATTACAAAGGTGAGATGTTATGTGTGTCATCATAAGCGCCATTTTATTTCTTATTTCATGTTGGTAGAAAATCGAACTAATGTTGCATTAAAATCGTGCGAATCGAATAATAAGCCGTAAAGACCTGTTTTAGGCAAATAAACTTATCTCTCTTATCATATATAGTGTAATTACATGCTCTATGAGATAAAAGCATTGAAGTGACACTGCCATGCAAACGCCTTTTTGTTATTTAAATATAAATAATAAACATTGATCTCTCTACTACACTGGCACCTCAAATCTACTTTAGTAATTAACTGATATCATTTCAGTCGAAAACGTCCACTGCTGGACATGGGCCTCCCCAATTTGTTGGGTTTGCCATAATCGCCACGCTTGGCAGGCGGGTTGGCGATCGCAGTATGGTGGTAAAATGCATAGAGAACGCTGCTGCCCATTCTCTAGTAAGTCCCTTAGTCACCTCCTACGACACCCACGGGAAGAGATGGGATGGGAACTGAAATAAAAGTAATATAACATACACTATACAAGGTGCACTGATACCACTTAAGCCAGTTTCTGCAGAAACAACGGGGTTACATATTTACCTGGAGACCACACGCTAAGACAATCAACAATTACAGCAGTATAACGTTCGAACCAACCATTAAGCCGCCCGTCTATGTCGCCATCACTATTAAACTACTTTCACAACTGGCGCCATCTACATTCACAGGAATTGAAACAACACTATTTAGGTACCAAATAAAACCCAGCCTAGTGTTGTTTTAGTGCCTGTACCGTTGTTGTAATGTTAAATAGTCATTTATATACATTTTATTATGTGTTACGGTGCGATAAAGTTGAAATAACACTTGTTTACTCAGAGTACGTTCATATTGCTGTACCGTATTCCTATAGTTTTTCTCAGTAAGTCACACACTAACTTGCTTTAGCTTTGATTTTTTTGAATACCTAGGTGATGAGTTTTTCTGTAATGTTTTGTTTGTGAGAGAATTAATAAATTTACTACCTATGTAGGAATAACGTTCACACTCCGTTTTATAACGACTTTTTCTTTAACTGATTTAACAGCCATATTTTTATTCTTCAAATCAAATTGTCGTGCAGTTCGGATTGTCTACCTCATATTTTTATTTTTCACTATATTCTAGTTTTTCTATTAGACCACTTTCTTGAACCATGTCGCGCAGTAAAACGGTAAAAAAAAAGAAAAAGAAGAAAGAAATAACAATTGCACTTAAACACAAAATTATATTCTGCACAAATAAAAAGCACGTTGCAAAAAAAAAAAAACAACTGGTGAATTTTTATGCAGTTCGCAAACTGTAACCATGAATTCAGCATATCATTCACGGTGGCGGTCTGCCCGGCTTGGGCGGAGCACCGCCGTGTCCTCGTGGAGGCGATCGGCGGCGGCGATCTCTCGCGTCCGGCCCTGGTCCAGGCCATGGTACGGAGCGAGAGGGCATGGGGAGCCGTCACCTCCTTCAGCGAAGCAGTGATGCTCGCGAAGAGGGAGGCGGCGCACGTGAGGGAGAGGCAGCATATGCGCCCTCGCGACCCCAGCCGCCGCAGGATACGGAGACGCCCTGGGCGTCGGGAATCCCAGGCCGATTTCCGGCCACCGTAGGCATGGGCTTGCGGACGGCGAGTAATGGGTAGCTCGCTGTCCGGTAAGGACCAAGCCCAAGTCGACGGCGCGTTGTGTTCCACGCGCGCCTCAAAGAGATGTCAGCACAAAAAGTGATGGGACCCGAAAGGGTCGATGCCTGTCAGGGGTGCGGGTTTGTTCGAAAGAGACACCACAGCCCCTGGCTTAAGGGCTACTGAAGGAACACGGGTGGGTTTTAGTCAGTAAAAGTCTGACACGCCCTCCTGCTCCACCCAGAGCGGGAGAAGTTATTTGATGATTTCCCACCCAAAAAAAAAAAAAAAAGAACCCCAGCGCAAACATTTTTCATCGATTATACAGAAAAAAATCTGGTGTTCCATACAGTTAAAACCAGTATGGGGGTCAGAGTGAATCGGTTTCGAGTGATCGGATCTGAGTGTAATTTTGCACTGAAAAACTAATTAGTTATGTCTTTTTAGATTCGTAGAACGTAAGTAATAGTGTATTTTTTGTAAGGTTATCCATTCTTTTGGCATAAATAAGATTTATTTGTTTATTTTATCGCGTAGGTATTGCACTTTTCTATGAAACAGCAGATTTTTTTTGTATAACCGACGAAAAATTTCTATGCTAGGGTTCTAGAGTGATATGCTGAATTCATTCATTACAGTTTGCGCAATGGTTTAGTGATTAATTGTTTCAATTTTGTATTTTAGAAACTGACTCCTAATATCGTGTGACCCATAAACTTAGTACCTAATCTTAGGAAAACAATACAGGTACCGTATTAAACCACTAGTCCTGTTCATTTCCAACTGACTTTACAGATCTCAAATCAGGTGTGGGCGTTTCGCGAGCGAAAGGATCGTATCAAACGAATGCGTAGCAGTACCTTAGTACTTATCTTTATCCAGATCTTGTCCAACTATGATCATTGATCTTTGTGGAGGTGGTCCATATCTTGTAGAAGATGTCCTCTATTTACTAGTTGAAGGATAAAGTATGACAAAGTGTAAGTATGGTAAATATGGTATGACTTGGTTGTGTTAGCACAACGCTCCTAGGCATTAGTGGTGGAACGCTACAGTATTTACCTGTAGTCTACAGGTTTTTACCTATATTATGCTTTTTAATTTAACTAGTGTTCGAATTCTGACCATTATTCATTTAAAACTTAATGTATTTGTAATGCATTATTATAGAAAAAATATTCGCTTTCTGCACTCTTCTCCATATAAACTGTATCGGGGCCAAATTTCATCTGCCTCCGTTCGCGTGATTTTCGTAAGAGCCACAAAGTTTTTGCTTCATGTATTAATATAAAGATAGACTAGCTTTTGCCAGTGGCTTCACCCCCCGCGGAACTTTCATCCCCTATTTAACTCCCTTAGGGGTTGAATTTCGAAAAATCCTTCCTTATTCCTTGTCTCCGCTATAAGGGGAAACTTTGTGCAAAATTTCAGCTTTCTAGGTCCAAGAGTTTGGGCTGGGCGTTGATGAGTCAGTCAGTCAGGACTTTTATTTTTATTGATATAGATAATGATAATGACAGATGTGAAACTTGTTAAAGTTGAAAGTGGTTTATGCGATCATTAATTATTTTACTTGACGAAATGATTAGGTAATGCTGATCTCGATTCCTTGAAGGTTGTGTTTACATCATCATCTGCCTAGCCTTTATCCAATTATGTTGGGGTCGACTTCCGAACTAACCTTATGCAGCTGAATACCAGTATTTTACATTGAAGGCCTGCTGATTTACTGGGTAATACGATACCCTTTGATAAAAAAAGAAGAAAGGTTGTGTTTCCATGTGGCATAATTTTTGTCTATCATCTTGAAATATAATTCACATTGATGCGTTCACTTTTTGTACAAATCTTGTGTCGTCACCAATACGTGCAACCTTAGTAACCGTCACTGATCTTACGAGTAAATACTTCCTTAACGTCGAACTTAAGTTCCTTGTCGAACCCATGCGAACCTTCATAATATAAAAAAAAATATGCCCGAGCGTATGTCGGTGTGTCTTCGCTTCGTCCAGTTTACTGCCGCTAGCAATATTACGACTATGTAAAATAAAGTTTTACTGCACACCGTACGGAGGGCATGCGTTTGCGCAAGCCATAGATTAGGCGAGGTTTGTAGAGGTGATGTGACGTATGATTTATTGAGAAGAAGATTTAGCTACATAAATGCGGCTGCAGATCAATTTTTCTATAGTATGTTACAGCTGATTGGAATTTGCATTATATTTATTGACGCATAATTACTTTTAAAAAGAATACTCGTACCTCTCATCTTCGACGTTTTATATAGGTAGTTAGTTGAAAGGAACGAGTAAAAACGATTGAGATAAGTCTAAATTATTTTTAGTCGTTTAACAAAAAGCATCCTAGCACTTTGTAACTTACTAAGTAAAAGGCTCAGTTAGACTAGACCAAACAATTTTCAAATCTAGATTGATACATTAACTTTAAATAGTAATTATACTAAGTAGTCTTCCTTTCAACTATACATTGCGTGTCGAAGATGAGAGGTATTGTTGTTAAAAAAAAAATGATTAGAATACGAATATAGTTAAAATACGAGAAGAGCCAAAGAGCTATTCCCGTGTTTCAACATGTGAAAATATAACTCAACAATAACGAAGGGGTTATGGTTGACTTATATTTTTAAGATAATCAACATGTCACATCTGAATAATTTAAAACACTATTCTAAATATCTCAGCTCGGATGAGACTAGTGCAGGTCCGGTCAAAGTAGTTTGGAGTACAGAATGGTGGCAAAAACTGTGCTTTGCTGAGGAGTCCTTTGTGTGGAGTCACACAAACAATGGCGGCTATAAAGTCCAGGAAATATTAGATCTTGCATATTGTCGTGTGTATTGAATGATTGCATTCCGGGTTTGATGGGTAGAAGCTAAAGAATCAGCGGTAGAAATTATTGGCAAAGACCTCACATACCCATATGAATGTTTAGGTGTTTTTAAGACATCGGTACAGACCTCCCCACAGATAATGGCCCACATTCCATCCTGCGCCGCATCAGCTCTGCATTTGATTATCTTATGACTGCGTCAAAGAGCGGAGTTCGCGCAGCTGAATTTTGGGTCAAAGATGTTTGAACTTTTTGCCAACGCTATGTTGCTAGGGCTTTCTTTAATTCCAATAACTATTTACAATTCTGTAATCTGCTCTCTCTATGGATCAAAAGTTGCACAAATTAAATATTCTTATAAATATAAAGTATTTAGTGCCATTGTTACATTCTATCGAAACTGCTGGAAGTCATGGGGGGGGGGGGGGGCTTTTCCTCAGCAGTGGGCTGCTGCAAGCTGACAATGACCAGTAGTTAGTCACAAATCTGAGTATTTCACATAAAAGTTCTAAACAAAGATTTCTTTAAATACATGAGCTTCATCGCCTTTTTCAGAGCCCAACATACTTTCATAACGAATTGTTTTACTCTGAATGCCTCATGAGACCGGCTATGTTCTCGTAGTAATGAATTTAATTATAGTTCAGGAAATAGATGCAAATCTGCTGCACAGCACAATATTTCACTTCAGTTGTTAATGTTTTAAATACCTTTGCAAGACTCAAAGGTAATCCGGAGTTATTGTTAGTACTAGTTTAAGTAACAAAGTTGTATTTGACTTTCTTAGCCGAAGAAGGAACAGCTCAGCTTTTGTAATACTTATGTGTATATCAGAATCATAAGGAGTGTTCTGTTACAGTTGCGATAAATGTTGCTTTTTCCCCCTCTTAAGATTTTATCGGATTCAATGTTCTAGATTGTACGGCAACAACTACATCTAGATTATTTCTTAATTCAATTCTTAATAATCTTGACAGTAATATTTGCAGTACCTATACGTACCTATCTAAATATTAGATTGCAACCTTTATATGGAAGACTAACGGGGGTTTCCAATGCTAACCAAATATTTTTTTTAAACAGGACCGGATATGGGAGAGCACACTTGTAAGATCAATCGCTTGTATGGTTTTACTGCAAATAGTAGCTCCAACTCTTCGAAGACAATGGGCACCATCGGCCGACATCTATCATGTAATATCACTAAACAAAACCAAAGCCAGGTCATCGAACCACAAGTGTCATTAATGATGAGTTCTCGCGGCCAACTAAAGCGGGGCGTTGGGCGAACCGTCACGCCTTTTAGTTGAGCCAAACACGCTCCACAAACATGTTGGACAAATGTTTGACCAACGGCCGGTACAAATTTCTATGTCGGAACTGTCGCCCTGTTGACGTTGTGGGAAAATCTTTGATGGATCGTACGTGCGGTGTTATCAGGTCAGTCTGTTGGTGATGGGATTAAGGTGGTGGTATGGACATAACACTAGAGGGTTATGGTGACAAACCAGAGGTATGTACTATGGAAAACAAGGTTAGAGAAGTGTCGGCTAAACATTATACGATTTGTCGAATACATAACTCCCTGTGTCTGGAATTGGAGTGGTAATCTCGATGAGGACTATCCTTTAAGAGGCATACCTTAGAGGCATTCGAACGGTACAGCATTGAATTGAGAGCAGAAAGCTATGAAGACAGAAGAGACGTGCATGCAAGTCGGATTGGTCGTTTTCACAAAGCGTAACTTTTGCGAACGCAGAAGACTTCGCAAAAGTAATGCTTTGCTAAAACTGAGTCAACAGCAGGCTAAATACAACTTGCTGAGAAGAAAATGATATGTTTAACTAAACTAATAATTATCTTCATTTTAGAAAAGTAAATACCCATGAAAGGTCGTTCACATGACAAGCTCGTCAACCGTCAAGCTCGTTCTAACATCTCATCAATAGACGGTCATTGAGACCGGCGCCACACAACAAACCATTTCATTACAATCTTAATGGCATAATGGGAACTCAATACATTGCAATTAATTTTCACTAACACGAAACCCTTTTAATGACCCACCATTTGAAAAAACAACTCTACTACGAACATGTCAGAGTTGAAATTAGCTTAGGAGATGACGTTTTAAAGATGGGTTTTTGAGCAGGCAAGGTAAATACACTACCGTGATACTTAATGCTGTGTCAATAGTGGATGTTTATACTGAACTACTGCTCTTAATGTGCGCTACCTTAACAAAACGGATTTGTTTTTTGATGCTATTGGCTTTGTGGACGCGAGTTTAGTTGGCAGATCTTTGTGTGCTTTAGAATGCTGAGTGTAATATTGAGATGACTTATATTAGCGATTTGATTTTGGATTAAATATCGTCATTTTTATTTGATAGGAAGTTGATGATAGCTGCTCGTGTTAGTTTTATATTTATTTCTTCTTCAACATTGCTTTAGATAGAACTGATTACAATGTTGCTTACCCAGTGATCGCTATATTCAACACCAATGAGAGGAAATAAAATGGTAATTAATCAAAGAAATTAAAGGTCCCATTCGTGATCAAAATCAAAATAATAATATTTTATGAAACGTCAGAAGCTAGGTGCACGGTTCCAATTTGTCGCTTCCTATGGAGAAAAGCCGGCAAGAAACTTCATGGTTACTCTGGCTTTTACAATGGTTTCAAATTACAGTGTTAATAGGTATGGGGGACAGTGTAGACTTGTCAACAAGTAACAGGTACTTAATAAAATAGATAATGGTCTACAAATCTATTGTCTGTAAGGCCTATAAAGTTCTCATATTCACAAAATATGAATTAATCTACTAATAATCAAAAGGAACTCGGCAAATCCCTATCTCTACTATCATTATAAATGCGAAAGTAATTCTGTGTGTCTGTGTGTTACGCTTTCACGCCTGAATCGCTTAACCGATCGTCATGAAATTTGTGCAGAGATATAGTCTGAGATATGGAGGAGGACATGGGCAACTCTTTTTACGCGATAACCGACACCCACTCGGGCGAATCCGTGGGCTAAAGCTAGTTAAATATAAATGACTAGCTTTTGCCAGCGGCTTCGCCCGCGCGAAAGTTTCATCCCCTATTTAATTCCCTTAGGGGTTCAATTTTGAAAAATCCTTTCTTATTCCTTGTCTACAATATAACGGGAATCTCTGTGCAAAATTTCAGCTTTCTAGGGGGTTTGGGCTCGTCGTTGATGAGTCAGTCAGTCAGTCAGGGCTTTTCTTTTTAATTATATAGATAGTCCAATACTACCGCAAATTTTCTGAAAATATTAGTTTCAAACCTAGACGATTGAAACACGTCCAGAAATCATGAGCGTGACGCTATCTAACAAATCATTTTACTCAAATCGATACAAATGAAATCAATACAACGCTTAACCGATACCGAATGAAAATCGATAACTTTCGCCGAGGGCGCGCTTTGATAGAAGCGAACAAATATCGGCCGTGCCCAAATATAATGCAATAAATATAATTTATAATGTTTATACGCAGTTATCTCGAGCTACGATCGCGGAGACGCCCGACTTCGGCCGATCGTCCGGCTCGCCACAGAGTAGCATGTGGATGCAGAGACGGCGACTATGGGATGTAGGTACTTGGCTTTTGTACTAAGTAGCTGTAAAATGTATCATGATAGCACATAGTTAAGTATTGTAATTATTTAGTTTAAAAGTAGAATTTATTTGATTTCATGGACTCCTTTAACCGGTCGAGTGTTGAAATTTAATTGTGATCCTTACTTAAAATTAAATCTTTTTTGCCCACATTTATTTAATAAAGTTGCCCATTACGTAAACCCTCACAAAAAGTTACATAGCATGGCATAATCAGCCTATATCGTTCCCACTGCTGGGAAATCGGCCTCCTCTCTTCAAGAAGGAGAGATCTACGAACTTATAGTACTTAGTAAGAATACCGTATTTTAAGTCTATTTTAGATTCAAATAAAATAATTTATTTCGCTTCAGATGAATAAGTGCTAATGTTATGATAACCAATGACAAAAGTTGGTAAAGAATTCCATTGGTAACAGAATGTTGATTTCAGATTCCATGAACTACGTTGATACTTGAGTCTACTCTTTAGTACAATCCCCATTCATCATCCACGCTACACTACTCTGTACAAACTATAAAAGAAATAAAATCGTTACGTGTTACATATGACCTGGGCAGACCGAGTCAGGTTGTACAAATATATCTTTAATCGTACTTAAAGAAATTAATAATTAAATAAACTAATTTATGGGCAGCCCAGCCTCTTGGGCGACTGCCCAACTAATGCATATTTTTTGATAATTATTGCATCGTATTAAATTACAAGACATCGATGTATCAATATTGTTTGCGGGATGAATTTTGTCGGTTTGTGTGTGTTTAGGTTTTATTAGGTTTTTATTCAGGTTCGATGTCAGCGTATTAGCTGATCGATTTTTTGCTGCCGGATTTTTTTACTAGTTGTGAATAAAGATTCGTCATCTTTATTTAGGTGTTCCAAAGTTACATTTATGTTCCAGTTCTTATTATTTTTTAAACAAATTCTAGTTTTTATAATTTTTATTCTAACCATATTTGGGCTTATTAAACTTTTATGAAGTTAATAATTGAAAAGTTTCATGTTGAAGAAAATAACGAGAACAATTTGCAATCAAACCCAGAATAACTAGCAGTATCGGACTTATTCGAAATAATCCGCAAAGACAAGTCGCGGAAGCCCTAGCTTCGGTTATGAAATCATATTATTTATGAATTTTTCGTACTTATGGCCAGTTTCATGCCACGATGTAGCACGGAGCTCGAATGTCGCTCGTATTTATATGAGATATCGTATGAGAAAACAGTGTTAACTCGGCTTTTTATCATTTGTTTGTTTTTTGTACCCTTTACTTAATTAATTTGCGTAAATATTGATTTTATTGCTGGTGACAAAGTTGAAGCGGATCTTTGTGGATGGTAAGTTTTCCTTTTGTTTTAAAAGGAGGATTTTCTTTGAATAGTTGTAGTTTTTTGTAACTGCAGCTTAAGTTATGTACTATTACTCTGAGGAGAGAATTCATTTTTAGGTCTTCGCAACCTCCACCACCACTACCACTACCACTTTTCATTTAAAGTTTGAATTTTTTTCGGATTTTTATTATGAACTAAACGCTTTCCAAATTCTGTATTAGTAAATGGAACTATTTCTTCTAAAAAAATGATCGTTAAGCTCAGGCTTACGTCTCGTTTGAACAATCTTAGTATACCTGTTCCGATTGATCAGTATGTCAATGTTTACGGATCAGAGGGGCAATTCTGGTAATTTTAAGAACGTTCACAGTCTGATCTCAGTGTCAATCTGTCAAAAAATCCTATAAATTTTTGTAAAAAATTTGAAATTCGATTGTCGCTGAGATGACACTGCGAACGTTTTTAATTATGAGAATTGGCCTTCAGGTGTGATTTTCAAACCACATTAGTTTATTTACTCTGAGCTTGAATCGTATCCCCAGTTTAGAACAGAAAAAAGACAAATGAAGGTACAATTTGTTATGAAAAATGTCTCAACCAATAAAATGGAATGCAAGATTACATTTTTCCCAAGATATAAAGGTCAAGATAGTGATATGAAAATAAATTTAATTAACCCTAAAACGTCAAAAACGAAAGGTTCCGAGAAACGCGCGCGCGGACACCTGAATCGAGCAGCACCATCGATTATAAAATCGGATAAATTGAAACAATCGTTTATCGCGACGAATATAATGTTACATCCATTCGAATGGATTCTCTCGATTGTAATCGATTCCCGACCGTTGTCGTGTTATTATTATTGATATTCGTGTTAACACGATCTAAAATAATCGATATCTTGGTGTACCGATCTTTAGTGACGTGTGGCTCGGAACGAATATTTTTTATCAATCGGATTTTGGCTTTGTCTTTTGTTATTAGATGATTTGTGTTATTATCTGATATACGTTTTTGTTTTTTGAGCCCATGCTGGTCTAGAAAAGATAGACCAGCTGTTTATAATAAAAAGGTTTGCATTATACTCAACCCATATTTCTCTAGATATATCGCATGCATAATCAGCCTAGAATGTTCCCACTGCTGGGACATTGGCCTCCTCGCGATTAGAGGGAGTAGGCCATTATCCACGCGGGCCCAGTGCGGGTTGGTAAATGTCACATGTCTTCGAATTTTCGGTTCCGGAGATGCCGATTTTCACAAGATATTTTCCTTCACCTCTTTGAGAGTGGTGATCAAAATTATGAACAGGAAGTAAAGTGCATGAAATTCTCTGGAAAAGAACGGGAGTCACCGACATAGCTTGCAGAGTAAGCAAACTGAAGTGGTAGTGGGCTGGCCATGTTTGTCGAAGGACCGATTGCCAGTGGAGCAGAAGAGTTTTGGAGTGGAGACCTCGTACTTACCTATCGGAAAGCGTAGAGTGGGAAACCCCGCCTAGATGGATCGACGCCTTAAAAAGGTGGCTGAGACAGACTAGATGCGGAATGCGGAGGATAGAGTGTTGTGGCGCAGCCTGGGAGAGTATCTTCAGCAGTGGACTGCGATAGGCTGAGCTGATTGATTGAAAGTGGCTGTCTGAGTTCGAACGCACGACCTACAACTTGTAAGTCCCCTCACCACTAGACCACCACTGCTCTAGATATATAGGTAAGCTAGGTATAAATCATCATTGTTATTTAGAAAGTTTATTGATTGCTAATCATACTGATTTATTAAATACACTAACAATTCGTCCTTACATTGCTGTCAAAGCTTATATAGGTGCAAAAAGATGTTCTTCATATTTTCTAGAGAACGCCCGAAGGCTTTACCCATCCAGACTATTGACAATAATAGAAAGTTGCAAAGTATGAAGTATATTGACGTGATATTAAATCCTATACAATGTGTCCACACCATGTATCTCAAACTATAATGTAAAGCTTTTAAGGTTTTAAAGCATATTGATTCACATGTATGGCGTCCATACAAAACCGTAGAACCAATCCCGTTCGATACGATCACATCGCCATTTTAGATTTGTTTCACGGTACATTTAATGTTTCTAATTTCAAAAGTCCTTTAGAAGTCAAGTAAAATCGACCCCACACTTTCAGATTCCACAAAACAGACGTTATTATTGTCTACTATGAGAACCCGTTAGCTTTAAGACGTAGCCATTACTAAAGCATCGTATTGTCTTCCATAGGAAACAATAATTTTCGAAATATAGTAACGTATCAAATACCTTTTCGAGTAACATCATTTAAAATGGAATTGACTTTACGATCCATCCTAGAACCTCCATGCCTCTGCCCACCCGGCGCGGTTTGTTTCCAGTTGATCCAAAATACTATTTATGTCACTAAATCTAGGAATACCAATTTCTTAGACTTTTGGATCACACGGGGAGCTCAGTCGAATCGACATTTTACAAGATTCAATTAATTTGCTGCCTGCCTAACTATCTAAAGCCTAATAAGATCATTGGTGATCTATTTTACCGACTATTGATGATTTTAACGATTTTGGTGACGTATTTCCGGTGACCTTTAGGTAAAGGTCCACATACCTCTCTGTGGAACAAAAACTGAGGTCGATCGAAGGTAGGACTGTTTAGTTTGACTTCAGTTTTCACCTTTAAAATTAAATTTTTACTTCGTAAAATTCCAAATCATGTCACAGCATCTTTGGAAACGAATTAGAGATCAACTGGAAATAACCCTCCAAAGACGTTTAAGTTGAACATATTATGGACCATTAAAACGATAATTATTGAATGTACGCCATATTTAGTTCTTGCAAACATGATAGCCCCAATAAAATGATTAATCATTATTTTACTGTAAACTATCTGTAAGTGTTAATTGTTGGCCATTCGCGTTTACGAGTTAAATGCCTTTTTGGCTACATAAGGTTAGTGCAGACATGGCAGCAACACAATCAAGCAGATTTTTATTTAAATTGATGATTAACTAAATCACTCTGTCTGCACTGGTCAGTGCGGTTTTTGATTATTGTATGATTTTCCCATAAATATTTTTTTGTTGTTCTAAAATATGTTGTAATTTGATGTGTGTGATGGTCAAAGGTGGAAACCATATAATGTTTTAATGTTGTATTCGTAATATTTATGTTTTCTCTGGCCATTTTCTATAGGCTCTTGATTGATAAAAGTAGGTTAATGAGACATTTCAGAATTATGAGGGTCATTCAAAGACAATATTAATTTAACCAGCCGGTGCTTATAGTTTCTAATGATGCTTTGGAACTGCAATTTCGATAAAACGGTGCACAACGGGAAAGTTGTTAGGTACAGCTGCGATTAGGTGAAGTGGCCGACGAAATTTAAATTCATTTCGGTATAAACTCCTTTCAAACAAAAAAAGCATTTTGCAAATCCGTCTATTCAGGATAAGTTTTTAACCAGTGCGCAAACTATGATCATGAATTCATTCACCACTTTCAGTAGGTATTTCCAGAATTTTTCGGCCAATATCTCCACTGTTTCTTCCCATACAAACCTTATTTGGACTATTATATATAAAAAAAAAAAAACTATTTCATAAAACTGACAAAAAATATCAACGCTAGGACTCTAGAATCATGTATTGAATCTGTAATAAGTTTCGCGGCGATGTCCCTGCCACTTTGTGTATAGGAAATGCTTATTTATCTCATATAGGGTAAATTTTTAACCAGTGAGCAAACTGTAGCCATGAATTCAGCATATCATTCTATTCAACCCCAGTGCAGAAATTTTTCGTCGATTATACATATAATGGAAAATGTAAAAAATGGCCTATGAATCAACACGTATGAAACCTTTATAACAATTACTAGTTTTTAATATCATTTACATTTCAATTATTACAATAGAACGGACACTTCATAATTTCGATAAGATTATAAAAAAGTAATTCATTTGGGTTTTATGCCCCGGCGTCATTATTTTTTGTTTCAATTTGACATTTTGAATAGGCAAAGGGTATTTAGCGTTTTCAGCCAAGTCTTTGTGCGCAGCGGACTGTAATTACAAAATTCAACACCCTCAGCGCTTGATCTATGAATAAGTTTTTTTAGTTACAAACAGAATAAAGCGCTTGAAAGCGCTGTGTAAAACGAGCAAAATCGACACTAGCAGTCCATGATTTGATAGATGACACTTTGACATTGACATTTGATAGTAATGACAGAAAATTAGACGATCCTCCTGGTGTGATGTAACCAGAGAAATGTAATGTCGGGAATGTAATGTTAATAAACATGTTTTGAAGCAAAACATTTTTGATTTATTTTATGATGTATTTAGGGCTCGATTGGTCCCATATTATTTTGTTTATTAGTCGTAAGCGCGGCTGTTAATCATCCTAGGTAGGTACGATCCCTTGGTCGAATAGTGATATTGGGATTTTCGAAATTCCCAGTTGCACTCTGGAGTCTAGATGTGCGCCCGGAATATGATTATTAGACCCGCCCCTATTGTACATGGTATCAGAAATAAATATTAGGCAAACTGGTTGTATTACAGCCTGTGGTGTTCTGCTTTACCCCTTTTAAGTAAATATGTAAGCGAGATTTTATGTATGTAGCATTCGTAGTAAAATGCAATACCTACTTACTCCTAAGTCACACGACAAAACGAAACAGTCCAGTCCATACCCCGTCTACAAATAGATTAGTGAAGAATACCTACTTTTGACTACCTAAATACTTAGTATATTTTTACACTATGCGAATAGTATGTAATAATAATAATAATAATCATAATAATAATTTATTAATTTCTGTCAGTCACATCTGTATAAAAAGCAATATTAAACCTTTTGGAAGAAATCCACAAATAAATTAACATCCAAACACGTTACTTTAATGAAAAAAGGAAACAAACCGAAAACCACGAACAATGACGGCTGTCAAAGCCGTCAACGAAAACCCATATGCATGGAAACGAAAGAATGAAAAATAAATTATGAAATGTTGACGAGATCAGCAGCTCGCCGTGCACACCCACCACCTCCGGACTCGTCGCTCAGCTCCGCCTCGCCGCCGCCGGTACCCAGCCCCTCTGCGGGCGCTGTGATAACACCGGCCGTGGTAGTTGCGTCGAGCTCGAGCGACGAGTATTTCTCCCCGCCCACGACACCACCACCTGCTCGTCGACGAGGAGGACGCCGGCCGCCGGACGGCTTAGGACCTCGAGGCCCACCGGCCTCTGATAGGGTCCCAGCTCCCGGCGGAAGTGTGCAGCGCATGAGATGGACACGATCCATCAACGAAAACGTCATGCGCTCATACTATGGGGCTACAGAGGGAGGAAACAACCTGACCGCGTACCGTGTTCGGATGCTCTCTCTTTTTCAGGTGCTTGAGCCAGCTGTCAACGTTTCGGCACAACGACTGTCGGATCAGGTGCGGGTCATCCAGCGTAATCATATGTTGGATGACACTGTACTTGATCGCCTGCAAAAGGAAATGCAGAGTAGCCATGTCATCGTCCCCCCGTCGCAGACAGTTGTGGTACCACCACGGCTCACCACAGATAACGCGCCTCAAGCTGACGAGGGGAGTGTTGACAGGGCTACAAACGTAAGTACCCAGTGCAGTGAGGAATTGAGGAGTGCTTTGGTGGGTGCGATTCTAGAATATCGGTTCATGTCGCCCGAACTTAGGCCACGCTTACCTCGTTTGCCCATGCATAACAAGAATAGGGCGCTGGTGGCGGCTTTGGATTCGCAGTTATCAAATTATTTTGATGACTGCGAAGACCTCACCGATACTCATTCGATTCTGTACTGCGCGGCTGTGGCGGCATGTCGTGTAGCTCATGTCAAATTCGCAAATGACTCTAGAGCTACGCGACCGAAACCAGCCGTACCAGCTTGGCAGTGCAGGATTGAACGTCGTATTGGTGGGGCCAGAGCCCTCATCGGCAAACTAATCTGCTTCAGGGAGGGCAACACCCGCCCTAGAGTGATGCGCTTTGTGAGGCGGGCATTCTCAGGGACTGATACCAGCCCTCAGGATTATATGTCCCGTGTCACAGAGCGCATAGACTTCCTGAAGCAGAAAGTGTATGCATGGGCAAACCGTATTCGTCGGTATAAGCGCCGGGTAGACCGATACACTCAGAACCGCACCTTCCAGAGTGATGAAAGGTGGGTCTATAGGGCGTGGGAGCGACCAAACCAAGGTGTGGCTGATACGCGCCTACCGGAAGATGACGCCATGTGCTCTTTTTGGCGCAATATCTGGTCGGTGCCTGTCAGTCACACCGAAGGTGATTGGGCTCGAAAAGTCGAGCGAGCCTGCAATCCCATACCAGAAATGGAGGCTATTACCATCTGCCCCCAAGATGTAGCTCGTGCAGTCCGTCCGCTGCCCAACTGGAAGTCTCCAGGGCCGGACGGGCTGCACAACTTCTGGATCAAATGGTTCATGGGATCGCACGCTCGCTTGGCGGCTCAGTACCAGACTGCTTTGGAGTCTGGTTCGCTACCCCAGTTCCTGACAACAGGAGTTACCCATCTGCTCCATAAATCAGGTAGTACCGAGGAACCCAAAAATTATAGGCCGATCACGTGTTTACCGACGGTCTATAAGGTTCTTACATCCATTTTGAGAACTAAAATTTACAATCATGTTGACACTAATTCCATCATGTCTGTCTCTCAAAATGGATGTAAGAATGGGTCCCGCGGTACTAAGGAGCTACTCCTCATTGATATGGCCATCAGCCAACAGGTTCGCCGTTCCCGAAAGGATCTTTCGACATGTTGGATAGACTACAAGAAGGCCTATGACTCGGTGCCACATACATGGCTCATGAGGGTGCTGGAGTTGTATAAAGTAGATACAACTCTGCGCACCTTCCTGATGTCATGTATGGGGCAATGGAGGACGGTCCTTCGATATCCAGGATGTCGAAACATCCAGAGGAATAGCGAGCCGATAAGGATTGAGCGAGGTATATTTCAGGGCGACAGTTTGAGTCCGCTTTGGTTCTGCCTAGCCCTGAATCCTCTAAGCACACTGCTGGAGGATTCAGGTATAGGCTATCGGCTGAGGAGAGGTGGTCAGGTTATATCTCACCTCCTCTACATGGATGACCTAAAACTCTTTGCCCCCAACAATTTGCAACTGATGGAGCTACTGAAAGTAACTGAAACCTTCAGTAGCGCCATCAGGATGGAATTTGGTGTGGACAAATGTGCGGTCATGCATGTAAAGCGAGGGGAGATTGTGGAATCCGTGGGAACCCAACTCTCGGATTCCATAAACCTTCGAGCCCTCTCCGCAGCCGAAACCTATAAATATTTGGGTATGTCGGAAGCGTTGGGCATCAATGTCACTGACATGAAGCAATCGTTGAAGGAGCGCTTCTTTGGCCGCCTGAAGAAAGTATTTAATAGTCTTTTATCAGGCGGAAACAAGGTGCGCGCCTTCAACGGTTGGGTCATGCCGATCTTGATGTACTCTTTCGGCATACTCAAATGGACTCAAACCGAACTCGACGCCCTGGATAGGAGGGTCCGTACGCTGCTGACTGCATATCGAATGCATCACCCACGGTCATCGGTAATGAGACTGTATATCCCGCGAAAGTGTGGAGGTCGAGGGTTCTTAAACGCTAAGACCCTCCACAATCGCGAGATATGCAGTCTCAGGGAATATTTCCTAGAGACCGACGTGGGGATGCATCGAGATGTGGTTGCGGTGGACAAAGGCCTCACCCCGCTCTCCTTGGCTAAAGAGAACTGGCGCAAAACTGTAGTGCTTGACACTAATGATCGCATGGAGGTATGGCAGAGTAAGGAGCTTCACGGACGCTTTTTCCGGGCCCTACATGGGCCCGATGTAGACCAACTAGCGTCCGTAGCCTGGCTGCGTTTCGGTGACCTCTTTGGGGAAACCGAAGGTTTTGTCTGTGCAATTATGGACGAAGTTATGATGACGAACAATTACCGGAGATTTATTGTGAAAGACGGTACGGTTGACATCTGTCGGGCATGCCACCGTCCGGGAGAATCCATCAGACACATTATCTCCGGGTGTTCTCGTCTAGCTAACGAAGAATATTTGCATAGGCACAACCTTGTAGCCAGGATTATTCACCAGCAACTTGCTCTGAAATACAGCCTTGTGGAATCAGAAGTGCCGTACTATAGGTATGTGCCCGACCCAGTTCTCGAAAATGGACATGTCACATTGTACTGGGATCGATCCATCATCACTGACAGGACTATTGTTGCCAATAAGCCTGATATAGTGGTGGTGGATCGACTAGAGCGGCGTACAATGATCGTTGATATAACGGTCCCGCATGACGGGAACCTCGTGAAAGCCGAGAAAGATAAACAAATCAAGTATCTTGACTTGGCTCACGAGGTTGTCGACATGTGGGATGTGGACTCAGCGATCATTGTACCGATAGTCGTTTCAGCCAATGGCTTGATAGCCAAGAGCCTCGACCAACATCTGAGGAGGCTCTCGTTGGGCAGCTGGGTCAAGGGCTTGATCCAGAAAGCGGTACTCCTGGACACGGCTCGCATCGTTAGGAGGTTCCTCTCTCTGGAGCCCTGACCGCCGGTAGCTTGGACCTTGTTCCCGATACCGGTGGGCTACTATTTTTTATATTTTTAAATGTTTTTATATTTTTATAATAATATTTAAAAATGTAATTTATATGTATTTATTGAAATAAAGGAGATAATAATCATAATAATATAATCCTACAGGATAAAATAAGAAAAACCACCTACCTCATAGACATCGCAGTTCCTAATACCCATAACATACAAAAAACAATTTCGGAAAAAATAAGTAAATATGCGGACCTTAAAGAAGAAGTCACAAGAATATGGAGACAAGAAAAAGTGTACGTTATCCCTATAGTTCTCTCCACGACAGGCGTTATTCCCAATCATCTCCTCCGTAGTCTGAAATTAATAGATTTAGAAGAATCCGTTTATATTAACCTACAGAAAGCTGCCATCTTAAACACTTGCAGAATAGTTAGGAAGTTCATGCAGTTAGAGGAAGAAAACACACCCTCATCGTAAATACACACCACACGCTACATTTACTTGGCTTTGGCCCGTAAATGTAGTTAAAACCAGCCTAAAAGCTGAGAAAAATAACACTCCCGAAAATAATAATAATGGGAGAATCAATCAGACACATAATCTCCGGGTGTTCTCGTCTAGCTAACGAAGAGTACTTGCATAGACACAACCTTGTAGCCAGGATTATCCACCAACAACTTGCTCTGAAATACAGCCTTGTGGAATCAGAAGTGCCGTACAACAGGTATGTGCCCGACCCAGAGACAGGACTATTGTTGCCAATAAGCCTGATATAGTGGTGGTGGATCGACTAGAGCGGCGTACAATGATCGTTGATATAACGGTCCCGCATGACGGGAACCTCGTGAAAGCCGAGAAAGATAAACAAATCAAGTATCTTGACTTGGCTCGGGAGGTTGTCGACATGTGGGATGTGGACTCAGCGATCATTGTACCGATAGTCGTTTCAGCCAATGGCTTGATAGCCAAGAGCCTCGACCAACATCTGAGGAGGCTCTCGTTGGGCAGCTGGGTCAAGGGCTTGATCCAGAAAGCGGTACTCCTGGACACGGCTCGCATCGTTAGGAGGTTCCTCTCTCTGGAGCCCTGACCGCCGGTAGCTTGGACCTTGTTCCCGATACCGGTGGGCTACTATTTTTTATATTTTTAAATGTTTTTATATTTTTATAATAATATTTAAAAATGTAATTTATAAGTATATTTAATGGAATAAAGGCGATAATAATAATAAAGTTTATTGTGTCCAAAAGTATACAGAAAAAAAATAATTGGGTTTGGAGTCTTTATTTAAGCAATTAATGCCTGTATTTAAGGACTCCGCTCCTTCACAACAGTAGGTACTTACTTAAAACACAATAAAAAACAATACAAGGGAATAGTAAAATTAAATGTAATTATATGAACGTGTGTGTGTGTGTGTGCATGAGTGTGTAAGTGTTACCGTGTGTACATGAGTGTTATGGATGTGTGGTCGTATGTGTGTGAGTGGGTTGTGTAGTAGTACTAAGTCACATTATTTAGGAGAGCTTCAGTATTTTGATATGACATTGGTTTTATCCAATCAATCAACATTTCCTTACATAAATGATAAGATTTTGCCTATACGAAAATTTCTTTATTTATTTTGTTATATAGTTGAGCTGAACGTATACTAAACTGCATAGATCCGAATTTGGTCTTGGTTACAGGTATTTGAAATGTAATGATATGTTTAAAGATGAAATGCAATGTATTTTCACTAATAAACTCGAAGTTATTTAGTACTTACCGTATGTTTCTATTGGCCTAATTATAACCTCAAAACCCGAAAGTGTTTTGGATTTTTTACAATTCTCAGAAGTGTCCGTGATTTTAATTTAGTTTCAATCGAATATATGGATTATTTAGAACACAGAAAGTATATTCACGTCCCTGTTGGTTCTTAGGAAAACGATGTATGGACGCCGAACAATGTCCTTTAGCTGTTTCATATAAAAGTGCAATACCTACGCGGTAAAAATGTATGGAACAGCTGATTTTTTTTTGTAAAACCGATGAAAAATTTCTACGCGAGAAGGTCTAGTATGATGTGCAGAATTCGTGGTTACAGTTTGCGCACTGGTTAAAATTGTATCCTGTATACGCTTTTCTTATTTCTTTGTTGCCAAAGTCAGAACACTCCTGTCTTTCACATACAGCAATAAATAATGCAGCATCAAATATACGTGATGTGTAAATTACACATCTCAGTGTTACCGAGTGTTAAGAACTAAAGATAATTTTCCCGTTTTATCCGTAAAGTATGTGGGTTCGATTCCCAGGCGCGGACAGCGGTGTCAAAGGTGGGTGTGCGTAAAAATGGTCGGTTGATAGCGGTGACACCTGCGCGGGCGCAGCGTGCGTGCGGTCGACGAGGATGGAGTTATGTGAGGAAGTGGCATAGATTTGTTTGGAGATATTATATTGTGTACATTATATTGATGGTAATTATGTGCCGTATCGTACGCGCTGGGACATGGACAGGTTAAAAATAATAATAACGTGCAATGTTCATGATAGAGACGATTCTCTACTATGTTTTTTATCCACATATGCATAAGTTTGTCAAAGTGGACGTCAATTTTTTTATCATTTCACCTTGTTCCAACAGTTGGACGACACGGTGAGAATGGAAAAGTTGGAAAAACTCTACTATTTATTTATTTGTTTAAAAGGTACACCAACGACTTATTCACTAAAACATCCACTATAACTGTTCATTGGAGCAGCTCTACTATTCCTATAGTAGAGCTCTACCTTCTCTCATCTGATAGCCGAAATACAGGTTTTGCCTAGTTCGGCTACAGACCTCGTTTGTACTTAAAACTAGCCTATTTTTAATTTGTAAAATATGTTTAAGTTTTTTTTTGAAATAAAAAAAAAAAAAAAAAACTAATATATTGTAAGATGATGATGATCATTAATAATGTTTGTATGTAATGTTTTAATTTATCCTAGTACACCATTCGAATTGAATACCAGACAGAACATATGCACGAATGTCTCAATATTCTTCCTGCTCTAATTTCATATTGCATATTGAATATCCTGCCTGCTGCACTTCCATATTTCCACTCAATATCCTGCCTGCCACTTCCATATTCCCACTCAATATCCTGCCTGCTGCACTTCCATATTCCCACTCAATATCCTGCCTGCTGCACTTCCATATTTCCACTCAATATCCTGCCTGCTGCACTTCCATATTTCCACTCAATATCCTGTCTGCTACACTTCTATAATATCCTGCCTGCTGCACTTGCATATTTCCACTCATATCGTTCCTGCTTCATTTCCATATTCCACCCTCCCAAAGTGTAAAGGTGAGTCGCGTTCGGTCCACGATAAATGCCGTTGGTCAGAAGCGGCGCACGCGCAATGCATCACCGCGCATAACAAATGTCGCCCTTACGCTGAACATTCGCGACACGACACGTTAGCGGGTGACTGATCATCGCGAGTTATTGTCGTGTGGGGTCACTCTAATGTTGGACTAAGGATTCATATGTGGATTGAAGATGGTGGATTTTTATGACCGTTTAAGCGTATTTGAACAAAAAACTAAGGCCGATTCAATTTTTTCGGCCGGAAAAAAAGACTATTGTTAACTCCCCAGCGGTTCAACTGCTGGATGAATAATAATTTGGATAATCGGATAGTATATTATTTACATACAACAGTTAGATTATCATAATTGGACAGTTTGTTTTCGGTATTGTTCTAGTACATATTTCTATTTAGCATGTTTTACTCTTCATTTACATGTAGCACACAACATTATTTATTGCGATCCATTGGAAGTACCAAGGTAAGTACTTATTTCCGGGAATATATTCCACTGTACAATAATAAGTTAAAAATATTACACAATGGAAAATATTCCACCTTACCTTTTATTATTAAAATTTGTTGTTATAGCGGCCACCGTAGTACCTAAACACTCTTTTTTTTTTTAAGGAAATCATCAAAATCAAAAATCAAATTCAAAATATTTTATTTCATATAAACCTGCGTGGGCACTTATGAAATGTCAGAAGCTAGGTGCACGGTTCCAAAAACTTCTCCAGTTGCCTGTGTGCCAGGGGCCACGGTATCTCTTTCGAACAATCCGCACCCCTGGCAGGCATCGGCCATTGCGGATCCCACCAGTTGGTGCTGACATCTCTTTGAGGCGAGCGTGGATCACAACGCGCCGTCGACCCGGGCTTGGTCCTTACCGGAAAGCGAGCTACCCATTACTCGCCGTTCGCAAGCTCGCGCCTACGGTGGCCGTGAATCGGCCTCAGATTCCCGACGCTCAGGGCGTCTCCTGCGGCGATAAGGGGCCATGAGGATGCATATATTGCCTCTTTCTCACGTCAGCCGACTGCGTTACTTCTTCACAGAAGGAGGTGACGGCCTATCCATGCACTCTCGCTCTATACTATGGCCTGGAACAGGGCCGGACGCGAGAGATCGCCGCCGCCGATCACCTCCACGAGCACACGGCGGTGTTTCGCCCAAAAGCCGGGCAGATTTCCACCGTATGCTCCACCGTGTCCTCCGGGTGATCTACTCGTACGCAGTGGAAACACCCGGGCGTTTCCTCCCGCCTTATCCGAAACAGGTACCTCCCGCAACAACCGTGTTCGGTGAGGACCTACGTCAGGCGGAAGGTGAGGGCGCCCTGGCGCCTCTTAATCCACTCCTCCAAGAGGGGACTTACCGCCACAATTGTGGTGTACGTAACCGTAGTACACATTCTGACAAAGCAAGTGACAATCGGTTCCATATCGTTTTGTATTTCCACAACGACTTTCAACAGATTTGCCATACATTTTTCGGTAGCTTATGTCGATCCAATACATTTTTAACTTTTCTATATCGTTATTGATCGTGGACGTAACTTACTTTTCGAACCGACGAAAAAACGGAGGAGGTTACTCAATTCGACGCGTATATTTTTTTTTTTTTTTATGTATGACCACGCATAACTTTTTCCAGAGTAGTTTGATAATTCTTTTTTTATTGGAAAGGGTATACCTCGAAGTTGGTCCCATATAAATTTCGAAGAAAAATTCCAACCCTAAGGGTAAGAAAACAGGGGATGATTGATTGTTTACTCACAGATTTTAATACTGAGTTGTGTATTAAATCAAAAATTAAGCATGTAGTAATTAGTAGATTATAGCCACAAAAAATTATAAAATAAAAACTTTTTAATAAAAAAATTAAACCGCCGAAAAACCGAAAAATAATAAACTAGCTTTGTCCAACCCCAATAAATAAGTTCGGAAGTCGGTGACTTTGGATATGTATTTGATTATATGTCACCGCCTTCCGAACTTAGTTATTGGGGTTGGACAAAGCTAGTTTATTATTTTTCGGTTTTTCGGCGGTTTAATTTTTTATTAAAAAGTTTTTTCCTTGGCATAATTTCTGACCTCAACGTGGGCAAAAGATAGTAACAAATATAAAGAAAGTAGGAAGTGGGTATCATAGTTTTTCTCTTCCCAGTCCCTACTTATCGTCAACGTGGATATGATTGAAAAGCTTGTTGTATCATCGAATCTCATGAATCAAGCGAAATGCAAGAGAGAAAGAAGGCGAAAAAAAAAAAGAATTGGCACGCAGAGATTTTACAAAACTTATCCAAGGAAATAAGTAAGTGTTTTTGAAAAAATCGCTAGCCACAAGTTTTTGATAAAAACTTTGTCATTTAGAATCTTCATTGCATGTTCAAGGTTTCTTGAAGATATTTTCTTTACTTTTTCAATGTAGATATCAGTACGTCGTGAACGGCCAAAGTTCAGACAAAACTGCAAAAAAAACGTCTTTACTGAATTTGTTTCTGAAAAAAGATTTTTTTTTGGAACATAGTAACTCAGATATAAACCACAAGATACCTGTGTGTTCAAAATATCTGAAGGAAAATTTGTTAAACGCCATCCATAATCACGTACGTGCGTTTGTATGAGAATTATGTCGGGTTGGCCGCTCTTAATCGGTTGTTTGGCTTTGATATCTATGTGCAACTTTATGTTCCCATTTAATTTTATCATACTGTATATTTAACATTTATGTAAGTACTACACATGAGTAAGGTCGGTTTTAGAGAAAAAAAATAATTCCTATTTTCAGGATCACGTCCCCTTAAATAACAGCGCATTGATAAGACCTGCTCTTATCAGGCAGGTCACTCTTGTTATTGGTAGGTATACTTTTAAATTAAGTAATTTTAATAAAATAATGTGCCTAATTATTATTTTCTTGTTTGAGGAAATGCAGCATTTGCTTTAATATCCCACCAGCGATCACCAGCGGTGGACGTACCATCTACTTCTAGTTTGTTTCAACAACTTTGTCTTCAAGGGGTACACAATGTGTATAACGCAGAATGTGCTGGTGTTGTTAGGGCTTACCGTGGGGCTGGCGCAGTCCTTGTCCTGGGGTGAGTACCTACAACTTTCTTAATTTAAACGATACGAATGTTTCATTCGGTAGCAAGCAAAGCTATAGGCAACATCGAGTTCAAATAAATGGTGTAAATTCAATCAGTTTAAAAATAAAAATGGGTGTTCCAAAAGGCTCGATACTGGGTCCTTTCCTAGTTTTAGTCGTCATTACCCATCAAAAACATAAATGTAAAATGAGAGCCAAGTTAAATATTATGATATATGCCTTGGTTGTTGGCTTCAACGACAAAGAAGTGAGATCTAAATGGGTGCTAAGTTCAATGGTCAGTCCTGAAATTTATTTGTAATTACATAAATATCATTTGTTCTTATATCTTAGGATAATTTATCGTATATCGTATATGAGAACTAGCCAAGTCAGACCTTAGGCTACAATATATTTAATATATTCTAAATAACCGTTTGAGATGTGTTTATGAAATTTGGAGCACTTAACTATCTCGTAAGTTTCAATATACGAGCCAAATTTGATACGTTTATGTGATATAGTTTTTGAGTTATGAGGGGGTCAAAAGTGGCTCCAAATGGTTCGTGGAACATTTACACACGGCGCTGCTCTCCCTGGTACTTGAACTTGGCTTGACACGCTACCGCGTGTCTTGATCATCATTTCAGGCGACAGACGTCCACTGCTGGACATAGGCTTCCCCCAAGCTCCTCTACTTTGACCAATTCTGCCCTTCTCGCATCCAGCGGATTTCTGCGGCCTTCACAAGGTCATCGATCCATCTTGTGGGAGGCCCTCCAACGCTACATCTTCCGGTACGTGGTTGTCACTCCAGAACTTTTCGGCCTCATCGGCGATCTGTTCTGCGAGCAATGTGCCCTGCCCACTGCTACTTAAGTTTGGGAATTCTTCGGGTTATGTCGGTTACCTTGGTTCTCCTGCGGATCTCTTCATTCTTTATTCGCCCACGTGGGGAAACTCCGAGTATAGCCCTCTCCATTGCTCCTTGGGTGACTTTTAGCTTTCTGATAGGGCCCATTGTGAGCGACCACGTTTCAGTACCGTATGTCATTACTGGCAACACGCACTGGTCAAAGACTTTCGTCTTGAGACAATGCGGGATATTGGACGAGAGGATATTGCGTAGTTTCCCGAACGCTGCTCAGCCGAGTCGGATTCGACTATTGACCTCTTTCTCGAAGGTGGACCTACCTAACTGGACTGTTTGTCCTAGGTAAACATAATCGTCTACAACTTCGAGTGTAGAGTCTCCAATCTTCATGAAAGTGTTACACGCGCATTCAACATTACCTACGTTTTGTCCACGTTCATTTTGAGACTCACTCTTTCGGAAGCTCTACTGAGGTCATCGAGCGTTGTACTGAGGTTCTGCATAGTCTCAGCCATGACTACTATATCGTCGGCAAACCGAAGGTTAGTGATGCACTCGCCATTGATGTTCATGCCTATCTCTCTCCAGTTCAGAACCTTGAAGACATACTCCAGTGCAGCGGTGAACAGTTTCGGAGTGATTACGTCTCCCTGTCTCATCCCTCGCTGCAGGAGGATAGGTTTCGAGATCCGGTCCTGGAGCCGGACTAACGGAGTAGCGTTTTCATACAAACTCTTTAGCACCTCGATGTACCGATAGTCATCCTGGCCCCAGAACTGAGATGGGCCTATAATTCACCCGGTGTTTTGCTCTTTTTAAGCTGCTTCAGAGCCATCCTAATCTCGGTCTTACAAGTTGACGTCCGGAATGTCTTCGGTGTAATGTCGGGTCATTCTAGCTCTTGGGTCGTTTGCCAGATTAATAACGGGGTTACTGGTTGACGTCCATAGAACTTCTCGATCTCCCGTAATAGCTCAGGTTTGGCGGATACGATTCTGCCATCGTCGGTCTTCAGTTTCGCAAGCTGGCTCTGCCCAATAGATAGATCTCTTGCAAAAACCTTGGAGCTATTAAAGCCGTATTAAATCGGCGATGGTCACTTTTCAAGGACTTAGAGATTCGTCTATTGAGCCGCCGCTACTGGAGCGCATCGTCTGAAGACTTCAGTCTTCAGACAATGCGGCGCGTATCGGCGGTATCATTTACATCCCTCCTATTCGAAAAGTGTCGTTTTGTTCCTTTATAAGCGGGAACAAAGTAGCTCTTTTCGCCACTAGACTTTTTAGCGGGCAGTTATGAGATTTGAATTTGGAACATCAATCATTCATCGAAATCGAACGCTAATATAATATAAATATATAAATTACTGGCTGTACGGTGCAGGGAGGCGCGGGCGACAACGCGCGGGATTTACTTCCCCGTTCTTGTAATCGGTACGGTACGGACTTTATTGTATTTTGCAAAAAAAAAAAATGTTCTACGTCGAGTTCTGAAAGTGATAGTGTAATAACTCCTCACCAATAAAAATAGAAGCTAATAACGTCATCCAAAACTTAATACCTACGAAATCCTGGGAGAAATATTTTGTCATAGAAGGAGATGAAAAGTAGAGTATAGGACTCGAGAGCAAAAATATTCTTCCCTCAGGCGATAGTACTTTGAATCCCTCGCTGCGCTCTGGATTCAAAATAGCGCCCCGCCGTAAAAGTATTATTTTGCTCCCTTGTCATACAATCTATTATTCTCGCCTCTCCTCCATGAGCTGTATTGTAAGATCAGAGAGTTTCTGTTTCCCATTTGCACGGCTGGTCTTGAAAATATCAGACAGTATGGACAGTTTCTACGATCCCATCCCCCTTGCCAAGCGTCGTGATTGTAGCAAGCCCCCCAAATTGGGGGAGGCCTATGTCCAGCAGTGGACGTCTTCCAGTTGAAATGATAATGAATGATGATGACTGGATTTGAGGATTATCGAGTCCTCCCCCTCTCTTCGGACCTCAGATAATCCTACTATACCCCATGGTAACCTGCTCAATTCTTCCTCCAGTTCGGTTATTTTCTCGTCAGTTCGGAGCGTACGCGTGTTCTATGTTCTATTTTATTGGGTTTGGTTTCCGCACTTAGTCCTATAAGTGGACCATTGTGCGAGAGCCATGGCGGCCGTCATTCCAACCAGCCCACCTCCCTCCAGAAGTTGGCCATAACTCCTGGTCTGTTAAGAATATGCTTGTAAGATCTGGGTGCCGCGAGGATTTCTGTCCTAATCTGGGCTACGCCTGTGCATTCGAAAAGCATATGCGCGACGGTTTCCTCAGCTTCGATGCAGGCCCTGCACAGGGGGCTTTCCGTTATGCCTATTGTGTAGAAGTGTTTGTTTAGCGGGCAGTGTCCCGTGATGGTCCCAGTCACTATCGCAGGTCCTTTCTGTCCAGGCGTAACTGACGTCTGGTCAGCATGCCATTCAAAGATGGCATTGCTTCCCTAGACTGGCTGCAGCCTGGTGTCGAGGTCCACCAGCTCTCTGCTTGTATGTGTGTGTTGTCCTGAAGCCACCTGCTTATCTGGTTAAATGGGATGGGCATGATGGGCTCGGGTCGATGCCCTCCTAGCCAGTTCGTCAGCAGCATCGTTGCCTAGTGATCCGCTGTGTCCTTTTATCCATTGCAGTGTCACAGTGTTGCAGTTAGAAACTGTTGCTCGTTCAAGTGCATTGTGACATTCTCGTAGCGTACGCGTGTTGTACGTTGCCAGGTCCAGTTTTCGGTGGTTGTGATAGCCAGATCTCTTCCGGAGATTTTTAGCACCCCTTGCCTTGCCGTAACCTTGACCGCTGCCGTAGCCGGGTAGGCGGGTCGTCGGGTACTTGTGCCGTTTTTTGTTGGTGCTTGCCATTTTTGGGGTGATTTGCCATAATCGCCACATTTGGCAGGCGTGTTGTCGATCGCGTTGTCGATCGCAGTATGGTGATAAAATGCATAGAGAACGCTGCTGCCCACTCTCTAGTCGCTTTTTACGACACCCACGGGAAAAAATGGGATGGTGCTATTATTTACGTCCGTCATCACACTATACCTAGTTTTAGTAAACATATATGTTCTATGTTCTATGTTATGGGGTTTGGTTTCCGCACTTAGTCCTTTAAGTGGACCATTGTGCGTGAGCCATGGCGGCCTTTTGGTATTATTCCAGCCAGCCCACCTCCCTCCAGAAGTTGGCTATGACTCCTGGTTTGTTCAGAATATCTGTGTAACATTTGGGTTCCCCGAGGGTTTCTGTTCTAATCTGTGCTACGCCTGTGCATACGAAAAGCACGTGCGCAACGGTTTCCTCAGCCTCCATGCAGGCCCTGCACAAGGGGCTGTCCGTTATGCCTATTGTGTGGAAGTGTTTGTTCAGCGAGCAGTGTCCTGTGATGGTTCCAGTCACCAGACGCAGGTCTATTCTGTCCAGGCGTAACAGACGTCTGGTCAGCCTGCTATCCAGGGATGGCATTGCTTCCCTAGACTGCCTGCAGCCTGGTGTCAGGGTCCACCAGCTCTCGGCTTGTTTGTGGGTGTATTCCTGGAGCCACCTGCGTAGTTGGTTGAAGGGTATGGGCACAATGGGCTCGGGACCATAGACTGACACGCTGGATGCCCTTCTGGCTAGTTCGTCTGCGGCGTCGTTGCCCAGTGACCCACTGTGTCCTTTTATCCATTGCAGTGTCACAGTGTTGCGGTTGGCAACCGTTATTCTTTCTAGTACATTGTGACATTCTAGTGCTAAGCTCGATGTGATGTATTTTTTCCGTAGGGATTGAAGAACTGAAGCACTATCGGAGAGTATACGTATGTGTGCATCCGTGACCCTCCTGGCTTCTATGGCATACGCCGCTTGTATAATGCCCACACATTCCGCTTGGTATACGGTGTTGAACATTCCCAGCGGGCTGGATATGTTTATGTTAAGGTCTTGTGAGAAAACTCCGACTCCGGTTCCAGAGTCGGTCTTTGATCCGTCAGTGTAGACTCTAAGCTCATCCGGGCCTGAGTAGTCGTTCTGTTCTCCTGTGAGTACTACGTTGTAGTGTCTCTGAAAGTAGTGCAATTTCGGGGTTTTGTCACAGGGTGATGCCATCATCGGTTGTCGTTTGATCGCATCTTCCTTAATGCGTGTGTGCTTGACTCTGGAGTCTTTGCTTAGGTTTCCTGCTATGTCGAGCCTCAAGGCAGCCAGTGCTGCCTCCTCCCGCACGATGAGGTGTAGAGGAGGCAGCCCCAGCATTGCCTGTAGGGCAGCGGTGGGCGTAGTCCTCATGCAGCTGGTGATTGCCACACAGGCGCACCGCTGCAGTTTTTCAAGGTCCTTTTGTGCTGTGCCTAAGTCCGTTCTGGGCCACCAGACTATTGAGCCGTATGTAATAATTGGTCGAATAACCGTGGTGTACAGCCAGTGGGTGACTCTGGGGCTTATGCCCCAGTTCCTGCCAAGCATTCGCTTGCACTGCCACAGGGATATGCTGGCTTTTGTGGTGATGTAGTTGGTGTGTTTTGCCCAATTCAGCTGTTTGTCCAAAAAGATGCCCAGGTATTTGGTTTCAGTTGCTAGGCTTAGAGTAGAGCCAAACAGACGCGGAAGTTCCAGTTCCGCGAGTTTCCTCTTTTTTGTAAAGAGGATCAGTTCGGTTTTTGTAGGATTTACTGATAGTTGGTGTTTGTGGCACCAGTCCTCGACTATTTTAAAGGCTTGGCGCATAAGGTTACATAGGGTATTTTCATGGGTGCCGTTTATTATTATGGTTAGATCATCGGCATAGCCTACGGTGAAGTAACCTTTGTCATTCAGTGATTTGATGAGGCTGTCTACGACCAGGTTCCATAGAAGCGGCGAGAGGACGCCCCCTTGTGGACAGCCCTTCGCCACTACTGCCCTTGTAGTGTCGTTTACGGTGACTTGCACCGCTCTCAATTTGAGCATGTTGGTGATCCACCCACTCAGGGTCGTGTCTATGTTGTGTCTGTCGAGGGCCATGCTAATGCTATTGAACATAGTCTTGTCAAAGGCGCCCTCGATGTCAATGAAAGCTGCCAGTGCTGAGCATTTATGGTCCACTGCGCATTCAATTTTGGATACTACGCTATGGAGCGCGGATTCTGTTGATCTGCCAGTGGAATAGGCGTGCTGTTGTTTATGGAGTGGTTTTACTCGGAGAGGTCCGTCTCGGATATGCCTATCACAGAGTCTCTCAAGGGTTTTCAGTAGGAAGGATGTGAGGCTTATGGGCCTGTAGGCCTTGGGTTCTGTATAGTCTGTTTTTCCCGGTTTGGGTATGAAAATGACTTTCACTTCGCGCCACGCCAGGGGTATGTAACTGAGTGCTATGCAGGTACGGTAGATCTTCACCAAGCATGGTGTTAAGTGGTCAACCCCCCACTGCAGTAGGGCTGGGAAAATTCCGTCTAGTCCTGGGGACTTGTAGGGCTGAAAGGTGTTTATAGCCCACTTTATCCTGTCTTCTGTTACTATGCTGTGGGCTCTGGACCAGTCTTGGTCTGTAGGTGTCCGTTCTGGCTCAGCCTCCCATGTTCTGTTCTCTAGGAGGTTGCAGCCTGGGAAGTGAGTCTCGAGAAGGACTTTACTGGTTTCATGGTCGGTTAGTGTGTAAGAGTTATCGGGTTTCTTCAGCGCGCCGAGGCTTCGATCCTGATCAGTCGATAGGATTTTTCGTACCCTTGCGGCTTCATTGTGGGTTTCTATGGATTCGCAGAATTTCCGCCATGCCGCTCTTCTGGCAGTCCTAATTCGCTTTTTGTATAAGTATTGGGTTTCTTTGTATTGCTCCCAGTCGTCCGGGAGCCTAGTGTTTTTGGCTCTATTGAATTGTTGCCTGAGTGTATCTCTGAGTTTACCTAGTTCAGCGTTCCACCATGGGTTTCTCACGCTGTTGTTTGCTGGCGCCCTCAGTTTGCAGCATGCGTGGTATGCTTCAATTAGGTACTCTGATAGTTTTGTCACGGTGTATTCCAGTTGTGCAGTGTCCTTTACAGTTACTTGTGATAGGTGTCTCTCTAGTAGGGCCGCCAGAAGCCGTTTGTACTCGGGCACCTTAGTGCGACGTGGGTTACGTTTCGGCTCTGGTTCCTTTATGTGGGTAGCTAGTGTAAATCGGATTCTTCTATGATCTGAGCTGGAAGGCTCGTCCGATACGTGCCAATTAGCGATGAGGTTTGTCGCGGTTTCTGTAGCGAGAGTTAGGTCGATGATTGTCTGTCCTCGGACTGTGACCCAAGTGGGTTCAGAACCTCGGTTAACAATGTTAAGGTTAGTAGAGAATAAATAGGTGGATAGTACCTCTCCTCTGGAGTTCGCTGAGTCACTGCCCCAGAGCGGGTGGTGGGCGTTGGAGTCGGTGCAGATGATCAGTTCCAGCTTGGCGCGCTCACAGTGTTGTACCAGATCGGCCATCTCTTTTGGCGGGCAATTCGCCTCCTCGCCTGGCATGTACACCGAGGCCAGTACAACATCTGGAACGTCACATGCGGTCTGGAGCCTGACAGCTGTTAGGTCTCTGGAACAGAATTGAGTAAGTGTCGTGGTCGGGATTTCTTTGGGAATGTAGACGCAGGTACGTGGTTTTTCTGCACCATGCGTGTCTAGGATTAGCTTACCTCCGATATTACCGAGGCCGCAGATTCTGTTGTTCCTGATCCACGGCTCTTGGATCAGTGCGATGGTTCGGGGCTTAACCTCCAAGGCCCTGCGTAAGCTAGCCGTGGCAGTCTGGCTGTGTTGGAGGTTAGTTTGGATGATATTTATGGGCGGTGACGGCGGTGAGGTGGAGTTAGTCGGAGATGGATCCATCGGATAGCCTCTCCGCCGCCTCCACTCTGAGCTGGTCTTCGTGTGCGTCGCCCGGCGACGAGGCAAGCAATTGCTCGTTCCAGCCAGGCGATGAGGGTGGTATGGCGTCGTCATCGTCGTCCATCGCTGCTCGGGCCATGACCTCCTCGAGCTGGGCGATGTCGGTGTCATTCGTCTTTGTCATTGTCGGTGCGGTCTTTTCGTCTGTGCAGTCAGTCTTAGTGTCACAGGGTAGGGTCGTGGGCCAGAAGCGCACGTATATCGACCCCAAGAGGTACGATATCCGTCGCTCCCGGGCTAGGACCCTTTCGGCTTCCTCCGGTGGCACACCTAGGGTCAAGTATGTCCCGTAGTTGTCGCCACCGACGGTAGTCGCCCTGTACAGTGACCACCTCGCGATGTCGTACCAAGTGTTCTGACGGATCAGAACACTTTGGAGCCTGGCTATGTCGCCCTTGTAACGGGGGACAAAAAGCGAGGCTCGGACACGGGTGGGCACGTCGGACTGTTTGACTACTGTCAGTGCAAGGTCAGTGTCTGTGAGTTTGATAAGGGGCACGTTTTGGGTTAGCCAGGTCAGGGCATAGTCGTCCTCACACCACATCTGCACGGTGCCTTCCGCTACCCGTGGGTATCCACGGAAGGCCGGGAGTGGTGTCGTCGGGTCTGTGTCCATAAGTCGGGCTTCTAGGTCGGTCTTAACGTGCTCAGCCTCTTCCCTGGTCAGGTCACGAGAGGGTGGAGGGAAGCAGATTGCTACGGCCAGCCTCGCAGGAATATCCTTCGTGGCTCGCGCATAGGTTCTCTGCTCCCCCTGAGCGGAGTGAACCCTCACACGTTTGGCGTGCCCCTGTAGCGTACTCGGCGAAGCCGTGTCGTCGGGGCGCTCCCTCTTCGTCGGCCCTGTACCACTTGGTCCAGGCTGCGGCTTGGAGGTGCCCGGCATGGTGTCAGTTGCCGGCGCCTGTGCGTGTGCTGGTCTATACCGCCTACCTCTGTTCTGTTTTGGTCGAGGTCGGTCGATGGTGTTGTCGGAGTTTTGGGGTCGGTTGGCGGTCCCGGCAGACTTTGACGCGTCCGGCCGCGTTTCGCGCTGGGTTTCCCCCTCGCGGACTAACGGTCGGTCGCGCGGCACCGCGTCCGGCCGCGTTTCGCGCTGGGTTGCCCCTCCGCGGACTAACGGCTGGTCGCGTGGCTCCGCATCCGGCCGCTTTTCGCGCTGGGTTTCCCCCTCGCGGACTAACGGACGGTTGCGTGGTTCCGCGTCCGGCCGGTTTTCGCGCTGGGTTTCCCCCTCGCGGACTAACGGCTGGTCGCGTACTGCCGCTGCCTCTGCCTTTTCGGCGGCCGATTGCGCCTCGCGTTTGCTACTGCCTCCGCGGGTATGACGCTTTCGGTCGCCAACTCTTCTTTCCCGGGCAGGGATTTTTCCGCGCTTGTTCAGCAGGCGTACTTCATCAACCGGGAAAGTGTTTGAGCTGCCAGGCTCGTCTTCCTTCCCCGTCCCTCTTCGTCTGTGTCGGTCTTGGTCGTTGTCTGGGTTGGTGATGCTATTCCGCACAATACTCTGTTGCCAGAGGCTCGTGGGTGGCATACACCGGGTCGTGGGTTGTGGCGCTTGGGTTGCGGCCGGAGTCGGGTTTGAGGGCGCGTTGGTCGCGGCCAGAGTTGGGTTTAGTGGCGCGTTATTCGCTGCCTGAGTGTTGGGCGCTGTATCAGCAGCCGGCTGCGCTAAAGAGCGCGGCAAAGGTGTGCAGTCGGTTGCCCCCCCCAGAATACGATGGGGGCTGACCGCCGTAGCGGTGTGGGATTCCCCGGCTTGGCCGGGACCCACCTGGGTAGGTTCTTTTGCCTTCTGCATTTTCTTTGTTTTAATTGGGGGGTGGGCTTTTTTGGAAGCGAGGTTACCCCTCCTCTAGGACCGACAGGATGTAAGGACAGGAGGGAGGTGTTTTGGTGGGAAGGGACGGGTTTCTTTTGGGGTCACCTTAGGTCTGGGATTTGGCCCAAGGGTTTCGGAGTAGGCGGGATGGTCTGGATAGGTAGGTGTGGGCTTATTGGGGTGTTTGGTACATAGGAAGAGGTGCATAGGTTACCCTAAGCCTGGGATTTTGGCCGTCGGGAACTTCTCTTGTCCGGGATCTTTACAAGATGCTCCGGGTGCAAGTTCAGCCATTATGATCGACCTCGCCCCCGGAGTTGGGCTATCCGCAACCTGCCCACCCGCTCGGTTGCAGGAGAAGAAGTGCCTGGCAGTCTGATTACCCCACCGCGGATGTACGTATATATCAGCGTTGGGGCAATCCAACCGCCCCGAGCATATATTAATGATCTACCCTATTTATAACAACCCAACAACAAATGGTGTTAACATCCAATTCAGAAACGCTGAAATAATTCATTTAAATTCTTTTCAGTTTGTTATTTCCGTAAGGTTAATATATAAATTAAAATAGTTAACAGGAAATGATAATGGCAGTAATTGGTGACTAGGCATAATATTAATTTCCTTAATAACAGGAAGTAGATAGCGAAACAAAACGAAATTGATACTGTAGAAGATTGTTTTATTTCTTTAAACTATAATATGTTTCAATTTCTTTCAAAAATGTGAGCAAATGAATCAGTAAACGTACCTGTGGATACCAATTTGTAGTGCCACTTACAAAGCTTTTATGCCTAAACTTGCTCCTTTTGTGTTTTTATGAATCAGATATGAGTTTCATGGCAAAAGGTATTAATGTGACAGACGGAATCACCCTCTTGACGAACGCAGGTAACTATATCCTGACCCTGTCAGATTTACTGCGAAGATCGCCCTGAGGACACGGTGGAGCACACGGTGGCGGTCTGCCCAGCTTGGGTGGAGCACCGCCGTGTCCTCGTGGAGGCGATCGGCGGCGGCGATCTCTCGCGTCCGGCCCTGGTCCAGGCCATGGTACGGAGCGAGAGGTCATGGGGAGCCGTCACCTCCTTCAGCGAAGCAGTGATGCTCGCGAAGAGGGAGGCGGCGCACGTGAGGGAGAGGCAGCATATGCGCCCTCGCGACCCTAGCCGCCGCAGATTACGGAGACGCCCTGGGCGTCGGGAATCCTAGGCCGATTTCCGGCCACCGTAGGCATGGGCTTGCGGACGGCGAGTAATGGGTAGCTCGCTGTCCGGTAAGGACCAAGTTCAAGTCGACGGCGCGTTGTGTTCCACGCGCGCCTCAAAGAGATGTCAGCACAAAAATGATAGGGCCTGCAAGGGCCGATGCCTGTCAGGGGTGCGGGTTCGTTTGAAAGAGATACAACAGCCCCTGGCATACGGGCTAATGAAGGAACACGGGTGGGTTTTAGTCAGTAAAAGTCTGACACGCCCTCCTGCTCCACCCAGAGCGGGAGAAGTTATTTGATAATATCCCACCCAAAAAAAAAAAAAGTCAGATTTTTGCAATGCGATGCGGCTCATACAAACATAAATTTCTATAATTGCTGCGGGCCACAATTTTTTTTTTCAATTCAGGTTTCAGTATTCAAATAATCAAATACAAGATCTTTGGCTCTACAGATTGGTATCACAAGTACAACTTACTGGTGAAGTGACTGTTATTATGTAGGCCCTCCTTACTGGTGTCTCTAAAATTATTTCTGTAGCAACTTGAGTTTCCGCCTAAGTTCCCCTGCTAAGTATTGATTCATTTATAAAAGTACTGCTGTAAAATAATAAGTAATTGTTGAACATTATCCGGTAGACATTCCTTCCGGGTTCCGAAGGCTCCCAGGTTTCTTCAGATTATCTGATTGAGAATATATATTTGAATTTTTCAGACTTCGTCGTGACTACAGACAGAACACTCGATTTTTATGAAGGCTCAAATTTAACGCACTCGGAACGCTTCGAGTTTGATATCAAATATTTGACATACGATGCTGTACAAAACAGGCTGCTGTTTTTAGACGACGAAAAAACTCGGAACATCTTTCTACATAGTTTGAACTTAGCAAACATGGAACGCCAAGCTTTTTTCATGAGAAAAGCTGAAAATAAAGACTACAACATCCATGGTCTTGCCTACGACCCGGCCACAGAGTTAGTCTACTATTCTGACTCAGACGGAATCGCTTGGTTTTCATTAAAGCCTGGATTCAAAAACAATTATAACGGTAAATATTTAATCCTATCGGACTTTGGAAACGAAGGGTTTTATTATGATATTGCCGTAGACAGCTGTAGAGGGTACGTTAGTTAAATATAATTAATAACTCAACAAATTACATTTTGTGCTTTTTGAAATTTAACAGTTATTAATAAATTACAGGTATATTTACTGGGTATTTAAGACCGGCTTGGAAACAGGTTTAAAAAATGCTCGACTAGATGGCTCTCAAATAAAATTTTTACAATTCGGAGACCCGGGTGGTCATGATCACTTAGTCATAGACCAGCAGGTACAAAAATTGATCTTTACTGATGAATATGTCCATGGCCGGTTTGAACCGACTGGGCGATTTGCAATTGATAGTATAGATTTAAATACACAGCTCTCATCATCACAACATTCTGAACCATACAAGGGATATCCCCGATCAAAAGCAATGACCGTATCTAAAGATTACATTTACTGGATGGACTACACAGGCACAGTGTGGAAATTAGCGAAATATGAAAATGCGAAATCTGTTAAAATTCCTACGGATTCTTTTTTTGGACCCCATTCAGTAGTTGCGAACTATAAAATAGAAGATCAAATTCGAGGCACGCAGGACTGTGACAAGCTGAAATCAAAAATCTCAGTGTTCAATAATAACTCCCACAATGTTCCTGTAAATGAAAGCCTGGTCTGTCAGAACTATTGTATCCAAGGAAACTGTAGAGTCATTCAAGGACAAGCTACATGCAGGTAAAAAGTCTATACTTTCCTGTTTCTTTGTTTAATGAAATGAGTTGACTGCCTCGTTGGTGTACCTAGTGGTCGCAAGCGCTGCTGCTGAGCGTGAGGTTCTGGGTTTCGATTCCCAGGTCGGGAAAAATATTATTGGGTTTTTTTTCTGAAATTTCTCAGTAGCGGGCCGGCGGGAGTCTGGATTTGTCCCCGGTTGATGTCAATAGGCTCGCCTTTTATTAAATGGGACTTAAACATAACTGGCGAATTATGGGTGTACTATAGGTACACCTCTGGCCAACCCTTCGGGAAACAAGGCGTGATGTTATGTAATGTTATTAATTGAGTTATTCATAATATTCGTTATTTCAGTTGTATTGCCGGTTATTTAGGAGACAGGTGTGAAGTCGACATATGCCAGGGGTACTGTTTGAACGGCGGCGATTGTTATTTGAACAAGATGAGTGAGCCTCTCTGCACATGTAAAGGAGATTATAGGGGTGATAGATGTGCGGTTTCAGTATCACTGATGAAATGTTTCAAAACGATTTCAATGCTGAAGGAAATGCTAAATTCAGGTAATTTTTTATTTGGGAAAACCCTCAAAAGGTATTTGCCTTAACAAAAATATGGATCTTAATCTGAAATAAAGTAATCAACTATACCTATATAGAATATGTCGTCCGAAAACTGGACTTCAGTTCATTTATAAAATCAGCAGCTAAGTGGAACTTTGTAAGATCAAAACGTATTTTAATTCACTGGAAATACGAACGAAGTACCCTTTTGATACAAACAGATCTTTTAAGTTTGGACATATAGCTGTAATGAAACGATTAATATTTTATCACAAGGCAGATCAGACAAATTGGTAAAAGCAGTTTCAGAGATGCGTATGCAGTTAAGAAGAATATCAATAGGAAAACGGAAGGATCAATAAGATAAATTGCATCCCTTAATAAAAATATCACAACAGTTTTCCACTGATCAACTTTGATGGTACAAATAGGTTTTAGAAACACAAAAAAGACGATCATTTATTAAAACACCTTGGGGCATGAAATATTTTGATTTTGAAAACGTCTAAAGGATAGCTACCTATTATGGCCTCAAAATTGATTGCCCTGCGACCGCTTGGGCCTTTCCATGCAATTTATTTTAATAGTGATATACCTTGTTATATTAATTCCACAGTTTCACGTTTTCTTTGTAGATGTTACAACGTTTGCTCTGGACTACGGAGAGAAGTCTACGTGTACTAAATAAGAAGCTGTTAATATGTCACCTCAGCCACTGCATTCTACTCAGAAGAACATAATCTAACCCTAGTTTCCGCACCCCTGCCCTCATATACGTCAATAAGGATTTACGACACGTGCATATACGTATCTATACCTAATTTTCCATAGACTTCACTTCACGTTTAAATGATTTAGTGCCAAACCAAAATGTGTACCTATTATTGAATCATCGTTATCTTGGCCCTAGTCTATGTTTTTGTTCAGTCAGCACTTCTGTCATCTCCGAATCCACTTCCTTCTAAAGGCTCGTGCAGACAAGCGCGACGCACCGATCGCGTCGCGACAGTCGTAGAACATTTTTTGTGAAAACTTCATGAAAATTTTTCTACAAGGGTCGCGTCGCGACGGTTTGAGGAAGCCTTTATAGTAGCATAGTTTTGAACACAACTGAAAGCTTAGAACTATCAATGAATCCATTCGAAAAACAAACTGTGAATGATTTAAATACGAGTAGTGCTTCTCAATTTTTAAAGATTTCATTAGAAATGTGTGATTTTTCTTTTTTTCATATTTTTAATAAATATGTTGTTGTTCCCACAGCATTTGTGAACGTCATCGTTTCTTACGTTTGCTTTGTATTGCTCTGCTTTTCGTTTAAATAAATGTCATGCCTACATAATAAATTCAGTTTTAATACCCCATAGCCTTTCAACAGCCAGTACCAGAGTACCATAGGTGCATGGGCCCAATAAGACAAGTCTTTATAAAATATGTGTTCTGACACTAAGATCTGTTAGCAAAATAGCGCTATAGTGCAACAGACTGTAGAAGATGACGGGACGAGCTGGAGAAATCATAAGAACAGTGGTCCACTTTAGCCTTGGATCGAAAGAGCTGGAAGTAATAGTTCTTTGCCCAGCAGTGGGCTGATGCAGACTAGAAAAAATAGTTACTGCAGGCTGACTCCAATGATAAAGAACAATAAACACACATGACTTAAGGCACTCTCAAAAGTAATATCTCCAATAAACGTTATGTTCATGAGTAATGGTGCATTTACATATTAAGGTGACTCTTGTCCACATTTTTCCCATTCAAACTTCGGGAGGGATTACTCCAGTGTTCGACAATGTACATCAAAAATTAAACATGGTATGGTTTTTTCTCCTTATTAATATTGTCTGTACGGAAACAGAATATTAACATTAAAAACCATTAAAAGTTAGAGGCCAATAAAGATTCGTTTTTCTCGCTAATTTAACCTAACTTTGGGTGTGTTTAAGTAATAAAAGAAGGATTAAATCTCCAAAACTAAGTCAGTACCGACAAAGATCAAATATCAAAAAATTCAATAAACTTTATTGGTCATTGATTTATATCGTAGTTTTATCATAAAATCCGATCTTCCGAAGGACTTTTCTTAATTTTTAAGCGCATGTTTTACTATAAATGATCCTGCAGCTCACTCAATGACGTTGTGCGTGTAGACTAGAGACTAACTGCTCATCACGGGTACTTACTCTGTCGGACTCGAACCCTGTTGAAACAGCGTGCTTTTCAGCCAGGTCCACCAGTGAGTTCGAGCCCGCAGACTTGTTTCCCTTTAAGTCGAAGGGCGTGTGTTGTTACTGTGACAGTGTTGGTTTGTCAATATGAATTGATTCTCTTGTGAAAGGGAGGTAATCTTTGAGTGAGTGAAACCAGCATTACCCTTGATCCGATAAACTCAATGCTGAATAGGTGGGAAGACTAACAGCTTCATAGGTCTTCTTAGGTTTCTTTGTTTGAATGCGCTTATGACTGGAATTCCCAGTCAAATTAAAAAAAAAATACAATATGTCCGGTTTCGGACTGTACAAACTTAAAAGGGTGGTAGTTTGCTATTTTCTATCAATAAAATTATTCTGCATGTGGGGTCGAACCCCACACCCTCCTGAATGGCAGCCATTTTTGTGTTTTGTAAAAATACAGTAACTTTGAAATTTAAAGCCCAATTATCATTAAAAAATACTTTTAGCAACGGAAAAGTATTAACAATGAGTTATAACTCAAATAATAACATTAAATGCTTCATCATCTTGAAATGAAAAAATGACATCGTTTTTTGGTTAATCAAGGTTATTACAAAATTCACCCGGGGGAACTACCTTTTTTTTCTACACGTCTAACAGATCACCTAAACAATGATACCAAAAACTCGATTCTATGACAAATGGCTTAAACAAAATTTTGTTGCTTGATTGCTGATTTAGCATTTATTTCAAGATGATGTAGCATTTAATGTTATTATTTGAGTTATTCAACCCATTGTTAATACTTTTCCGTTGCTAAAAGTATTTTTTTAGTTATAATTGGGCTTTAAATTTCAAAGTTACTGTACTTTTAGTATGCTCGCTCCACAAAAGGCGACCAAACACAAAAATGGCTGCCAATCAGGGGGGTGTGGGTTCCGACCCCACATGTAGAATAATTTTATTGATAGAACAGAGCAAACTACCACCCCTTTAAGTTTGTACAGTCCGAAACCGGACATATTGTATATTAGATAAACTAACCTAAGTATAAATGCCTACACGCCAACAAAAGCTTTGTCAAGCACTTGCGCTGGTGGGCTGTCGATATGGCAGCGTTACTCACTGCGGTTAGAACAAAGGCGTCTGCGGAGTCGACAGGACAATAACTTTTATTTGTTTATGGTACTGTGATAAATATAGGGAATCCCTGTTGTTATTGTCGTTGAATTAATCGGCTATGATAGATGGAAGCACGTGTAGTCTTTGTCGTGTGATTGTCTTAAATTAGCTGGCTGATTGAAAACGTTTTTCACAATTTTTGAAACTGCATTTGTTGCATTTGTGAGACTAGTTTTCTTTATAGGTTTAAGGGGAACCTAGTCGCTGGCTCGAATTCACCGGTGAGCCTGGCTAAAAAGCACGCTGTTTCACCAGGCTTCGTGTCCGACAAAGATAGTATCAGTGATGAGCAGATAGACGCTAGTCTACACGCACAACGTTATTGAGTGAGATGCAAGATCATTTATAGTAAAACAGGAGCCTTCAAGTCCTTCGGAAGATCGAGTTTTGTGAAAAAACCTCTGCATAAATCAATGAGCAAAAAAGTGTATTGAACTTTGTCGGTACTGACTTGGTTTTGGAGATTTTACACTACTTTTGTCACGTAAACCCGCCCAAAGTTAGGTTAAATTAGCAAGAAAAAGGAATGTTTGTTGGCTTGGCTTTTTAATTTAGTATTCTGGTTCCGTACATACAATATTAATAATAAGACAAAACCATGTCATGTTTAATTTTTGATATACATTGTCAAACAGTGGAGTAAAACCCTCCCGAAGTTTGAATGGAAAAAATGTGGACTAGTTTCACCTTAAGAGCAGAATGCGTAAGTGTAACACAATTATTGCCATCGCCAAGCGGTTGATCGACTCTTCATGTTACCTGATTTTTTTCGGCCAAAGAGTAAGCATCGCCGCATACAACGTGGCAAAGCTGCAAGCGTTTTGGGCACTTCTCCTGTTGACAGCGATGTGGACGAACTTTTGATTTCCTGTTATTCTTTTATCTCTTTTTTATAATCATGTAAATAGTATTAATGTAATTTTATGTTTAGCCTATAAACTTTGATTACGTAAATATGAATAGAAATGAATTCAATGAACTATTATTATTTAAATAGACGGTAAGAGTTATTTAGGACCTTTTGATGTCCCCATAAAATTAATTATTTGACTCAATACATAGTCCTTTAACCTTAGATGTATAGGTAAAATTCATGAGAGCGACTCCACCGATTTCTTATCCCCAAATCAACATATAAGTCAAAAATTTCACGCAATCGGATCTATGACCCGTTCCGATTAATTAGGTTTACGAAAAAAATATAATCAATTATATTTTTTTTTGTAAATTATATTCGTTTCCATGTCAATAACTGAGGTAACTTTGTCCAGGAACGAGTCAAGAGATGATTGCTGTACAGGTGGTGGTAGGTAAACAGCACAGATGTTCAGGCGTTGGATCGTTTTCCCATTTGTGATCTTTAGACTTACCCATAAGTTTTCAGACTCCGTCTCAAATTGTGACATACGAATGGACCCGATAGACTTCAGAACAGCTATAAGTACACCTCCACCCTTTTTCTTCCTTGCATTAGTGGAGGCTCTGTCACTGCGGTAGATATTGTACCTACAGTCGAATATTTCCCCGTCGTTAACGCTGTTATCTAACCATGTTTCTGTCCCTATAATGATGTCGTACATGTTGTTTTGCGCGTTCAGCATAATGTCGTTAAATTTAGTTTTTAGTCCTTTAAAATTTTGATAATAAATATTGAATGCGATAGTTTAATAGAGGGTTTTGTGTAGGTAGTTTTTATCATTCTTATTACAGCAGTGCGACTGCTTCAAGGCTGCGTATTTGCTTAGCCGCTATCCCATCTGCTTTCCGAATGAGAATACGTCTATCGCGCACCCATACATATTTGTAGCGTTTGTCTCGTGCTGCTTTTCTAGTTGCTGCGTGAATTTCCTTGTTAAGAGGAGAGACTTGCTCGGATACGAATATTGGCTTCTTTGGGCCACCATAGCCTGACAGACTCGAGTTCAGCTTATCTTCATTTAACGTAGGTACTAACTCATAATCAGCCTTTTACTTTCCCACTGCTGGGGCACAGGCCTCCTCTCTGTGAGAGGGAGTGGGCCGTAATCCACCACACGGGCCAGTGTGGGTTGGTGGTTGTCAAATGTCTTCGATTTTTAGGTACTAGGATATGTTATATGGTTTCCTCACGATGTTTTCCTTCACCGTTTTGAGAGCAGTGGTGATGAAATATTTTACACAAAGTAAAGCGCCTGTTTGGGTTCGAACCTACGACCTACATCTCGTAAGTTGCATCAATTACCACTGGGCTTCCACTGCTCTAGGTACTATTTTTTAAAATATTACTATGTAAATTATAAAAGTGTGAAAGAATATCGATATTATGTAGTTAGGCGATAACTCGAGAGCTAGGGTCGCTAGGGCACATAGACTGCCTCTCCGTCACGTGCGCCGCCTCCCTCTTCGCGAGCATCGCTGTTTCACTGAAGGAGGTGACGGCTACCCATGCACTTTCACTCCGTACCATGGCCTGGACCAGGGCCAGACGCGAGAGATCGCCGCCGCCATTCGCCTCCACGAGGACACGGCGGTGCTCCACCCAAGCCGGGGCCCGCATAGTGGATTACTAATTTACGGCCCACGGATTTGAGTCCCAGTAGTGGGAACATTATAGGCTGATTATGTAAGTGATAACTGAAGTCCCTACTTAAGGCTAGGTTGTTCCGGCCTGTGGGCCTTTGAAACGCTACCTCCGCGTCCCCTAAATGCAGCGCGACGTATTTATTTACGATGAACTGTCAACCATTTAGCAGAAAATCCATGCCATAGTATAACATATTGCAGTTGATCAACTGAATTATTTTTGCTTAGGTTCGATATTTTTATCTTACTTTTAGGTACGGTTTGGTAAAACTAAAAATATTACTTAAAGTTCCCTGTGTAGGGTGAGTGTCCTGTAAGTTACCTATTGAGCGTTTTCATATTATCAGATATTGACACCAACCCGATACCGATATGTCGGCAGCTATACACATACCGATTCGAAACCGATATTTTTACTATCGGCCTGATTAAATTGGTGAATATCGATGACCATCGCGACTCACCAAACGACCACAGTAGGTACAGGACCTAAGAATCGACGTCTCGAAGTCGGCAGTGCGAATAAGTGTGTTCAATTGAAAGAATGGCCAGTTCTCTCACCTCTATTGTGCTGATATCGGAGTTAGTCACTGTCTACGACGACATAGGTGAAAATAACAACTCTTATGTAAAAGCGTTTATTAGGTACTAAACATTTGGTTTCATTTGGAAATCATGCTTCCAGACCTTTCAACCAGAGAATTTCCAGACAAGTGTTAGTTGTCAGTGAATTCGAACTGGAGGAACACGGGTGGGTTTTAGTCAGTAAAAGTCTGATACGCCCTCCCGCTCCGCCCAGATCGGGAGAAGTCATTTGATGATTTCCCATCCAAAACAAAAAAAAAACCCTTGTGCAATTTGTTCTTTGAGAAAATAAATGTTTTTAAATCGAAATCATGCTTCCAGACCCAGAGGTTAAAGCTAAGCGTAAGTTGTAAGTGAATTCAAGAATATATCAAGTAGACAAGCTGTGTCCGACGGTATTACTCTTCGTCAAAATGGTAGTTTTCCATACAAATCATCCACTATTTTATTTAAATCTGTAGTGGCAGGATTTTAAAGATTCTGATTTTCAAATTTTTATTAAGTAGAATACGCTAAAAATGGTCGTACTGTTTCGGTTACACTGTAACCATATTCTTTTGTTTTTGGTGTTTGTCATCGCTCAGAAAGAACCGTAAATATTGTGAGCTACTTATGAAGGAACAATTGCCGTACTTTATTGTCTAGTGACGTACCTACTGCTCCAGCTATAATTTATCGAAACTATTATTTTAGGACATTAAAATCACGGATTCGAGAAAAAAAAACTTGTATTGCTAGCTCCGCTATTCGAGAAATATCAATAAAGTTGGTATCGTGTTCCTTCCAATTGGGCGTGTACCATATAGCACTTTTGTGTGAGCAATTTTTTCCTATTTTCTCTGTTGGTGTCAGACTGAAAGTTCTTTATATTATTAGTATACAACCGACAACCAGACATATTGTATAATATGTAATATTAATGTAGGATGTGATAGTAGCGAACACAGTTCGGTGCAGAGGAAATATCACAGTTGATATGGATGAAACTGATTAAAAGAATCTTAGAAAACTGTGATTTGTACAAACTTCTTCATAAACGACGAATACGACTCTCACTTGACTATTATTTCATCGACAATAATTTGTAATGTGTCAACACTATTTTAAGATGACAATTAAACGTCATCATATTGCCTAGAAATAATCACATTTTCGAAAACAATTTTATGAACTAAAACTACTATTTAATTACAAGATATTTTTTCTGAGCTATCGTAATTTCTTAAATTAATTTGTTATTATTTTATTAGATTTTTTTGTACAGGCGCAGAATGAGCGAGTTTTTGTAAATTTTAACACAGGTCCACCCTCGATGACGTCCCGCAGGACTCTGACAGACACTGAGCGTGAGCCGATTTAGCCGGATTTAGATCTTTTTGAGTTTATTCAAAAAAAAAATCTACTAAAATAAAAAATTGAACCTTTAAATTCCCTCCTAAATACGATTCCCTCATCGTACATACAATTTTCACATAATTTTGTGCTCTTATTAGGAAATGACACGGAAAATGGTTTTGAAATAGACCCTGTTTCGGATTTTTTTTTCATCGAGCAAATTGCAATTAATCGTGTTTTGAACCTTTAATTTCCCTCAAACAAGGATCTATCTATAACATATGTTTTTTTCAGGGCCTAAATACACGAATTTGATCATTTAATCTTGATTCTGAAACAGGCAATTTGGGACAACCCCCCGTTAATATCAAAATAACTTGTGCAATGGCGTTAGTCACACTTTCGTATAATTTAACAGCCCAGTCCAATTTTCCGAGAAAAATATGGCGTGTGTTAGTTTCTAAATCTGATTTTAATTTAGCAGAATACAATTTGCAAACCAATTTCGAAAACTGGTGTGGGACGATTAAATAATTACAAACACCAACATGGTCTTGAAATTAACATATAATTTTTTATCGATGACTCTTTCCAATAGGCCTAAGCTTCCCAAGATCTAATAGCGAAACGATATCAATTATAAAAGCAAATACGGAGAGAATCATTCCACATTCTTGAGACCACTTCACGGATTTTACAGCCTCTAAACAATCTACAACAATTTGTATGTAATATTTTATTATAAAGTTATGGTAAATAACTTTATAATAAAATATTATCATTTAGTTTAGTGCTAGCACATTAGGGTTTTCCAATTCCTCGCTTCGCCCATCTGTATGTAGATTTATCGGTGATCTGAAGGCGCATGCTCATTCGTGATTCACAAGTCTTGTCCAAGGAAATATGTTTTTGAAAAAAAAAAAAAACACTACAAGTTTTAGATAAAAACTTTGTCGTTTAGAATGTCCATTGTATGTTTAAGATTTCTATGAAGATCTTTTATTTACTTTTTCAGTGTATCAATACATTGTGAACTGCCAAAATTCAGATAATAGTGCAAAAAAAAGTCGTCACTGAATTTGTTTCTGAAAAATGAATGTTTTTTTTTGAAGATAGCACTGTGTGTTCAAAATATCTGGAGTAAAATTTGTTAAACGCCATAATCACGTATGAGCGTTTGTATGAGAATTATGTCGGGTTGGCCGCTCTTAATCGGTTTTCGCTTGTTTCACTTTTATATCTACGTGCATCTTTATGTTTCATAATTATAATTTTATTATATTGTACATTAACATTTTATGTAAGTAGGTACTACACCCATGAGTAAGATCGGTTTTAGATAAAAATTATAAGTCCTATTTTCAGGATCACGTCCCCTTAAATAATAGCTCGTTGATAAGACCTGCTCTTATCAGGGAGGCTGTTCTTGTTATTGGTAGGTATACTTTTAAATTAAGTAATTTTAATAATATATTGTGCCAAAATATTATTTTCATGTTTGAGGAAAAGCAGCAATTACTTTAATATCCCACCAGCGATCACCAGCGGTGGACGTGCCATCTACTTCTAGTTTGTTCCAACAACTTTGTCTTCAAGGGGTACACAATGTGTATAACGCAGCATGTGCTGGTGTTGGTAGGGCTTACCGTGGGGCTGGCGCAGTCTTTGTCCTGGGGTGAGTACCTACAACTTTCTAATTTCAACGATACGAATATTTCATTCGGTGGCGAGCAAAGCTTTTAGCAACATCGAGTTCAAATAAATTGTGTAAATTCACTCAGATTAAAAGTAAAAATGGGTGTTCCACAAGGCTCGATACTGGGTCCTTTCTAAGTTTTAGTCATCATCATCATCATTTCAGCTGAAAGACGTCCACTGCTGGACATAGGCCTCCCCCAAGCTCCTCCACTTGGACCGGTTCTGCGCTTCTCGCATCCAGCGGATTTCTGCGGCCTTCACAAGGTCATCAACCCATCTTGTGCAAGGCCCTCCAACGTTAAGACTTCCGCGGCTGCCACTCCGGAACCTTTCGGCCCCATCGGCCATCTGTTCTGCGAGCAATGTGCCCTGCCCACTGTTACTTAAGTTTGGCAATTCTTCGGGCTATGTCGGTTACCTTGGTTCCCCTGCGGATTCATTCCTTATTTGATCTTGTAGGGCTATTACTCGGAGTTTCCCACTCTGAGTATAGCCCTCTCCATTGCCCTTTAGGTGACTTTTAGCAAATCAAATCAAAATATTTTTATTTCATATAAACCTGCATGGGCACTTATGAAACGTCAGAAGCTAGGTGCGCGGTTCCAAATTGTTGTTTCCTATGGAGAAGAGCCGGCAAGAAACTCCACGGTTACTCTTTTAAAAATAATTGGCTTTAACAATGTTCTCAAATTACAGAGATAAAATGTATGGGAGGACAGTGCAGGCCTGTCAATAAGTACCAAGTACTAAGACAAATACAGAATAGAAAATCGTCTACAAATCTACAGTCTGGGCCTACAACGTTCTCTCATTCACAATATGTAAAATAATCTACTTATATAAAAGGAGCCTATTTAAGCAAAGTGACATGATTTCCATGACAATCACTAAAAATAGTCGAAACTAAAATAGATGTATAACGTCAAATAATGACGATTCGACGATTGACCCCTTTCTCGAAGTTGGACCTACCTAACGTGACAGTTTGCCCTAGGCTAACGTAATCGTCTACAACTTCGAGTGTAGAGTCTCCGCTCTTCATAAGAGTGGGTGTTACACGCGCATTCAGCTTTACCTTCGTTTTGTCCATGTTCATTTTGAGACCCACTCTTTCGGAAGCTCCACTGAGGTCATCGAGCATTGTACTGAGGTCCTCCATAGTCTCAGCCATGACTGCTATATCGTCGGTAAACCGACGGTGAGTGATGTACTCGCCATTGATGTTGATGCCTATCCCTCTCCAGTTCAGAACCTTGAAGATATACTCCAGTGCAGCGTGAACAGTTTCGGAGAGATTACGTCTCCCTGTCTCATCCCTCGCTGCAGGAGGATAAGTTTCGAGGTCCTGTCTTGGAGCTGGACTGACAGAGTGGCGTTTTCATACGAACTTTTTAGCACCGCGATGTACCGATAGTCAAGTCTGGCACTGTTGGAGAGACTGCAGTACTGCCCAAGTCACGATCGAATCGAAGGCTTTCTCGCAGTCCACAAACGATAAATAGAGAGGCAGATATACTGCATATGCATACTCTTCGGTCTTCTGCATAACCTACCGCAGCGTAAGAATGTGCTCCATGGTGTTAAAACCTTTTCGGAATCCGGCTTGTTCGGCAGGCTGGAAGTCGTCAAACCTGCGTACGAGACGGTTCGTGATGACTCTTGAAAGCAGCTTGTAGACATCGCTCAGAAGTGAGATGGGCCTATAATTCACCCGGTGCCTTGCCGTTTTTAAGCTGCTTCACAACCTTCCTAATCTCGTTCAGGCTAACATCCGGAATGTCTTCGGTGTAGTATCGGGTCAATCTAGCTTTGGGGTCGTTTGGCAGATTCATAACGGGGTTATTGTTTGACGTGTATAACTGTCCATGGAACTTCTCGATCTCCCCTTAACAGCTCAGGTTTGGTGGATACGAATTTGACATTGACATCGACAGCCGTATTAAATCGGCGAAGGTCACTTTGAAGGACTTAGCGATCCGTTTATTGAGCCGCCGATACTGGAGCGCATCGTCTGAAGACTGCAGAATCATTTCTCGCCTCTCCCCCATGAGCTGTAATGTAAGATTAGTGAGTTTATGTTTTGTATGTGTGCGGCAGGTCTTGAAAATATCAGAACCCGACCGAATGGACATTAGTTTGCCGATGAGGGCTCTGGCCCCACCAATACAACGTTCAATCCTGCACTGCCAAGCTGGTACGGCTGGTTTCGGTCGCGTAGCTCTAGAGTCATTTGCGAATTTGACATGAGCTATACGACATGCCGCCACAGCCGCGCAGTACAGAATCGAATGAGTATCGGTGAGGTCTTCGCAGTCATCAAAATAATTTGACATTTGCGAATCCAAACAGCCGCCACCAGCGCCCTATTCTTGTTATGCATGGGCAAACCACGTAAGCGTGGCGTAAGCTCGGGCGACATGAACCGATATTCTCGAATCGCACCCTCCAAAGCACTCCTCAATTCGTCACTGCACTGGGTACTGACGTTTGTAGCCCTGTCAACACTCCCCTTGAGCTTGATAAGCTTGACTTGTGTTAAACTGTGGTGGTACCATAACAGCCTGTAACGGGGGGACGATGACATTGCTACTCCGCATTTCAGTTCGTAGGCGATCAAGTACAGTGTCATCCAACATATGATTACGCTGAATGACCCGCACCTGATCCGACAGTCGTTGTGCCGAAACGTTGACAGCTGGCTCAAGCACCTGAAAAAGAGAGAGCATCCGAACACGGTACGCGGTTTAGATTGTTTCCTCCTTCTGTAGCCCCATAGTATGAGCGCATGACGTTTTCATTGATGGATGTTGTACATCTCATGCGATGCACACTTCCGCCGGGAGCTGGGACCTTATCCCGGCTTAGGCCGGTGGGCCTCGAGGTCCTAAGCCGTTCGGCGGCTGGCGTCCTCCCCGTTGGCGAGCAGATGGTGGCGTCGTTGGCGGGGAGAAATACTCGTCACTCGAGCTCGACGCAACTACCGGGGCCGGGGTCATCACAGCGCCCGCAGTGGGGCTGGGTACCGGCGGCGGCGAGGCGGAGCTGAGCGACGAGTCCGGAGGTGGTGGGCGTGCTTTTCTTGCGGCTGATCTTGTCAACATTTCATTAACATTTTTTCATCATTTCCAATTTTTATTTGCTTGATATTTTATCGGAGGTGACATGACAGATGTCACCTCGAATTCGGTAATTTAAAATTATTGTATTTTTGCATATTCGGTTTTTCTGGTCTATTAATTATTTTATTTCCAATTATTCTTCCGATTTTATATTTGTTTTATCATGGAATCACTTTTATTATGGGTCGAATTTATTATTAAATGTTAAAATTTGCAAATATGAAAAACGAGACGTCTTGTTGACTTTGTGTTGCCAGCTTATAATTATTATTAAATTAAAATTAAATTAAAACACATTACTGGTCCACAAAAAAAATTATAAAATAGAACAGATTAAAATAATATGTGTATTGATTCATTTATAAAAGTACTAAGCTGTCCCGACAGACGTTGTCCTATCCATCCAAAAGTCATTCATACAAAATCTATACCCTACCTACCCTACCTACGCTACCCTACCTACCCTACACTACCCTACACTATCCTACCCTACCCTACACTATCCTACCCTACCTACCTACTCCACCTACGCTGCCCTACCCTACCTACCCTACACTATCCTACCTACCCTACCCTACACTATACTACCCTACCTACCTACCCTACCTACGCTACCCTACCTCCTACACTACACTACCCTACTCTACACTATCCTACCTACCCTACCTACGCTACCCTACCTACCCTACACTACCCTACACTATCCTACCCTACCCTACACTATCCTACCCTACCTACCTACTCCACCTACGCTGCCCTACCCTACCTACCCTACACTATCCTACCTACCCTACCCTACACTATACTACCCTACCTACCTACCCTACCTACGCTACCCTACCTCCTACACTACACTACCCTACTCTACACTATCCTACCTACCCTACCTACGCTACCCTACCTAATACCGGGATAAAAATCCTATGTCCTTCTCCTGGCTCTAAACTACCTCCCTGCCAATTTTCAGCTAAATCGGTTCAGCCGTTCTTGAGTTATAAGTGAAGTAACTAACACGACTTTCTTTTATATATATAGATTTCTGTAAAATAATAAGTAATTGTTGAACATTATCCGGTAGATATTTCTTCCGGGTTCCGAAGGCTCCCAGGTTTCTTCAGATTATCTGATTGAGAATATATATTTGAATTTTTCAGACTTCGTCGTGTCTACAGACAGAACACTCGATTTTTATGAAGGCTCAAATTTAACGCACTCGGAACACTTCGAGTTTGGTATCAAATATTTAACATACGATGCTGTACAAAACAGGCTGCTGTTTTTAGACGACGAAAAATCTTGGAACATCTTTCTACATAGTTTGAACTTAGCAACCATGGAACGCATATCTTTTTTCATGAGGAAAGCTGAAAATAAAGACTACAACATCCATGGTCTTGCCTACGATCCGGCCACAGAGTTAGTCTACTATTCTGACTCAGAAGAAATCGCTGAAATCGCTTGGTTTTCATTAAAGCCTGGATTCAAAAACAAGATTTACGGTAACCATTTAAGCGTATCGGAATTTGGTAACAACGAGTTTTTTTATGATATTGCCGTAGACAGCTGTAGAGGGTACGTTAGTAACATATAATTTTAACTCAACAAATTATATTTTGTGCTTTTTGAAATTTAACAGTCATTTACAAATTACAGGTATATTTACTGGGTGTTTAAGAGCGGCCTGAAAACAGGTATAAAAAATGCTCGATTAGATGGCTCTTATGATGTAGCAACTTTACAAGTGAGTCACCCGGGTGGTCATGATCACTTAGTCATAGACCAGAAGACACAAAAATTGCTCTTTACTAATGAAGATACCTATGTTCGGATTGAACCGACTGGGCGATTTGTAATTAATAGTATAGATTTGAATACACGGCTCTCATCATCACAACATACTGAACTATACCAGGGATATCCCCGATCAAAAGCATTGACCGTATCTAAAGATTACATTTACTGGATGGACTACACAGGCACAGTGTGGAAATTACCGAAATATGGAAATGCGAAATCCGTTAAAATTCCTACGATTTCTTTTGGTGAACCTCATTCAATAGTTGCGAACTATAAAATAGAAGATCAAATTCGAGGCACGCAGGACTGCGACAAGCTGAAATCAAAAATCTCAGTGTTCAATAATAACTCCCACAATGTTCCTGTAAATGAAAGCCTGGTCTGTCAGAACTATTGTATCCAAGGAAACTGTAGAGTCATTCAAGGACAAGCTACATGCAGGTAAAAAGTCTATACTTTCCTGTTTCCTTGTTTAATTAAATGAATTGACTGCCTCGTTGGTGTACCTAGTGGTCGCAAGCGCTGCTGCTGAGCGTGAGATCCTGGGTTTCGATTCCCAGGTCGGGCAAAATATTATTGGGTTTTCTTACTGAAATTTCTCAGTAGCGGGCCGGAAGGAGTCTGGATTTGTCCCCGGTTGATGTCAATAGGCTCGCCTTTTATTAAATGGGACTTAAACATAACTGGCGAATTATGTGTGTACTATGGGTACACCTCTGGCCAACCCTTCGGGATACAAGGCGTGATGTTATGTAATGTTATTAATTGAGTTATTCATAATATTCGTTATTTCAGTTGCATTGCCGGTTATTTAGGAGACAGGTGTGAAGTCGACATATGCCAGGGGTACTGTTTGAACGGCGGCGATTGTTATTTGAACAAGATGAGTGAGCCTCTCTGCACATGTAAAGGAGATTATAGGGGTGATAGATGTGCGGTTTCAGTATCACTGATGAAATGTTTCAAAACGATTTCAATGCTGAAGGAAATGCTAAATTCAGGTAATAATTTATTTGGGAAAACCCTCAATGGGTATTTGCCTTAACTAAAATATGGATCTTAGTCTGAAATAAAGTAATCAACTGTACCTATATAGAATATGTCGTCCGAAAACTGGACTTCAGCTCATTTATAAAATCAGCAGCTAAGTGGAACGTGCTAAGATCAATACGTATTTTGATTCACTGGAAATACGAACGAAGTACCCTTTTGATACAAACAGATCTTTTAACTTTGGACATATAGCTGTAATGAGACGATTAATATTACTGCAAGGCAGATTAGAGAAATTGGTAAAAACAGTTTCAGAGATGCGTATGCAGTTAAGAAGAATATCATTAGGAAAACGGAAGGATCAATAAGATTAATGCATCCCTTAATAAAAATATCACAAGAGTTTTCCGCAGACCAACTCTCGACCAAAAAAGACGATCATTTATTAAAACAGACGGAAAACACTTGAGGTTTAAACACTTTGGGGCATTAAATAATATATTTTGATTTTGAAAACGTCTAAAGGATAGCTGCCTATTATGGCCTCAAAATTAATTGCCCTCGACCGCTTGGGCCTTTCCATCCAATTTATTTTAGTAGTGATATACCTTGTTATATTAATTCCTCAGTTTCCACGTTTTCTTTGTAGATGTTACAACGTTTGCTCTGGACTACGGAGAGAAGTCTACGTGTACTAAATAAGAAGCTGTTAATATATGTCACCTCAGCCACTGCATTCTACTCAGAAGAACATAATCTAACCCTAGTTTCCGCACCCCTGCCCTCATATACGTCAATAAGGATTTACGACACGTGCAACCTGTTTATCTATACCTAATTTTCCATAGACTTCACTTCACGTTTAAATGATTTAGTGCCAAACCAAAATGTGTAACTATTAATGAATCATCGTTATCTTGGCCCTAGTCTATGTTTTTGTTCAGTCAGCACTTCTGTCATCTCCGAATCCACTTCCTTCTAAAGGCTAGTGCAGACTAGCTAAAATGTTCTACGACAGTCGTAGAACATTTTTTGTGAAAACTTCATGAAAATTGTTCTACAAGCGTCGCGTCGCGACGGTTTGAGGAAGCCTTTATAGTAGCATAGTTTTGAACACAACTGAAAGCTTAGAACTGTCAATGAATCCATTCGAAAAACAAACTGTGAATGATTTAAATACGAGTAGTGCTTCTCAATTTTTTAAAGATTTCATTAGAAATGTATGATTTTTCTTTTTTTTAAATATAGTTAATATATATGTTGTTGTTCCCACAGCATTTGTGAACGTCATCATTTCTTACGGTTGCTTTGTATTGTTCTGCTTATCGTTTAAATAAATATCATACCTATATAATAAACTCAGTTTTATTACCGCGTAGCTTTTCAACAGCCAGCACCAGAGTATCATAGCTGCATGGGCCCAATAAGACGAGTCTTTATATGAATTTTGACACTAAGATAGAGATCTTAGTGTCAAAATTCATATAAAACCTACCGGTCTGCAGATTACCTACACCTCTGTAAGAAGTATTATATATTACCCCTAATTAATCGGCGAGCAATCTCTGACTGTAGGTATTACATTATTTAAAATCTTCAATAATTCTATTTATAGCTCCGATATTCTACGAATTACAGGCAGAATTCATTTATAGTGCGTGCAAGTAGCAACTTTAACAGCATCTGTAAACAACACTATTTTGGCCAGAAAGTGTCTGAGCCTTGGTTTTTTTAATTCAGATTTTGTATGTTGAGGTTTACATTCTTGTATTTTATATAAAATGTGAATTTAGTTTAAGCTTGAATGTTATACTGTTTTTTCGGTGGCTGTTGTGCTGTTCACACTATTTTTTTTATCTACAGTTTGTTTTAGCTGTAAGTCATCCATGGATAATAAATAAATAAAATGGCGCTATAGTGCAACTTTTCGACCTAGGCAGGTATAAAACCGGTACTCTACAACAGGTTGTAGAAGATGACGGGACGAGCTGGAGAAATCATACGAACAGTGGTCCACTTGAGCCCTGGATTGAAAGAGCTGGTAGTCATAGTCCTTTGCCCAGCAGTGGGCTGATGCGTGCTAACAAAATTAGTAACTGCAGGCTGACTCCAATGATAAAGCACAATAAATACACATGACTTAAGGCACTCTCAAAAATAATATTTCCAATAAGCGTTATGTTCATGAGTAATAGTGCATTAACATATTAAGGCGAAGGGCGTGTGTTGGTACTGTGACATGAGGTGATTGTTTGTCAATATGAATCATACCATACTCGATTGATTCTCTTGTGAAAGGTATTATTTGTGTGAGTGAAACGAGCATTACCCTTGATCCGATAAACTCAATGCTGAATAGGTGGGAAGACTAATTAATTCTCTTGTTATTTTGTTACAGCTACATGCGTCTAGTCTTCGTAAAAGCAATTTGTAATTGGTTTAATTGATAGATAAATTAAGTCCGCCTTTGGCTTCTATGTTGCATTAAGCTTAATTTATTTTTCTAGGTATACGTACCATAACAAAGTTAAAGAGTTTGTTTGTTTGAATGCGCTAATGACTGGAATTCCCAGTCAAATAAAATAAAAATTGCTTTTGGTAGCTCATTTCTTAAGGAATACCTAAGGCTATTTAAAATTACGTCATGACTTCCAGGAGCCGTGCAAAAAGAAAAAATGTGAAAGGGTGGGTCACCTCCCCAGTGGGTTCCCGCATTGTCGTTGCTCAGTGGCCTTGCTCACCCTCCCAGGTTGAAGCGAAGAGGAACCCCAAGGTGGGGCCCCAAGTCAGGGCTTTTGCCTCCAAGCCGACGACGTAGCGGCCAAAAAGTGGGTTGTGGTGCGGTGCATCGCAACAGAGGGGGAGTGCGATGTCGAATGGGAGACATCGCGGCTGAGGGTTACAGGTCACGGCGGAGGAGAAGTGCCGGTACTTCTGAGTAGCGCTGTTCCCTTCCGTGGCCTGGACGGGGCAGCCACCGTTAGATGGCGGACGCGGTGGGGCCGCAGGGGAGGATGAGTGTCGTCATAGCGTTGGCCGCTCTCCCTATCCCCTGCGGCCGAAAAGTGGTAGGCGGCGGCGCCACTGTGCGGTCCCGTCGCAGTGGGACCAATGGTGCCAGACACGGGGCCGTTATGCCCTTATTTGGTTCCTGGGGTGATCATGGCGTGCCATGTGTGCGCCGGTGATAGGGATTATTCCCCTCCGAGGAGGGTCCGGTGCCGGACAGCCGCGGCGGGTTCGCGGATGTCTTGCGCGTTTCCGTGTTCCCGCCTCAAGCGGCACTAGATACACCGTGGAGTTTTAGCGGGTTACAGGCCCACGTAACTGCGCTATCTTTCCCTGGTAGCGCATTAGTCATTTCTCCACGTAAAAAATAAAAGTTTAAAAAAATGCCCGAATCGACAAGGCGCTTCGTGTTTCACGCGCGCCGTCAGAGATGTCAGCAACATCTAGTGGGGTCCGCAAGGGCCAATGCCTGCCAGGGGTGCGGGTTGTTCGAAAGAGATACCGTCGCCCCTGGCACACAGGCAACCGAGGCAACACGGGTGGGTTTAGTCAGTAAAAGTCTGACATGCCCTCCTGCTTCACCCAGAGCGAGAGATGTCATTTGAAAATGTCTCACAGTCTAAAAAAAAAAAGGGTGGGTCAGGGACCAATACATTTTACGCAAACGAAGATGCGGGCAGAAGCAAGTAAATAAATCAAATAGATATTCGAAACACTTACCTTTTGATTTTGTAGCCGATGAAAATATCGCAGTACCATTCCAAAGACTCTTCTCACGTAACTATTTGACAAGCAAGAATGAAAAAGATTAGTTTGTTTTCTCTTTCTGCCATCTTCGATCATCATCGTTTGCTTTGCATTTTCTTAACTTTGTTGAGGTCGGCTCCCAGTCTAACCGGATTCAGTTTAATACCAGCATTTTACATGGAGCGCTTGACACTGTTGTGACAGGTGTCGTTCTAACATCCTATCCGTCAAAATCTGTAGCATAAACTTTAAATTACAGTCTTAAATCAATCCGATTAAGCCCATCCCTTTCTGCCCTCTTCCAGCGACACCCTGAGCCAAGGTCCGTACCCCGCAGCAGGTCCCTTTAGCGTGTAGTCCCTTATACAAATACAAATATTTATTCGCTTCGCTTATACAAATACAAAAACACATTACAATTTTTGTGTACGTTAATACTGCGTTAGTTTAGTAACTGTCGCAGTTATTAGCGCCCACCCCAATAGCGAAGGACAACTGAGTTCCATAACAACAAATTTCTTTATGGTTATACTTAATAGGTAGAAAACTAGACATTAGCTTAGGCTTAGTTTTCAGTTTTTAAACCCTGGCTGTAAAGCTTTAATTTATTAAGGTAGCCACAGGCAAGTCCAGTTGAAATGCGAGTTGTCCCTCCAAAAAAAAAAAAAAAACTAAAATTAAACTAACCTAACCTAAGTACAAATGCCTACGTAGTATCAAAAGCTTTGTCAAGCGCTTGCACTGGTGGGCTGCCGATATGGCAGCGTTACGCCCTGCGTTTAGAACAAAGGCGTCTGCGGAGTCAACAGGACAATCACTTTTATTTGTTTATGGTACTGCGATAAATATAGGGAATCCCTGTTGTTATTGTTCTTGAATTAATCGGCTATGATAGATGGAAGCACATGTAGTCGTTGTCGTGTGATTGTCTTGATTTAGCTGGCTGATTGTAAATTTTTTCGCAATTTTTAAAACTGCATTTTTTGCATTTGTGAGACTCGTTTTCTTTATAGGTTTAAGAGCAGAATGCGAATGCGTAAGTGTAACACAATTATTTTTATCGCCAAGCGGTTGGTCGACTCTTCACGTGACCTGACGGCTGGTATTTTTTTTGGCCAAAGAGTAAGCATCGCCATACAACGTGGCGAAGCTGCAAGCGTTTTGGGCACTTTTCCTGTTGACAGCGATGTGGACGAACTTTTTGATGTCCTGTTATTCTTTTATCTCTTTTTTATAAAAATGTAAACAGTATTAATATGATTTTTTGTCTTTTAGCCTATATACTTATAATTTTTAAAAATAGAGATAACGATAAAGATCATTTTATTTGTCATGTGTATACATGCAAATTAAGCATGCAGGATGTCACAATATTAATGTTTCGTGCATACATGTTTCACCCGTATGGCGTACAAACTTACGCGCGTATTTTTTTAAAAAAATTTATTACGTAAACAAAAAATAATTCAATGGACTATTATTATTTAAATAGAAGGTGAGAGTCATTTAGGACCTACAAAATTTTGATGTCCTCATCAAATAAATTATTTGACTCAATATTGCCCTTTGACCTTCGATTGTATAAGTAAAATTCATGAGAGAGACTCCACCGATTTCTTTCCCCAAATCAACACATAAGTCAAGAATTTCACGCAATCGTATTAATCACCCGTTCCGAGTAATTAAGTTTACGAAAAAATAAAAAATTGAGCATGTTTCTATTTGATCTGTACAAATTAAAATATCGCGCGTTTATCGAGATTTTTGGGTCAAAAATTGATAACCGCCATATTTAGTGGTGGAAACGCTCCGATTAAGGTACGATAAAAAAACAGAAAACAGCTGGAAGTATTCATTAAAAACTTAGATATTTCCTCAGATTACTATAATCTGAGGATATTTCATATTAAAATGGTAAATTGAAAAGCAATTGAGGTTTCTTCTGGTAAATGAACAATCTCATCAATCAAGTTACCTTTTAGATTTTTTCCTGAATTTTAGAGTTAAACCAAACCAAATTAAGAAGAAAAACATCCCAACTACGTATTGACCTTACTTATTTAATAGACGTATACATACATGTAATACGTGTGGCACATTTCCTGGTGACAGCGATGCGGACGAATGCTTCGACGCCTTAGTGTCTTTTTGTTTTAAAATTAAAAGTTCTTTAGTAATATTTATGGTTAAAAAAAAACAAACAACCGACTCCCAAAAAAACATTAGAAAGTGAAAAATAACTTTAATTTCGGAAGTCCCTATGGACATGTATTTTATTGATTTCTTGTCACCGCCTTCCGAAATTAAAGTTATTTTTCACTTTCTGGTATTTTTTGGAAGTCAGCTGTTTTATAAACCACTTTCGAACAAAAAAAGAATTTTGCAAATCGGTCTTATGACGGAGTTATGCCCGAACATTACTCCGAACCGTTAAAGAGTTGTACCTTCCTTCATCAGCTCAGTGTCATGAGATGATGATGACCATACGCAAATATCTCAATAGCTTTAGAAAATGTATGAAAAACATTGTTAATACCTACAAAATTTTGAGGGTTGCCCTCGTTTTCCCTAGGATTCCATCATCATATCTTGACTTGGTGCCAAATTAACCACTTCAGGAGTTGACTCTTTCAAATAAAAAAAGAATTTTGAGAATCGGTCCACAAATGGGGGAGAAATCGATGATAATACATTTAAAAAAAAATACGTATAGTAGAACATATAACCTCCTCCTTTTTTGGAAGTCGGTTAACAAATATTAAAATGATGCTCAATTACCTAAAACAACCATTATTATTTTTTCTGCACCTCAAATCAAATCAATTGAATATATTGTAGCAAAACATTTAGCGAAGATTTAATAATAATTTAACTCGTAGGCTCAGACTGATGACTTTAATAATTTTGGTGATTTACTTGAGAAACAGATTTCAGCTAGGAAGAGATTGATTGCTGCATAGCGCGCAGAAAAAAAACATTACTTATTTTATTTAATCAGTTTCGTAATTTGCGTGGTGTGAACTAATTTACGTGAGTACTTTTATTTTATCAGCCGTTATCGTCCCACTGCTGGGAAATTGCCTCCCTACTCTGTTTCCACCTCGCTTTGTTCAAAGCTGATAAGGACTAATGTTTATTAAAGGAGTCCAGCTCATCCCGCCATCTCCACCTGGGCCTGCCGCGATGTGGGTCGTAAGTTTGGCCCATTGATCGTCTGACATACGGCAGATGTGTCCAGCCCAATTCCATTTAAGCTTGCCAGCTTCCCGAGTAACATCAGTTATTTTCGTAATGGAACGGATTGTTGTATTCTTAACCCGGTCCACAAATTTGATACCCAAAATACTCCGTAGCTCTCTGGCAAACCTCGAGCGTGGACTTCTGGTGAATTGTCAAAGACCACGTGTGAAAGAATAATGATATTATGTAGTTAAACGATAACTCGAGAGCAGTGATAGCGCAGTGGAAACGCCGTGACTTACGAGTTGTAGGTCGTAGGTTCGAACCCGAACAGGCGCTTTGATTTGTGTAAATTATTGGTCTCACAACGGTTAAAGAAAACATTGTGGAGAAACCAGCACTGTGTCCGCATGGTGGATTACAAATTTACGGCCCACGGATTTGAGTCCCAGCACTGGGAACATTATAGGCTGATTATATGTATAAGTGATAACTGAAGTCACTACTTAACATCAAAATAACTTGTGCAATGGCGTCAGGCACACTTAATTAAACAGCCCAGTCCAATTTTCCGAGAAAAATATGTCGTGTGTGGCTTTAGTTCCTAAATCTGATTTTAATTTAGCAGAACACAATTTGCAAACCAATTTCGAAAACTGGTATGGGACGATTAAATAATTAAAAACACCAACATGATCTTGAAATTTACATATTTTTATCTATGACTCTTTCTAATAGGCCTTAGCTTCCCAAGATCTATGGGAAAAATAGCGAAACAGTATCAATTATAAAAGCAAATACGGACAGAATCATTCCACATTCCTGAGACTACTTCACGGATTTTACGGCCTCTAAACAATCTACAACAATTTATACGTTTACCATATCTTTATAATAAAATATTATCATTTAGTTTAGTGCCAGCACATTAGGGTTTTCCAATTCCTCGCTTCGCCCATCTGTATGTAGATTTATCGGTGATCTGAAGGCGCGTGCTCATTCGTGATTGACAGCACAATGTGTCACATGCAAATCCACCAGAGGGCGCGACCGGGTTGTACACTTTAGCTTGCACGTATGTGTACGCTAGGATGGGTTTTGCGAAACTAAAGTTAAAGTAAATGTGAGTTATTTAGATTTATAGTTTTTGTGGCTTGACGTGTAAAGTTGAATGCTTTTGTAACTGATTGTTTTTGTACGTGTAATGGAAGGTACTTCTTTTTTATTTGAAATTCAGATGTAATATTTTTTGTACCTGCGCACCTAAGGACGTGCGCGTTTTGTGCTTGCGTTATTTTTCAGTGTAATGGCATTTAGTGTGTATTTTTCTTATATTCAAATCCCTTTGAAGAAATTTTTTTTGAACTTTTTGGTCATAAAACTCGACAAACTGCATTTTCTCAGAGGTATGACGAAGTTAAGAGAGTGTGAATGTAAAGTGTGTTAAAAACACACGCATTCTTAACACACCGAAAAATGAGCTCAACAAAGAAGCCATAAAAATATTTCTTACCTTTTATTTTCATTGAAAACACCATTTAAAGCGATGTTTGTTCTCGTAAACGCAAAGTGCACTGGCTCCCGGTAAACGCAAATATTGGACCAATCGCAAATTAGAATAACATTTCTGCGTACCATTGTTTGAGGTACATTTCTGTAAGTTTTTATTTTAAGACGAAGTGATGATTTTTTTAACCTTTTATAAACTAATGAGTAGTAAATTCCTGAAAAAGGATAAGTTTCACAGAATTTTAGAAAAAACTGAATCGTGGAATATTCCTGTTACACACACACACACACACACACACACACACACACACACACACACACGCACACACGCACACTGTTCACATGCACACACTGAATTAATGCGAAGACTAAAAAGGGTAAAACCTTTTGAGTTCGTTTAGTGCAGTGTAACTGTGTAAGTGAATACTGTAGTGCAAGTGTTGACTTTAATAAAGAACACATGAATCAAGTGTCTTCCCTTTAACTTACAGTGAATAAGAAAGACGTTATTGGACGATTTCTTAGTTTTATAGTTACTTAGCAATTTATGTTATATTTAAATTACATATTAGCTAATAGGCTGGATAGTAATGTGAATAAAGTAGGAATCATCTATTGTGATATTTTATAAAGGAAATAAAAAACATTCACACAGATAGTATTTATGCCGATAGTACACACGGCTACACATCAAGCTATACATTTCCAGTATAAGCTGATCTCGCATTGTATAGGATTTCCGTACAGTGAGAGTTCAGCGTAAAATATAAATGTATAGCTTGATGTGTAGCCGTGTGTACGTACCCGAGGGATAATTTCCGAACTCTACGTGGGCGAAGCCGCTGGCAAAAGTTAGTTTGTCATAAAAATGTGTTTATGGTAAGTTACACCAAAGACAACAAAAGCAGAGTCAGTTAGTACGCAAGCATACGCTATGCACACGATGCTGAATACACCCTTAACCGTCTCAGTGGAGGCCCGCAAGGGCCGATGCCTGCCAGGGGTGCGGGTTTGTTCGAAAGAGATACCACAGCCCCTGGCATACGGGCTATTGAAGGAACACGGGTGGGTTTTAGTCAGTAAAAGTCTGATTCGCCCTCCTGCTCCACCCAGAGCGGGAGAAGGAAGTTACTTGATGATTTCCCACACACAAAAAAAAAAAAAACCGTCTCAGTGGATCTACATCCATTCCAATTCAATTCCGAGCCTGTCGATATCTAGGTACAATTCCCACTAGCCTTTCGAAAGACTTTCACACCTCATCCATCAACTTCCTGACACCCAGACCGAGGTGTCAGATCCGATATAACGATGCCCCTATTACCGTCCGCCTGTCACGTTACGCACACTGCCGATCTTTTAACCCGGCACGGTAATAGGCGAGGATCCGTAGCTTTTATGTTATTTACCGTTTGGAGTTGGGACTATTGATTATGTAATGGTGAAGATGGTTATGCGAAAGTTGGGTTTTGGATCTGCTTTCACGGATTTGACGATTCTAGTACTCGCTTTTGCTTTTGCTACGTACTTGTAGGTAAACTGAGAACAAATCTTTCCTAGCATAATCAGCCTTTAATGTTCGCACTGCTGGGACACAGGCCTCCTCTTGGTGAGAGGGAGTGGGGTTGGTAGACGTCACATGTCTTCGAATTTTTGGTTCTAGGACATGCCGGTTTTCTCACGATATTTTCTTTCACCGTTTTTGTGATGAAGTAATTGGTATGAAGTAAGCAACTGGGTTTGAATCTATGACCTACATAAGTCGCGGCCATTACCACCTGGGTCACCACTGCTCTCGCTACGTATTTAGTGCAGTTTTTTATTTACTCTCGCAATTTTAAGAAGAAATTGATCTGCTCTCTGTTGGAGTCTACATGTGGATCCTAAACTTAAATTGCATGAAAAACAAAACAGTGTTTTTGGAATTCTTGAATAAACTTGACTATAAATAACACTTTTCATTTTATTGGCGTGTGCTAGCTGACATATGGCAAATATTTTAATTTTATGTTTCGTAACGTTAATTACTTACCTACCATTGTATAGAATCAAGTTCTTCTGACATAACAGACAGCTGTGCTGCTGGGAAGTTTGTTGCGCCACTTCTTCTTCTCAGCTATAGCTCTAGGAAGTGGTGAAGGGCGGGCATTTTAGGGGACAGTCTTAAATTAGAAATTAGACGTGAACTGGCACTGGCAACGTTTATTTTCAAAGTTTTAAGAGGCAGAATACAAAATTCAGGTATACTTTCAGAAATAGGGTTTAATTTACCAGATAGGTACGTGGCGCGACGGCACAAGCCGCAGCTGCTACTGGTGCCGAGTGCGCGCACTAACCTGCTGGGGCGCGCACCGCTGACTCGTGCGCTGCGCACTCTCAACGCGGTGGCGGATGCCATAGACATATTCACCTGTACACTGGGTGAGTTCACAAGGGCCACATACTGTGTAGCATGTTAGGTATAGTTAAGTATATTTTTAACCAACTTCAAAAAGAAGGAGGTTATCAATTCGACATGTTTTTTTTTTTTTTTTTTTTTCGGGCATAGCTCCGTCGTATATAGACGGATTTGCAAAATTATTTTTTTGTTCGAAAGGGGTTTACTCCAAAATGGTCCCATTGAAATTTCATATAGATCTGATGATGCATTTCGGAGACAGACAACGGAACTCTTCAAAAAATTACAGCAAATCAACCGCGAATGTTCGTATCGCATAAATATGCATTGTTTTGACGCCAAGGATGATGAAATTTCGAATTGGTGAAAAATAAAAACTTTTTTCAAAAAAATAGCAACCGACTTCCAAAAAAAAACACTACAAATTGCAAAATAACTTTAATTTCGGAAGGCGGTGACAAATAATTAAAATACACATCCAAAGTCACCGACTTCCGAAATTAAAGTTATTTTGCTATTTGTAGTGTTTTTTTTTGGAAGTCGGTTGCTATTTTTTTGAAAAAAAAATAAGTTACTTTGTCGCATTCGATTTTATTATCTGTAATGGCAAAGGGTACATGTGTGTGATAAATAATATTGACGTTCAAAAAGTGCTGACACCTGTTTGAATAAATGACTTTTGATTATGTTTTTTTTTTTGTTGAAATAATACTTACAATGATCTCGGTAGACATCGACTACGTTTAACCATGCCTTATGAAGCAGATATGAAGGTAAACATTCTGAATATTTAGGTGAAATGTAGTAAACTTGAAACATAAGAAATTATTCCTAATAATTCTTACCCTAAAACAAGCAAAGCCGGTCTCACCGGCTATGCTTAAAGGACATAACACATCTAATAACGCATGTTTGTACCCGCACGTACAAATAGACCGACAGACAGTAGTCGAGTGTCCTTATCTGCGCGCGCGCACTTTACTCGCTGCGATTTAGCTCTCGTGAACTTTACACGCGCTGCGCCGGGTTGGGTTGCTTGCGATATGAGGGGGTGAGAGGATTCTTGATACTTGCGTATTAACAATATGTGGATATAACATTGCTCACATTACCAGTAATCCTCAGTTTTCAATGTAGATTTGAATAATTATCATCATCCGACATATGGCGATCATTAGGTTGAGAGGTTTGAGGAACTCTAATAACGAATTTGTTACCGTATTAGTAGTTTTGAGCTCAAATAAGGCGAATAAAAATACAACTACTTTTTTTCTTGCCTTTATATGCTGCTTCTTCACGTAAAGGTACATGACGTTTTTGTCCACCTTTTCCATCCACTTCTTCCTGTGAAACATGTATAGGTAATCTTCTTTTACTGGCAACAGTGACAACATTTGCCAGAAAGTCTGCAGGAGCGTATGACGTATCTGTGATTTGAAAATAATTATGAACTATCAAAACTACATGTTCGTTATTCACCTAACAGTAAGTAGACTCGCTGGATGTTTGCAGTGTGAATGGAGCGCGACTCCTGCGCAGGCTGGGTTCAACAGCACATGCGCAAACAGCACTATGTCACCACCAGTGAAAGTGCACAGATTTATGACATTTGTTGTATAACTACCTATTAAATATTTAATAGACGGTACTAAAAAGTGTACTTAAATGTATCGTTTAAAAAGTGAATCAAATGTCAGAGGATAAATTAATTACTTTTAAGATTAGTGAAAATTAGTGAAAGTTCTCGCGGAAATGAATCTCTACGCTTCCAACAGGGCGTTCATAAACAAATGTTATAAGTTGCGTGTTTTTCATTTTATTAGCTCGAATTCAGTTTTTTTTTTTTAATTAATATTTGCAGTATGACAATTTCATGCAAAAGTAGATGACGACACAAATAATAACTGAAGGCTAAACGAAAATTGCTACGCTGACACGTATCAAAATGATGCACTTACGTATTTAAGAGCCGAGGAATGAGCACAAATATGTCCTTAAATTGTAAAATTGTGACATAAAGACCTCCCGCGGTCATCTGCTCGACAGGTCTTCAAGACAAATCAATATCGTTACATCTTAACCTTTTCAAACGAAGTAGAAACGTGTGTACGTTCACTAATTCATTGAGAAGCCTTGAACGTATGTGAGACAATGGCAGTTCACTCCTCCGGAATCGAACCCACGACCTGTGCGACTGCGGTGTGTGTGGACTTGAGACTTTTTGCAGAAACATGGATTTTGGATTTTTCTCGAAGAAGCAAGCCTTCGCTTGTATCCCAGCAGTGGGAAAATTACAGGCTGATGATGATCAATATTGGGAAAAAAAATACATTGCCCCTGCCGGTATAGTGTTTCAAATACCACATGAACAAAACTAACCACTACCCCATAAAGTTCGTGTTTGACATTTGTAGATTATATCATTACATTATCATTCATCGTTATGTTTCGTCAAAAGCCCGAAAATCTGACAACCAGTCTGACCTAGGGGTATACATATTACCTTCTCAATAACTGGGTTGCGGAGGTATTCAGGTGCAATTGATTAGACTGGAGGCCAACCCCAACATAGTTGGTAGTTGATAATGATGATAAAATGGAACCCGAAGATACTCATAGCGCAGAAGGCAGTACAGTACTGTACATCAGCACCCTGTAACCGTGAATACCATTTAACTTTTGCTTTTGGATTAGTTTTCATGTTATTTACTAAGCTTAAATAAGCATGATTTAATATTAAATTCAACTATTACCAAGTCCTACACTGCACTGATATAAAACAAAAGGAGATAGAAAATACGTTAATATGAAATACCAAATACAAAGTTGCAGTAGTCCATCTGCAAGTAAATAAAGTTATGTGTCGAATTTTGAATCATATTGCACTGCTTAGTGCTTAGAGCTCTGTCTTCTTCGTATAACGTAGAAGACCCGAGGCGACATCCAATTTGCAGTTTGTGACATTACTATTATCTGAAATGTAAAGCTGTCTGTTTATTTCATTTTGCCATATTATGCATAAATTCATTATCAAAACGTGCTAATACTGCAGTATATAAAATATCTATAACTACTGCTACATGCTTCTACTGTACGAAAGTAGCTGCTACTGTGAAGCTTTATTGTTAAGTGAATGATTTTGTAGGAATATTGTTAATTAATTTTAATAAGTTTGAAAGGCAACTAAAATATTGTAGTTGGTCATAATAATGATCGTAGCAATAGATAAAGTGTTAATATATTACGACAAAACAATTACAATTTACCACCTAGCTTTAAGAATCTAAACACTCAGTGTTAATTAACTTTTGTTTTGCACGTTTGCCAGCATCAGCAGAGTGAGTGATACTTTCATCTTTGCCACTGGGTAATAGGCAATACAAATACTCGTCACTATCAATTAATAGCCCTTTTTGGGGCAATTACTTCGTGTCGGCAATATTAAGCATAGCAAAATTAGGCTATAGTGTTCCCACTGGTGGGACACAGGCTTTGAGAGGGAGCTTTGGAGTGGGCTGAAATATACTACGCGGGCACAGTGCGGGTTTGCGGAACACAAAGTAAATTACAGAAATTCCAAGATTAGATATATATTTCCAAGATGTGCTCAATTTTAGTGTCTCGTGCAAGCATAGCATTCGACAGTACACTGTAAGGTGTGGTCGTCAGCTATCGTATAAATACCGTGTAATTTCAGCTGACAGCTCTATAATTTATAATGTTATCAGAAGCCCTTAACTTTTAGGCATGTATTCAAAAACGTATCTTTATTTTGCTAATCGTCTTTCCTCCAAACTTCTTAAGCACATCACTATCATCTTATTAATGAATCCAGGCCTACCTTTCTCGCGATCACATCAATCGCAACTGAGTCACCGTGTCATCTTACACAAGACACCCACAGAGGCGCACGAGTTTAGTAACCTCGGTTGATCAGAGTGACTCACTCATTGATGGAGGCTGTGGGGCGTGAGAGAAAAGTAATTCAGGGGCCTTTGAAAGCTGAAAAACGAACGAGAGTAGAAAGAGAGAAATACTCTCTCTTTCTCTTGCGTAATTAAAAAAAAAATCTTTGAATTTCTTTGCAAAGAGGCTCGTTGTTGATATCCATCGTTGAGCATATCATTTTAATTTCGGCTCGGCTTCGTATGGTAGCGCGATCACTCTTTTTTTTTTTTAAAGACTAGCTTCTGCTCGTGACTTCGTTCGCGTCAAATTTCTTGCTCCCCCGACCCACCCCGTCGCTTCAAATCACCTACCCGTGCGAGTACTTCGTATTCGTGACTTTTTCTATTTGCTCGGCTCTTAAAGGTCTTAGCGTGATGTTATATAGCCTATAGCCTTCCTCGATAAATGGGCTATCCAACACTAAAAGAATATTTCCATTCCAACTAGTAGTTCCTGAGATTAGTGCGTTCAACCAAACGAACAAGCAAACAAACGCTTCAGCTTCTAATATGAGTATAGATAAACTCAGTGGTTGCTTGATCTTAAGATTCGGGGACAAGACATGGCCTTCCAAGCTCTCATTTAACGCCCTTTGATTGTTGTGGGGTTATGCGAAATTACTAGCTTAGCAAACAAGCCGAGAACTGTGAAACATCAACATAACCCGACTCTACACGTAGTAATATTACATGCATCATCTGTAAGATAGAGGTGGTTAATCGATTGACTGCTGCGCTGCATGACGCGGGTTCGATTCCCGCACTGAACAAATATTTGTATGACCTACAAGTAGTTGGTCTGGCCGTTTGTGTGTGTGAGTTTAAATGTTTGTAAACGCACCCACAATACAGGAGAAATTCCTAGTGTGGGGGATTGCCCCCACACTAGGAATAAATTTACTGTTTCTGTGGTGGTATCCCAGGTGGCGCCATCCTGTTGAAACCAGAGGGGCAATTAGCGTAATTTTAAGAACGTTCACAGTCTGATCTCAGTCTCAATCTGTAAAAATACTTCAAGTTTCCATAAAAAATTACATTTGATTGTCGCGAAGATTAGACTGCGTCTAGGTTTAGAATGTTTTTAATTACGAAAATTGGCCTTCAGATGTCTGTCAGATCTCATCTTGGTAAATGCCGAACATTAAATAACTCGTCTGTCTATAAAAAAACTTTTTTCAAAAAAATAACAACCGACTTCCAAAAAAACACTACAAACTTTGGATGTCTATTTTAATTATTTGTCACCGCCTTCCGAAATTAAAGTTATTTTGCAGTTTGTAGTGTTTTTTTGGAAGTCGGTTGTTATTTTTTTGAAAAAGGTTTTTATTTTTCACTTTTTAGTTACCTACCCCACACTAATTCGAAATTGCATCATCCTTGGGGTCAAAACAATGCATATTTATGCGATAGCAACATTCGCGGTTGATTTGCTGTAATTTTTTGAAGAGTTCCTGTTGTCTGTCTTCGAAACGCATCATCAGATCTATAGGAAAATAATTTTGCAAATCCATCTACATACGACGGAGTTATGCCCGAACATAATATAAAAAGAAAAAAAAAAAAGAAAAAAAAACATGTCGAATTGATAACCTCCTTCTTTTTGAAGTCGGTTAAAAATGGCCGCCAACAGCTGTCTTTGCCCTCTTGAAAAACCCTTTACTACAAAGTCAACCTACCTGACTAGTATGAAACAATCTTCTTAAATTTAAATAAGTACTTACTGACTATCAAAACATGATCAGAACCAGTGCATTCAACTACAGAATCGATTGAATTTTGTACCGCTATACCAATATTTGAGTTTCCCATACCAAACAAGAATCGATCTATTTTATAAAACAAATATTAAATGAACATGATGTACTTGATCTACACTACGGCGAAAACTTGTCATGAGATTTGGGTTAATCGGGTTGAAAGACCGTTATGGTTTTTATGCTTAATTTGGACGTGTGAAAATAACATCACGCATGTTTTTGCATCAGGTACCTACCCATAATTTAATTCAGTTCAATTCAATTTATTTCAGGAACAATTAACATTGTGTTTGAAAACATACATAACAAATAAATGAAAATAAGTTCATTAAATTTATAAACTGACACATTCATAATACATTAAATTCAATAACGTTATAAATTAAAATTCAATACAATTAAAAATTCAATATCATTACAGTAGTAGTAGTAGTAGTAGTAGTGGTGCTTAGTAGTAGTGTTAGATTTTCTTAAGTTTCTAGTAGGGTTGGCCATGATGCACTAGGCGTAAGTATCTCTAGCAGTATTTAATTATTAATTTCGGATTGAATTGATGGATGGATATTCTTATAATTACTTAGAAAGAAAACGGGGGGAATCAGTACAAACCGTTTAATTATGGGAATTGGCCTTTAGGTCTAATTTCTGTCGCGAAATCAGCAGGCTTATCGCAAAGCAGAGAGCAATAAAATTGACCAAAACTGTTTCCTTTGTTCATTCGCGTTAAGATTTCGAAATTCATATCACAACTACGCAATCACAAGTCCAAAACCAGAGCATCGGGTGTCAAAACTGCCATAACTCGTAAATGGTGGCGGTTGTTAGCACTTCACCTACGACTGTGTGTTGTGCCAGTTTGACTTGTTGACTCTTTACATTTGTGGCGTGGACAACAGCTGATGGACGCTTTGTCTCACTTTCTCTTTGTGTTGACGAGGTTATAAGATGTGTGAATTGATTATTAGGTAGGTACTTCTATTGGGACTAACTAGGTTCTTGCTTCTCGGACACTATCTTGAATAACTAACTGCATTCCGAACGTTGTAAGATTGCCACAATCGTTTCCACGTGTAAAAACTTCGGTTTGATCGTTTCTATGTTTTTATAATAATCGTTGTTAATTGATCAAAATAATTTACGCAAGTGCTCGATAGAACAGTGGTGACCCAGACGGCAGTGGTACTCGTAGCCGAGTGAGAACGGTGACTTGCGATTTGTATGTCGTAGGTTCGAACCCTGTCAGGCGATTTACTTCGTGTAAATTATTTAATTACCACTGCTCTCAAAACGGTGAAAGAAAAATCGTAAGGAAAGTGGTATGTCCTAGAAACAATAATTTGAAGACATGAGGAATCTACCAACCCGCTGTAGAGTTTAAGGCCATGGTATGCTAAAAGTGTACGATAAACAAAACTACGATTAAATAAATATTGAGTTTTGATATTTTTCATGTCCTTCTGCCTTTTTTTCAAAGAAGACGCTTGTTGTCAACGATTTCGATTACGGTCATCTATGGAAAAACAAATTCGTATTTTGACGCCATAAAAGTCGGCCGGTACTGAGCTCATTTTGATTTTGTAAAACATTTAACACCTATTGTAAGGTTGACAAAAGACATTGGTAGGTATCTGGTTTGCAGCTGAATTATAGAGGTTGCTAATTATAAGCACAAGCAGAAAAGTTAACTTAATTTAAATGTCGTCATACCCAATATTAACCAGCCGTTATTATTGCTTCTGTTAGTATCCTGTTAACAATACGAGTTACGCTTTAAGTAGGCACGGGGGAGCGTCGCTACGTGATCTCAAATAAAGTAAGCTGACACATTTGGAATGTGCTATAATTTTGTAGTGACACCAAGCTTCACGTGAGTTAAGTGGAGAGCTTTATGGATGTTTACTGATTGAATTAAAAATGAAAAAGAATCATGGAAACCTTTTACTATCTACTTTGCTAGCCCTTTCTTGTTTCCTGTTTACATTCTTAGATTTTTTAGAATAATAGGGAAACCACAATAATTCTGATTGTTCTAGCTGTGAGCGGGGCTCGGGAATAAAGAAAACAAAATTGAGCTTCAAGAAGCAAAGAACTGTTTGGAATTTGTTACTAATGTCTGACAGTCAGAATAGACCTGCAGGACGAATAATGGAGAAGTATGTGGTAGCAAAATCGTTCAAATTGATTTCAGTTTATGCGTTTTCTTCTTTAGCCTCCATTTGGACTTTGACCCGTCCTTGAGCAAAGTAGACCCACAAAAGTTTTATTTTGCTTTTTTGGCCAACATATTAGGACTCCGTTTCTGAAACATTCAAGAACTCAATCGAAATTTCCAACTTGTTCTTATTCTTCGTTTCAATTATAATTGGTATGCGGGTCGATAGACGAATTAAAACTCGCTATCGTTTCGTAACGAAACCATAGCTTTGCGGCTTGCGCGGTTTGAAAGTGATTAATTCGCAAAAGTTTGTATTATATTTTTTTACGGCGGCGGGGTGGGGTCCCGTTAGGCAGAACCCTAACCACAAAAGATCCCGTCGACCCGAGCGCAGAGGCGGCCCCGCGAGCCGAGGCGTTGGCCACGGAGGGGCAGCTCTCGGGGGGGATCAGTAGCAGGGCCCTCTCGGAGTCGTCTGGTGACGAACCGGACGCCGCTGGTGGCTCCAAACCGGAGTGAATAGCGAGGTTCGCCGTGGCTGCTGCGATAAAGGGTGTGGCCTTGAAGAGGATTCAGTCCTCTAAAGACAAGGCCGTGCCCGCAGCCATAGCTTCCACTATGGCGGCAGCGGAGGCCCTGCACACTGGACCTCCGTCGGACAGAATGTCCGAGACGTGGGCGGAGGTCGCCCGCTTGGCAGCCGCTAAGCCAAAAATGAGGAACCTCGAGCGGACCTGGCCGTGTTCCGAGGAGCTGGCCCGAGGGTGATGCCTCAGAAGGGGGCGGGGCACGGTCATGGTGGACCCGTGCCTGAGGAGGACCGGGTGCTGACTCTGGTGCGGCAGGAGCTGGCTGCCTTCCAGAGTCGGTTTTCCGCCCTGGAGGCCATAGTCCTGGGCCCCGCGTTAGCGGTGAATCGACCGGCCTCGGGCCAGCAGAGGTCCACCTATGCCGTCGCCATATTTCCCACTCAAAAAAAAAAACGGTAGAAACTGTTATCGACAGAAATCTGAAATTATTCCACGGGAACGTATTATCGGGATACAAAAGTATCCTACGTCATGGTCTGCTTGTGTGCTAAAACTCCATTCAGTCATTAAGGCGTGAAAAGGTACCAGACAAACCGGCAGACAGACAGTTACTGTGGAATTAATAATGTTGTCTATTTGCAGCTTGTTATAGTGAATTCGCATGAATTTACTCGGCCGAATCGTCCTTATGGACACTTTTAAATAATGTAATATTTTCTATAGACAACTCTTTTATAGTTAATTTATTTGTGGCCAAATTTGTTACGAGCCATTTTCTTAATTTTTTCTTTCATAAGAACCTTCTACTGACAATAACAAACACAACAATTTATATTTTTAGCAAAATTGGTCCAGCCCTTCACGTGTGATACCGTGACCACGGGAAATAGGGATGCATTTTTATATAGGTAGATATATAAGATAGATAATATAGATATTAGTAGGATGGATCTGGATAGTAGGACCAAACTAATTTGGTCGCGAGCTGAGATTATTTATTCATTTAATTAATTTATTTAACCATTTATTTACACACATATAAACAGACAAGAAGAAAGGAATACAACCATACGTTCAAAGGTAATGCTTATTTTTATAATTTTAGTTACTCAATACCTGGTTAAGCTTTCACATAAAATTATTGCACTTAATTAAATTAATAGATGATAAATCATAAAGTTAACACTAATAAGTTTCTAATGTGTTAACCGCTGCCCCGAGCGTAGTAGATGTACGACTCAAATGTTTCGCTCCGAGGTAGATATTAATGTTATTTATTGAGCTTTAATAATTACAATTTAGCAATAGCTAGGTTCTCTCGTAAAGATTTGTAGTTCTTAAACTTGAAGTTTTAAGTACTTGAGTTCGCTATCAAAGACGTACTAATAACTGTATTTTTTACTTTAAGTATTTTTTTTTGTCTTTATGTTAGACCGCAAACAAGCCCGTCTGGTGCCTAATGATTGCCAGCATCTATAGAGTCCTGCAATATCACAGGTATCGCAGATGCGTTGCTACTCTCAAAATAAAAATACGACCATTGAAAAATCACGCTCTAAAAGTATGAAAGAAGAAAATATTCGCATCTGAAATTGGTATGTGCAACCTATTTAATATTTATCGTCTATTAAATTAACAACTTACATAAAATACATGTATTTAAATAGTGTATTTAATACACATGGTTATTTTTTGGGTGAGTATCCATAAAAAAATCTTCTCCCGTTCTAGGGTGGAGCTAGGGCGTGTCAGACTTTTACTGACTAAAACCCACCCGTGTTCCTTCAATTGTCTATGTGCTAAGGACCACGGTATCTCTTTCGAACAACCCGCACCCCTGGCAGATACATATGCACATGTTCAAATAAACTTTGTCCAAAAGATTATGATCATTTAGTAGTTATAAAATGGGTTGTAATTTGTTTTAGTTCATGAATCCCTCCCATGGACGCCATATTCAATTTAATGTCACGTCACATAGTCGGTAGCCCGCGAACAACTAAGATACTTCTTGAAATTAAGAAGTTATGAGGGAACAGAAGAACATTTCGCTTCGGTGTGGTTGGATAAAAACCGACACTCATACTAACTTTAATGCATTACATATATGTTGTAGTTGTTTATAATCCCATGTTTACATATACAACAACACTGTTAAGAGGTAAAATCGATTACTTCCTCAGACGATCAAAGATAATTTAAAAACAGAAAAAGAATTGTTGTAGAAAATAGTATGGTGGTAGTTCCTACTTTCCCTGATGAGCTTTGCCACCAAGAGCTCGTCAACTACTTTGTCTCAGACTGTCGCCACAAGTCAGGTGAAAGTTCCAAAGGGTGTGGTTTAAAACTTGGCAGTGCACCACACAATAAAATTACCATACGTACCAGAAAACACAGGAACATTAAATTATATGATATGAACAAGTAAAATCGCCCCACCTGCAAAGTTCTGCCAATTTCCCTGCTATTTTTCACTCCAACTTTACAGGTAAACAAACACTACTTTACGAGGAGAATAAATCTCGAACGAATCGGTGTTTAGCGGGGTATCTGTTCGACCGCAACATGTGGTCACCGCTGGGGATGCGCGTGCGCCGACTGTCAAACCGCAGCGCCAAGCGCGCACGCGCTCTAGCGATATCGATATGAATTTAAATCGGATTAAGTATAGCGTTGTTTTTGTTCAAGCTTTTGTGGTTGTGGTTGAGTTTTTTTGACGTTTTGAATTTGTTCTTCAATTTTAGATTCTCTTAACAGGCTGTATTTTTTTAGAAAACCTACGCAACGGCGCTGCATTGAAAAGTCACCATCTGACTAGCCTTTTCTCAAATACATATGTTGGGTCGGCTTCGAAGTCTAACTGTATGCAGCTGAATTCCAGTATTTCACATGAAGCAACTGTCTATTTGACCTCCACCACCCAGTAACTGGATCATACGATACCCCTTGGGAAGACTGGTTATCAAACTCTCGAGATTCTGACGACCTATCATCATCATCATTTCTGCCGAAAGAAGTCCACTGCTGGACACAGGCCTCCCCCAAGAGGGGTGTCTTGTCATAATCGTCACGCTTGGCAGGCGGGTTGGCGATCGCAGTATGGTGGTAAAATGCATAGAGAACGCTGCTGCCCGCTCTCTAGTAAGTCCCTTAGTCGCCTTCGACGACACCCACGAGGAGAAATAGGATGGTGCTATTATTTTACGTCCGGCACCACACGGAACTTTTACGTCCGGCACCACACGGCCGACACGGCCGGCACGACCCGTAACGACAGTCAAAGATCGTCAAATGGCAGCCGGGCAGAACGGCTTAGGGCGCTTTTCGAGGCACGGAGGGGTCTTCGTATGTAAAGATAGTCACCCATCCACCGAACAACCTAGGCAAGCGTACCTTAACCTGAAAAATATAAAAACTCCAGTCCGAACGTGTAAGTTTTAGAAAATAATATGTCACTAATTCCGAAAGAGGTTAAATATCCTCAGCCAGTGGACTTAATAATAAAATTTAAATGAACGCCTAGTTTACCTGCGCGGGGCAGTCAGCTTTGATACCGCCTTGCTGACAGACATAAAGTTTTCCCAATTGCATTTTTCGTGACCGACGTCACCAACAAGCATTTTCATTTGCAGGACAATCATTTTCACCCCATTCTACAGGAAGAATAAAAAAGATAACAAGACGTTACCTATGGTCTCCTCGCCTTCCACGTCTACTGACGTGCTCAGGTTAAATATAGGTGTCGCAAGTACCAGCAGCAGGTGGCCTGCAGGAGTACTGAGGAATGCTAATAGTTTGGCGTTTACCTTTTTACTGTACTATTGTTAGAATTGCACGGGTCACTTTGCTTGTTTATAAAGTTATTTAAGTACGCTGCTGGTAGCGGTTTCTATTTCTCACGTGTTTGCTGTTGAATTAAGCGTTACTTTTCGGAGGTTTCTGACATCATATCTTCGTGCATCCTCCAATGGTCTAGGCGTCCACAAATGGGGAAGCTTAAACACTGTAATGAGCGGTGGAGGCACCTACCTAAGATTCATATTGAAATTAGTGCATGAGCAGAGCCAACCCATAGCGCATTTTGCACAAATTCATGTGAACACGTTAGTTGGGAATAAACGTAATAATTATAACGGTATATCATTCCATAGCTCCCATAATTCATAACAGTATAGTCAAGGAAATTGATTTTCAGATTTTCACACTTCGTCAATTTTTTAAGTTACCCTTTCATACTACGACTGCCAAAGAATTCCAGTTGTGATTTGATTATACGGACTAATTATGTTGATATCGATCTGTTCAGACAATCTTTCTGTAAACTAAAGCATTAGCTGATGTGCTCTCGAGAAAACAAATAACGTAATAATTTTGTCACCAAATCAGGCGTTACTTGTTGATGAAAAAGATCTAAAACCCCTTGTCATAACTTAATGGATCTTACGTCACCAGTCAGCAGTTTAATTCTATGCCATAAGTTACCTTCTAAAACAATACAGCTTGCCCTATTTTAACCTACGACCTCTACTCCGCTTTCACAGACGAAACTAGTGCAAGGCGTTAATGAAACTGAGATGATTTATGGTAACTATAGCGTGGGCGCATGCGCACAGATTATCAAGTTACGGATAATTTGGTGAAATAATAAGTACGCCCCCGTGCCGTGGAGTAAGGGCGCGTGGGATAGGAGTACAGTTGCGGCCGAAAGTAGTGGAAAGAAAAACTGAAGCAACAAAAAAAAAACCGTTCGCTTACAAAAAAAAGACACTACAAAGTAAAAAAAAACAAACGAAAATACACAAGCAAATGAAAAAATAGTAGAACAAAATGTGGGACTACTCGGGAGGGTTACACCCAATTACGAACCACTACTGTTTTGAAGTCGGTTAAAAAGTCAAGAAAAACTGCTTTGACACTGCAGTAGCTTTGAAAATTGATTGTTAAATATTTACTGAGATAGCCGACTCTTTCCCTTTAATTTTAAAATATCTACTTCATGTACTTTTTGTTTTAATTCACCACAAAAACATAGGTATCTTAACTCCGATCTAGATCCGCATTAATAAATTAGTCAGTATTATAAATTAATAACAGCGCCTGAGGACCTGTTTAAGCATAAACCCAATTTAAACCACCTGTCAAAATTACACAGAAACCATTTTAAATCAATTGATTACGAGACCAAAAATTCAACTTATACTTCACTTTTGACCACAAATGTACCATCCCACAAACACTAATCGTAAGAATTAAAGATAATGCATTACGAAACTGTACTTTATTAGTTTTGATGAGCAACGTTAAATATTTTGATAGCGCCATATTTATTACTGTGATACTTGGGCTCGCTGATACTCATCTGTTTAATAATTAAGTGATATTTGATATTAATGGCGAGAGGATTATGTTACACCTGCTGGGACTAAATACGTGTTTTTAATCGAGATTATTATTTTAGTCCGGAACACATTTTGTAATTATTCCGAAAAAAATGTAGCCTTAGTACTGACCGTTATTTATTAGATTTAATTTGAAATAATTTAATTAAACATTTAAAGAGTAATGTAAAAAACCATTCAGGCAAGATTGAATAGTATTTTGTATATGGCCTACGAAAATGTCTCGCTAATCTGGTATGGTCTTCTGTCGGGTCGTTGAGCTCCCTAATATAGGGTTGAGCTACACGATGACTAATAACTACATGCCGTCTGTTGGGACAGGTCAGCTCAAAGCTGAAATGGGTCTATAATCAAAAGGCCCTATGGCCCTGCATTTTTCGAGTGACATATTTATTTAAAATAATGTTTAGACTTTAAAAGAAACCATGACCTCTGAGTTTGTTTCCGCATTTCTTTTCAAGCAGGAAATGCCGGCGCCATCTAGTTTTGAAATATTGACTAACAAAATATGGCAGTGTAAAGGTCCCAGGCCGATTTCCGGCCACCGTAGGCATGGGCTTGCGGACGGCGAGTAATGGGTAGCTCGCTGTCCGGTAAGGACCAAGCCCAAGTCGACGGCGCGTTGTGTTCCACGCGCGCCTCAAAGAGATGTCAGCACAAAAAATGATGGGGCCCGCAAGGGCCGATGCCTGTCAGGGGTGCGGGTTTGTTCGAAAGAGACACCACAGCCCCTGGCTTAAGGGCTACTGAAGGAACACGGGTGGGTTTTAGTCAGTAAAAGTCTGACACGCCCTCCTGCTCCACCCAGAGCGGGAGAAGTTATTTGATGATTTCCCACCCAAAAAAAAAAAGAAAAAAAAAAAAAAAAGGTGTCTCAAAAGGTCGACTTACATTGATTAACATTTCATTTCAATGATTTTGTGTAAATTAATTAGCGATGTAAATAAAAATATTTTTATGTACGCTAATCTTGACTGTATTTTTATGTACGCTAATCTTGACTGTATTTGTGAAAATGTAGTGCTTAATTGGCCTCTACGTGCTTTTTAAACAAAAAAATAAAAATAACACAAAGCTACCATAACAACACCAACAATACAGATGATCTATAAACATAAACATACCTCAACAGTCAAAGGTTTCTGACTTGTCACTTCTAACAACACTGCCTCAAAAATTATACTTTCATACGAGCTACTACCAAAAAAAAACTAGTGCTACTTAAAAAAAAAACACCCAACATTACATGACAGACAGACTTACAAATCCGTGCACCATAATAGGGCAACCAAAAAAATAACAATCCTATTGAGACCAGGCTTCAGTCGTCAGGCTTGCATACAATGCATAAAGCAACATTAGTTTGTCATCTTACCAACTTTAACTTACCCCTCATTCATTTAAAATTCAACCTTACAACCTTCACATAAAGTTTATATAAAACTAAACTTAAGGTGGTATTCAAAACAGTACTTCAAACAGGACAAAGTTTGTTTTGCAGTTGTATAATTTTGGTGCAGGAACAAAATTGTAGAGTGGACAGTTTTTGTGGCCGTCAGTATAAGTTGGCAAATGAGTGCGTTTGTAACTTTGCCAAGTGGAGACAATGAGTCGATACACATAAATAGTTCAAACGTGAATGTAGGAAACTTGATTAGGACTGTCAGGCGGAGAGGTAAACGAAACTTTCCATTATAGAGGTAAGTCAAGGCATGCTTTTCTTTCATGAAAAGAAATATGTCAAGTTACTGATAGAGAGTAGTTTTTTTTTTTAATAAGGGTACCTAAAACTATGAGATAATAATCGATTATAGACAAAAAAATATTGAACTTAAAAAAAAATACATATAAAGGGATCGCCCTGACAGATACTGACTCAGTTAAATTGATTGGCATATCTACAAAAAAATAAAGTTTTGCCTGATAAAAATCACAATCAAAATCAAAAGTCATTTAAGTATTCAAATTAGGCTGAGAGTCAGCACTTTTCGAACGTCGAAATGCATAAAACAGTCCCCCAAAAACGGCCACCTTTCGACACTTCCTAGTGCTTTAGCTGGGAAGAAGAAGTGGCGCAACAAACTCTGACAACCAGTCTTACCAAAGGGTATCGTATCAAGCAGTAACTGGGTTGTGGAGGTCAGATGGGCAGTCGCTCTTGCACGCCGACACTAAAGGCATAATACGAGATCAATGTAATTATGTTAAGAACTCTCTGTAACTTATTTATGCCAATAAATGATTTAGATTGGCAAATCAAACACATAACTTCCTAAGTTTTTTATGTAGGTACCACATAATAAACTTAGGAAGTTCAATGGGTCCATAATGTTCATTTGATTTCCAACATAATAACTCTGTTCACCGAACATTACAGCTCTTCAGTCAGGGTTTCTTCTTATTTATTGGATCAGGTATTAGAACAGGCACATAACAACATTATTTTCTTAAATAAATTTAAAACTCTTCGCCCTATAAATCTAATAAAAAGTAAATTACCGCGTCACCAGTATCGTACATCTCCTGGCCCACATACACTCGCATCATAATTAGCTGCGTACACGCAAGCCGGTAGCCGGACTAACTGCATTATAGGCTAAGTATACACATTAGACTGAATGATGGAGTACGTACGGAGTGTTTACTGACTTACAGTAGGTACTGTGATTGCAAGGGCGAATGTCGGTGGTTTGATTCTCAAGACATTAGAAAGATTTTTTTGGTTTTCGCTATTACATACCTTACTGCTACAATGAGGGCGACTCCATATGTCACATACCTACTTTATAATAGTGTATCCTTTCTGAAAATTATTATTTGATTCGCACGAATCTACTCGTCCGAATCGGGCGAATAAACACTTTTAATTAAGAAATTAACTTCTGTCGGCAACTCGCATGAGCATAATTTATTTGTGGGCGAATATACTATTCCAGACTCGTCTCGGGTGAGTAAATTCTTGCGATTCGACTTACATATAAACCCTTCCGGAGGGTTATATAATTTTATAGCGTACTGACTTGCATTTGGGATTGCTCGGTGTTTTTGGGATCACACTCCTCATAACCTATACGAACTCTTATAAAGTGGGATCAGTTTTCTACAATGATTTATTTCTGTTCATCCTGGCATTATCTTCACTGCATTATAGGTTATGTTTTAGACTAAGGGCTTATTAAGTAGATTTATTTCTTTCCATCCTCCTAGTATTTTCTTGTGCCGGGTAAGCGTGTATACTAACTTCATTACAAGTTGATTATAGACTGACGGACTTCTGACGTGCTTTACTCCTGTTTATCCTCTGCTTGAGTTCGGAGTTTTGTTTTTTAAATTAGCCGCACTGAAGTAGCTGTAATAAGATGTAGGAAATGTTTTGTGTAATTAGCAGGCTCGATTTATGGACGGAGTAAGTTAGACTTTTTAGTTACCTGTAAAAAGATTATCTAATTTAGCATAACTCAAAAGTTTACCAGCATTTTGCAAACTGTTATGAAAGCTTGACTTTCTTTATTCAAGGGTAGAAAACCATCATACGATACCAACTATTTAACTTTAGCCACACACCTTATTGCAATCGTTGATTTAAAAACTTGAGATGTGACTTTCCCTTCTTTTTAGTAAATCACGAATAGCAATGATATACTTTAGATATTTTTTTAATCAATTAAGTTTTCCATTTATTTAATTTAAGGCCAGCTAGACTGCTTTTTAAAACTGCTTCTGTTCTGTCAACTTGATGAAATAATAATATTAACTCATATTTCTAGACTCACATAGACACAGGATTTTTTTTAAATTGTCAGCAAATTGTAATCTACCTAGGTAAACCTTTCCCCAACTATGTTGGGGTCGGCTTCCAGTTATACCGAATGCAGTTGAAAACCAGTGCTTTACATGGAGCGACTGCCTATCTAACCTCCACAACCCAGTTACTGGGTAATACGATACCCCTTGGTTGCCAGGTTTTCGGGCTTCTGATGACCCGTCCCGACGTCAAAGATCCACGTATGATAGCTGGAACCAACAGTCTAATGTGTCGCCAATTGTCAGCAAAAACCGATTGAATAACAAAATACACCCATCCTACTCCTATCACATTGGAGTTCTAACCTTCACGGTCCATTTATCTCAAATAGGAGTGGGTGTAACTTAAGTTCTTCCATAAATACCAATTAATATGTGGTTCCACTAAGTGATACCGCTATCTTATCTTAAATAGTAACATTTAGATTCAGCTAATGGTAATGAGAACCGAATTAAATTTTCGGAACGTTACCTTAAAATCTTGATACGATGTTCACACATTGAGGTTGAGAAAAATATGGAAATTAAAAGATTTAATTTACAAATTGCGTAATATAGATCTAGAGTATAAGAGATCTGTGGGAAGCTTGCTTTGGACCGGCCTTCGATCTTGCTTTACCAAGCGTCACAATTTAGGAAAATTATTGAGACATTATGGAAAAATTACTTGCATTTTTTTGTTAAGCAACATTCTAGCTTTCTTCTGCAACCCGTTACCAAAGTTCGTGGGAAACGGCTCCTGATGAGTTCTTGCGCACTCTTAAGACAAATAGCTTGAACCTTCAATTATTCATCTTGCTATTCATATTCGATAATTAACATCTTGTTAATTAATGATGGAAGTGTAATTGCAATCAGGAGCAGTGGCTAGAATAACTTGTTAGGTCTTGTCATCCTTTTGCAATATCGAGATTTACTGCTGCCAAGTTAAATACATAAACTCACGCGTTCTTCCCATAGGGGTAAGTAGAAACTACAGAACGGCACCTGCTACGATCTTTACATACTTCTTTTGCCTCGTTTTCGTTCATGAGTACATCTAGTCCACGCACACGTACACGCATGCCGGTTGCGAGTACTACCATGACCTTTCCGAAGAATATCGCCAATAAGATCACTATATGTCCTCCTAAGGCGTCGCTAATCATAATCCTCCTCCGCCTCTTCCTCCTTTAGTTAGTCGCCCTTCATTCATCATCTTATCATGACCAAACCATCTAAGCATTCTCTACCAAATTATTACGTGTTTAAGGAAATATTTTCAGTTTTTGAAACTTCTCGAAGTCATGTAGGTACGTGACAGAGCAAAAGGTGGCGCCCGCCATCCAGTTTTTTAAGAAGTTACTGAACTGAAATCAACGCAGAGGTTGGATAAGAGTGACACTGACAGTCACTCCAGCAGGACTTCGCATCTATGGTTGCGTGGCGGTTGTCTTCTGGTGACAGATGATGTCAGGAGAGCCGCTGTCGTACCACGACTACGACGAACTGTTTTGTTCAGGCACAATCCTGATGTTATTGAAGCTGATGAACCACTAATACGATGACCACTTCCAGTGAGGACTATTCTGCGCCGTTTTTCGTAGGTAATCTAAACACGTTATCAGTTCCAATTATCACACTTGTTTACTTTTTTGACTAATACCTACATATTTAAACTAAGACGTAGTTTAGTAATAGCTTAGCTTACCTTTAAAAAACGATTAAATGCCCGACGCAAAAACGACGGGGTGTTATTAGTTTGACGTGTCTGTGTGTGTGTGTGTGTGTGTGTGTGTGTGTCTGTCTGAGGCAACGTAGCTCCCGAACGGATGAACCGATTTTGATTTAGTTTTTTTTGTTTGAAAGGTGTATTAGTCGGGAGTGTTCTTAGATATGTTTCATCAAAATCGGTTCAGCCGTTTGAAGATTATCAGCTCTTTTCTGGTTGAAAAAGGGATTTTAGCCTCTGATCAACTCAAAATTTGGGATTCTATTACTTCAATGATATTAGACGAATAAAATAACCTTGAACTGATGCTGGAGCAACACCTGGAATTTCCAGGAAACCCAAGTTATTCACCAACAAACAGCAGAAGTATTGAAAAGGTCTCAATGAATAGATTATAGATAAATGGTGATTTAAGGGAGACGTTAAGTTTAAAAAGCAAGAAATAAAAATTAAATTAAAAATTTAAAAAACCCCCGACCCAAACAAAAACTCTAAAAAGTAAAAAATAATATTTATGGGCCTTTTAATTTGAACGTAAAATTTTGATCAGGGCATTGTCAAGTCGGGGGACGGTCAAAGAAAACGCCAAACAGAGGCCTAGCCGTCCCCCGACTTGACAATGCCCTGTTCAAAATTTTACGTTCAAATTAAAAGGCCCATAAATATTATTTTTTACTTTTTAGAGTTTTTGTTTGGGTCGGGGGTTTTTTAAATTTTTAATTTAATTTTTATATAAGTGGTAAATTCGTGTGGCTTGGTATGAAACACAACATGATATTATGAAAGTGGCAATACCGTCGTCGCGAAACCTGGAACCATGGATTCAGTTCATGATCTTAAGCCACCCTGCGTAAAAAAATCCTCGGTTATTAAAAAGTAATTATCTATTCCATACATTTTGACCGAGTAGATCAAAACAGTTTTTTTACCTATGAACAATGTCTACGGTAGTGGTCGAATAATTTTCTGAATTCATGGTTACAGTTAGCACGTCGATGCCGATGTCTCTGTCACCCTGTATAACTAATTTAAATTAAATCATTTCTATTGATTCAATAAATACGCACCATTCATTGACCACATATGAATGACACAATGCTCATAGGAGTCAGCAAACCGATTGAAATTCCACTACTCCTAAACAATGCAACCGTTAACCTCACACCACAGTATAAAGGATAATATATGTAAAACGCACAAGTGCTATAATGGTCATACACACGTGTCCGAAGACCAATAATAATATTATTTTCAACAACAAAGATCATCGCCACTTTGCGAATCGTGACAAGAGGACGAAATGTCAATCTGAGTTACTTGAAAGATATATGCAGAAGTTTTACGTTTTTCATTGTGGTGGTATAAAATAACATATTATGGTAAATAATAGGTCTTTACCTATGAAATTGCCGTTTTGTATGAAAAAATTTAAACGAATTTTTTTCATGATTTTTTTATTTGTATTAATCGAAGTAATCACCCATGCAATCAATGCATCTTTGCCATCGCAGTGGCAGTTTATTGATGCCCTTCTTAAAGAAATCAGCTGGACGGGAGGCAACAAATTCTTCAAAGGCATTTTGTACTGCCTCTCGGGTATTAAATTTTTTTCCCGCCAAGAAGTTATCCAAATTCTGGAAAAAGTAGTAGTCTGTAGGCGCAAGGTCTGGTGAGTAGGGCGGATGACGGAGAGCTTCCAACCCCAGTTCTTGCAACTTGGAGACCGTCTGCTGTGCAGTATGAGGTCGCGCGTTGTCGTGCAGGAGCAGCGGAGACGAGCGATTGACCAATGCTGGTTGGAGATGCGCCAGCTTCTCCATCATTGTGTTCAGTTCTTCACAGTACACATCTGCAGTAATGCTCACCCCGTTTGGTAAGAAGCTGTGATGAATCACACCGGCGCTAGACCACCAAACAGTGACCATCACTTTTCTAGGGGTAAGTTTTCGTTTAGGGCATTGTTTAGGTGCTGAACCAGGATCCAACCAACTTGCTGAGCGCTTACGGTTATCAAACAGAATCCATTTTTCATCGCAGGTAACAATGCGGTTCAAAATTCCTTCATTTGTGTGTCTGTTGAGCAGTGCAAGGCACGTCTCGACGCGTACTTCGCGCTGGCGATCATTGAGTTCGTGGGGCACCCATTTGTCAAGCTTTTTTACCTTGCCAATTTGACGCAAATGGACCAATATTGTTTTGACGCTAACGTCGAAAGCTGCTGCTAATTCAGCCGTAGATTGTGTATCATCAGCTTCCACAATCGCCTTTAATTCGTCATTGTCGACCAAAGTCTTCGGACGACCGCGAGGTTCATTTTTCAGGTCGAAATTTCCAGAACGGAAGCGAGCAAACCAATAACAGGTGGTGCGTTGGTTTGTAGTGTTAGCTCCGTAAACGTCGTTGATGTTGCGTGCCGCTTGTGCCGCGTTGCTGCCACGACGGTACTCATATTCCATAATTACTCGAATTTTTAACGTATCCATGATGACGAAAAAGATTGAAATGCGATGAAAATGTAACACTAATCAATAAAGAAATGACTACTTTTAGAAAAAAAAAAACCATGTTTTTAAAATAAAATTAATTTGAAATTAGAATTCTTAGCCAAACAAAAATTATTTTGATTTGAAATGGCCAGTACTGCAGAACGGCAATTTCATAGGTAAAGACCTAATATTATCATCACCTGCATGTATTTTTAACCGAATTAAAAAGGAGGAGGTTCTCAATTCGGTTGTATTTTTTTGTTACTTCAATGTGCATTAGTTATGAACTAATTTGAAAAAATCTTCTTTTGTTTGAAAGAGTATAATTATCGAGTAGTCCCATTTTAATTTAGTCAAGTTCTGATAAGTGGTTTTTTAGTAATCTTTAATAATACGTATTTTTTGTCAAACATTTTCATATTATCTCAGTGTTTAATTAAATAACGCTAATAAAAGTATCTTTATTCTGTTCCAAAAGTATCCGACGTAAACGTAAACAGGTTAAATTATTACACAAATACGCATTCAAGGGATTTTGTTACACATTTATCTGTATTTAGAAAGTTTTAATTTTATATCTCACCACTTATTCCGTCAACTATTGTTTGAATGATAAAATTAAATCGTATTAAAAAAAAAAAACATAGACGTAAATTGAGATTCTAAAATTAACCTCGTTGTAAAATGAAAAACATGTAAGTATGTATAACGTGATTCATAAAAAAAAAAACGGGTTTAAGTATACAAACAATCAAGTCAATTTAGACCTACATTTTTCACTAAAAATTGGTATCTATACGCAGGCTTACGTTTTATGATCCATTTGTTTTTTACGTCAGGTACTATCAAAATAGGCTATACGTATTCGGTGTCGCGTGGATTTCACCTTCTGTCCAATACTCTGTGTCATGTTGTATATTAATAACTAAGCTTTAGGCCCGACGTCGCCCAGATTTTTCCATTCTTTTTACTTTATTATAATGTCTTCATTTGAGCCGTGATCTGAAATGTTTATGTGAATTTAGTCATGTTTAGTTTTCTAGGTAATCGTAGGAGTGCTAAGGTATTCAAATGATTGAACCTTGATTTAATGTGTCTGCAGTTAGCAACGATGTGATAATGGAGGCTCTTCCTTGAAAAGGTCGATTAACAGTTTTATTGACTGAAATATTGATTTCCTAGAATTTTTTTGACGTACCTAGGTTTGTAATGTTGTGTTTAAAATATAACTATAAAATAGTTATTTTAGCTACTATAGAATAACTTAGTTAAATCGTGAAAATAAAAATTCTGATTTTGCTCTCATGAAATATTTTCCATATAATCAAGTTTTTCTAACTGAACAGACAGCTGTGCTGCTAGAGAGTTTACTGCGCCACTTCTTCCGAACTAAAGCACTAGAAAGTGGTGAAGGCCGGGCGTATCAGGGGACTATGTTAAGTAATTTTGACGTTCTGACCCTCAGCCGCCCAAGCCGCAATAAATATTAATACGTGAAGCAAAAACTTTGTACCACTCTTTACGAAAATTACGCGGACGTAGGAGTATACAATTTGGCACAGTTGAAAGTTATATGGAGAAAGAGTGCAGTAAGCGAATATTTTTCTATAATAAGGAATTAAGAATACATTAAGTTTTAAATGAACTGCGGTCGAATTCCGACTGCTGGGCAACCACAAGTTTGAATAAATTACAGAAGCTATACTTACCTAAACCAGAAAATACTTTTAGGCAACTAAGAAAATGATAAACAAGCAGATCTACATGCTTATTTCTTTATATTTTCCAGTCACATAAGAAAGAAAATCCCATAATTATTCTAACATTCTTCATTCTATCCATATTACCTAATATAAAACCACAAAAACCTCGTGTCCCGTTTCGAAATAACAAATACATAGCCCGCAGTAACCACTGTTTGCCGAAGCATTCTGATAGAAAAAAATATTTTGCATCCATGTGATCAATACCTCAATATCGGTCAATATCCTCTATATTAAGCCAGTACTATGAAATCGTAAGATATTAACCTGAGTTTATATTTGTTTGTATTTTGCCCGCCCGTAGAAGTTCTTGAAATCATGTGCTTTTTTAAATATGAAATCCATGAAAATGAGGAATTGCAAAGGTTATCGGATCGATTGTTCAAGCGTTAGCACTTTGGTTATAAACGCAGTCCTAGCTAGCTAAACGAACAAAGCCAAGCATCTGAAAGTTTTACAGAAATGTGGTCCCAAATGATTAATTATCATCATCATCATTTCAACCGAAAGACGTCCACTGCTGAACATAGGCCTCCCCCAAGTTCCGCCACTTCTGTCGGTTCTTTTCTTACCGCATCCAGCCGATTTCTGCGGCCTTCACAAAATCATCGGTCCACTTTGTCCCACAAGGTGGACTGATGACTTTCTGACATCTTCTCTGTAACTGTGTGGCCTTCCAACTCTTCGTTTTCCGCTACGCAGTCCACTCCAGAACTTTTCGGCACCATCGGCCATTCATTTTGCGAGCAATGTGCCCTGTCCACTGCCACTTAAGTTTTTAATATTCATTAAAACTCTCTATCGTCTAAATCGTCTCTTGTTTTGTTTAAAACTAAAAATCTAAACGACGTAATTTGTATGTACACAAATGTAACACGAATTACAAGTCCAACTGCCTTATAATCGTTTCCTGTGACTTACATCAGTATTCCGATACCGAGTCGATTTCAAAATTTCGGGAAACGCACAAACGATTTTTTTTTTTGCTTTAAAAAGCGAATTAGAATGTCTGAAGCGGTTAGCATATGAGTCATCCGGATTTATACGTTAGTTTGTAGCACAGGACAGATAGAAGTTTAACTTTATAATACAAAGATAGAAAGCTCATTAACTAAGTGCTGACTTAAGTAAAAAAAAAACAGTGCGTTAACAGCCATCAGCAAAGGTAACATGTGAATATTATGACAGCACGACGCGAATCAAATAAAAGAATTTCTATGAAGACTTCATGGAAACCGTTCTACAAAAGTCGTGTCCGGGTGTCGTGCCGCACCTGCTTGCGAATGCCTTTATTCTGCATGCAATTGTTATACTTCATCATTATCATCATCATTTCAGCCGAACGATGTCCACAGTTGGAGAAAGGCCTCCCTCATTGTTTTACTTAAATGTTCAGAAATGTATTTCTCCTTATAATTTGGAAAAGAGGCATCCTGATAAAGTTTATCCTGATATAATATTGATTTGTGCTTCTATTAATGCTCGTCGCATCATCCAGGGTATTTCCATCCTCAACATCGTTTAATTGAAGTCAAACCCAAAGCATTTAATTCAAACTAGTTTATGCCCGCGGCTCCGCCCGCATGGATGTCAGTTACTACGTAAAAAGTAGTCTTATGTCTTTCTCCATATCACAGGCTATATCTCTGCCAAATTTCATGACGATCGGTTTAACGGTTTCGGCGTGAAAATATAACAGACAGACAGTTACTTTCGCATTCGTGATAAGTAGGGATAAATCAATAACAGGCACTTTTGAATTGTTAAGGGTTCGGTTACTCAGAAAGATGAAGCTTGTTGCCAATTCCAAAGCCTAGTAGGTACCTGGACATAATGCAGTACTTCCGCTCAAAAAGACACTTCCCCACAAATTACTTTTGAAGGAGTTACTTTTAACTTTGCAGGATTTGGTTAACAGCCTCGTTCATCTCAGAAGACTCCATTTATATTTTTTGGACTACGACAGCGGTTCTACTGTTCCTAGCTATTGAGTGTAACCTAGTTTGTGCAGGCACCTAGCGTCTGCCTAGCACTAAATCGTTATACGACGCGCAATGATGTCACACTGGACTGCTACTCTTTGAATTCAGATGTCGTATTAAATGTTGAGTGGTGTAAGGGAAGAGCTGAAAGCGTTTTAGGCTTCCTTACTGGTTTTATGTTACCCATGGTTCTATAGAATGAAGAATAATTTCACTACAAAATTTTGATATAAACAAATAAGAAACCATACAAAACATTAGTGCTATGTATAGGAACTTGATTGAACTGTCCTATTCATATTTGAAGATTCTACTAAGTACCATTGATTGAAACTGTTCGTTAGCACAAATATCTAAAATCGTAATTGTATATTTTACAACAAATTGTTTTTGCAAATTTCCGCTAAAAAAAACTTCTTCTGCTGCTCTGGCAGTCCTTGTCATAGTCGCCTATCTGCCGATTGTTATCCGAAGACCTTCCACAAGCAGATTTTTAAAACCTCGCCAGTTCACAGTCACTCAACTCCTACGATAAAACGCTCTTCTTATGTCTTTAGACCGCCCCAAACAAAGACACACATTGACAACAAATCAATCGCGCACGCGCCACGTTTGACATGTATATGCGCGGGCGCACGGAATGTCGATCGATAAGCGCAGCGCTACTAAAAATACGAGATTCAGTGTTGTTTGAGCAAATTGTATATTTTATGTAGGTACCAGCTACTCTCGCGTTGGCACGAGCTAAGTAAGAACAGGTCATGTGGAGGAAAAAGAAGGGTCAGAATGCAAGGTTGGTAACACAAACTAGGGAAACAAACTTATTTACACGTTTATTTTACATAGACAAAGTGTTACTGTGATGTGTCATTTAAAGTCAAATAATCATTGTAACTATTAATCACCAAAATGGATCAATCTGCAAGTTGAACTCGTTTTAATTTTTATGAGGATTGGTATGCATATTCACAGTAATTGGTATATAAGATAATACATTCTAGTTTCAAAAGATTATCAGTTATGCACTTGGTTACCATTAGAACAAGCATTTAAACGTTTTCCCGTAACAGGAAACACCCACAAAACTGGACAATAAAAACTTGCAAATCATTTACCTATCACAAAAGTTGTTATCTAATCATCGGTTGGTGAGCAATTTCGATCGCAGGCGACCGCGACCGCGGCCGTGGGAATGTGAGGTGCGCGCGCGCATTATCTCGCGCGATCTCATCTGATAGCGGAGTTATCTGGCACGATCAGCGCACGAGTCGATGCTGCGGCAGGTGGGTATGTTAGCCGGTGAAATGGGGATAGGTCCTGATTGTTTGGGCTTTGGGTTTTAGTTGCCCCACTGCTATCAAACTGAATCTGAAATAATCTATAGCGTTACATGGATAATACTATCCTATATGTCGTGGGTTCGAACTCAGACAGGCACTTGCTTTACTTTGTGTAAATAATTTCATCACCACTGCCCTCAAAAGAGTGAAGGACAACATCGTAAGGAAACCGGCATGTCTTAAAACAAACTAAATCAAAGACATGTGACCACGTCTACTAACCCGAACTGGGCCCGACAGGATTCCTGTGTCCCAGCAGTGGAAACATTATAGGCTGAATACGGAATGTGTTGTTTAGGCAGCAAGGTTCTTGGGAATAAATTAACAAATCTAGTCCATAATGTATTGCATAGGCAAGAATTCCATTTCAATGTCAACTAATACGAGCGCTGGATTCTTCAAAAAATACTTAATGAGTTTTTTAAATTACATTCGTGGAATGCCATTTCAGTGTCCTAATAATCTTTCAGCAAAGTTTTTAACTGAGTGTGTCAGGAAATTTTGACTTCAGGAAGTCATTACATTATTTATCGTCCTATTCCTCAATAACTACTATCTCATGGTCACAGTAGTCGGGGGCGAGTGTTGGCGACGCTAGCGCCCTCACCGCTGTTAATCGTGATTTTAGATTTTAAATGGACACGTAGAGATTCATTGGTTCGCTGAATGGGAGATTTTTGGTTCTAACTGATTTGGTATATTGCTATATTATTTTGGATATTTGTTAAATGTTAGAGTTACTGGTGGTTTACCTATATAGGTACCAATGTAGACACACCTATATAGGTGTGGAGCTGTGGAAACGGTCCGTGTCACAAGTTTTAGGTCGTAGGTTCGAATCTAGACTTTACTTTGTGTAAATTATTTCATCACCACTGCTCTCAAAACGGTGAACGGTGAACATTGTAAGGAATCCATGCATTTCCTGGAAACAAAAATTCGAAGACAATGAGGAGGCCAGCATCCCAGCAGTGCGAACCTTATAGGCTAATTGTGCTTGATTATACAACCAAAAAACAAGCGGTACCATACATTTTGGCCGCGCAGGTAATTGCAATTTTCTATGAAACAGCTGTTTTTTTTTTGTATAACCGGTGAAAAATTTATGTGCTGGGGATTTCAGAATGATATGCTGAATTCATGGCTGCAGTTTGCGCACTAGTAAAATTTTACCATGTATAGGTAAATATTAGTAGAATTACTTCACACGCTTGGATTCAGTCTGGAATTTGACCGAGTGAAGTGGCGTAGCCAGAGGCCAATGTCTGTTTAACTCCCACACAACAAATCGGAAATCGGTCACTGGGAATATAATATTTTCACAGTTTGTGGTTATGAGCACATTCGAAGCCACTACTGCTCAATAAAATAAGTTATACTTTAACAATATCATTAAACGTGTCTAAATATTGTTGATAAATATGAAAGAAAACGATAAAACATCAACAACAAACTGAAGCCCAATTTCTTGCAAACTCAATAATTAAACCATTTACCAAGGGTTTTTTTCTAAAAAACGATATCGATATTTTATGACGAATAATTTCTTAATAATGATGTAACAACAATTATTGCTTTAAAAAAAGATAGAAAATTTAAATTTATTATCTTTTCTATAAGCCAAATTATCATAAACACAATATTAGCAAATTAATTTAGCTCGATTTTATTTGACAGCACTAATAACTTTTATAAATGAATCAATGTTTAAAATAAAAAGATTTTATATTAGGTCATTCAATCAAAGCCGTAGGTAAACCGTCAATCGACCTCAACCTTTAAAAAAAAAGAAGAAAAAACTTAACACAAAAACAAATCGATATCAAAACAAAACGATCGCCTAATTATTCGACTAAGCGTTGAAGGGAGAGCAGATCGAATCGATATACATCGATAAGACAAAATCAATAAAATCATTGCCAGATTTAAAAAAAAGGATGGTTGTTCATCATTGCCACATTAAAAAAAGGTGGGTCGGCTTGTTTGATGTCTGAGTGTCGGCACTCGTTTGATGTTCTAATAATGCGACCAAATTGAGTCAAAGGCACTAAATGTGTGACGAATTGACTTATCTAAGTGTTTCATCGACTCGTTGACGGGACGATTGCGATGATATTATACAGGATGTTCAATAATTGATTTTATGAAGTAATAACGATGTTATTGAGGTTCGATTAAAGTAACTTTTTTTGATTATGAGTTAATTCTTATTTAGGTTTTGCTTTGAAGATTCAAATACTTTATTGATTTCTAATTGGGCTCGACTTATTTTGGTTATCATTTAATCATGTGAATTCGGTCTACGGCCTAACTGACTAATGTGGTTGCGGTCTATTTCAAAAGCGAATAAATTCATACTATATAGGTACGTTTGTTACATTGAAAATAATGTGATTCTTAGTCTATGAATAACAGTACAAGCAACTGCAGAAATAACAAAATCAAATTGATTATTCTTCCATTATCTATACTAATATTATAAAGGGGATAGATTTGATTGTTTGTTTGCATTGAATAGACTCCGAAACTACCGAACCGATTTGAAAAATTCTTTCACTGTTGGGAAGCTACACTCTCCGGGTGACATAGGCTATTAGATATTTTATCCCTGTATTCCTATGGGAACGGGAACTACGCGGGTGAAACCGCGGAGCGCTGCTAGTTATGTATATTTATGTTACACTTGCGTATCATTTTTCTTTACACACCGAAAATCCATTAAGTGCTTTTTTTCAATCTCACACCGAAGACACATCTAGTTTGTATTACCGTCACCCTGTATACAAAATCTATCGACACTTTGATAATGTCGAGGTCAATACGCGTTATTTGCTGTTCTCTAATGTCGTATATTTTCGATGAGTTCACACTGAAAGATTCATATAATAATTATAATATCTCTGTGACCAATCATATTGACAGGATTCTCGCCAATTGATGTGTTTATTTGAGTAATATTTTGATATTTAATATTTAACCTTTCGGTCAGGTTGCAAGGACAGAGCTAAATTGAAATGATTTGATAAATTAAAGATACTTGTTGATGATACCAAACGTTGATCGTCGATTTGAAAAATGTGTGTGTATTACCAGTGGTGGCGGTGGGGCCGTTACCACTTGGCCACTGGCTCTTACAAATTGTAGGTCGTGGGTTTGAACCCAGACAGGCGCTTTACTTTTTGTAAATAAATTCATCACCACTGATCTCAAAACGGTGAAGGAAAACATCGTCAGGAAACCGGGATGTACTAGAACCCTGAACCAAACATTCGAAGACATGAGACATCTACCAACCCGACTTGGCTCGCGTAAATTAAGGCCCACTCCCTCTGGGTTGTGTCCCAACAGTGGGAACACTTTATGCTGATAATGCAGTCCAGCTTTCGAGAAAATGCATGCATAAAGATCAAATTCGCAAAACACGTATTCGTTTGTAAAAAACTGACGGGTGTAAAGAAAGCATTATCTTGACGACTGAACTGTAGGTATCTTTATGCCCATAGATCCTTACAATGCTTAGTTTAAGATGGTGAATAGCTCAAATCCTAGTAAATGCTAGCTTGATTTGTTTTGATAAGACGAAAACATATTTTATTAAAAGCATTGGCAGTACCTTGTCTCCACCGCTCACAATTAAAAAGGGAACACGTAACAATACCACACCTGTTTTTCTCCGACTGCGCTAGAAGGAGATTGTTGTGTTGTGATGTTTTTCGTGAGTATATATGTATGTATATTTCTATGGCACCCTCTGTAGCCTAAATGGCTTGATTGATTTCACCGTGAGAGGTGCCGTTAGTTTCGTCTTAATTGTGAGAGTGACACTGGGCACATCAAAATTGAAAAACAAAATGACCGATTTTTGGCGCCATATTGTCTTTAAAATTTTTTTTTTTCTCAAAACCGATTGAGTGGGTATCAAAATAAAGGGTTTCGTAAAAAGCTTACAATAATTTACTGCGAAAACTAAAAAAAATATTACTGAAAAAAAAAAAAAAAAACCCGACTGCGTAAAAAGTAAACTTTAAGTAAAAAAAATGGAAACAAGAAACTTGTTTTAAAAGGATGACAATTAGACTGAATACTATAAGCAATCTTATGCAGTTGGAGGTCTTAAAGTAAGGGAGGGAGTAAGGGAGTAAGGGAATCTTAAATTTAACAATAAAGACCTTTAATATAATCAGTTTTCTTCAAAGGTGAAAGCAAAGGTGTTTCTATACACGGTAAGTTTTTATCCAGTGCGCAAATTTTAACCATGAATTCAGCATATCATTCTAGACAGGGGGTCTAGAATGATATGCTGAATTCATGGTTAAAATTTGCGCACTGGATAAAAACTTTTCCTGTATATAGTACACCCATATTTTTCCAGTTATGTTTAAGTCCCATGTAAAAGCCCCTATTGGCATAAACCGGGCACAAACCCAGATTCCGAGCTTCCTCTTCCAGATAGAAAACCCTAATATTACTTTGCCCCAGCCGGGAACGGAACTCAAGGCCATATGTTCAGCAGTAGCACATGCAACCACTAGGCCAAAGAAGCAGCGGCCAATAGGAAACGATATTTAGAATCAGCTTTTATTATTTTCCTTCTAAACTAAACCAATTAATCGCTCTATAAATCACGACTATCAATATTACAGTTAAGGCGGTTTCACACGGGACGTGGCCGCGGCGACAAGTGCGCGCACGCAACGCTCGACAGCTTCCGTAAGCAAATAGTCGCAGCTCATTAGTGTAGTCGCAGGTACTTCATTAGTTTTGTATGGATAATTGTTGCTTTAGCATTTGAATGAGGTTCATTTGGATTTGGAGACTTTGTTCTTTTGTTTGTATGGTGTTTTGTTTTGCCACAATTGTATGGGCATAATAAACAGCTGAAGAACGATGAAGCTCGTATCTGAAAAAGAAAATACAAAGATTAAATCGAATACCTAGTTATCTATTTAATTGTTGAAATATAATCAGATTCAAGATTAAAATGTTCACCGGCTTTGTGAAATTACATGAACGTAAATAGCCGCAAATTTTGTGGTGTTGACTATCAACAAAGTATTTAAGATTTTTTTCTTTACTAAGTAGGTCTATATTAGTTTCAAATAGTCTAACTCAAGAAATGCACAACATAATCACCCAATAATGTTCCCACTGCTGGGACGTAGGCCTCCTTTCTTAGAGAGGGAGTGGGCGGGCTGTAATCTACCCTCCTGTCTAACTTCCTATTTTATATTTTTTTCACAATTTTGTTCTTTTTAACGTTACAGTACCTTAAAAGTTTTTGTTTAGGTACTGTTTTCTTTATTATTTGTTTTTGGTATGCGTGACTTAAATAAAATATTTTCAGACAGGGCGGGGCTGGTTGGTTAATGTCACATGTCTTCGATTTTTTGTTGATAGCTCAAAACGGTGAAGAAAAACATCGTGAGGGAAACAGCATGTTCTGACCTAGATGGAATTTACAGTAAAATAAATTCTAAAAGTCTGCTTAGCCTGCTTGTTTGAATAAATGACTTATAATGATGACTTATGAATTTTTTTCAGAAAAAAGTCTTCTACAAATTGATTTCGTCAAACAAAATCTCTGAATCTCTGCACAACCCTCTGTACGTTAACGCGTGAAGATAATTATCTCCCGCTTACTGTCTGCTCATTGCGGTATCATTGAACTTTGCCACAGATGGTTGTCGCACCCGTACTTAGGCAATTATTTATAGCCCCAGCCTACCTGCTGACAGGCAGTGATGGCTGAACATATAGAGTTAGCTTAAGGATAGTATTTTGTATGTGTATTCATGATTAATCGTAATCGCTAACGGTGTACTTAACACTTTCCACTCCCTCCACTTTTAATCTAACTCACACGCCATGCCGCCATACATACCTGTTACCCCTGGAATACGGCCATCCTGAATTCCTGAGAATTCCAGTCGTTCACGTGTGATGACGTGCCCAAGGGAAATACGGAGTAATTACTATATATATATACATTTTCCTGTTTTAACTATGAATATTGAACTTGCAACTTTCTTATTTTTTTTCATAAGAACCTTCTCCTGACAATAACAAACACAACAAAAAAAGAATTAGCTAAATTGGTCCAGCCGTTCACGTGTAATGTCGTGACCAAGGGAAATGGGGATTAATTTTTAAACGACTTCAAAAAGTAGGAGGTTATCAATTCGACATGTTTATATATATTTTTTTTGTATGTTCGGCATAACTCCGTCGTATATAGACGAATTTACAAAATTCTTTTTTTGTTCGAAAGGGATTTATACCGAAATGGTCCCATTAAAATTTCATATAGATCTGATGATGCGTTTCGGAGACAGACAACGGAACTCTTCAAAAAATGACAGCAAATCAATCGCGAATGCTGCTATCGCATAAATATGCATTGTTTTTACCCCAAGGATGGTGAATTTTCGAATTGGTGTGGGGTAGGTAAAAAAAAGTGAAAAATAAAAACTTTTTTCAAAAAAATAACAACCGACTTCCAAAAAAACACTACAAAGCGCAAAATAACTTTAATTTCGGAAGGCAGTGACAAAGAATTAAAATACACATCCAAAGTCACCAACTTCCGAAATTAAAGTTATTTTGCGCTTTGTAGTGTTTTTTGGAAGTCGGTTGTTATTTTTTTGAAAAAAGTTTTTATCATAAAAAATCTTGTATTTGAAAACCAACGAGTATGCTAATAAATCTTGTAAAAATATACAGCAGTTTATTATACATTATTTACTTTAGAAAATGCACATTTGAAATAAGCCTTCCGTGAAGGCTCCCGGCATCCCATATACGACTTCAGTGAGCCCTCTAGGGCACCATTTCTGAATGGTTATAATACCCCGCAGAATCTTACTACGTTCAAACTACGTCAATATCGTATTTTTTAGAAACCAATGATACGGTAAGGAATCGAAATGTTACATTCTGTATGTTCCAAGACAATTTGTCGATATTATTAATACCATATTAACAGATTTCGTGTGTGATTGACGTGGTTACGAGTTAGGAATCGTTAAGTGCTCATAGCGAATTCAGGCCTAGGAGGTCTTCCGGCACTGATCGTGTTTATCGAAAATAAAACATATTTTTTTAATAGCGTACGTTGTCGCACTGCTGAGCATACGCCTCCGCCAAATCCTTCCCGGGCATCCTTTTCTAGAGGCACCTCAATCCAGCCCTTGCGTTACGCGTCTAGGTCGTGTCACCACCACCTCTTCCTCGGCCGGTTTCAGTGACGCCGTCCATCTTCATGATTATTAATACACAACTAACTTCAATGAAAAATAATCAAACTTGATTTTACATTGGTGGTACAAATTGTTGACTTGTAAACTGAGAAAGAGTTTGAGAGCTCATGAGCTTTAGATACTGAATTTGTTGAAGTCATTTATAACATTTTACATAGGATTGGTTCTTTCTGTATTAATACGTCAACGCCTCCCAGCTGCGTAACTTTCAGTAAAAACAATTACAGAGATAAACTATCTCTCAAACAGGACTGATGTCATAATAATCAAGGCCCTTCTGTCTACGTGTTATTTCACAGACAATCTTCAGTTTCATTTGTCATTAAATCAGGTACTTACATATTACACTTACGAAGATCAAAGCGGCCATGACGTCACAGACCAGCATCAAGAAAAACTTCTTAATTGAGCTGTTATTTAGCTCAGGTGAGTTACTCTCGTTTATGACGGAGGATTTGACCCTTTTTTGCGTGGGTTGAGAATGTTCTGTAATTCTTTACTAGCTTTTGCCAGCGGCTTCATCCGCGCGTAAGATTCATCCCCTATTTAACTGCTTTAGGGGTTGAATTTCGAAAATTCCTTTCTTATTCCTTGTTTACATTATAAAGGGAACCTTTGTGCGAAATTTCAGCTTTTTAGGTCCAAGAGCTGAGCGTTGATGAGTCAGTCAGTCAGGACTTTTCTTTTTATTTATATAGGTAAGCAGGAACAGATGGAATTACCCGCCTGGTATATTATGTAATTATACTATTCTTTTGGTACGGTTCGTAAAATCTAGTTTAATAAAAATGATATGCTTCCTATTTGTTATGAACCTAGCAAGCAAACAGTACGAAAAAAAAAAAAGTTTTGTTTCTAGTAAAATGTGAGTAGAACCTTACAAATTTTTGTAACTTCGTATCCACTGCTTTCGTACTTACACTATTTAGGTATCATTTATAATAATAGTAACAATTATCTTTGCATTGCACATTAAGTGTTAGCGACCGTTTCCGGAGGCCCATTATTGAGTGTGCAAGTCACCCCCTTTCCAATTTATCTGTAGATTATATTATATGATCAGGCAGGCCCGTCCCTCCTTATTTGTAGGTTACTAATCCATTGCAGCCACTCAAATCCATAGCCTACTATGTTCTGTTTCTATGTTCTGCAATAATCCTGCTCCAACCGGGATTGTTCTTGGGTGCACTTGCATAGTGCACACAGGGATAATCGTCAGACAGTGCCTCCTAAACAGGTTTAACGTTTTAAGTTGTCCAAAGGGCCTCTGGGAGTTGGCTTCCACTCCTCGTACGCATCCCATATGTCCAGGATCCCAAGATCCCAAGATATCTTCTTCTTCTATATATATTATTTATATTGAAGGAGAAACTGACTGACAGATCAATCAACGCACAGCCGAAACTACTAGGACTAGGAACGTGAAATTTTGTACACGGCTTCCTTTTATAATGTAGGCGAGCACTAAGAAGGGGTTTTTGGAAATTCGACCTTTAAGGGGGTGAAAAGGGGGATTTTGTTTGTATTCAAAATCTTATTCCATGAGTTAATAAACTTGAAACTTGCCACAAATACTTGTCTAAAATATAAAGTTGGTTATTTAATGTTTTTCTAAACTAAATGAGGATTGGGGGGTCTCAAAGTTTGTATGGAAGAATTTTAACGCGCTCTCTGATTAACTCGAAACCACGTTGGATACTTTTTATCCCGGTAGTACGTTCCCGCGGAATAATTTCCGACATCCACGCGGGCGAAGCCACGGGCGGAAGCTAGTCTCAAATAAACTAAAATAATAATACCAGTCTATTATTGTACCTCTATAGGTAGGACACAGGCTCCTTTTCGTACAGAGAAGTCACGAGCATTGATCTGCGCTTGTAATTTCAGTATCAAATCGTATAACACACTAACGCGAGCACCAGCAGTAATCGCGTCATCTGAACAGTCGGCGCGCGCGCAGCTCACTCTAATAATGATCAATGATGTGCGCCGCGTCGGAAAAATGCCAAATATTCCATACATCACTCGTACTTTGAATATTGACAGGCGGATGGTTTGTTGACCATAGTTCTATGGAGTGCTAGAATTGAACTTGAAACAATTGCATGACACATTATAATAAATGCATTGATCGTCAATAATCAAGAAGTAATTCTTATTCTGCTTCTAACTTAAAACAATTTTTAAATAAAAGTGTGTATACCCTAAAAGTCAAAAACCGTGTCATTTTGCATACATGTTAATACATAGTATACCTACTAATTCAAAATGTTTATAAAAAATAAGATACCATACACTGATTTATTAAACAAAATTTACATAAAACATTATTTACATACAATGTGGTTAAATATTTACAGGATAAGTTTTTATCCAGAGCGCAAATTGTAACCATGAATTCAGCATATCATTCTGGACCCCCCAGCGTAAATTATTTTGTGGGTTTTACAAAAAAAATCATCTGTTCCATACATTTTGACCGCGTAGGTATTGCACTTATCTATGAAACAGCGATTTTTTTTTACTAACCGGCAAAAAATGTCTATGCTGGGGAGTCTAGAATGATATGCTGAATTCATGGTTACAATTTGCGCACTGGATAAAAACTTATCCTGTATAGTAAGTAGCAAGTAACAGAAACATATTCGCTTGAATAGCTTGGATAATTTCAAGCTAAATATGTTACAGACATTTTGAATTATGTAACAACGATTATTAAATATATTTACTAGTATAAATCTTATTGTAAGCAGAAGCTAACAGACATGCAAAGTATAACACTGCACTATGATAGGTATAATGTGGTTTAACATTGAAATTCTTCAAGAAGAGTTTATTGTATCAAAACATATAAAAACGTTAATCAGCCTTTGTTGAAAACCAACCATTTTGATTCAGTGCCTATTCATAGGTACCTACTTAAATTATTATGAATGGTAGGCTTACCTTGCCTTTTTTGCTACGCAATAATATTTATTCTATGCAATAATATTTTTAATCCATGTTAAACATTTCTAACTCTATAGAACACACGTAAGGTCAAAAACGAAAACTTAAAAAATCGTTTGGCGATGTAGCTCAGAGCATTTGATTACTATTTGTAACGTTTATATTAATCCAATTGAATGGTAAGGTGCCTTGATCTTGTGATTGACGTGGCTTGTAACGAGTCTATTTTGTTCGGGACCAGTGCGCGCCGCAATGGGAGATCGGCTTTTTATAAAGATTTGGTAATTAATGGAGATGAGACGATCTCCTTGTCTATTTTTATTTTGATAATACCTACTTGTCCTGCAGGATAGGAAATAGTCCATTTTTGTAACCTACCATTGAATGCACATCTAAAATGTAGGTTCAATCTATCAACTCCGCCTATCGCAGTCCACTGCTAGACATAGGCCTCTCCCAAGCTGCGTTATAACACCCTGACCGCCGCCTTACGCATCCAGTCTATCCTAGCCAACTTCTTGCGGTCGTCGGTTTTACTGGCTGCGGGGACGTCCCTCGCCTCGCTTGCCGATATGCTGTCTCCACTCCAAGAGTCGTCTGTTCTAGCGGCCACGGGCCTTCGACACACATGGCCAGCCCGCTGCCAGTTCAGCTTGCTTACTCTACAAGCTATGTTGGTACTTCCTCCTATAACGTAGGACGGTATAAAGATATTCCTAGGTCTTCGAATGATAAACACTGTATAGAATATGGTAAGTGCATAGAGTCATTCGGGTCAACTGTGCGCACTTTGCACTTTCAAGCCTCGTTGTGTCTAGGAATAGGACAATTTCGGAAAGAAAGACATTGTTGCGAGTAGAGTATTTATTTGGCTATCAATTGCAGTAACAAGAAAAACCATAAATTTCTTATTTATTTTTATATTTAACAATAATCACAGAAAGTCGGAATGCGTACACTTGCCCCTAATTGCGGGAAAGTGTGCGCATACTTGTGGGGTAAGTAGACGCAGTAGGGATAAGTGTACATAATACTTAAATTAACATGATTAATGCTAGATCACGACATCTTTTAAAGTAGTCAAGTATTTCTTTGGAATCATATAAGAATATCACGATATCAAACAAATTTTTACTTGAGATCAATCAAACTTATAATAATAATAGGTACTTATGGTAACTTATAAGTAACAATAGTAATTTAAGAAACTGAAAAAATGAACACAAAATTATAACAATAAAATCAGACTTGCGATTAATTAAACTTATGACCTATAGGTGCTCTAAGCGGGTAATAGTTGGCTGGAACAAACATGTTGCTGAGGCTCATAGGGAGGCTAGGCAGAAATTTAAATTGTGGATGTGGTATGGCAAACCTTCCACTGGGTTACTTTATGATGAAATGCGTGAGACTAGAAAAATCTTCAAGTCTAGGTTAAAGTGGTGCCAGGATCATGAAGACCAAGTTAAAATGGACATTCTAGCCTCATACCATGCTAAAAATGATTTTCGTAGTTTCTGGAAACACACGAATAAATTGAAAACTAGACCGGGAATCCCAGTGAGCATCGGTGGCGTGAGTGAGCCACAGGATATCGCAAATCTTTTTAAAGAAGCTTTTTTTGTAAAATCTCCTCTGGGACCCTCACGGTCGGTGGTCGATGTTGTGCCCGGCATGGAAATAGGGGTAAAATTCAAATCCCCGGAGATAGCTCGGACTATTAGAAGTATGTCAAGGGGTAAATCACCCGGTCATGACGGGCTCAGCATCGAGCACCTACGATATTCTGGCCCTCACTTACCCAGGGCGCTTGCTATGTTGTATAGCTTTTGTGTGAGTCATAGTTACCTACCCGGTGAGATGATGCGAACAGTGGTAGTGCCAATTGCTAAAAACAAAACTGGTGACCTCGCCCACAGCGGTAACTATAGGCCCATTTCATTAGCTACCATAATTTCAAAGGTATTTGACAGCATGCTTAATACACAATTAAGTAGTTGTACTACTATTCACGATAACCAGTTCGGATTTAGAGCTGGGTTATCAACAGAGAGTGCGGTGTTGTGTCTTAAGCATGCTGTGACGTACTATGCGAGCCGAGGGACGCCTATTTATGCTTGCTTCTTGGACTTATCAAAGGCATTTGATCTGGTTTCCTATGATGTGTTGTGGAGTAAATTAGAGCGGGTAAACTTACCCACAGAACTTGTTAACATTTTAAAGCTTTGGTATGGAAACCAGATCAACACTGTACGTTGGGCTGGGGCGTTTTCTCGTCCTTACAGGTTGGAGTGTGGGGTGAGGCAGGGTGGATTGAGCTCACCAACGCTTTTCAGCCTTTATGTGAACGAGTTGATTGGCGAGCTCAGCAGTACCAGGCTCGGATGTTACATAGACGGTACCTGCGTAAATAATATCAGTTATGCAGACGACATGGTACTGCTGAGCGCGTCAGTCTGCGGCCTGAGAAAATTGGTTGCTCAATGTGAGGCGTATGCCAAAGTTCATGGACTGGTATACAATACTAAGAAGACGGAGGTCATGGTCTTTGAGGCTGGGGGTAAAAGTCCTGATGCAGTACCGCCTGTATTTCTCTATGGTAAATCTTTGCAAAGAGTCTACAGGTTTAAGTATCTTGGTCACATATTGACTCCCGACCTCAAAGACGATGATGACATTGAGCGGGAGCGGAGGGCGTTGTCGGTTAGAGCGAACATGCTGGCTCGCAGGTTTGCACGTTGCTCACTTCCTGTTAAAATCACGCTCTTTCGAGCCTACTGTACTGCTTTTTATACATGCAGCCTGTGGGCTAGATGTTCGCAAAGATCGTACAGCGCTCTCCGCGTTCAATATAACAATGCATTTAGGATGCTGGTGGGGCTGCCCCGTTTCTGTAGTGCGTCAGGGATGTTCGCAGATGCGCATGTAGATTGCTTTTACGCAACAATGCGTAAAAGGTGCGCTTCCCTGGTGCGCAGGGTGAGGGGCAGCTCCAATAGTATCTTGAGCATGGTTGCGAGTCGCCTGGACTGTCTATACGTGGGTCGCTGTTGTGCCGTCTCTCACGGGATGTCGCAACGGTGACCAACCGTTATTTCTTGTGTTGTTTTGTGTATAGTCTGTGTTTACTAACATAGTCGTAAGTTATACTAACAAGCTTGTTGAGTCTTGGTTACTCTAATAAATAAATATTCTATTCTATTCTATAGGAAAATAATTTAAGTGTAGATGATGTACCTACATTCTTGGATGATGTACTCTAATATTTTTTGTTAGTCAGCCTATTAAAACCTATAATGAAGTCTTTCATATGGTATTTTTTTTACTTTTAGTATCAACATGACTATAATATATAAATATAGATAGGAACAATCATCACCATTGATATACTAAATTTAAACAAAACGCATTTTTACGAAACTTCTGTCAAAGCCTGCTAGACTAAGCTAGTAATTGCTTTATGCATCAGAACAATTATCGCAAACAAAAACACCATTTTCCTGGGAGCTACATAGTTCATGCCACCAATACAGGCATATCTAGTGTGCATTGAATCCACTCTTCTGTTGGCGGATCATACCTTGATTTTTCCTGACATAAGGTAAGAGTGCGCACGCGCACACTTACCCGCGCACACTTTACCCGAGTAGCCAAAATTCAAATAAATGACAACTGAGTTCAAAATATTCAACATAACCTAAAATGAAGTGTATAATTTTCAAGCTCAATATGTGTTTATTCAACAAAAATGGACTTACCTTTGTAAATTTATAATCTCGTATGTGACAATGTTTTCCAGGACACAGAAAATTATCGATTTCACACCGAGAAACACTTTTTAGCAAATAAATTTAAAACGAAACGTGGTGCGGCGTCCGAGTTTGTCGCGTTTGTATTCCCTCGCTGTGGCCTCTGATTGACCGGAACTAACACCCCACCCCCCGTGCCTCGTCTAGGAGATATGTGCAATTCGCACACTTACCCGCTGCGTACGGTTACCCCGAATGACTCTATGTTACTTACGTATTGTTTTCATTTTACTCTGATATCATATTGATAATGCGCTATTTAAGCAAATATCTACCATTAATGTTTTTTTGGTTTTGTTGATATTGCTAGGGAGTTGGTTGCGCCACTTCTCCTTCGTCGCTAAAGTACTTGGACTAGCAGTATAGGGCAGACCTTTAAGGGGTCTATCTACTGTAATTTTGACATTCTAAAAGTGAAAATTCTGAGCCTAATTTGAATAAATGACTTTTGATTAGAAGACCAAGAATTACGATCGGTATTTTCATTATGACATCATCAAGCATTCTAATCAAATTGGCTTTAAACTCTGCTTGCTACCTTGAGAACTGGTAAATGGGGCTATTTGTGATTGATTGATTAACGTTATCAATCAAGAACACATAGTCCATATTAAATATATATTTTGACAGAGATCTATTCAATTTCAATGTCTGAATCGAGTTTATTTGATTTTATTACACACGTAACAGATTTTTAAATATTTGATTGATTCTTTCCTGCTTTAATTAATGCACTGGTAACTAGTACTAGTAAATCGAAACACACTAGTAATTCGAATAACGATTATTTTTTATTAAGAAATTTTAAAGTTTGCACTTCAATATATCAGTGGCTATTATAATTTTTTTTAAGGTAAGCCCATGACTAAGCAAATAGTAAAAGGCTTATAGTATTGTTTTCCTAGGTTGCTTATTTTTTATTGCCTGCTCGTGATCTCGATCACGCCTGATGGAAAGCGATTGATGAGGTCTATGACGGAACGAGCATGCCCAGAAGATGCCTGTTCACTCTTGTTATGAAAATAGACGGGTCAAATGTGGAACGGAACACAGACGCAGGCAGAGAGTTCCACACTTTGTTATGTACATGGTTTTTTTTTGAGGGTGGGAAATCATCAAATAACTTCTCCCGCTCTGGGAGCAAGAAGGCGTGTCAGACTTTTACTCACTATAACCCACCTGTATTCCCTCAGTTGCCTGTGTGCCAGGGGCGATGGTATCTTTTTCGAACAACCCGCACCTCTGGCAGGCATCGGCCCTTGCGGACCCGACCAGTTGCTGCTGACATCTCTTTGGGGCGCGCGTGGAACACAACGCGCCGTCGACCCGTCTTGGCCCTTACCGGACAGCGAGCCCGTTATGTTCATGGTTACGCCTCATAATCGATAGATATCGAATATTCATACAAGCCCAAAAATAGACGAAGCAAAGAACCGTCGCATCTCTTTAATTACCAACCACCTAATCTATGAACAATTGACAATCGCCGCTTGACTTCCAACCTCAGTGCCTTGTAATGACGAGTACTTCATTATGTCCGATAAAAGGTGGCGTTCGGTTAAAAGGTGCTACGTTCAAATGTTTAGAGGTGCGTTCTCACGTTCGACTATCGATATCTTGCGTGTGATGTTGCGAACTTTATTTGTTGTGAAGGATGTATTAGATTGCCCGTAAATGGTGAAATATTTTTGCAGGTCGGGGTATTATTTTGAAGTCATTTTGTGTAGGTATATCATAGAATCTATATCACTCAATTTGTTTACTTTGCGTATATAAACAGAGATGCTTCTTCGAAGGCGATACATTGCTGTACCTATTAGATATAATTATTTAAAAAGCAGTTTCTATACTATTGATCCGATTCACCCTATTTCTTCTCGTGGGTGTCGTAATAGGAGAATAGGCAGCAGCGTTCTCCATACATTTTAAAAACCATAATGCGTTCACTAACACACCTGCCAAGCGAGGCGAGGCCTATGTCCAGTAGTGGACGTCTTTCGGCTGAAATGATGATGATGAATAATTTATTTATTTATTTATAGGTAATTGACACAGTATAATACCAATTGCATTCATTCACATAGAAAGAAATGATGATGAATTCGATTCACCTTATTATTTATATATTTTTTTTAGATTCATTTCTATGTAGAATCTTTCATGATCTCACTATTTTGTTCCGTAGTGAGAGTACATAATACGTCCATTATCTGTTTCTATACATCTACAAAGTTACTTTATAACAAGTCCACTGTTCTCTTTTTTTCCAAAATCAGTATAAAATAAAAAAACCCAAAACACGCTCCACCAACAAGCTAACCCCAGAATGACATCCAAAATTTGCCAAATCACGTCTCGACAGTCATTCAGTTTACTAACCGACTTCACAAAAAAGGTGTCACTCAAAATTAAAGAAAAACAAACAAAAACGCCTCACAGATGCACAGATTCAGTAAACAGTAATTATCACTGTGACAAAAGATAAAGGTTTATTAAAAAAAGTGTTGGAAAAAACTTGCGGTTACCAAAACAATGGTTCGTGGAACTTCTGGGGCACATTGTCTTGAAGGATTGTTAATTTTTCGACATTTATATACGGGATGGTTTAGTTTTGAGTATGAACTTGGGTATTACATTGACATGTATTTAATAGGCATTTAGTTGAATACAGTACCGAAAAATTTTGAAGATTGGACTAACAGTATAAATATGAATAAGACTTCAGGTCAGCTCTAACAAAAAAAAAAAAAAAAACTAAGAGTTCCGTAGTTGGAATTAATTAATCCCAAGAACAAACTTAACTTTGTAAATTAAAAAAAAATTCTCCCGTACATCGATATATGACGTATAAGTGCTTCGAAGAAGGATGATGTATGATGGGAGAGCATTTTATCAATTCGGCCAATTCTTCAACTGCATAATATGAGTCAAAACGAAATTGCGAAAAAAAAAAGTTATAGTTTTATCACATAAAAGTACAAATTAATGATTTTATTCGGACTTTCTATACGTGGGACACTCAGAAAGTTTTGCGAAAATGAAAAAAAAAGGAAGTTCCGTAGTTAAATATTAGTTTTAAATCTTTTCAAAGTACTCTCCACTAGCCTAGCCAAACTTGCTATAGCTATACAAACTTTCATGCATCTGAACCAGTTTTCGAAACACTTTTTCCAGTCCGCCGCAGTCACCTCGTTTGCAGCCTGCTCGAACGCTGACAGTGCATCTTCTGGCGACGAAAATTGATCAATCACAAGTAAGTGACTCCTCTACAATTTTCTTAAAAAGGGTCTTGACGGAAACGAAAAGACGGGGGACGGACAACGAAGTGACCTTATAATGGTTTTGTTTGTTCCTTTTGAGGAACGGAATCCTAAAAATTACTGAAATAATCTATGGCCAAAGTGAAGCTATTTAGAAAATTCCAAATTCATATGTCAAACTTTCACTTCTTACTTTTCAATTTCTATCTAAGATTAGGTACACCATTCAAACATGCTGTATTTTATTTCCTGTCAGATTCAAATGCTAAACGTCTCGTGTCTGCGCCCCTGCTGGTCGAAAAAACCCATAATGTGTCATAAATATTCCGTAATCTGTCAAGAATGAGATTTTAGACTATCTTGAAGGCGTCTCATGAGAATACAACCCTTTTTCAATAAAAAACGAATACAGTCTATTTTCAACCTTATCTTAGTACGATAAAGATCATCGCAGAAGTTCTAGATTACAGAATTTAAACAAGCAATTTTAATCTTTATCGTAAAGAAATAAAATCATAAATTATATGTCTTGATTTTTTTACGGAACGGATTAGCTTCCATGAATGAGATCATTGTGGCCACTTGATTTTTGTATGAAATCCATCTATTTTGATATTTCAATCTTTGTGTATTTCGTAGGTATGTTATTCGACTATTTCCGTAGTTCCATTTAAATGACAGAAGTCAACTATGTTAAGGAATTATCTACCCGCGCAAGTCAGGTGGTGCCTTCGTCCTACGTGAGTGGCAAAGGCGATGTTAGGCGACACTTTAGTGACTTAAATCTGCTACAGGGCCAATTTTATTGTTTATTTGCCTGGCCGGATGATTCCTGGACTAAGGGCATCAATTCTGCATCTGTGGACGAAAGTGTTACAGAAGCTTTCTTTTATAAAGAAATGAATAATTGGAACAGGATTTTGTGGAATGTACTGTTTCCTTATCCAAAATTGCCAAATTTAATAAATTAGCACAATATGTCATAGTCACTAATGAAATCATACAAAATGTACAAGATCAGCAACGATTGCGCGTGTAATCGTGTAACCGTTAGTATAATTTCTAACTCTACCACCTCATGTAGCAATAATATGCAGTTATTCTAGATATTACTTTTCTCTTTAAATATACATCCCATTATCACAATCGCATCCATAAAATACAATATATAAACGAACTTATACTTAATAGATGTGAAACTTAAAAAAAAAAATTGAGATTTAGTGTGCGAGACAGAGAGAGTTATACCTTTCTTCTCTCTCATGTAACGAAAGGTGACTACACGTGACGCATCCTCGTTTCCTTCTTTATTACTGTCCAATATAAGTCCTAGGTATAGGAGAAAGTAAGATACCTGAGTTGAGTTGCACGATTAGTGACAAATTCCTGCACTGACTGGAAGGGTCCACTCAATCTGTGCGGTTCTTTCCTCAAATGACCATTTCAGACACCGATGTACAAGGTCTTCACATAATCTGATCAAGGTTATGTCTGGACGTGACCTCTGTGTTTGTTTCAGCGTTTTTTCTTAGATTAGTCAGATAGGAAACGCCGACCTAATAATTAAAAAAAAAACAAAAATAAAACTATGATTGACTGTTAAAAGTTTTTGTACAAACCTACTTATAGAAATATAATAATTGATTATGTATCAGCGCGTTATCGCTTTTGCGTCTCACGTAGGACATGAGCCAGCGAACTGATTCAATAATATGGACTGGTCCAACAATGTCAGTGGGCGGGTTGGAGACTTGTCGCTACTTACAGCAATAACAAGCCTTATTCCGCTCGAATTATTGCCCCACGATGCCCTAAATTATCGCTTTATCAGCCCTATTCCGAGTATCGTTGTTGGACATATCTGCAGCCATCGATAAATCTTGATTATGATGCCTTATGGGCTACTGTCACAGTTCTACTTAGTAGCTCGTTAGGAATAGATGTTGTTGGACATATAAATGTTGCCATAATGTGGTTGGCATTTGTAGTGCTGTTATGATTTTTTGAAGTGAAACTTTTGACGATAATTGGCAGTGAAATTTCAAGGACGCAATACATTCGGCACGTTTCGTTGCGGAGAGAAGAAAGATAACACCCTGTCTGTCTCCCACACTAAATCTTATTCTTTGTTTTTAGGAAGTTGCATTTGTATCACATGTCAAACTTGCTACTGCCTGAAAACGTGACTATTAAGGTGGATATATATATATTCGAACAAAGAAACCTAGACAAAACAAGATAATTCATTTCTTAATAATCTTTACGAGTAAATTCTATAGTTAGACCAATAAAAGATATTTATCATGTCAGTGACAGCCTGTTTGTTGATTGAAACATGTTTCGCGAGCATAACAACTATGGCTTTATATATTAATTATTATGAACTTAAAGAGTTGCATTGATAATTTTAATGATTAAATATTAATTATATGAACTTGGAGAGTTGCATTGATAATTTTAATTATTAAATATATATGTATATTTAAATAAAAAGAAAAGTCCTGACTGACTGACTGACTCAAACCAAACCCAAACCGCTCTGCGCTTTGGCGCAAACCGTTGGACCTAGAAAGATGAAATTTTGCACAGAGAATTATAATGTAGACAAGGAATAAGTAAGGATTTTCAACCGCGCGGGCGAAGCTGCTGGCAAAAGTTTTTAATTATATGAACTAAGAGGATTGTATTGATGATTTTAATTATTAAAATTCTACATATGTATATACTTTTTACGGTTGTTTATCATATTCCGTTTTATATACGACCTGCTACCGACCTGCAAATTGCAGTAAAATGTAATAAAATTACAATTTCGCTGGCTACAGTGGCGTTTAAAAAAAAATTGGTGCAATGTGCATTCATTTTGCCTATAACGGCCTTTATGTTAAATCTAAACCCAAGTAAACTCTTTTCACACAAGTACATACATAAACTTACCGCTGAGTGAAATGAGAGTCAATTAAGGAAAGCCCAGGTGGTGCGAAAAATAATTTATATTTTAATAAGATGAAACTCAACATAGTATCGCCGAGTTTATTTTTGTAACTAGTCTGCGGTGTGACAACTGTACGGTAGAAACAAATTGTTTAACTGCTGTACGCTGATAAATAGTTTTGATACTTTACTGAAACAAAAGTACTGTAAAATAAAAAGTTCAACCGTGGAGTTGTAATGCAAAGCGATGTTAATGTTGGTTATGAAAAGAGGTCCTTTCTTACCTAGAAAACTAACAGAATGGTTTGTAATTCGTTTGTGATAAGTGATATTAATTATTCAGGCTCACAAGTTTGCATTAATTACACTATTCTCTGCTATCTTAAACTGTTAAGCTTTAGAAGACAATTTTTCTGAAATTCTAGATAAGGTATTGTTACCAACGTGCTATCAATAGATCTAAATTTAGACCTATTGTTGGTTTAAATAAACATTAACTACATTGCTCATCTGCCTATTATGAGATAGAGGGGTAGTTGTGACGGTAACAGCCGCCACTTACTAATTGTAGGTCGTAGGTTAGAACCCAAACGGGCCCTTTATTTTGTGTACATTATTTCATCACCACTGCTTTCAAAAAAGGTGATGAAAACATCGTGAAGAAGTCTTAGAACTATGAATTCGAAGATATGTGACATATATATAAATTCAATACGTTTATTGCATTCCACAATGTGAACTTAGGTGGTAGGTACATAAAGACATACAGTCGTTTTGGAGCATTGTGGGCCCTGTCGGGCATAACAATATAACAATTTGGAAGAGGGCTATTAAAGATATTTGTTAACAATTTTTATATTAATCTACTCTTTCGTTTTGTGTAGGTAGGTAGGCTGATAACTAATTGTGTACATATCATTTTTACTACTCATATATTGGATTTATACATTAATATTTATTTAAATTATACATATATTATTATTATCATTGGTAATTATAAATAAATTATTATTGCGTTTTTTTTGCTGGTGTTATTGTTTATTTATTAAATTTATCATTCAAATATTCATGTACATTATAACAACATTTACAGATTAGAAATTGTTTTAATTTATTTATAAAGATATTAAATTTTTGTTCATTTTTAATTTCATCAGGTAGTTTATTATGTATTTTAATTTGTGTCGTAGTGTATAGCGAGTATGTATGTTTTCGCGTGTAGTAAAGAGTTTTTGATTATTTCTAACAAATTTGCACATTTCCAAGATATATATGCAAGGTAGGGTTAGAAGTTTATGTTCTTGGAAATGGGGTTTGCAGCTGTCTGTGTTATCTATGTTAACTAGTATTCTAATATATTAGTATTCTAATACCAACACGCAATGGGCCCGCGTGGTGGATTACGGCCCACTCCCTCTCAACGACCTCTCGTTCTCGTTCCTCCTCAGGCTTGTGTCCCAACAGTGGGAACATTTTAGGCTGGTTATGCATGTTAAGCTGTAAAAGATAAGAGCCAGTTGTCATAAATCATTTACAAGTATCAAAACCATAAATCCACCTACAAAACGAATATCACTGCGGTTACATGAATATTATCAGTTACCGCGGAAGTTTAAAAATGTAATCTATTTTAAACATTTGTCGTGCTTACCTCCCTGAGCCGGCGCCGTAATGATACGCTGAACTAGGCTGTGGTTTATTACGGTTTCGCGGTTTGTCTAGTATCGTCGCAGGAGTTCAGTTGTTGGGGGTTAATGTTTTCTAGTTATGGAGTTAGACTGACTAGAACTTTGTTTACCGTTATGGTAAAACATTGTGGGTATTTAAAAATTGTGAAATGGAGATTTGTCGCTCAGTCGTACGACCAGCACCTTACAGACAGATTGATCATATGGACGTACGTAGGCATAGGAATTTTGTTTTGTTTTCACACTAACACGTTCAGCGGGGTTTTTTCGCGCACAGGGTCTGCAATGCACTGCTCGTCACCGAACATCGAACAGCGTGTTTTTAGATACAGTCTGTTGAATTCTCAATACTCGGTTTAACATCAAGACTTAAAAAAACAGTGCGCTATTGAATCTCACTGCGGTATTTTGACGTCCGTTCCCGTGCAAACGTGGTCTGGGTGTACGGAACCATAAAAACAACTGCAGTCAAAATATGAAATACCAACTCTTGCCTTTTCTGTATATTATTAAAAACATGATTGCCTCGATGTTACAGTGGTTGCAAGCGCTACTAATGCGTTCATAAAAAAAAAAACATGATGTGTGAATAAAACCTGATTTTAATAAAAACCTGAAAATATTAACCAATAAAGTAAGTCACGGTTAATCATAATCTGTTTAGTTTTGAAACAGATTGCTAAACCATAGCTTCATATGTTCTAAAAATGTGTGTGCTCAACAACGTAAATAATGGAATGAATATTGTTGAATTGTCATTTTGAAACAGATTATGACTAATCGTGAGTTACGCAATTAGGGTGCTGTTTACGTTGCCTTCTGCATTCTTTTTGATGTCTCAATCAAGACCAGACATAGTACAATTTCATTATTACAATTAACTTATCATAAACCAAGCCATCTTCACACGCAGTGGTATATGCTAAAGATTTAATAGCTTCCTCTTTTCAACCAACCACACCACCATTTTGTCTTGACCCCTCATTTTTAAACCAGATCTCCTATTTCATCCAAATTTCTCTTATTTGAGGGAGTTGGGGAAGGCCAGGTAAGAATGGTTTTGTATTTTGGTGCTAACAAAAGTAATATCGAGTTCTATCAGTCATTAATATTGTTAACACCATGATATTCCCGTGTGAAGACGTCACATGAAGGGGTTAATGTATTTTATGGAATGTCTTTGGATGAGATTTTGTTATTTTGGATTGACCCCTTTAATATTTGTTTATGTTTGTTTGGTGGCTACTCTAAGAACAAACAATAAGTAAAGTCCTTTAAGTAAGCCAATGTGAAGTCAAGTTTTAACTAATGGCATCGAATTTTGATGCGATTTTCACAATATTGTTAATATGATATTTTCTGTGTATAATAGTTTATAATGTGTATGCTAATCAGTCTATAACGTTCCCACTGCTGGGGCACAGGCCTCCTCTCTGTGAGGGACCGTAATCCACTACTAAACTATTACATGGGACTTAAAATAACTAGCGAAATGTGGTCGCACCTCTGCTTGATCCTTCGGCGAATACGGGCGTGGTGATAAGTTTATGTAATTTTACTAATATTTCCCTCTAATTCTAGATTATAAACGTGACCCCACAGACATTATGATGGATAAAAAACTATACATTACCGACCGACCTGTCTGTCAGAATGCATACACCAATTATGAAGTTTTTATAAAACTATGCAACTGCATACATTTTTTCGCATCTCAAAGGTCATTTTTTCTCAACAGTGTGTACACTGACATCATCCAATTAGGAATAAATTTACCAAGAAAACATCATCGTCCCGTCATTTTGGATCACGAATAAAGTTTTGGCCTAATTACAAAAAGGTTTCGCATTAAATATTGTAATTAGTTTTTTCTGATTGAGGGATGGAGCGAAAAAATCAATTTGGTTCGCACTCGTGCCAAATCGGACTGGTCGTGTTTTTCGGGTCAAAAGATTTTTAAGGAAAATTATTTGATTTCTTTACTTCGTTTTTGTGGTACTGTCTTATGTTTTAGCATCCGGTATCATGATTTTTTTTAAAGGTGATATATTTTTCAAACACTCAACAAGGGTTTATTGCGTTTATTTTCACAGGGTTATTGACTTAGCTGGTCTTCCTTGATGACTCTGTATCGTCTACAATCTGTTACAAAAGCAGGTATAATTTTCACGCGATCAGTCACTCAAGGCAATTAGCAACACATTCATCTGTATTTATAATGTTTGTTTGATTATCTCACCACATTTACCTACAATAAGGGTTTGAATAATTGAAAAATCATCGACAAAATAGAATAAAATTACAATATTTGGTTGAAGTATTCAAATAATTGAATCTGAGCGCTACTTTCTACTGGCAATACAAACTGAGCTCTTGTACAGGTACTTTCTGATCTGTTATGTTTTGATGAAATTGTGAATATATCTTTCTGATATGTTCACAAACTCATCTAATAATTTTGGACCATAGTTATCTACTGTACAATGATGTATCTCTGGTCGTTCGTATCGCTGATCCTTAGCATACTGATTAAAATCGATCGATTCTATTAATGCGATATTTTTTGTTCAAAACGTCTAGACTTTCCGTGAACCACAATGGATAATACGGCCCCTACGCGTACTAAACCCCGATCCCTAAAACTAGGAACTTTTAACGCCAACGGTATCCGTACCCAAAGGGATGAGATCGCCACGTTCCTCCGCGACCATCACTTGGATATCCTGTTAGTTCAAGAGACGTTCTTAAAACCCTGCTATCGTGACCCGAGAATTGCCAACTATAAAATAGTTCGCAACGACAGAGCACATTGCCATAAGGGTGGAACTCTCATTTATTACAAAAAGTCCCTACACTGCATTCCTATGGATGCCCCCCCCCTCTCCCGATTAGAAGTGTCAGTCTGCCGACTGGGCATGACGGGTCATCAACCCATCACACTAGTCTCAGCCTACCTTCCTCCCCAGACCGAATCCGAGGACTTTCAACTGTTCTCCAATGACCTCACCGCCCTGTTGAGCATGAGCGACTCCGTTATCATAGCGGGCGACCTCAATGCGAAACACCCCGCGTGGAATAGTTCCAGGGAATCGACCAGAGGGAGACACCTGTTCAACCTCTGCTCGACCCTGTCCTTCGACGTCATCGCCCCGATGTCGCCGACTCATTTCCCCCACACAGTGGATCACAGACCTGACGTACTCGACATTGCAATTCTGAAAAGGATCAACCTACGGTTGAATTCCATAGAGGCAATAAACGAGCTCACCTCTGACCACCGTCCGGTAGTCGTGCATCTGGCCCCCCGCACGGGTCTCCCAGATACCGACCAACCTCCGCTCACCAAAGTGGTAACAGACTGGAGGAGAGTAAGCGATTCGCTGAAATCCAACACATCCGCCCACTTGGACGCCATCCCCGACCATTTCGACTCTCTAGCGGACACAACGGCCGCGATCGACTCATTCACGGGTCACGTACAATCTGTCCTGAACGACTGTTCGAGGCGGGTTCCGGTAGGGGAAGACCCCCGCTGGAAGCTGCCGGACGATGTACGCGAACTGCTGAATGAGAAGAACGCGGCCGTTCGTGCCTACAGCAACTTTCCCTGCGACGCGAACAAAGCTCACATGCGCTATTTACAGCGAGCTGTAAAGACACGCATGTCGGAGCTACGTGACGCGGGCTGGGACAAGATGCTGAGCGAGTTGGAACCCACGCACTTAGCTTTCTGGGAACTCCAGAGGAAACTCAAGTCCCGAGAAATAGCCACCATGCCCCCCCTGACCCGGCCCGATGGCACCGTTGCTTTCGACGACATCGAAAAGGCCGAATGCCTCGCCGATAGTCTTGAGGCCCAATGCACACCCAGCTCTCTACCAGTAGACCAAGCACACCTCGATGAGGTGGACGCTGAAGTCGAACGTAGAACCTCTCTCCCGCCCGTCGAAGACCCTGATGATCCATTACCTCTCGTCACCCCGGACGAAGTTCACGAGATCATCAAGGGTCTGAAACCCCGAAAGGCCCCCGGAGCTGACGGCATCACCAATAAGGTGATCCAGATGCTACCCGCCCACCTGATCATGCTCTTGACCACCATCTTCAATGGAGCCTTGAGCAATAACATCTTCCCCCAAGCCTGGAAGCAAGCCACGGTCATTGGCTTTGAAAAACCAGGCAAACCCAAAACGGAGCCCGCGAGCTACCGGCCCATCAGTTTACTGGACAGCCTCGGAAAAATCTATGAGCGACTTATTTACAAGCGCCTCAGGGACTTCGCCGAGACTAAAGGCCTGATACCCAACGAGCAGTTCGGCTTCCGAACCCAGCACAGTTGCGTACAACAGGTACACCGGATCGTAGAGCATATAGGCGTTGGTCTCCAACGCAACTATGCGACCGGTGCAGTATTTTTCGACATAGCGAAAGCCTTCGACAAGGTCTGGCACAACGGCTTGATTTACAAGCTGTACAAACTCGGCGTGCCGGACCGACTCGTACTCATCTTACGAGATTTTCTGTCGAACCGCACCTTTCGCTATCGCATCGAAGGGGCTCTCTCATCCCCCCACCCGATTCGCGCCGGCGTCCCTCAGGGCGCCGTGCTATCCCCTCTCATCTTTACGCTGTTCACCAGCGATATCCCCAAGAGTGGTAAGGCGCAGTTGGCTCTGTTCGCAGACGACACGGCCATCTACCACTCTGGGCGTAGTTCCAAAGCGATAGCCAAATCCCTCCAGACCGCAGTCAACGTACTCGGTGCATGGTTTAGGAAATGGCGAATCGAACTAAATCCGGACAAGAGCCAGGCGGTTCTCTTTAAGAGACCGCAGCGCCGCCAAGACCCCCTCCCGGCCATCTCCATATTCGGCAAGCCGATCCCTTGGGAAAAGCAAGCCAAATACCTTGGAGTAATTCTAGATCAGCACCTCTCCTTCTCTGAGCATATCAGGAAGGCGCGCTCACGCGCCGCCTTCGCTCTCGGAAGGTTGCATTCTGTTCTGAACGCACGTAGCAAATTGTCACTCAAGTGCAAATTGCGTATTTACACGGCGTGCATAAGGCCCATCATGACGTATGCATGTGCAGTCTTTGCACACACGCACCCCCGACACATCCATAGGATGCAGACCCTCCAAAACCGTTTCCTCCGCCAAGCCACAGGCTCCCCGTGGTACGTTCGGAACGAGATCCTCCATCTCGATCTGAAAATGCCCACTATTGCTCAATTCATGAAACGCAACTCGAAGCGTTTCTTCGATAAAGCCGAGATACATCGCAATCCCTTGATTGTGAAGGCCGCTAGTTATGTCCCCAGTAGAATCAGTAGTATTCGCAGGCCGAAACATGTCCTCTCAGACCCAGACGACCCCATCACTGTTCTCCAAGAAAAGAATAGGGCCACCAGTACAGTACACAAAAACAAACGACGACCGTCCTACCGACCTCGCCGCCGAGGTCCTCGCGCCCCGCGAAGACTCCCGAGTAGCGATCAGACCCCCGACCGTCCCTTGCTCGTTGATGCGCCAGCCCGCGCCGCAGCTGAGCCAGTAGCTTTAAATTCCCCGTCTAATAATCATGAAAATAATACCTTGATCCAGCCTGTCCCTGATAGTACTAGCTGCCCCCCCCCCGCCAGCGACTCCCTGAGCCGAGGTTCGTACCCCACAGGGGGTGCCCTCAGTGCGCAGTCGTTTTAGGTTTAAGTAGGTTTACGCCCTGGCTGGAGGCTTTTAGATTCCTAAAAACCTTCACAGGAAAGTCCGGTTGAGCAGTCACGGCCTCTCAAGGTCAACTGCGAGATGCCAATTCCAAAAAAAAAAAAAAAAAAAAAAAAAAAAAAAAAAAAAAAAAAAAAAAAATCAAAACGTCTAGACGTAATAGGTGTGATTTTCCAAGTCGATATAAAATAAGAAAATTTAGTCATTTCTATTAAAGGTTATGTTTTTTTTTTTTTTTTGGGGTGGGAAATCATCAAATGACTTCTCCTGCTGAGTAGAGCAGGAGGGCGTGTCAGACTTTTACTGACTAAAACCCACCCGTGTTCCCTCAGTAGCCCGTATGCCAGGGGCCGTGGTATCTCTTTCGAACAAACCCGCACCCCTGGCAGGCAACGGCCCTTGCGGACCCCATCGGTGGTTGCTGACATTTTTGACGGCGCGCGTGTGGAACACGCGCCGTCCCGTCTACCACTTTTCGGCCGCAGAGGATAGGGAGAGCGGCTAACGCAATACCGACACTCCTCTTCCCCTGCGGCCCCACCGCGTCCGCCATCAAACGGTGGCGGCCCCGTCCAGGCCACGGAAGGGAAGAGCGCTGCTCAGAAGCACCGGCACCCCTCCTCTACCGCAGCCCGTAACCCTCAGCCGCGATGCCTCCCATTCGACATCGCGGCCCACCTCAGTTGCGGTGCACCTCACCGCAACCTACTTTTTGGCCGCTACGTCGTCGGCTTTGAGGCAAAAGCCCTGACGAGCGGCCCCACCTTTGGGTTCCTCTTGGCTTCACCGTGGCCGGCATCCACGGTTACTGAGCCCCCCCGCAACGACAATGCGGGAACCCACTTGGGGGGGATTAGAGGTTATGTTTAGGTTCAAAGAATGCGTTATGATTACGAGTGATATAAAATGGATAGTTAACTGTCCGTTCATCTGTTAACTATCCTTTCGTCAGTGTCAGCCAGGTGCTACTGAAATTTCTAATTTAACTTGATTGGTTATAGACCTAAAAAGTCAGCACTTGGTCATAATTATTATTAACCATTGGAAAATAATAATGACTTAGAATTTAATGATTATTAAGTTCATTCCCATTTCTTCCTATTGGGTGTCGTAGAAGGCGACTAAGGGACTCACTAGAGAATGGGCAGCAGCGTTCTCTATCCATTTTACCTCCATACTGCGATCGCCATCCCGCCTGCCAAGCGTGGCGATTATGGCAAAGCTCCCCACTATGACAAACACTAAAAATAAGTGGCGGAGCTAGTAGAATTGTAGATCACGATTGAAATATAATTTTGGGCAGGTCAAGATTGAATCTCCTAGTTTAAAAGAGAATTCCGTAGAATAAGTTAAATATCCATGAAAACAACAATAAAAAAGCTCCAAGCATGCGCCAATTTTTTTGGATGCAGATTCTTATCACTATATTGCAGTAGAGTAAATTATACTATGATAAAAAATAAATAATTAAAAACAATTCATATTTTTTGTTTATAAAATAAAAATACATTACGAATCAAACCAACCGAGATGCAAAAGTAGTCCAGAACCAGTCGAATCCCAAAAAATATAACTCGATCAAGTAATTACGATGGATCCAAAAAGTTGTTTATAATTTGTGGATCATTAGGGTTTTCACGAATCAGCTACCGGACGTTTTATTATTATTAATTTTTTCATCATGATCAGCCGCCGTTTTACCAACTTTGAGTGAGTTTTTTGCTGACTTAACTTCCTCGGTTTTTTAGTTATTTATTATATGATTTCTAAGAACGATTCACCTTTGATATGATTCTATTTTGTGCAATGAACTTGAAAATATTTTTGTGTAATTATCTATTCTTGGAAACCAGAAGCGGAACATATTTAAAAAGACAAATCACAAAATAACCTAAAAAGTTGTGTTTCTTACAAATTATTTTTAATTCTATGCGAGCACATAGGTAAATGATAAGTACATTAGAATTATATAAGATCCCCTAATCAGACTTTATCGTCCCTAGACTACGTCCGTTACATCCAGAAACCAAGCTGAAAGCAGACCATTGATAGCGCGCTATGCCTTTTTTTATACACTGCCACCCAGACCAAGTTGGTTGGAAGGAGGAATATCTAAGATTATTTTATTTTTTTGTTCCATTTTGGATAGGTACCTACCACGTTTCCTGTTGTGATTATAAATTTTTCTTCTTCTTAACGTATCGATAGCAAAAAGTTCTAACATCTTTGGGCCAAAATTCAGCTGCGTGTACTCCGCTTACTTGTATCATCAAATGCACAGGTTTTTTTTTTGAGGGTTGGAAATCATCAAATAACTTCTCCCGCTCTGGGTGAAGCAGGAGGGCGTGTCAGACTTTTACTTACTAAAACCCAACAATGTTCCCTCAGTAGCCTGTGTGCCAGGGGTCACGGTATCTCTTTCGAACAACCCGCACCCCTGGCAGGCATCGGCCCTTGCGGCCCAATCAGTTTGTGCTGACATCTCTTTGAGGCGCGCGTGAAACACAACGCGCCGTCGACCCGGGCTTGGTCCTTACCGGACAGCGAGCTACCCATTACTCGCCGTCCGCAAGCCCACGCCTACGGTGGCCGGGAATCAGCCTGGGTTGCCCGACGCCTAGGGCGTTTCCTACAGAGGCTAGGGCCGTGAGGGCGCATATACTATCTTTCCCTCACGTGCGCCGCCTCCCTCTTTGCGAGCATCACTGCTTCGCAGAAGGAAGCGACAGCTACCCATGCACTCTCGCTCCGCTCCATGGCCTGAACCAGGGTCGGCCGCAACAGATCGCCGCCGTCGATCGCCTCCACAAGTACACGGCGGTGCTCCGCCCAAGCCGGGCAGACCTCCATTGTCCTCAGGGCGATCTTCGCAATAGAAACACCCGGGCGTTTCCATCTCAGATGGTTCGAGAAAAATGTATACAGGTATACAGCTACACAGTGGTTATCCATACTCCAGCGCAGAGAGCAAAGAGCGCTGACCACATTGTTCTCATTTCTTGATTCTCCCTCTTCCCCTATTTATCTAGCTCCCCACTTTCAGTACATTTGCGCAAACCACAATAGAAATTTACACTCATCCCATAATCGTCTTCTTCAACCACTCACCGCACAGACTTCATTCACTCTTCTTTCTTCGTCCAGTCTTTCTCTCTGTGGAATGCGCTCCCCCAAGAAATGAACCAACCGTTTGTCCTTCAAAATTAAATTTCGCGAGTACATTCGCAAAAAGTTGGCAGTGTCATTACAACGATAATGTTTTCTCATTGTTTTACTTATTTGTTTTTAGTTAATTCGTTTATTTATGTATATATATTTGTGCTTATATTTATATATAGTTAGGTATATATATTATATATATAGTTTAAATAGTTTTATGCACTTCATTTCTTCTAATTTATTGCACCTACCACTGTTTGTCTCTGCATCACCCAAAGGTCGACTGGTAGAAAATGCCTATGGCATTAGGTCCGCCTCTGTACATGTGTGTGCATAAAGTATGAAATAAATAAATAAATATAATTTGGACTAGCTAGACCCACGCACCTTAGAAAACTTTTTAAGTTCTTCAGCGTCTGGAGCACTGAGACGAAATTGTGTATTGGGTGACGTGTGTCAGCCTGTAGCTACGCTATTTCGATGCGGCTGGCTATGGTATTATGTTCACTGGCGGAAGTCTACTTGAATCCCAAATTGAAGGTACAGATACAGATCTGTTGGTTATTGCCCGCCAAAAAAAAAAAAAAAGATTTCATGTATCACTCTTCCGTGTAGTGCCGGACGTAAAAGAATAGTACCATTCCATTTCTTCCCGTGGGTGTCGTAGGAAGCGATGCAGGGACTTACTAGAGAATGGGCAGCAGCGTTCTCTATGTATTTTACCACCATACTACGATCGCCAACCCGCCTGCCAAGCGTGGCGATTATGGCAAAACCTTCCTTTTGGGGGAGGCTTATATCCAGCAGTGGACGTCTTTCGGCTGAAATGATGATGACCCTTCAAAAATCCTGTATACTAATTATCATAATGTATACTTAACTTTTTGTCTCATTTTTTCCCTAAACTAATTGCTAATCACACTTAGGCGAGACAATAAGCAATCTACATTCAAGAACTGCGTAGGATGATGCTCATTAGTTTATCAGTCTACTGCTGAGAGGGACCGGTGCAGATAAATTGGTACAATCAAATTACTGAGCTTGACACATTGGGCTGGATTTATTGATAGCAGTAGTTCCTTGAGCATCATTATTTTCACGATAGCTAAAAATAAATACTATGAAAATACACTACCATACCAAAATATAGTACAATGAAATTTTTTATGTGTATGCAATGGATAATATGCAATTTGCTACAAAAATATAAATAAGATTGCTATTATTAACACATAAGATCATTCAGATTTGTGTGATGTAAATAGTAATCAAAGCGTTAAGTAACCAGTTAATGTTCAACAATGGCAATGGTGTCAGTTTTTAAAAATGATGTCTTACCTAATTACCAAATCACCAATAATAGCTACTATCATAACATATTTATTTTGTTACGCTCTCCAATTCAGTAACGAAAAAATCGATTTGAAAATCAAACAGCAGCAGATATAAAAGAAAATTTCGATGTAAACTTTATCCCGAATTTTTCAAACAATAATTAACAACAGATAATACCTATCACCACCCTTACCACGTCTAATGACTCGAACTAATTGTGTACAATAAATCTAAGCTGTAAGCGCATTCGTTTCAACTTCAATATGTTAACATTTCGCGAGGCACAACGTGCGAACGACCATAGCTCATACGATGCTATCATTTATCATAACTTCACTGCCTATAGGGTGCGCATGCGCAAGAAAGTGAAGGACTAAATAAAAATTTGTTTCTTGTTGAAATAAGATTCAACATTGTTTTATAATTTTAATTTTTTTATGCATTTACTCGCATTCAAAATCATACCAAATCAAAAGTGATTAATTTAAATTAAACCAAGAGTCAGCAGTTTTTAAACTCAAAATTACTTAAAACAATCCCCCAAAACGCCCGCCATTCAACACTTCTTAGTGCTTTAACTGGGAAGAATCACACATGGGAAGTCGTAACAAGGTATTTCGGATTACCCTGGGTCGTGGAAATCAGAGAAGCAGTCGCTCCATGTAAAATACTGAGATTGAAAAACAATCCCACCTTAGTTGGGAAAAGGCTACTGTTTTATTTATTACACTATGTTACTCCTGTCTTCTCCATTTCTAGTCTAACTACCAACTTTCTGGGAAAACCGGCTTTAGGACCGTAATCCTCTTCATATGTATTTTGCTGTAACCAACTAATATGCTATGGTCATTAGAAAATTCACCGGTTTGGTTAACAAGGTCCAAAATAAAATCCTTATTTTATCCCAGAACAAGTCTCCAACATGGCCCATCTATCTAAATTATGATACGCGAACCGATTTACATACGTTATTGAGTGTGAGTCGCTGACACACTGCCTGCCCTCCGTCGGCACAGCTTGAACATATTATTGATGTACCAGACCGTAAGTACAGGATGTGTGTTTGTTACCATGCTAGGTTTAATTTGTCGTAGTTATGTTGTGGTATATGGTAGGTGGGACTTGAGACACTCCCACCACTTGTATTCGTGTCGACATATACTTCAACTGCTCGACAAAGGCCTCATCTACAGATAATCCGATTTATGTCCAGCAGTTTACATGAGCTCGTAAGGCGCTTTACTTTGTCTAAATTATTTCATCACCACTACTCTTAAAACGGTGGAGGAAAATATCGTGAGGAAATCGACATGTGCTAGAACCAAAAATTCGAAGACATGTGACATCTACCAACCCGCACTGGGCCCGCGTGGTGGATTACCTCCTATTACCCCTCACAGAGAGGAGGGCTGACGACGAGATGACGATAATGATACAAAAGACATTGATTCGTATGGCACAGGACATAAACATAGCTAGAGTAACGGTAATGTATAATCGGGATAGGCTAGAAATATTCAAGAAATGATTGATGTGATATTTGAGTTTGTAAACCGAGACTAATTGAAGAACCTCTCCAATAATCAGCAGAATATCAGTCAATGTTTTAAGAGGCTCTTAAATTGGCACTCGAACCGAACTGTCGATCAAGGATACGATTCTAAATTTGTATAGATTTCTGGCCTTGATACTCTTGATTTGATAACATATTTTTAACAACTTCATCATCATCAGCCTATGATGTTCCCACTGCTGGGACACAGGCCTTCTCTCTGTGAGAGGGATTGGGCCGTAATCCACCACGCGGGCCCAGTGCGGGTTGGTAGATGTCACATGTCTTCGATTTTTTTGTACTAGGACATGCCGGTTTCCTCACGATGTTTTCCTTCACCGTTTTGAGAGCAGTGGTAATTAAATAATTTACATAAAGTAAAGTGCCTGTCTGGGTTCGAACTCACGACCTACAACTCGTAAGTCGCTGCAAAACAGAGCTGTTTGTTTATATCCGTTACAAAGCTCGGACATCAATCTTCCAAATTTCCCAAAATCCTGAATTCCTAAAACTAACACCCTGTAACAGTAGTAACGTATCTGCATAAGTACCGTTTGTAATTACGTTGCAGGAACTTTGTTATACTTACCTGAGCTTAGAAGTTCGCTTCATTTATTACGAGAAATGCTGAGAAACTTAGTTCGTAACTGTCGTTTGTATTTTCAGAATGCTTACGAATATTTGCTGTATTTTAAATCCTCTATGAGTAACGTGTAAATTGTGAAATGAAGCACAATTTTTAATTAATCAATTGTAATTTTATGCAAAATGGTTGTAAATAATGCTGAATGCCACTAGGTATTATCAACCAGCTAGACTTTGGGTAAATAAAAACTATTTAATAAAACTTAACATATATCCTTAGCATCCCCGAAGGGTTGGGTAGAGATGTACCTGTAGCACACTACGGAAATGTGTGGGGTAGAGATGTAAAAATTAAAAACCTTAACCAGAGTGGCACTACCAAGTTATTTTTTTAATTTATTAGCTTATTATCTGATGCAATGCCTGATTTGATAGCAAATATTAATAGTGTTTTCCAATTTTCATTGTATTGATTTTCCCTTAATATTTTTGTTTTTTTACATTTTTATATTTAATTATTATTTCGTAGAAGCGACTAGGTACTAAATGTATCCATTTGGTCAGTTAATTATATTAAAACTGTTAATCACATGTATAAAACATGTGCTCCATTAACTTGACACGTAATGCGTTCACGATTGTGTATAATTTGCTTCAATTAGAGCGCGTCGTGTGGTTCAAATGAGCCACCCTGTCCTTTGTTGTGGCCATTTGTGGCCACCGTGAGAGCATACTGGCTCATTCTGAAACAGACACCGAAGGAATCTGAAACATAACTTATATTTTTTGTAACTGATAGAAGTGGGAATAAACTTCTGCACGCAATCTTGGTTTTTAATTAAATTACTGTGTATCATTTGCAAGTCATCATCATCATAATTATCATTTCAGCCAAAAGACGTCCATTGCTGGACATAGGCCTCCCTCAAGCTCCGCCACTTCGACCCGGTTCTGTGCTTCCCGCATCCAGCGGACTCCTGCGACCTTCATAAGGTCATCGGTCCACCTTGTGGGAGGCCTTCCAACTTTACGTCTTCCAGTATGCGGTGGTGGCCGCCAGAACTTTCCAGAACTTTTCGGCTCCATCGGCCATCTGTTGTGCGAGCAATGTGCCCTGCCCACTGCCACTTAAGTTTGGCAATTCTTCGGGCTATGTCGGTTACCTTGCTTCTCCTGCGGATTTCTTCATTCCTGATTCGATCACGTAGGGAAACTCCAAGCATAGCCCTCTCCAACGCTATTTGGGTGACTTTAAGCCTTCATATTTGGCCCATTGTGAGCGACCACGTTTCAGTACCGTATGTCATTACTGGCAACACGCACTGGTCAAAGACTTTCGTATTGAGACACTGAGGTATATGAGACGAGAAGATATTGCGAAGCTTCCCGATTCCCGATTTTGCAAGTACTGCTGAATAACACGGTTTTTTTATTCAGTTTTGTACAAAGTGTTGCATAAATTATCATGTTGCGTGCAACTTTTTTAAAATATTTAGGTGAGCTTCGTGAACTTACTCGGTTTGTAAACAATATCCCATTTAGTAGAATTAAAATTCAAAACATTTTAATCAAAATAATTCAAAAGCCCCAACCACTTACCCTAATAAAAATATGAAATTTAAATACCATAAACCCATAACAAAGGCCCAATAAAACCTCACTAGAGACATCTATTAACGAAAAAAAACGGTCTAGACGCCATGTCACCCATTCAAACTTGTTCGAATCCAAATTCAAAATTCGAAATCGTATCGCGTCCTGACGTTTCCGCTACGTGCAGTTTCCGGCGCGCACGCGCACAACGAATCAGTAATCGCGCTTTTACATTCAGAAATGTTTTTTTTCTTTTTTTTTTCACTCCAACTATATGTATCCTGTGTTTTGATTGATGGCACGGAGATAGGCAAAGACCATTACCAGTCGAGCCTCATAGGGTCCCGTTGATAAATTGGTTGCTTGTATTCTCTGCGTGTGCGCACAGGGCATGTTCACAATTGGTTCCCCGATGTGGAGTTTTGTTGTTGAAATTTTAATGGGTGATTTTTGGGTTGTGTCGGAAGGTGTTAAAGATTATTGACTATAAATGTGTATTACGTTTTTAATAATGTCGTTTAGGTCGAAAAATAACTATAATAATCTTTCATTCGTTATTATACCCTTGTTTATATAATGATACCAAAGCACGTGTTTTCGAATGTCACTGTAATTCTTTTTGTGTTTTCAACAAGAACATTTTGCAATATTTTACCTAAGTGTAACTAACGAATCGTGATCTTAATACGCCGTCGAATATACATTGCAAAACTATACGTAAATCAGTTATTAATATTAAATTATTCAAATAGAACGCGATAGCCCGACGCTGACTTATGTCTCCGCTAGTTAATATGTATCACGTCCGTGATTGGTCGTTGACAGGTGACGTCATCGGCGTACGCGCCGGTGCGCTTGCAAACTTGAATTTTAGTTGCCTATTTAATTTTCATCGGGTATTTTCTTTATGGTTGATAGGATTTTCCGGTGATACCAGTATGCAATCCTTGATTCATTTAGAGTAATCCTTTTGGATTTTTAGCGTTTCTATTGTCAAATAAACTCGAATTCAGGAAATTACAAAAAATGCTATTTACATAAAGTAACACATGCTTGCTGCTTACCACAAAGCCACAATGAAATAGATAATTAACTTTTGTAGAAAAAAATATTTTGAAGGGATCAAATCAAATCAATTTTTTTATTTGTGCAACATAGGTAGTGAATGGTGTAAAGCCAAGACGCGTACATATATGTTTGCATGCGAAATAAAATATGGATTATGCGAGGGGTAAACATAAATTATTAAAATTTGGTAGGTATTTCGACTAGAAAATTATGGAGTTTGGAATTGTTCGATTGGAATAATTATAAGTCAATGCTTATAATTATAAAAATCAAAAAATTTGAAAATATTACAATGTTAATTAAGTCCTTCCTTAATCTGAAGTAAAACCCAAACGTTAAGTACTTACAACTAAACCTTTAAAAATAGACCAGACACTATAATACCACCCATAGTCTAATAACAATCAGACACAATAATCCACATAGACACACACACACACCTCCCACAAATATGGCGCTACCTTTACCAACGTAATACGAAGTCTAATTCTAATTCAAGTAATACTCCTGTTTAGTATGCCAGTCGCGAAGCGACCGCTGACGATACAGGTCGTATGATAAATACAGAACAATATGATGATCTATATACGAGGTGTACACGAGCGCAGGGATGTATATTGAATAGTTAAATAATGTCGTGCAGGGGGCATAGAGTAGGTAGGTTTGTAGGGTGTGTTTTGTGCCTACAGGCTTTTGAATTAGTGCGTGTGACTGATTGGAGTTGCTTTTACTTCTTCAGAATGCTCATAGGTTTTAAAATGATCGGTTTTAATATGAATTTGTCTGGGATAGTTTTAGAAATTATGCCCAGCATATATAATTCACTGGCAAGAAAAACGAATTGATAGATTTTGTTCCAATTTTTGGGAACAAAAGACATCATCGCAAGAAACAAAATGTTTTCATAAAATCATAAATTTCGTTAAATTTTTCACATTCCACAAAGGCTTTTGGTATATTACAGCAATATAAGGTTAGACGGTTTTAGAGAATCTCTAGGTCTGTAACCTTTCAGAGGCAAGTTACTGAGCAAGATTAGTTTGATTTTGTCTAGTCTCTTTTTACTTACTCTCTGTCAATAAATTCTAAAACTTATTTAAATGTTGTATCACAAGTTAGAGATACCTATCTTTATATACGGGATTTCCGGCGTCTGTTGACCGTCGGGCTTGTCGCTAATTTCCACGGAATCCTAATTCACGTGCCGTACTGGTCTTTGGCTCGAGGAACCCTAAATTATATTGTTTTGTATGCTTAGGCTGACTGGATTTGACTGATTTATTTTGAGTAAATTAGAATCATGTTGGATTTTTTTACTGCATGCCAACACTTTTTACAATGCAGCTACTTTTAAATATACATTAAAGCCGAAGTTATACAATTTTGGTGTGCCCTAAACAGTTTTGATATTTGACGACGAATTTTCAAAAAGCCATGATATTTCCTATCAGAAATAACGGTGAACTTCCAAAAACAGATCTTCTTTAATTTTTTCTCGTTTCAATGATAAAAACGTTTTTATTTTTCACGTTTTAGTTACCTACCCCACACCAATTCGAAATTTCATCATCCTTGGGGTCAAAACTTATGCGATAGCAAAATTCTAATTTTTTGAAGAGTTCCGTTGTCTGTCTCCGAAACGCATCATCAGATCTATATGAAATTTTTGTGGGACCATTTCGAAGTAAACCCCTTTCGAACAAAAAAATAATTTTGCAAATCCGTCATTATACGACGGAGTTATGCCCGAAGATACATAAAAAAAAACATGTCAAAATCAAAATCAAAATCAAAATATTTTTATTTCATATAAACCTGCATGGGCACTTATGAAACGTCAGAAGCTAGGTGCACGGTTCCAAATTGTTGTTTCCTATGGAGAAGAGCCGGCAAGAAACTCCACGGTTACTCTTTTAAAAATAATTGGCTTTAACAATATTTTCAAATTACAGAGATAAAATGCATGGGAGGACAGCGCAGGCCTGTCAATAAGTACCAGGTACTTAGACGAATTAGGAATAGAAAATCGTCTACAAATCTACAGTCAGTAAGGCCTACGACGTTCTCTCATTCACAATATGTAAAATAATCTACATAAATAAAATTAACCTAAATAAAATTGTTGTATAGTGTCAATTAATGACGAGAATATGTCAGCATTGTAAAAATAAAAAGAATAAAAAAGAACATTGTATTTGAGAGCAGTTAATAGACTTTCACATAGTTGTGCTGTTAATGAGGTACCAGGGAAGCCACATGTGCAGAAGGAATTAATGCCAAACTTCCCTGTCTTCAACGTAGTCTTTTATCTTATAATATGCTTTTTTGATAAGGACACGTTTGATGTGCGTTTTAAACTTTCCATCGCTAAGTTCTGTAACTGACTTTGGCAACTTGTTATAGAAGCGGATACTGTTTATTAGAAATGACTTGCTAGTTTTAGTCAGTCTAAATTTTGGAATCACAATTTCATCTTTACTACGTGTATTCAGATTATGGAAATCGCATCGTTTTTTGAAAAGGCCTAAGTTTTTGCGAACATACAAGATATTTTCTAGGACATAAAGAGAAGGCAGAGTTAGTATATCAATTTCGCTGAATTTGTTTCTAAGAGACTCGCGAGGCCCCATTTTATAGATTGCGCGGATTGCCCTCTTTTGTAAAATAAAAATTGAATCTACGTCAGCTGCCGATCCCCACAGCAGAACGCCATAAGACATAATACTGTGAAAATAAGCAAAGTAAACTAACCTAGCTGTGGCTACATCAGTCAACTGCCTTATTTTTCTTACTGCGTAAGCAGCTGAGCTTAATCTACTTGAAAGAGCTCTAATGTGAGCACCCCATTGCAATTTTGAATCTAAAGTAATTCCCAAAAATACAGTTTCCGAAATAGCATCCAGTTTCTTGCCATCAAGTTTTAAGTTTAGACCTACTTGGGGTACATTCGGTAACGAGAACTTAAGACATTTAGTTTTGTTCGCATTGAGTAAGAGATTATTAGCAGCAAACCATTTCGAAAGCACAGCTAGACTATTATTGACATGTAAGACATCCGTATCTTTTCTATCTATTCTAAAAATAAGAGAAGTGTCATCAGCGAATAAAATTATGTCCGAGAAGTTAGCCATCAGGTAAGGAAGGTCATTTATATAAACTAGAAATAAAAAAGGGCCAAGAATTGAACCTTGAGGCACGCCCATCTTAACTAGAGACCCCGAGGACGTCGCCCCATTAACGTTTACTTTTTGCTGCCTGTTTGATAAATAGGAAAGTACAAGATCAGCAGCTTGTCCACGAATTCCGTAGTGGTGTAATTTACAGATCAGTGTGTTGTGGTCAACGCAGTCAAACGCTTTTGAGAGGTCACAGAAAATGCCAATTGCGTCCTGGGAATTCTCCCAGGATTCCAAAATGTGACTGATGAGTTTTACTCCTGCGTCAGTCGTCGACCGACCTTTCGTGAAACCAAACTGTCGACTATGTAAAATTCCATTCAAGTTAAAGTGTGACAACATCTGGTCCAGCATGATTTTTTCATAAATTTTGCTCAATGCTGGAAGCACAGATATAGGTCTATAATTAGAGGGATCACTCTTACTACCCGATTTGAAAATTGGTACTACTTTACTGTGTTTCATTAAGTCGAATTGATAACCTCCTTCTTTTTGAAGTCGGTTATAAATGACTTTTACAGGTATCCGAAAATAGACCAAAACACTTTGACATGAAAAAAGAAATTATATATAATATTTTGAAACTAGATTTCAATGGCGGCTGATCCCTGAGAAGGAATTCCAAAATTAACTCAGATGTATAGATTTTCAAAAAATCTATATCAAACACTTGTGCAAAATATAAGAATAATTTAAGAAGAGAAGTACTAATGAGTCTATCTTCTACAAGTAAATGATGGACTCATCAGGACTAAGGACGAGCACTATCCGTGTCACCCAATGCAATCAAGTTAATAGTGATCTCATTACCTTAGTTGACAGGCAGCCGTGGATCGGTGATCCACATGAATATGCATCCACCGTCACACACTACTCACGACCACCTGACGCTTTCACCATTTACACCGATTTTTCTCCTTTCTCTAAATAGGGTAATACGACTGGCCGTTGGAAAGCTGACTGACAATGTGTAATAGTGTAGTGGTAGGAAAATAAATAATTGTATGAACTTAATCGGTGTTAGGTTAAATACAAGTGGCGTTATGATTTTTTTCATAGTGGTGGGAAAGGCTAAGCAAAACTAAGCAAAGTTGCGTTCATTTGTTGGCACAGTGGTAACGCCCCGATTTACGAGTTCTAGATCGTGGGTTCGAACCGAGACAGGCGCTTTACTTCGTGCGAATAATTTCAACACCATCTTGAAGAAACCAGCTCGAGATAACTAAAAATTCGAATACATGTGACATCAACCAACCCGCTGTGAGCCCGCGTAGATTGAATACAGCCTACTCTCTGTCAAAGAGAGGAGGCCTGCGATTATGCGTACAGTCACCAAAAAACTCTTCAATAAAACAAAGGAATGGTTTAATTAATTAAGTAGGTAATTAAAAGGTTGATTATTTCGTGATCTTAATACAAGAAAGTTATAATTGATAGTAAGGCAAATTAAGTTTCAAGTTGCGTTTTAACATAATGGATACTTATAGGATCAGAGAAAAAAAAACCGGCCAAGTGCGAGTCAGACTCGCGCACCGACGGTTCCGTACAAACTTATTATGTATTACTTAACTTATTAAATATTAAAAATATTTTTGTTATATGATGTAACTAAAGGTAAATTGCGGTTTACGATTTATGACGTTTTAAAAAAAAACTGCTTACTAGATTTCGTTAAAACCAATTTTCGGTGGAAGTTTACAAGGTAATGTACATCACGTATTTTTTTTATCATTCTCTTATTTTAGAAGCTACGGGGGGGGGGGGGGGGGCACAGAATAAAATGATATTAAAAACCTCAATATCATTTTTGAAGGTCTATTCATAGATACCCCACACGTATGGGTTCGATGAACATTTTTTTAGAGTTTCAGTTCTAAGTACCCCCAAAATTTATTGTTTTTTCTATTTTTCTGTGAAAATCTTAATGAGGTTCACAGAATACATCTACTAGCCAAGTTTCAACAGCATAGTTCTTATGGTTTCGGAGCAAAGTGGCTGACAGTGACATACGGACGGACAGACAGACATGACGGATCCATAAGGGTTCCGATTTTTGCCATTTGGCCCTAAAACACATGATTCTAGGTATAATGAATTACCTAGAATCATGTGTTTTAGGGCCAAATTTCTGTGAATTTGTGTCAAACGGACTTAAAGACAAAAAAATATAACAGAATTGAAATAGTCTCTTCGCACTATGATAACTCCTACAAAGAAGTAGGCAATTCTTTAAAGAACTGTGATAAATTCCTCTGTCACACATAAGTAGTATTGAAATAATGTGTTGAAGGTTTGCCAATGTTATTGTGAACGTAAACAACCGTGTGTGGTCTTGGCTATTTAATATGGTCGCCATCACTCCACCTGTCCAAAATCGCGACTAAGGGATATAGCTTGTAAGTTCGCTAAAAATAACTATCCAAATAAATATATTCGCTTACTATGTGTGTAGTGACTACATCTTAAGATGGCTGTAGTGATATAGTAGTTTCGTAGGAGGTTGTTGTTTATGTGAAAGCATGGTAAAATAAACAAGTTTAATATCGAAAGGAAAATTCTAGTGATTAAAATCGTCTAAAATCAAATTGATATCTCAGTGATAATCGATGTAAAAGTTAATAGTCTTTTTGACAGGTTGAGACTGAGATTAGAATGCAAATACGAGAGCTACCTTCTGAATATAATATAATACTGTATTTTGTTAAACTCATATAAACAGTTCATCGCTAAAACAACATGAACATCCAATCGTATTAGGAAAGACTGAAATATAGATTACCCGTTACTACATGAACAACTTAAGATGAAGAAAGCTACAGAAATAGAAAACCATTACAAAAGTGTAATAGACACTGAAACAGAGCTATTTAGATAAAATTAAAAGCTAAAAAATTTAAAACCAATATCCCAAAGTACTAGATTTAAAAACAGTCAAACTTCAGTTTCAAAGAAAACATTGCCCAGAAATTGTTATGACGTCAAACATTCAGACGAAGATGAAAACTCAACATCCATTTGAAATTCAGCGCACAGAGATCGTGAAGGTAGGTAAATAAGGCTGACTCACACCGAGCAACATTACCACCTTAAATATGTTAACACGATCTTAATCCAGACGATTTACTAGTCAATTATACAGCATAAAACGACTTTGTGATCCAAATCGGCTGCTTAGTATTACGGTTAGGTTCTGTCGTGTGTTCAATCTACAAGTTTAGTTTGTTAGTTGAGCGGTTGATTTGGATCGGGCGGTCTATTCTGAGAAACGTGTCATGGAGTCATAGTTTAAACAATGAGTGGCGCATAGAGTAGGTGGGGTTGTCAGGAGCAGAGGGGTGGTGTAGGTAGAAAGGGTCATTTTGGTCGGGAACCATTCTTTCTTTATAGGACGTGGTATGCGAACTTATTCAATATTAATTTTCAGTAACGAAAGGCTAGAAATGATATGAAAAAATACCCAAGTATTTATTTCTTTGTGCTATTAAATCAAGATTTTCTATTTAACATAAATCTCCATAGGCGCTTATGAAACGTCAGAAGGAAACAATCAACTAGAATCATGTACCTAACCACCATGGTTCCAGTTGATCGTTTCCTATGGAGAAGAACCGACAGCAAAAAACTCCACGACAAATCTTTTAAAAATATTAGCTTTTACGGACGACCGACATCTCGACTCCAGTTCTTGGACACCACCTTGTCAAAACATTACTCCATCAGTCATCACTGCGTCAGGTGTGCTACTCAACTCCATTTGAGCTTTAAAATATGCTTTCCGATATCGAAGATCTACTAAGGATTTGCGGTAGTTTCATCTGATCAAAATCCAGAACAATAAATGACCTTCAGGCAATAAAATACGAATGAGAACATAATAACAAACCTCAGCAAATCATACAATATGAAATGAAAAACGTTAAAGTAACCTCCGTAAATTGCCTCTCAGAGGCAACTGCCACAAGTCTACAAAACTAACACTTCACTCACAACACACAACTAAATGATCTATAATTGTATTATGGATCATCTGTACGATGCGCGTGGGCGCCATTGGGACGTGAGCGCGCATTCGTATCGATTGTAATCGATTCCTATCGTGAAATTAGTATAGTGTCGCTCGATGACGCAATGTAATGGTCGTCTTCTTTTAGATGTGGTTCTAAAAGTGCTTGTAATTAACTGTTTTGAAATAATTAATAATACAGGCTTTTATTGTCTCACAGCAGAACGAAACCCACTTCTCATGCAGAGAAGGTGAGGACATTGATCATCGCGCTTGCTCAAGACGAATTCAGAATGTTGTTAAATAAAACTCCAGGTTTACCTACGATGAATTTCCTTTACAGATGTCAGTAATGTCCAAGATATACTCATATATACTAGAGATATACTGAGTCTGTACATTAGAATTGAAAAGTCATAATGGTACTAGCCCGGATTTTTATGCAAAGACTCGCATATGAGACGCGAGGCCTTAATCACTGGCCTATCACAACAGGTCCGAAATATTTGTGTCAATTTTCTTGACTATGAGAAGACTAAACAAAACTATTACTACTCCTTGTGCAAAAGTAGCAACCTGATCGTTGTTGCTATAGCATCACTTGGGTGTGGACTACGTAGGTAATGCTGGAGGATGGAAAGGTTACCAGCAAGCCGATGTACCTATTTTATTTTGTTTGAAAAAAAAAAAACAAGATTTCATTTCAGATTCTTAATGCGCAAGACCATAAGTATTGGGACGCTTGGTCTCTCGATTTTATTGACAAGGATATGTTCATATTTATGAAACTAGATACCCATGATACGTAAGGTTCTGTAAACACACAAACAACAGGGTGTAAAGTGCACACTGAGCCATTGAGAGTTCCATGTTTTGCATCACAACATTAGGCTAATAGACCATGATCGTCGACATACAAAGACGAGCAACGGTCTTCGATATTAAAAAGAGTATTATAGAACTCAAATAAAGCTAGGCAGGACGAGGCGCAGTGATGACAGGTGGAGAAAGGTTGTGACAGAGTGGCGTCCAAGAACTGGAAGACGAGGGGTCGGTCGGCTGGTGGCGAGATGGACGGACGACATTGTTGCCATAACGATAAAACGTGGATGAGACTGGCATAGGAGCGTAAGGATTGTCACTAGAAAAAGAGGCGTATGCCCAGCAGACGGTGAAGTCGCTCTGTCGATGATGATGTTAATATAATTCTATCATCAATATCAAAGAACGAAGACGGGTGACGTCTCGTTTTAAATCATTCGCCGATAACAAGACAAGCAATGAGCAAAATTATTTATCTCAAGTGTCTAAGAGATCGTGAGCAAATCTCTTGTCTTCACTAGCTCAAGACTATATCCGGAATCTAATAAGCGCTAATCTCAAACATAAACAAAACACGTCTAAGATTCTATTTACACATCACAATCAAAATTGACCACACGAAAGAGGTCACAACACTCAATCGTGATCATAAACGCGAAATTCGTGACGGTCTGTGTGCTAGAGGTCACACTGAATGTTATCACTCGGATAAATTAAGAATCGATTCCATGACGGTATCGATTTATTTATTGAATGAATATCGTTACGATGATCTAATTTTACGGCGGGCGTGACGAATGCTGGGTGTAGAGTTTGGGGGTTTTAGATATGGCTTTTGCTGTTCCTGGTTTTCCTTCTTCAAGAATAAATGACAAGCTTACTAGTTTGCACACCTGCTTCTAGCCAATATGACGTTGACAATTTTCAGATGTACATTTTACAACAAGTGCTAGTCATACTAACTTACGTAATTATGTAGTTATTACATATATCAACGTATGTGATTCATTTAATAATACAATTGGTTGTTGCTTATAAATAAAATATATTAATGAAAATTAAATGATTAATTAATAATATTAACAAATTATTATACATATCTTACAATTAGTTAAGAAATTATAATTTCGAATGTAATCGAAATGTTGTTATTACGTGTTTCTTCCTTGTTCTTCTTGTCAGAAAGGAATTCCCATGACATCAGGCTGTACGAAGAGACATGGCCAACTTAATCCAGGAAATCAAGGAAATTAACCAATTAACTTATTTTTTTTTTTTATAATCATAATTTCTTAGTAATGTGGGTGTACTAGGGGTAACCTACAACTCTGTGTGTGTAACATTAAGCCTTTTTTCTTGTACCGCAGAGTGCCTGACGCGAAAAGCAGGCGTGATGTTATGTTAAGATATGTCCTCCATCCGGAAACCACATCTACCACCTTCGTAACTCTATATTACCACAAAAGGAAGCTCAAGATATAGGTCATAGGAACAGCACGACGGGCACTTAAATCATTAGATATAATAATTATCATGAGCGTCAGATTATTTCCTTGACTGTTCGAACTCATCGTTTCACAGACATCAATGTGCGATGAATGCCAGAGCAAGGTGATTCCGAATTAATGTTTTGTGTTCATAAACGCTTGATTTAGTGGTGCCATTATAAAATAATGTTGTGTTTCTATTCGAATTGAATTAGTAACGTGAGTGAGGTGGCTTTCCAATCATGGCTTATTTTCACATTGCTTGTGCCTAGCTTTTAAAAGCTTTAGAAGACAACTATTGGATTATATTGTACACTCTCTTCTTTGCACTGCGTAGCTATTAAGCAAAAAATCCCTACTAGACTGTCCTTTAAAAGGATTAAAATCCACTTAACATTTTTTTTTTCTAGTGAAACTTCATTTATTTTCTAAAAATGAAACCTAGCTAGATCGATTTATCGCCCCCGAAACCCCCTGCATACTAAAAATAATTCCATGAAAATCTTTAGAGCAGTTTCCGAGATTCAGATCATATATACATATATACAAGAATTGCTCGATTAGAGGTATTAGATTTATAGTTAACTATGTTATTAATGGTTTTATGGCACATATACATCTTCTTCATTTACACACTTAAACATACATACAAATAGATACAAATAAATATAATTGAAGTGTCTGTTTGCAATGTCTAAATGACAGCATTTTACTAAATGCATAATTATGTAATATATACCGTACTTATAACAAAAACGCAATTTTTGAAAAAGTTGTCTATGTGTCTGTTTGTTCAGGGTAATATCGACCGATTATTATTAGATATTTTACGGGATTTACAATGAGAGAGTGGTGATGCTGATAAAGAAACAAAACCCTTCCTAATTACTTTTCTCACAAACCTCTTCATCTACCTAGTCTATTTTCATCCATGTTGTGGTCGATTCCCAGTCTTACCAGATGCAGCTGAATATCAGTATTTTACATGGAGCGATTACCTATCTGACCTCCACAACCAAGTTTCTGGGTAACACGATACCCATTGGTACTCACAAGTAATTCATCGAATATTACGTCAAACTGTTGTACGAATAGAAATTAAACTGCCATAGTTATCCGTAGCTGTGAAGATGGGTACCTGGGCGATAAAATTATTAATTTAACTGATATTATGGGTTCTTTATAAAATAAATAATAACGTTGTGTCTGTTCTTAGGAATTTATTGAATTATAACTTAGCGCGATCTTATTTTGTTAATAGGAGGATTGAGAAGTTTTGATCTTTGTAGCGAGCTCAATATAAGCTCAACAATGATTAAGTTACTTTTGGCTTTAAAATCAAGGCATTGTTTTTACTTACTTGAATTTCAGAAAATTTTCAGCAATTGAATGAAACTGTAGCTTGAATTTCCTTAATGTTCCGGGATCCGACCGGTTCACATGTGTATCGTTACAATAGAAAATTAATTGTGTCTATTAGCCGATCTTTAGTGAACTTTATTAAATTGTAACTAAGAGTAGTCGTTACAAATAGTAAGCTTTATCCTACTTTCGACTAATATCATAAATGTGAAATTTTGTTCCTCAATCACGCAATACCGGCTGAATGGATTTAGATGAAATTTATCACACAGATAGTATATAACCTGAATTAACACATTTTTTATCCCGGTATACGATCCCATGGGACAATTATCGAACTACACGCGAGTGAAGCCGCTGGCAAAAGCTAGTTCGAAATAATCGTTGAAGAGCGCATTTGTTTATGTTGTAACAGTAAAACTGTTTATTTAAGCATTTCTAATTTCAGTTTTACATATAATTATGTAAACCGTATGATCATGTTTGCAAGTATCCGCACTCGTTACTTTTAAAGTATCAAAACACACTCAGCGTTGTACAGGGCAGTATAGCGGAAGAGTCGGCCAATCGATGCTTTGGTAGTAAAAAATGAAATATAATAAATCAGTTTGGAGGTTATATCCGATGACCGGCGCGCGCCAGTTCACGACTGACGAGTTAGGTGTCGATCATGTTGATAGAATATAGAAAAAAACTAATTCTTCACCAGTTCTAGATGTAATAGTACCAAGAAATTCGTTTTATTGAAGAACAACCTCTAAAGAAACCCAATAAAAGCAAATCTTTTGAAGGTCGAAATATTTTCAGCTAAGTATGTCTTTCGTCAAACTTGCTCATTCTAAGAGGCGCTGTCCAACAACAGTGTTTACTTGTAATAATATGTTTTAAACATACTGACCGAAATCATAACCCTCCTTTTTGCTTCGCCGTAGTCGGGTAAAAACTAGATGAGATCTCAGAATTATAGAAAACTAGCTACGTCCCTCGGTTTAAAAAGAAAAACAACTGACTTCATAAACAATTCACTATTATAACAGTCACCGACTTCCTATAAATGTTTGTAAAGTGATATTCTCACGGTCAGTTGCTTTTTTTTGTATTTTTCACTTTTTGGTTATAATACTTACCAATTCGAAATTTCATCATCCTGGGGGTCAAAACCATGCATATTTATGCGATAGCAGCAATCGCGGTTGATTTGCTGTCATTTTTGAAGACTGTCTTCGAAACTCATCATCTGAGGGGCAATTCTACTAATTTTAAGAACGTTCACAGTCTGATCTCAGTGTCAATCTGTCAAAAAATCCTATACATTTTTGTCAAATTTTTGAAATTCGATTGTCGCCGAGATGACACTGCGAACGTTTTTAATTAGTAGAATTGGCCTTCTGATCTATACGAAATTAAAATGGGACCATTTCGGAAAAAAACGCCTTTCGAAAAAAAAAATTGCTAATCCGTCTTTATATGACAGCTATGCCAGAACAAACTTAAAATAAACATTTCAAATTGATAACCTCCTCCTTTTTGAAGTCGGTAAAAAATTATCCTAACTGTTATTCTAGGTAATGGTCTACCGATGTGCCGAATTTCATCCAATTTCGTCATCTCATTTCAATTAATTTGATAAGCTTGAGAGCAAAGTGGCATACGACCAGGGCTTTCAGAAAAGAATGTTTTTTTTTTTCATTCTTTTTTGAACGTGATTTCTCAGTAGATGGCTTATAGTTTTTGAACTTACTTTTAATGCTTGGATTTAGACTACAAACCTTCACAAAACAAAGATACCGAACGTAAGATGACTGAACAGAAAGACAAGTACCTAACTGTTAAATGCTGATCCTTCTGCTGTCCCACTTACCTCCTGGCTTTGTCGTGGCTATCCGTCGTGTATCGATCCATTTACTGGTATTTAATAATTATTTAAAAGATCATTAACATATTATTTATTGTTGGATCAAAGGTCGCGGAGGGCACGACGCCCGCCATCGAGATGTTAAGTGAAAGTTTTTGGTTTAAAACTTGTGGTTTACGGCAGTAGTATTGGTTGTCAATAACATATTTATCGTGCTGGTATATAATTAGTAGTATTGGTCATCATGTTTAAAAAAATATATGTTTAAAAAGTGTGTCATCAATATCGTTACAATAATATGCTGTCCAAAGACATAATCAGCCTATAATGTTCCCGCTGCTGGGACACAGGTCTTCTCTCTGAGAGAAGTTGTAATCCACCACATGGGCCCCGTGTGGGTCTGTTAGTGGTCACATGTCTTTTAATTTTTAGTTTTAGGACATGCCGGTTTCCTCCTGATGTTTTTCTTCACCGTTCTTCAGTCAATCAACTCAGCTTATCGCAGTCCACTGCTGGACATAGGCCTCTCCCAGGCTGCGCCGTAAAATTCTATCCTCCGCCTTCCGCATGCAGTCTGTCCCAGCCACCTTTTTAAAGTCGTCGTTCCATCAAGCTGGGGGTCGTCCCACACTACGTTTGACAATACGCGATCTCCACTCTAGGACTCGTCTGCTCCACCGTCCATCGGTCCTTAGACAAACATGGCCAGCCCACTGCCACTTCAGCTTGGTCACTCTACAAGCTATGTCAGTGACTCCGGTTCTTTTCCAGATATTTTCATTCCTGATTTTATCCTTCAAAGGAACTCCGACCATAGCCCGCTCCACAGCGCGTTGAGTGACCTTCAATTTGTGGACTAGCTCAACTGTCAGTGTCCACGTTTCGGCATCGTATCTCATCATAGGTAGGGCGCACTGGTTGAAGACCTTAGCCTTCAAGCATTGCGGAATAGGCGACGAAAAGACTTGACGTAGTTCCCAAATGTTGTACGTTGTTCAGTGGTGATAAAATAATGAACTCAAAGTAAAGCGTTTGGGTTTGAACCTACGACCTACAAACTGTAAGTCGCGGCAGTTACCACTGGGCCACCACCGCTCCAAAGGCAAGACACACATGGGTCAATAGGAGAAAAAATATGGATTTAGATGGACAAGTCAATTATTATCCAACACACTATCTCTGTCGGTAGGTGATCCCTTTGGCGGGGTTCTTGGATTGCAATTTGAATTTATTTCGATACAAAAACGAATTCCACATTAGCCAACATCTCAACTTGAAGTGCATATGCATCCAAATATCCGATCTCTGGTGCGAACAGAGCGGCGTTTAAAATAAACGATCTGTAATTTCCTTAAGGTCCTAAAACCACCCAAATACCGTCCATTCTCCGAAAGCCCAGTGACATCACTCCCTAATCTCCGGAAATAACAAGCCGTCATTAATTGCTCCCACACTTGACGAGCACAAACAAGCGATAACTCTTTGAGCCCACAATCGTATCGAGTGGTCTTAAGATATCTTAAGCCGTCTCGAGACCGTTTTATGAAGATCTTAAGACTATTTTTCGGAAATGAAGCGTGCAGTCCAGTTGGTCGAGGGCTCTTGATGATGCGTTGGTCAAATAGAATGTGGTATGGTCGTGGGTCAATATGGTTTTGAATTCAGGCGAGAAGCGCAGAATTGATGGATGCGGCGTTTTTTTTTTAAATAAGACTACGTGAACAACGACGTGTTCTACACCAAGTCGTTCACGTAGTTTTAATGTCACGTTACATAGAACTGGTTGATTAACTGATCTAAAGTGGAGAAAAACACTGTTTAATTTTATTTTTTATCAAATTCCAAAGTAAATTATTTAATGGTGGAAAAATAATATAGCTGAAGAGTTTTTTTCGACGCGCTAATGTCTGGCAATACTAGTCAGATTTGAAAAACTATTTTTGCGTTTGAAACTGTAATTTTCGAGGAAGACTGACAACCATCTTTTGACAGGGTATCGTATTACAGTAACTGGGCTACAGAGGTCAGATAGGCAGTCGGTCCATGTAAGAAACTGGTATTGAGCTGCATCCGGTTAAACTACAAGCCAACCCCGAGGTAACATATGCGCCCTCACGGCCCTAGCCTCTGCAGAAGACGCCATGGGCATCGGGAATCCCAGGCTGATTCCTAGTCACCGTAGGCGTGGGCTTGCGGACGGCGAGTAATGGGTAGCTCGCTGTCCGGTAAGGATCAAGCCTGGGTCGACGGCGCGTTGTGTTTCACGCGCACCTCAAAGAGATGTCAGCACAAACTGATGGGGCCCGCAAGGGCCGATGCCTGCCAGGCTACTGAGGGAACACTGGTGGGTTTTAGTCAGTAAAAGTCTGACACGGCTGCTCTACCGAGAGCGGGAGAAGTTATTTGATGATTTCCCACACAAAAAAAACCTAATTAATATAATAATAATCGCCACGCTTGGCAGGCGGGTTGGCGATCGCAGTATGGTGGTAAAATGCATAGAGAACGCTGCTGCCTATTCTCTGGTAAGCCCCTTAGTCGCCTTCTACGACACCCACTGGAAGAAATGAGATGGTGCTATTCTTTTACGTCCGGCACCACACGGACGCAAAAAGTGCTTTTAACTATACAGACAGCTGTGCTGGTGCGGAGTGTGTTCCGGCACTTCTTTTTTTCGAGGTCTTTGGGGGATTTTGACGACACGGTTGGCGTAATGGCTGAGCGATCGACTGCTGCGCAGCGTGTCGCGGATTCGATCCCCGCACGGAACAAATATTTGTATGATCTGCAAGTAATTGTTCTGGGTCTGGGTGTTTGTGTTTGTGAGTTTCTATGTTTGTAAACGCACCCACGATACGAGAAGAAATTCCTAGTGTACCGCAACGTTTAAAAAAAAAATCTTATGCATTTCTAATGTTGTGTAAAATAACTATGTTCGGAAGTCTTTGGATCTTCTGTATTTTACCACCGACTTCATCATATACCTACCACTGCTTCTCACGTAAACGGCAGTGATAGGAAGTACGAACATCATCACGAGAAACAAAACGGATGAAATACGTGTTATCAAAAAACATAATTGGGAGTAGGCTAGGCAGATGATGATGAACTGCGTCAACATTTGATACACAAAATTGAAGTGCCAAACATTTGAGGAATTAATATTAATGCCGCATCCATGCATTACAAAATCATATAAAACACCCAAATAAATTCGTCACATGCGCGTGGGCACGTTGTTATCATAGAAAGCAGATTCAAGTGTACCGTGTAATACCGGAATTCTAACAATAAACATGGAATTACGTTCGCTAAGTCTGTCTGTTTGTCGACCAAGTTTATTTTGTCTAAGACCATTATTTGATCATGTTTGGCTTGATTTCTTCTAATAGGCCGGAATTCGACTGAAATTAGATAATGGTTGAAGTGGTTCAATTGTTTTTTTATTTTTTATTTAAATGAGATAAGTCTTGAAGCTGGGCATGCCCGAAAGATTTTGAGAATGGCACTCTCTACATCGGTCCACCTTGTCTTGACCGCCAGGCATCCCCTTGATGCAAGAAGCACAGAATCGGTCGAAGCGGCGATGCTTGAGGGTTGCTTGAGAGCTATGTCTGGCAGTGGATGTTTTTCTGCTCAAATGGTGCTGATGATGATGATGACTCTGTAGTGTTTTAGCCGATGGTTCTTATTAAGAATTTTGCGATTATCTCTTCATTAGCCAGTGTGAATGGTACGAAATTCCGAATTAAGAGATCCCCTCCCAGTCCTTTTATCGTCATCGCAAGCATGAAAAGCCTGTTGTTTCATACTAAGCAAAGCAAGCGAGTGAAAACACAATAACCATCTAACGAAAATTGGCGCCCGTAGATTTCACTAAACTTGCTCCACAAAATACGTGTTTTGAAAAAGCCTTACAAGTTATATGAAAAAAAATTGTTTGTCATTTAGATCTTCATTACATGCGCGAGGTTTCTATGAAGATGTTTTATTTACTTTTCAATGTCCGACTACATTATCAACGGCCATAATACAGAAACAATTTGTGCAAAAAAGCTAATTTTCAGATGTCTTTACTGAATTTGTTTCACATTTTTTTTTCATAAATACTACAAAATTTTAAGTATGTGTAAGTGTATTCAAAATTTTTAGAGGAAGATTTTTTGTAAAGCCATATTCACGTACGAGCGTTTGTACGAAAAATACGGATTGGCTGCTTCTAAGGAAACAAATCGATTTATTAAGGAAACTTGGAGTCTTTGTACATATCATTAGTAACTATGAGTTTTCTATTTACCCACCATACCAAGAAAATAAACTCATTATTCAAATGGTTAGTTATAATTTACATTAATGTTCAATTAATTATTCTAAATTAATATTAATTAATCACATTTCTTCGAACATTTTACCTACTAATCGTGATCTTCACGATAATTTTCAATTAGTATCAAATGGTATTCCCCGCAGGACGTTCCTAGAGTGGATTATGTTATGGCTGAAATTTTCCTCCACGTCCCTGTCATCTCCTTGCATAGATTACGATGAGGCGATGATTCTTGCGTAAGAAAACAGTTTCTCTGATACACAGGATTCGGGACAGCGCTCTCTCGATCTCTGAGAGGCCAGAATCTGAAATGCTGGGGAGATTCATTCATGTGACAAGATGACACTAAAACTCTGAAAATTGTTAGAACTTTTTTTTATTGACATGGATCATGGACATGAGTTATTTTATGATTTGATTTATTTTTAATTATGGACAATTTTTTTTTAATTTTAGTATTACCTAACATAGCTTTAGGACCATTGTAACTAACAATTATTGTAAAATAAGTCCGAAATAAATGAATTTACTTACAACGAATGCGTCAGAAGCGCTGAACTACTATACCCAGACGAACTATTGTCTGTTTTTAAGTAAAGTAGGTACTTACCGTACTTGTTGTGTGAAAATCGGTTGTCAAGGTATAAGGTGAGGCAAATTATCATCATCTGCCTAGCCGTTTTCCAACTATGTTGGGGTCAGTTTCTAGTCTAACCGGATGCAGCAGAATAGCAGTCATTTACATTGAGCGACTGTGAGCAAAATGTCGAGAAGACAGTTTTGATGTAGTCGTTTTGTGTGTGTGTATGTGTGTGGACGGTTATAATAGGGGATCACCAAAGATACGCTGGTTGGACTGTGTAAAAGAAAGGAGGTGACTGAAGAAATGAGGACTAATAGAGAAGTATGGAAGATAAACACCCACACCAAATAAATTGGAATAACGACATGAAAATTATGATGAGCTACTACCTAAACACATCTAAACGTACTTTGGAATCTTACTGGTTTAGGAAGGCCAATTACCGATAAAAATGATGATATCTGCTGACAGGTCTATGTCACCACAACACGAGCTAACCTAGTGTAGACCATGCCAACAAAGAGAAGTTCACCCCAACATTTTCCCACCCCACTTCTCGACAGTCGACAGCTATGAAAACATAATTTTCTCCACACTCCCAACTTCCTAACCACTTAACAATCTCGCACAAATACGCTTATAATATTCACATACATCAATATCCCACAATAATAAGTTTGCACCATAAATCGCACCGTAGGTCGAGGTCACAAGGCACAATTAATAAATTAAGGTGCGCGGTTTAGTCCGCTAACAGAGGAATATTCATAGCTGGCATAATGTATGATAAATGTAGCGAGAAATATGCATAGTCACAGACTTGAATAGTGGCCACAATGGCAGAGTGGTGCCTTAAGCGCGGGTAGACCACCATCCAAGAGTATGGGATACTGGCGTCGTTGTTTTTCAAAGTGAGTCCTTTTACGGTGTGCTTCATACAGGTTTGTCAGTGTTTCTAGGGCTAGAATCAGCAATTGCAATAATACGGTTAAACTTGAGAGCAGTGGTGGCCAAGTGGTAACGGCCGCGACTTACGAGTTGTAGGTCGTGAGTTCGAAACCAGACAGGCGCTTTACTTTGTGTAAATTATTTCATCACCACTGCTCTCAAAACGGTGAAGGAAAACATCGTGAGGAAACCGGCTTGTCCTAGAACCAAAAAATTCGAAGACATGTGACATCTACCAACCCGCACTGGGCCCGCGTGGTGGATTACGGCCCACTCCCTCTCACCGAGAGGACGCCTGTGTCCCAGCAGTGGGAACATTATAGGCTGATGATGATGGTTAAACTTGGCGCGATAATACAGGATTGAATTCGAACTTTTGCAGAAGCTTCTTGACGGGGGCTATGAACAATTGTACATTCTATAAGACCAAGGCTTTATTCTCCGTCACAGTGTCCTGCTACTTCTTAAAATTTGTTGCCATTGTGGTATATTTCAAGGTTTCTTAAACCGGTTAAACCTTATTTTCTCCTTTTTATGGTTAAATATGATCACTTTGTTATCCGTCTGTCACAGACGTTTTTTAACATTATTTAGGTAGGTAACTCTAAAAATCAGTCGATTATTTTATTTACTATCTGTTCAAAAATACGATCTGCATACCATCGACATTCATCCCTTCCTACCCACGAGTTAAAAATACATCAGTAAATCATCTCCCAGCTGCGCACCTACACCCAAGCTCGCGATGCGCCCAACGGCGGTCACTACACACTCATCGGGCCCATTGTCTAACATTTTTATAAGCGGCCGAACAATGAGAGATCATTCGACGAAGGCTTAGATACGCAGATACCTGGCCACAGCATCCCGTGGCCAGTTCGATGTCCGACTAGAGTATTTCGCTTTCTAGCTTCCGGAATGGGATCAGTGGGGTTCGAATGCTTATTGATGAATTAATGCGGGAGGAGGTGTGATTGGTGGAATTCGTCTTTTGTTTTCGATATCTGTGTTTGCGTGTAACGGTGGTGGAATGCCGGAGATGTGTTGCTTGGGAGCTTTTCTCACATAATTTTGCTTAGGTAGGTACAATAAACTCATAATCTGCATGATAACAATACAAAAGTGTAGGTGCCTGTATTTTATTACTGTCTGACATTACTGTATAACATCGAACAACTTCCATAGCCTCTAATCAGCCTATAATGTTCCCACTACGCGGACACAGGCATTCTTCCTTCGAGAGGGAGTGGGCTTTAATCTACCACGCGGGTTGGCCCGTTTTCTCACGATGTTTTCCTTTACCGGTTTAAGGGCAATGGTGATGAAATTATTTACCCAAAGTAAAGATTCAAACCCACGACCGAAACTCGTAGGTCGGGGCCGTTGCCACTGGGCCACCACTGTTCTTTTTGACAAATTTCCATACTTCAAGCAAATTTTCTATTTTTGATGCTTTGATAGCTATTATATACTAAAATCGTACCAAAATTATCTGGCATAGGGATTCTACTTTTATCACACTAGGTTTAAATCTATGGGCTAGCAACTGCCAGTGGTGCGGGTTTGTTTGAAACAGATACCACAGCCCCTGGCATACGGGCTACTGAAGGAACACGGGTGGGTTTTAGTCAGTAAAAGTCTGACACGCCCTCCTGCTCCACCTAGAGCGGGAGAAGTTATTTGATGATTACCCACCCAAAAAAAAAAAAAAAACAAAACTGATTACTTTCACATTAAAAGTTAATACGATGCTGAAATCAATGTACAGTAACAATTCTTGGTTTAACCTGCACTCCCGTTTATAGAAAGTGTGTTATAATCATAACACCTGGAGCTCGTGTTGTAAACAGACAGTTCGGGATTTAACGTAGAATATTTGGAATACTTTCAATTGACGCTCTTTCTTTCATACAACTTTAGAAAAAAATACAACAAATGCTCCAAAAGTCATGAAATTTTATGATGATGGGTATGGACCCACCCATCCTATCCACACCCCATACTCACCCATCCCATCACCATCCCATACTCACCCATCCCATCCTCATCCAATGCTCACCCATCCCATCTCCATCCCCATCCCATACTCACCCATCCCATCCCCATCCCATACTCACCCAGCCCATCACCATCCCATCCCCATCCCATACTCACCCATCCTATCCCCATCCCATCCCCATCTCATTTCATTCCCATCGCTTTTATCCCATTTCAGCAATAAAGCGCACACGGAAACAGATCCTTTCCCAACCCATACTCATATAAGGCACGTATAACGTAAACTGTGGTATTTCGAGCTCAGCGGAATATATTCAATGCTAACCATATTGTCGGTCGTTGCGTACTACATAAAACTGTTATGAGCGTTCGTTTAACTTTTACAGGCTCTGTTTTAGTGCTCGCGGGGTGAGTAGTTTTTAGGGGATACGGGACGAGTGCGAAACGATATGTGGTGTTAGATAGGAGTGGTATTTTAGAAGGTAATGCTGTGAGGAAAGTTTTGAGTATGAATTTGGATGACTATAAGTGTAGGGGAAGGCCAAAGACACAATGGATGAACTGTGTGAAAGATGAAAGTGACTAGAAAGGGCGTGATGACGATTAATAGGGAGGTTTGGAAGAAAAAGGCATGTTGTACCGACCAGAAACAAATTGGGCTAAGGGCAAGAGAGAAGGCATTGTTTCCATCGTTGGCAACCTGGATGAGGGCGACAGGAGCGTGGGATTTTGGCACAGGAAAAGAGTGGCCTATTTTTGAGGAGTGTAGAGTTCAAAATAGAACAAAAAAAAACACACCTCATGATTCGTTCGATGCCGCCGACAAGTTTGAAAGCCGATGAAGATTTTAATCTATGGCCAGTGTGAACACTAAACACTTTGTATTAATGTTGCGCTGTGGCAGTATTTTTTGGAAAGTATTTATAAATTCTGTTCCAACCCAATCTGTTGATGCCTATTTTAAAAATGTATGACATGCGTGCTTGCATAAAAACCACTTTAGTATTCAATAGGCTTAAATTGACAATTAGCCTTTTTGCTTATCCTATCTGTACAGACGTCACTACGCCTTTCAATGTTGGACAAATGTTATTTTTGTTACTTTCACCATTTAAACTAGCATTTTTTGTGTAACTAGAATTAAACTGTTTATTATCGAATTGACAGTTACTGAACAGTTCAATTTGACCTAATGTAAGTGGTCATTGAAGTGCGAACAATAACAATAATAAAATGATTATTTCGAGAGTCCAGCATTCACTGTGTGATTGACATTCGGTTAAGTACTTTCTGTGTTAAAGTGGCTATAGAATAATATGTTACTAATTCTGAAAGCTTTAAAAAATATTGAAGAATGAGATAGAACTCAATTATTTTATTTCTCCAATTAAATATAAACTGAACATTGTATTAGAATTAGAACTCAATAAACTTGATAACTGTATTGAAAATCTGAATTACAAATTCGCCAGACGTGTTCCCGTAATTAAAACAAGTAGTAGTCGCAATCTCATCTGAGCGTCAAATAATTTTAAAGAACTTGTCAAGAATACAGGAAATAGAGGTATTTTTGACAGATTGACACTGAGATCAGAAGTTTATTAACGTTCTTAAGTACAAGTTCATATTGATCATTCTTCTAGCCCTCATAATCAGCGTGTAATGTCCGACTGGGACAGAGGCCTCATCTTGATGAAAAGAGGCTCTTTTACCCCTATCCTGGTTGATTTATGGTTGGCGCAGTATGTCTTCTAAGCCGTTATATCAGTAGTCAAGCCCTATCCATCGATCGTTTCTCAACCACAGGTAACTATTTATCATTCTGTTATAGGGTTCATTAATACAGATTTCAGGTATGATAACATGCAATTAGACAGACGATAGCCCCTGTTCCAATCTCGTTGTTTGTCTAGAAAAGAAAGAAAGAAAAATTATTTATTGGACCTACCGCCGTCTACCGCCGAGTATACCGCATTCAGCGACACCAACCCGAGCGTGATGGTTCAAAGGGTATAAAGCGCGCCGAAAGACGTTTCCACTTCTAAAATATATTTTTGAAGTGTTTTGATCACATTATGTACGGACGTACTAACGCTCATAGCATTATATCTAAGTCACTTGTGTCATCAAATCGTGAGGTGTAAAAGTCCTTCAAACGTTGGTCCGGTTTACATAATATAGGATTATAAAATAGACAGAGGAGCCATTTCGCTAAGTTAATGCCATGAACGACTGCTTTTTAAGCTTTTAATATTTAAGTCGTAATTAGCAGGGTTACGACCACACTCGGTATCTGGGAGATAGCTTCTTCTTATAGCTGTATGGGGAGTAAATTTTCATAATAAGTACTTATGGTTTAGGCTTCTTATGACCGGTGTAGTTATAAGTTCTTAGGTTAAGAGGACCGGAAGTCATAGCCAAAGAGATCGCTTTTAGGAAAGTTCTGTATTAACTACGTTGCTATCGAATTAAATAGTACTACAATGTAGTTTTTATTGTAGTACATTTTGAACTTTAATTGGTCTCTATTTTTTTATCGCTATGTCGTTTTTTTTTCTTATTAAGGGACGGCTAAGTAATAACAGCCGAACAGGTCAATCAATAATGTTAAACAACGCTTGCCGCAGTTGGTCCGTGGATGGGTGACCAATGGTGATAAATGCCAAGATACTTCCGTGCCTCGGAAAGAACATTAAGCCGTTGGTCCCGGCTGTCATTAGTGGATCTTTGACAGTCGTTACGGGTCATGAGAAGCTCGAAATTGGAAGAAGCCAGTAACCGGATTGTGGAGGTCAGAGAGGCAGTCGCTCCAGGTAAAAAAAATGGTATTCAGCTGCATCCGATGGGACTGGTAGCCGACCCAAACATAGTTGGAAAAAGACTAGGTAGTATAGTCGAATTAATTATTGCGATACTTTCATTGAAAAATATGCAGTCATAACAATATTTGGATCAAGGTAATTAATTTCAAGGTCAATTTACAATCACGATGAAACATGCACTTAAAAATTATACAATATCAAAACCTCACTATTCCCTAGCCGCAGTACAGTTATAGTGAGTGTCCACTCATAGGCTCGCTGTTCGCGCAATATATCGCGCGTCGCGGGTCACATGCGCGACCTGCGCGCGCGCATCCCAACTCATTAGTATAGCCGGTGTCAGTTCGGAGCGGTAAAATGGTGTGTAGTGACGATGGGTAGCTTTTGTTACAAGCTTTCATTTATTTTGTGATCTAGTTAACTTTCAAAATTAAGTTGCTTTTTTGCAGGTTTGGTACAGGATTAAATGAACAACCAACTATAAGATAGTTACATAATAACTTATTATGGGCTGATTGATGACAATGACTTATGATAATAATGTCATAATTTTTGTGGTTAAGTCTGCAATTTTTTTTATTTTTATTTCTTACCAGCATTAAACCTCAGCACTAGCCGGTCCATTCAAAATCGACCACCTAATGTGTTTTTCGTTAGTAACTTTGTTTAACGTAATGCAAAAAAACCGAAGTTTTCCATCACTTTCTATGGGGCAAGATCATGGTCAAGAGTGTTGTGTTTCTCGCATCCAGCGGAATCCTGCAGCCATCACAATGTCATTAGTCTACTTCTTAGCAACCTTCTAACGTCTTCCATTATGCGGTCGTCACTTTAAAACCTTTCGACCCCATCGGCCATCTGTTCTGCGAGCAATGTATACTAGGGAATTAAAAAAAACAAATAAGTATTTTACTTCATTTAGTGAAATATTCATGCTTGTTTTATTACATGATTTTTGAGTCACCAAGATACAGAGTGCGCCTAGTTTGGGACCCGCAGATTCTGTGCTGGTTTCTGTTAGTGAGAATACCATACCACGTTATTACTCCTACTTAATTGCATATTAAGAACCTTGTGTAAACTTAATCAATTATGTTGAATTTGCTTATCACGACCAAATGCAGAAAGCTCGATTCGAGAGCTTATTAATATTTCACCCATCCTGCACGCAGCGCCATTTTACTCCCAGTAATTGCTACGTTAGCTTTTACTTTAAAACCAGCAGTAAATAAGCTAGCCATTGTATTTATGTGTTATGTAATTTGAACCCGACGAGAGGATGTGTAATACATGAAGCGAGCAAAGTGCGCTATGTAGTGTACACACTGCCCGGGCAATGTTCGAAATGATCGCTTGCCTTATGGTGGTCCAGGCTTCGCAGCTTTGTTTTATGAATGTTAATTAGATATAAATTGTGTTGTCTAAGCTTATATTTTAATAGTAGGTTATTTTGAACGGGTTAGTGGAAAAGGAAGTTGGGGTTTTTATTGACAACGTCTTTTACTCTCTTTGCATCTTGAGCTATATAATGTGTAGATAGAAAAAAATATTAATGGACTTTGAAGTAGTCATTTATAAAGGTGTGTTCAATCACTTGTTAAATAATTAGAATTCATATCGTATGCTTTTCTAATAAGTTAGTAAATGTTTCATCTTCACCACCACTGTCTAGCCTTTTTCCCAACTTTGTTAGGGTCGGTTTCCTGTCAAACCGGATGCAGCTGAATACCAGTATTTTAGATGGAGCGACTGCCTATCTAAGCTCCACAACCCAATTACGCACGGAGGGATTTTGGTATGTAAAGATGGTTACCCATCCACGTACCACCCCGGAAATTGTAGCTTAATAGGATCGATACCTGACCCGTGTGGCTAGTATTACGTAGCCACAAGCCATTTCTGTAAATAGATCTTTTAAGAGACTTTTATAAATATATATATATAAGGTATCTTAAGGTCCGATGTCCGTAAAATAACTAAATTGCGTTTCTGTAATAAAGTCATTTTATTGTTAACAAAAAGTTGTTTTCATAAAGTAGGTAAGAACTTACTGCTTTACAAAATATTAATTTACCTGTAATAAAGAAACAACATTCAAAGCTATTATATTCACGAATATCGTCTCCTTTACATCCTTGTGGTATTTTCTATTTCATAGGTTTTTCTTAACCTCACAATCCGAATGACATGCACCACATTGTCATTGTCGCACGTCAGTTCTCACTCGGTCACTCAAATTAGAGAAATGATAGGTATGTGTCATTTCCTTACATCCCCCCCCTTCGGGGAGAGAATTGTATCACAAAACCTCACTAAATGTTCTTTAAGCTGTCGTCTTCAAATGCGGGAGCTGGGACAAGTTTGGTGATGTGGAAGAGATTTGATTCTGATTTTCTATGTCCTGTATTTATTCTGTATATTGAGTTGGAAAGTTTCTCTATTATTTCATAAGGTCCTATCTTCAACTCATCCAGTTTTCTTCTGTTTAATTTATTGCCATTTTCTGCATATACCATGTCTCCTACATTAAACTCATAATATTTTCTATTTCTATCAGATAGATTTTTATTGTAGTTGTGTGATTTTATACTGTTTTTCAGTGCCAATTTTCTATCTCTCAATAATTCATTTTCTGTTCTCTCTTCTTTTAGTTCTCTTGGTGTTAATGTAATATCTTTTCCTTGTAACAAGTACACAGGTGCGAATCCTGTAACAGTGTGTTCAGTTTCATTGTACTTTTCCACGCATTTATGTGCTATCGTTGTCCATGCTATTTTTTTATTTTCTTCATTTATTTTGCACCTTATTTTATTGACCAGGGTTTGGTTAAGTCTTTCATTCATTCCATTTGAAAAAGGTGCATTTACTGCTGTGAAAATAATTGGAATATTATTTTTTTCTAGGAAAATTTTAAAATCCTTTGAATTTATTCCTGGGTACTGATCTGTTAAGATCATACCAATATTATTATCTTCTGTGACATTTTTGATAAGTTTTATAAAGTCATTTGAATTCTGTGTTTTTGAATTGACAATGTATGCAAATCTGGTAAAATGATCCACTAAGAGGTGCATGTATTTCTTTGTTGATCTTGAGCCTCCGAATCCACCAATTGTATCAATGGACATTATTTCAAAAGGATGTGTGGCTGGTCCTAGATGAGACATTAGTCCAAATTTATCTTGCCCTCTTGATTTGTTCATAATGCAAATTTCACATCTTTTACATGTTTTCTTTATATTCTGTCTTAAATTCTTAGCCGTGTAATACGGTGTTATTTTATTTTGCATTTGTTTAATCCCAATGTGACAGTATTCTTTATGTATTTGTTTGATGAAACTTATACTGAAGTCTTCTGATAAGACAATTTTATTTTTATTCTTGATTTTCCTGTAGTATATGGAATGCTTTAATATTAATCTGTTTTTTTCTTTTTGTACATCTTCATTATTTTCTTGATCAACAATAATATCTTCCAGTTGTATCCAATTGACTACTTTTAATTGTTCCTCTTCATTTTCATGTGCTTCCAATACAGGATTCCTACTTAGACAGTCAGCTTCAAGATTATTTTTTCCTGGTGAATATTTTATCTCAAAGTCATATTGAGAAAGGTAATAGGTCAAGTCTCCGAGTTCTTCATCTGTTCTTGATTTAATGTTCATTTTTTCCAGTGGTTTATGATCAGAAAAAACTATAAATCGTTTACCTATGAGCCAGTGCTGCCAATATTTAACTGCTTCTTTGATTGCTAGACATTCTAAATAAATTGCTTTTTTCCTTTTCTGTACTTCATTTAGTTTCTTGGAAAAATATGCAACTGGTTTTTCTTTTGTGTTTTGTTGTCTCTGTTTCAATACTGCTCCTACGCCTAGTATACTTGCATCTGTGTAAATTAGTATAGGTAGGTCTGGGTCAAATATCTCTAAAATAGGTTCAGAACACAGCAGTTGTTTCATTTTTTCAAAGGACTTTTGACATTCTTCTGTCCAGATGAATTTTTGATTCTTTCTTAGTAAGTTGTGTAATGGATCCAATGTTATTGCAATATTTGGTATGTATTCGTTGTAGAAATTTATTTTTCCCAAGAACTGTCTCACATTTTTTTGATTTTGTGGTACTGGGAATTTTTTTATTGATATTAGATTATCTTTTATTGGGCGTACTGAATTATTATGAATAATATGCCCTAAATATTTCACTGTATCCGATGCGAATGTGCATTTAGAAAATTTCAGTCTAAAGCCTTCCTTCTTTATTGCTTCTAATAATTTTGTTAAATGGCTCATGTGTTCCGTAAAGGATTTTGAGAAAACCAATATATCATCTATGTAATTTACTGTAAATTCTGTAAGTTTGTGTTTTCTTATAATATTACTCAATATTCTTTGAAATATTGCTGGTGATGTTTTTAGTCCAAATGGTAAACAGGTCCACTGAAAATGGCTGTCTTGCGTTACAAAAGCTGTTTTTCTTCGGTCTTCGATTCGTAATGGTATAGACCAAAATGCGGAATTTAAATCCAGTGTAGAAAAATATTTGCAATTTCTTGTTTTTACCATCAGATCTTCAATAAGCGGAAAAGGTTGCGACTGTGGGATAATAAGTTTATTCAAATCGCGAAAGTCAATACAAAGTCTTGATCTTCTATTGTCTTCCTTTTTGTATGCCAACGTTACGGGAGCAGCAAATGGACTGTATGATTCCTCAATTAGATTTTTCTCCAATAATTTTGATACTTGACTCTCTATTTCTTTCTTATCCTCAATATTACATCTATAAGGTCTTTTACTGCAATATTTATCGACCATTAAATCAATTCTGGCTTCATAATCCCTGACTGTTCCAATATCATATTTGTCTTTTGCGAAGATGGATTTGTATTTTTCAATTAGTTCATTTATTTCTACTTCTTGTTTATATTCAAGCTGGTTTATTGTAATTTTATATTTTGTTTCATCAACGTCTTCGTTAAAGTTTACTGTAAACTTGTCACAGCTTATTGTTTTATCTCTCCCTCCATCCATTTCAGCATTTCTATTTATTTCTTGTGTTTTTTGTGTAATTTCTAGCTTTTCATTTTGGATCAATTTAAACTGTTTTATCATATCCAATCCAATTAAAAAGTCATAATCAAAATTGTTCTTGTTAATTACAAACACATTCACTTCTTCTTCTATTTCATAGATTTTTATTTTCAATTTTACTATTCCATTTGTTTTTTTCACACCATTAATCGTATTTAACTTCACAGTCTGTGCATTATTTATTTCTTCATCTCTTAACTTCAGCAATTTTGAATTAATTAATGAGATATTTGAACCGGAATCATATATTCCGTATGCATCAAACGTGTTATTTAATGTTAATTTGACTTTAATTAATGGTGGCACTACTAGTTTTTTTGATCCATATGATTTAATTCTGTTTCTACTTCTGAATTGTTAACAAAATTGATAACATTTTCTTTTTCTTTAATACCTTCATACGTTTTAAACCAGCATGAGTCTTCTGGGTGATATCTATTTCCTTTATTTAGTTTTCTACAAATCTTGCATGGTTCTTTAACCTCTTTTGTTTTCACTGCAGAATTTGTTATTTTCCTTTTATCAAAACTTTTTTTGTTAACTAAATGTTCCAAGCTTTTCACTTCATTAAAAAGATCTTTAGTCTCATTTATTTTCTTTCTATCAATTCTGTCTGTTATGAAACTAGGTAGACCTACTGCAATCAGATCAATTAGAGTACTTTTGTTTATTGTACTGTCCATTTCTAACAATATTTTCTCTTTTCTTATTGCATATTCTAATAGTGATCCTGTTTTGTATTTAAATTCTATTGCATATCTTATTGGTGTCCAACCTTTATTCTCATAAGTATCACAAAAATCTTCCTTCCATTGTTTCCATTCTGAACTAAGTGTAAGTCTTATTAGCATAGAACTGTACCAATTCAAACATGATTTATCCAAAAACAGTCTAAATATCTCAAATTTTTTTTCATCCTCAACTATTTCGAATCGAGCACATTCTTTTTCAAAAATGGCCATCCATTGAGTTACATTTGTGTTTTCACCGGTGAATTTTTCAATTACAAATTTGTCTGAGATTTTTTTAAAATTAGTCTGCTTCGGTAATTGTGGATTCATATTTGCAATTTTTTCTAGGATTCTTGACAGTGATTCTTCAGATATACCCTCATTTATTATAGGTTGTGTGACTCCAGTTGTACTTACAACTTCTTCCAGGAAATAATTCTTGAATTGCATATTTTCATCATCATCCATGTAAGTCTTTCTTAGTTCCTCTGATAAAGTTATCCATAAACACCTTTTATCGTGTCTTTTTTGTAATGTATTTTTTAATATTTTATAAGTCTCAGTTTCCATCAATTTTCCATGGTATTTTATTGGCTGCAGTTCTTGTGGTATAAGATAGATTTTACCTTCTTTTGTGGTTATTGAGGTTACTGTCAGCACATTGGTTTTTTGATCATCGAAACTTTTAATTGTAAACTCAAATTTTAGTTTATTCATTTTTGCAAGATATCCTTTGCAAAGAATGTTGTTTTATAAGGTATCTTAAGAGGCCTACGCACAATGAAATGTCCATACAAACGTAATACCTAAATCATTTGCAATTTGAGCATATTTCCATCATATTATGATGATATTCGGATTCAGACAGTATTTATCTAGGCTCGTAGGGGTTTTTTTTCCAAAATACTTACCTGAAATGAAGTTTAAGCGAATTGCATTTCGCACATTTTTACAGCGTAAATGACATGTTTTCTCACTGTTTTTTTGGTATTATAACCAACAATTTCCGTAATATTGTTGTCTCAGAAGCATAGCTCATATTATCAAGTTGCAAAATGTCGAAAAAAAAATTAAAATACAATAAGTTTTCATTCATCATTTTTGGTATTACGGAACACATCCAAATTCATCATAAATGGTCAGTAGCTAGTGGCGCTATCGCGTCAAGCCATTGTCAATGTGTGTGTGATCGTACTGCTCACTGTAGGTATGTATCCTAGACAGGTACTAACACTAGCGCAACGATAGCAATTTTCAGACGAAATATTGTCTCCGCCCGAATCCTAGTTGCGAGCTTCGGTCGTAGGATTCTTAAGGTCCGATGTCCGTAAAATAACTAAATTGCGTTTCTGTAATAAAGTCATTTTATTGTTAACAAAAAGTTGTTTTCATAAAGTAGGTAAGAACTTACTGCTTTACAAAATATTAATTTACCTGTAATAAAGAAACAACATTCAAAGCTATTATATTCACGAATATCGTCTCCTTTACATCCTTGTGGTATTTTCTATTTCATAGGTTTTTCTTAACCTCACAATCCGAATGACATGCACCACATTGTCATTGTCGCACGTCAGTTCTCACTCGGTCACTCAAATTAGAGAAATGATAGGTATGTGTCATTTCCTTACATATATTTTATTAAAATGTATCTAGATGGAGCCGGTATTTCCTAGTCAACTGATCCCACTTACTAAGATACTGAATATTATTCCTAGACATATCCTTATGTGTACCGTACTTAGTTGAAAAAAATATCACCTTTCAGTGAAACCGGATGCAATTTAATACCATGATTTTATATGGAGCGACTGCCTAACTGATCGCATAATCTTAACTGGGTAACAACACCCCTTGGTAACATTAGTTGTCAGACTTTTGGGCTTGTGCCTACCCGTAACCAAAAATCAGTAGTACCATAACTAATTCAACAAACTAGTTAACACATACAAGTTAAGTGAACACCGAACAAGGTGGCGAAATCAAGAAGATATCTTAAAATATCTGTGCATCGATGTTAAAGGGGTTATAAATGTTATGTAGAAACTAGTTTCTGCAGTATTTGTCAACTATATTTTTCCCTATTAGGACGGTTCGATGGTGAAGCAACGTGATTGTTGATTCTGATATCAATATTGTGATGTTAACGACTGTATACTTAACATCACGCCTTGTTACTCCCAAGGAAAGGGCAGAGGTGTACTCACAGTGCACACATATGGAGATGCCTATTGCCATCAACCAGGTACAAATCCAGACTCCAGGCTGGTGCTTAGAAATTCCAGATAGAAAAACCCAATAACACTTTGCCCGACCTGGGAATCGAACCAAGGAACTCCTACTCAGCAGTAGCGCTTTCGACCACTAGACCAACGACACACGACACATAAATTTTGCGATTATTGTTATTTGAATAACTGAACCCAGAAAGAGCAGCATCTTAATGTAATTTGCCAATATTCGTTCTGGGGTGCAGTGTGGTGTTATTTCGATTATATCTTGAAGACATGAGTATACCTACTGTATGTTCAGGTGTATCACCTTCTTATAGTTAGTATTCGCGTATCGTAGTATAAAGCCCATAATTCGTGCCGAACATGACAGGGGGCCAGCCCTGCACAGTGCACAGTTAGCCGCCATTTTACGGCATAACTCAATTACTGACAAATTGTAACCATTGTTAGTAATATTTATTCATCTGCACTTTAACTCTTGATATTTTAACGTTAATGGTGTGTTTACTGTCGATTGTATTTATAATAACGCTATTATTTTGATCAAACTTATGCCTATGATGTTATAAACTGTGTTATAATTAAATGGTGATTTTACAGTAGAATTCATCAACTTTAATGTCAGGTCTGATGATAATAAATTTGACTTGTGGCCATCTTGTCTCATTTGAGTGTCATCTATAGAGAGAGGCGACGAAATCGCGTTAAAAGCGTTTTGTTTTTTTTTTTTTTGACCTAAGGCATACTGTTGAGGACACGGTGGAGCACACGGTGGCGGTCTGCCCTGCTTGGGCGGAGCACCGCCGTGTCCTCGTGGAGGCGATCGGCGGCGGCGATCTCTCGCGTCCGGCCCTGGTCCAGGCCATGGTACGGAGCGAGAGGGCATGGGGAGCCGTCACCTCCTTCAGCGAAGCAGTGATGCTCGCGAAGAGGGAGGCGGCGCACGTGAGGGAGAGGCAGCATATGCGCCCTCGCGACCCTAGCCGCCGCAGGATACGGAGACGCCCTGGGCGTCGGGAATCCCAGGCCGATTTCCGGCCACCGTAGGCATGGGCTTGCGGACGGCGAGTAATGGGTAGCTCGCTGTCCGGTAAGGACCAAGCCCAAGACGACGGCGCGTTGTGTTCCACGCGCGCCTCAAAGAGATGTCAGCACAAAAAATGATGGTGCCCGCAAGGGCCGATGCCTGCCAGGGGTGCGGGTTTGTTCGAAAGAGACACCACAGCCCCTGGCATACGGGCTACTGAAGGAACACGGGTGGGTTTTAGTCAGTAAAAGTCTTACACGCCCTCCTGCTCCACCCAGAGCGGGAGAAGTTATTTGATGATATCCCACCCAAAAAAAAAAAGGCATACAGTTTATTATAGTGTTGAGAGTAATGTTTAAAAAAAACACCATTAATTTCGCCCATATTTTTTCTGAACTACCATCTATTCTACACACCCTGTAGGTGCAATCTATTACAACACTAGTGATGTCGCAACTCAATCGAAAACTATCGATACGCAGGTTTCACTAATTTACATCACAATACGATCGATAGCCGTGTGTCGAGAGCTGAACAAATGTTGTGTGTCCACCATTGTCTCGTGTTTGCTTTATTAGCGTTATATGAGGTTTGATATTTGAAGTTAAGGTTAAAGATGCTTGTTTAGTTACGGATTATGTTCTCAAGAGTGGTTGAGTATTAATTCGTAAAATTCTGAGAATATGTGAGTAGGTACCTCCAATATGAGATATTTTTGGGTAATGAGTCGTCTTGTCTGGCCATTATATAAAGTAAAAATAGTAGGTACCCTCTTTTGGACTTTGTCGTAGTTGGGTAAAGTAAAGGACATACGAAACGGTTTATTTTATTAACAAACTAGTTAGCTTTCATACTGGCGGTCGGTAATTATCTCACGGGAACGTACCATCGGGATAAAAGTATGCTACATGTTAATATAGTTTATAAACTAGGTCTCTGTTTGCCAATTTTCATTCAAATCCGTTAAGCTTAAATAACTCATATTTGTAGGTATTTAAGTTGTAGGTGTAGATATTGTACAACAAATTAAAAGCAAGGTCATACTCAATGATAAATTAGGAAAAAAAAACCTGTGAGCAATTCACTCTCAAAATTCCTATGTTAAAACTAAACAAGCATCTTAACATTCAAACAAACAAACTCATGTATGGTCCGCATATCTCTTAGTTCTACAGTAACGTAACATCGCGGAGAAATGCAAAGAAAGAGAAGTAATTATAATAATCACGATGACAAGTAGCCGAAGCAATAAATAATCTTTCTCTCATGCGTAACATTTTTTGACAAAAATATACAAAAGAACAATTTAACATGACAATAAGTGATAAAGAAATTAACTTAAACGCACACAGCACGCACTTCAATTATTTTAATTACGCGTAAAACAATTGACATCCACTAGACAGGTATTTTCAGAAATCCCAACCTCAGGACCCGAGCAACAGAACTAACTGCATCATGAAAGCTAAATTAATTTATCCTGTAAGATGCATTAAAATGAATTTATACAAAGTACTGGGAAATATTTGAAAACAGTAACTATGCAGTTTCTTGCCTATTCTTCGCTATGCAAACTGCTAATAAGAAGGGGCGCATAGAACCTTTTCTATATTATTGTAAAATTTCGACGTTTAAACGTACCCTTTAACGGCCTGCTTGAAGTAAATTATTTGAATTTGACATTTGATCCTCAAAAGTAATGGTGTTTGTTTGTTAGGTCTCCTCCATCTTGGCCATACTCCAAGTAGGAAAACTTATCCCTACACGCATTCAGTACCTTTTTCTTTTTAAATTGTCTATTTTTTATGCTCTTAGCTTTTAAGAATTTGTGTTGCCTCTCTACAACAATTTTGTGCACTGCTCTAACGGTGAAGTAAGAATTCTACCTTACTCTGACTGTTTTAGATATAGGCTCGGTATCTACTTATGGTGTATGACCAAAACATTACTAAGTTATATTATGAAGTTTCCCTTGATGTATAATATTAATATACCTACAACAAACGAGCCCGCACATTTTGTGAATATATTTTACCTATAGTGAATTTCATCATATTGTGCACACTTTACCTTTTGCGTCCTTTTATTTAGTGTGACAAGTAACACTGTTCAAGTGTTCATACTTGTTAAGTTGTGTTTAAAAGATTTTTATTACCTATTTTTAGTGTCGGCGAGTTTTGTCAGAGAAAGTATCATGGATCGAAACAATACAACTTGTTAATTTCTTTAGGAGTCAGGGTTGTCCAATTTGCATGTTTTAAAATATCATGATAAAATTGCTAAAGATTAAAATAGTTATGGAAATCATTAAAATGTTTCGACCAACTGAACCTATTGACAGCAATTTAAGTTCAACGAATTAATGTGCCTATATCTATCATTAACCCCCGACGCAAAAACGACGGGGTGTTATAAGTTTGACGTGTCTGTGTGTGTGTGTGTGTGTCTGTCTGAGGCAACGTAGCTCCCGAACGGATGAACCGATTTTGATTTAGTTTTTTTTGTTTGAAAGGTGTATTAGTCGGGAGTGTTCTTAGACATGTTTCATCAAAATCGGTTCAGCCGTTTGAAGATTATCAGCTCTTTTCTGGTTGAAAAACGGATTTTAGCCTCTGATCAACTCAAAATTTGGGATTCTATTACTTCAATGATATTAGACGAATAAAATAACCTTGAACTGATGCTGGAGCAACACCTGGAATTTCCAGGAAACCCAAGTTATTCACCAACAAACAGCAGAAGTATCGTGTTTGGGCTCATTGAAAAGGTCTCAATGAATAGATTATAGATAAATGGTGATTTAAGGGAGACAATAAGTTTAAAAAGCAAGAAATAAAAATTAAATTTAAAATTTAAAAAACCCCCGACCCAAACAAAAACTCCAAAAAGTAAAAAATAATATTTATAGGCCTTTTAATTTTAACGTAATATTTTGATCAGGGCATTGTCAAGTCGGGGGACGGTCAATGAAAACGCCAAACAGAGGCCTAGCCGTCCCCCGACTTGACAATGCCCTGATCAAAATATTACGTTAAAATTAAAAGGCCTATAAATATTATTTTTTACTTTTTTGAGTTTTTGTTTGGGTCGGGGGTTTTTTAAATTTTAATTATTTTTTTTTTAATATTTTGTGTTAACGTCACACCTATGATCATAAAATTGCTTATCCTCGATACGATTTCAATACTGGGGAACAAGTCAAGTGACAGATAATCTCAATTAAAAACAAAATTTGAACGCTGATTCTCAACGTCATCTTCGGCAACCTTGTTCCACCCACTGTTGAGTAAAGGCCTCCTGACTTTTATGCCATGCTTACCTGATCTGTACGAGTCTCCATGTTTTCCCTGCGATCTTCTAAAGTTCGCCGTGTAACGGCTAACTGTGGTTTTCATAAATAAGTTTACATTTTCTAATATTTTTCTCTTAAGGAATCGTCAACACTTCAACAGCGTTAATACAAATCCTTGAATTTATTTACAAACTAACCATAAACATGTTATTAAGGACATTTCAATACTATTTATATCTTCAAGAAAATCCTCATTTAAATATTTCGAAATACAATAAAGGCGTGACATCCCTAGCAACAGGTGTAGCATATCGACATCGACACGACACATCGTCGGTGATTTATCGACATTCGCTGACGTCATCAGAGATAAACTGCACTTGTGACTTCGCATGTTTCAATAATAACGCTTACGGTATTTTTATAGATGAAAGGTTCAAATTAAACGGAGCCATTGTTAGAAATTCACAAAAAAAAAAAAACATCGAAATCGTACATAAGCTTTTTGCCTACAATCTATACTAGTCATTACTAGTAATTAAATTGAAGAGTTTGTTTATTTGTTTGAACACGTTAATGCTCACTACGACTTGGATTTGAATGTAGTTTTTTACGAATTTGATAGCCCAGTACTTGAAAAAGGTTATAGGAGATTTGATATCTCGCTGCAGTCTTTAGGAGCCAAGCAAAAAGAAAAATGTCGGAAAGAAGTCTAGGCGAAAATGTAGCAAGAGCATGGGCAAGCGATGCGGTAGGTCCCAGAACAAGAAATTTCACGCGTACAAAGTCCCAGGCAGAAGCTAGTTCGAAAATATGTGATACTTTTTTTTTTGTAGTATACGAATAGATCGATTAAATTATAACGTACATTGACAGATGGAAACTAAGACGATCGACAGGTTTTATTTAAAAATTATTTCATGAAGAGTTTCGTTCCATTTGAGAAATGTCACTGTGTCAATGTAATGAGCTCTTGTGGTTTTTCATACGGAAATAATGTTACCTAATTTATTGAAGGTCTAGTGGTATTTTTTACTGGTTTTACATACTTTGGTCTTTGTTTACATAGTTCTTACTTTACATAAAACACATATTACGAGAAATATGTAATTTTGTAGAATATAAAATTATGCTATGTGTATACAGTTTCATAATTTTTTGTGTGTTTAAATCAGTATATATTCTCATACTTCTTATAAGCGTTTAGTAATCAGAATAGTTATGATTCCTTTGATGACGTAAATGGTAACTACTGGATTTTAAATTCAAGTAGAAATTCAGTAGCATATAATAACGAAAAAATAAGTAGTACGTAAAAAAGTATAGTGATGTCGATGTTGTCATTTTTCTCTTATCTATGTAATCATCTGTTAGACGAAAACTACGTACATCGATTTATACCTACTAATAATTTAAAGTCGTTTTTCGTGTCTGTTTGTGTGTTCTTCCAAACTACGCAAAGGATTTTGATGCGGTTTTCACTATCATTTAGATAATTAACGCGTAAGGCTTGTGGATATAATACATTAAAATTAAACTAACTCAAAACATAGCAATGTCCTCGTTTTCTCCAGTTGAAAACCGTGTGGAGCTGGGACGTCACTTGCCTTTAAAAATATTTTTAAGGAGATCCATATTCTAGGCTAGAGCTTAAAATACATTTTTATTGTTAAGTAAGAAAATTATGTTTTTTTTTTGTATGTTAAAATATTTCAAACTTGCACGTTTTATATTAGCTCTTATAGTTATTTATCATGTCCCTGATTTCAAAACATGTTTTAGTTTGTAATTGTAATCTATGAAACATTAAAAATAATAGAGCGCATCAGCTGCTTATCAGGTATTTGAGAAATAATATACACAAATGTTTCATGGGATGAGACTTGCCACCTGTACTAATTTGAAAAATAATAGTAACAGTTAAAGATAACCTACTGTCAATGCTTTATATTTTATAAAAGTTGGCAATTAATGTTACAATGCAACTGCACTTTTTATGACTATTATTAATCAATCGTAAATATTTTTCTCGTATTTTATGTTAAGGATGACCAAAAATACGCTTTCGTCATAGTTATTTTTAACAAGCCTGGATAATATTTACCAACAAAGATAAATATAAATAAATATTATCCAGGCTGTCAGTAATGTCAGTTTGACATTCTACAAAATATAAGTCAGATTGTCAAGCATTGTGTTTGCCTATAATTTACGTTTATGTAGCCAGATAACTATTGTGTCGACTACTGATTCAATCAACAGAAGATTAAAAAACCTACTCAATTATTAACCACTACAAAATTCAAAATAGTACATCATTATCAATATCTAATGGCTATTTAAATCAGAAAGATGCATCGATAGCAAAAAACATAAAAAAGAGTATCTCCCAAAATTAAAGAACTATAATCCGTTATTATATCACCCAAAACTCTTAATATTTTGACCAAAACGTATTCAAAATCGCCAAACAGTATCATAATTAATATGATTATAGTATGCAACCCAATTTATCAACACAGTTATTTGAATATTTTATAACTTAGTATTATGACATTAATAAATACTAAGAGCTATCAAAAATAGAGATGAGTCAGTGTAACTGACATCATAAAAATATCGATAAGTATCGGAACCTGACCTTTATAGTATGATAAATGCGGTCGAGTACAGAGGTCGGGGCGGGCCATTAGGTTTTAGATTCGATATTTAAATGTCCTTTTGTGTGAATTTTTTAGTGCTTCCGTGTTAAATGTTGAGAGCCTTGTTTATATGCATTTTATGTAAAGCAAAAGTGTGAACTTATGCTGCTGACGCAAATGTCGTTATTATTCGATTTTATTATTAACATTTATTGAACTTGGATCTTTTCGTGGACCGCACACTGCTTTGCAATATCATCTTATACACCGCTATAGTTATCAAGCTGAGCTAGCACGTGGCCAACCATAGATAGGTGCTTACTTTTTTAGAGTAAATTGGTGGATGAAAAATTTCCCACTTAGGTACTCTATAAATAACTTTGCTGTCAGACTTATCACCGACATTACTCTAAGTATACCTAAATGTAGATCAACATGCCACGATCCCCGCTACTTTCAAAGCCATACATTTAATCTCAAATCTATAAAACAATATCGATATCGGAGGGCGGTGCGCCCCGCCCTATACGAATAAATATTTAATTAAACTTATGAGAGCGCACGGATTTGTTTGCCTGGTCTCTTGTAACATTTTTTTATTGTTATACATTTTTTTTTAGTGTATGAAGCGGATGTTATGAATGAAAGGTTCACTTGTTGAGTCATGCAAATTGTATGAGTCGTCATCGTCACGAGGTGTTGTAATACTGGTATTACAAGCATATTTCGTGGTTTGCTGATTGACCTGATGAACTAGACAGATAGTTTATATGTATAATAGGTACTGTGCCTGCATATTCGTAATGGACTTAGCATAAAGCAGGGAAACATCTATTTTTTGTGTTTAATAGACATTTTTTAAATTATTTTTTATACTGTAAGCGTACTCTGAGGATAAAATGGAAAAAGTAGAACGATAAATAGACACAGTGGCAAGGAAATTGACATTCTGAAAGCTCCCGCAAAGTCAACGGTTATTTAAAAAAAAAATTGGTGTTCTGTAAATTTTGCCCTTTCTTTTAGAAAAGAGATTTTGTTTTTAATAACTATTTAAACAAAAATAAATATAATTCGGTGGAGCAGTTTATTAATATTATTTTCAGTCACCGAACGGCACCTGCATACAGTTTGTAGTGATGGGACATATGTATTGTTTGTTCAGGACATTACCGACATATTTGTTAAAGAAATGACTTAATCGACGGAACTTTATGCTTCTCTGAAGAAATAAAAGAGAATGGACTGGAAATTTTAGAAAGTGAGACTACACCACTTTCCCCGATTGTGAGAGAGAGATGACCAAATATTGAGATGGTTGTATCACATAACTTTTTGGGAATGTGTTCTAAGAGCCACAGAAACGCCTTGTTTAAACTGATTTAGAGTATAGATTAAATACAGCCTTCCAGTACTAGAAGGCTGTATTTAGTTTAGGGCAGTCCTAAACAAAATAAACCGTAACGTTACACCTTACACCTTAATTATCGCCTTAATATAACTTAATTACAGCCACAGAATTATGCGGATAATTCTCTATACGATCCGGTCCAAGCTTCGATTCCCATGGACCTATGGGGAGGTATATCCATAATTAATATCCGCCCACCATGGCCCATGGATATGTACCGAGTTGTAAGCTCTTTTTGAATGGAAAGGTGATTTATTTTATATTCTTATGGATTTTCGTGGGAGTGTGGGTTGTAGTGGCTTGAAATGTAGAACAGAACTTACTTAAAAACGACAATGGGTAAAAGTGGTCCAAACGATCTTCTTCGTTTTCATCGTGTCGACGGCACGACGGTGTATATATCTTATAACATCACATCATCTAACGGTTGAATTATTCATCAACAGCCTCTGTAACTGGTCGTCACATCGTTATCAACAGCCTCTGTAACTGGTCGTCACATCGTTATTCTCTGGGACGTTACCTAATCAACGAATTTCGATTTTGATACGTCCTCCCTCGTGTCTTCCTATGATCCCCGCTTTTGCTGAGTGTTGAAGATCACGTCTTCCTTCTCCTAAGGGTTGGGCAGAGGTGTATCAATAATTCATCCACATTTTGCCAGTTATGTTTACCAAGGAATAGGGGGCAGGCCTATTGCCATTAACCGGTCACAAATCCAACTTTTTTCTGGACCCAGAAATTAAACCTAGGACCTCATGCTCAGTAGTAGCGCCAGCAACCACTAGACCATCGAGGCAGTTCTTTCAATATCCTTTAAATACTGGTTGAAGCCTCTCTCTTAGCCAGTTTTGACTAAGAATAAACGTTGGTACGAACTGACTGTTTAGTGCTTACATGCATCTAATATTTTTTTCAATTCAACACCTATGCAAGTGTAAAATTCCCGTTAAATTAAATTAATTGTTAAATCCTTCATGAATAATAAATCAAAACTTTATTATTTTCACGTATTGCACACCTTAACTGCAAATATCATTATAACGAAACCTAAATTATTAATTGCTGGCGAAGTAATTGCAGTATTACTCGGAAATCTATTAGTGTAGGTTTTCAATTATGAGTCGAGAGGGTGGCCACCTCCCGTGCCGCCTACGTGTGTACCTATGTGGATTATTGGAATTAATTACAAGGATTCTTACTTCTATGAAATATTCTAACACAGTTATTGCTATAGTAGTATGTAACAATTCAGTCATCATCATTACAGCCGAAAGACGTCCACTGCTGGACATAGGTCTCCCCCTTGGGGGGTTTTGCCATAATCGCCACGCTTGGCAGGCGGGATGGCGATCGCAGTATGGTGGTAAAATGCATAGAGAACGCTGCTGCCCATTCTCTAGTAAGTCCCTTAGTCGCCTTCTACGACACCCACTGGAAGAAATGGGATGGTGCTATTCTTTTACGCCCTGCGACACATACGGGACAATTCAGTCATAGTTTATTATAATCATCATACTTTAAACCAAACCGTTTTACAGGTAAAGCGTCGAAAAAAGAAAACATACTTCAATGTTACGCCTGTAAACACGTAACAGTGGGTTCATCATCATCATCATCCATTTCAGCTGAAACACGTCCACTGCTGGACATAAGCCTCCCCCATGCACCGCCACTTCGACCGGTTCTGTGCTTCTCGCATGCAGCGGATTCCTACCGCCTTCACCCGGTCAACAGTGGGTAGGGCAAAGTTAATCCCTCGTATCAATCAATTTAGCTATATGGTGCGTACAAAATTGGGTTTACACAATAAATGGGTCCCAAAGCCTGATGAAGCGTCTGGCTGAAAACAGCACTTTGAAACACATTGACGAATTATAGCAAGCATGCATTGCTGCAAGACATATAAGTAGGTACAGTACAGTACATCTCTGCGACAGACAGACAAATAAGTAATCTCAGATTCCGTTTTTCTTTTCAGAACCCAAAAAAGTCATCATCGACAAACTGTATTGTTTGCATTTAGAAATTGTTTTTCCACCGTGAGTCAGTTTGTTAGGGGGCTCGAGGCTTAGTGATAACAGCTGTACGGGTTTATTGGAGGTTAAGCTATGCTTGTCGCGGTCGCTGCGTGGTTGCATGACCATCGGTTGTATAAAGAGACCCCTACGTGCCACGGAAAGCACGTTAAGTCGCTGATCACAGCTATCTTTCGTAGACCTTTGACAGTCATCAGCAGTTCAAAAGTTTGACAACCAGTCTTAAGTCAGCAACTAGGTTGTGGAAGTCAGATATATGCATTATTCAGCTGCATCCGGTTAGACAGAAACGTGGTTGTTAAAGGGTTGAGCAGATTGATTTGGTCAATTTGTTTGTCGTTTATAGTTTACAACCAATCCAGCATTGAGAAAATTCTTCACTTGTTATTGTAGACTAACTACTATATTTATTTACTTTAGTTGTAGCTTACCGGTAGTTTTAATTGCATGCTATTTTAATAGCTAGGATTTTATTGCACATATTAAGTTATTTAAGTAAACTTTTACTTTAATAGTTGATTGAGAATGATATGAATGAAGGAAGAAATTAAAGAGCCATAGATTAGATTTAGCAGATAGCGGGGCCAGCAGTCGTGACATGCAAAATAATTTTACCACGGCTTAAATATAATCAGCCCATAATGTTCCCACTGCTGGGACTTAGGTCCTCTCTCTGTGAGAGAGAGTAATCCGTAATCTGTCACGCGGCGCAGTGCGGGTTGGTACCTATATGTCACATGTCTTTGACTTTTTGTTTCTATGACATGCCGGTTTCTTCACGATGTTTACCTTCACCGTTTTCAGAGCAGTGGTGAAATTATTTACACAAAGTAATGCGACTACCTCGGTTCGAACATTCGACAAACAATTCGTTAGTTGTGGGGCCGTTACCACTGGGCTACCACTGCTGCTAACCACGGCCCACGGCTACTACTGTTGTGGGTCTCATCTCCTGCTTAGTTAGTACTGTTAAATTACTGCATTACTGTGGCGTTTTGGAGTTTCTGCTTACCGCCATGGGAAAAAGAGGTGACTTTATGTGTACTGGAGGTATGAAAATCATCTAAAGAATTATTTAGTTCTTGAGTTATAACTTGTAAACAGACTTAACACTGGCAAAACAAAGCGACGATACAACCTGACCTTTACAATTAAATAATAAATAAAAACCCCAATGGTTAGACCTACACCGAAAAAGATAATAACAGTAATTTAAAACTACCGAAGTAATCACAAGTTTTTCAGCCCTTTTTTCTCATTCATATGTGATCCATATACTTCCTAATTGTGGTCTAAAAAAAACAGTCTAAGTTCAGAGCTATACTTAAGGAGTATCCGCCAATGTATACATACATACTCAGCCTATAACGTTCCCACTGCTGGGACACAGGCCTCCTCTCAGTGAGTGGGAGTGGGCCGTAATCCACCACGCGGGCCCAGTGCGGGTTGGTAGATGTCACATGTCTTCGAATTTTTGGTTCTAGGACATGCCGGTTTCCTCACGATGTTTTCCTTCACCGTTTGAGAGCAGTGGTGATGTAATTATTTACACAAAGTAATGCGCCTGCCTGGGTTCGAACGCACGACCTACAACTCGTAAGTCGCGGCCGTTACCACTGGGCCACCACTGCTCTCCACTGGGCCACCACTGCTCCACCACTGAACCTTAACGACTGTCAAAGATCCACGAATGATAGCCGGGACCAACTGCTTAACTAGGCACTTGCTGCTTTCCGAGCCATGGCGGGGTCTAAGTTATAAAGATGGATGGATTTACAGACAGCTGTGCTGCTGGGGAGTTTGTGCGCCACTTCTTCCCAGCTAAAGCACTGGGAAGTGGTGAAGGGCGGGCGTTTTTGGGGGACTGTCTTTTGTAATTTTGACGTTCAAAAAGTGCTGACTCTCATCCTAGTTTGAATAAATGACTTTTGATTTTGATTTTGGTCATACATTCACGGATCAACCGCGGCAAGCGTAGCTGAAACTGATTGATCGACCAGTCTACCTGTATTTACTTAGCTGCAAACCCCTCAAAATTATTACCAAATTACAATTATTTAAAACATCCATCTCAAGAAATCCGCTGGATGCGAGAAACACAAAACCGGTCGAAGTAAGGATGCTTGGGGTGGCCTATGTTCAACAGTGGTCGGCTTTCGGCTGAAATGATGATGATTAAATCATCAACATAGCTCTGGAAAGTATATTTGCTGCTAATAAGACTATTTAGAAAAAATATGAAATATATTATCAGCTTCAAAAACTATATAAACTGAAAAAACGTAATGAATTTGTCGGACTACATTGAAGGAATCACCTTAAATAAAAACCTGTACATACAAAGGTCGGGGCATTTTCGCTACTGTACGCCGACGCACACAATCTAACCTCGACCGCAACACTGATTTGCGAAAATAAAACGAGCGAGGATTACAGACGGCGCCGGGTAATGGAGTAGTGATGAGCTTTGGGCAAAAATATCGATAGTTGAAATCGATAAAATAATTGTTGTAATTATTCGCGCAATTTTTTTATACGCCTGAATTTTTCTAGTCCATCAACTGCTATTACTGTTAAATTTTAATATACATCTGCTTAAAAGTTAATCTACATAACGAAAACTTTTGTAGAAAAGTAACTCAGATCTAAAACCGGATTAGGATATTGTTTACTTCACAATTCAAAATGTAAAGCTAACATACCTATTGAATACTTATAGCATACTACCAAACCAAACTTAATATTAAAGATTTTATGGAAAAGAAAGACAAAGTGTACCATCCCACACAAGATTTCGATTATGTTTTGACAACCTCCTAATTTTTAGCCCCATGGCCACTATTTAAATATTTAGCGTAATATTTCAACTCCTTATATTTCATACCCATACCTTTAGGCACTATAGTTATTAATCTACCTAATCCGCCAAAGTTCATAAGTGTGATATTATTTATACAAAAGTAGAACAAAACAAAAAAAAACAAGATTGTAAAATTGGCTGTAGTGACATAAACGAATTACAAATATAATATTCTTATTAGGCGAACAAGTTATATTTTACATGACTATAAAAATGTCATATCTATAAATAATATCCACTTGCCTTAAAGAATTAAGTAGCACTTAAACTTTGAACTATACGTAGTGGATAATGGCTGGTCCACATTAGAGGATCGTGTTTAAAGCAACAGCAGTTGCATACTATTTTGTATCTATCTTATCACAAATTGTTTAGCTGCGGAGTGAAAGAAGGAGCGTTGGTAGTCCAGCCACCTTCTACTATAGAAGATCGCGGGGTAGACTTCGATGAGACTAGCATGCACCAGGAAAACATGGCATAAAATGAGAGGAGTCCAACGCTCAAAAGCGTGCAGTGAGTGGAACAAGGCTGCCAATGATGATCATCACCATCGTAATTTCAGCCGAAAGACGTCCACTGCTGGACATAGGCCTCCCCCAAGCTCCGCCACTTCGATCGGTTCTGTGCTTCCCGCATCCAGCGGATTCCTGCGGCCCTCACAAGGTCATCTGTCCATCTTGTGGGAGGCCTTCCAACTTTACGTCTGATGAATAATGATGATGATCACAAATTGTGTGATTCATTAATCACGTCGGGCTGATAGGCGTTTTCCTTTGCTGTAAGAAATTCTGAGAGCAGAAACCTATTATTAACTTTCTCAGTTGTCGGATAGCGGTGAAATTACATAACCTTTGGTTATAGAAATGATCTGAAAAATTCAGTCCTCATAATGTAAGCAAATTTTCAAGACTTATGAAGTTTTTTGTTTTGATTTTTGTATAGCCACTGGCTTGTAAATTTATATATCATACAAATAGCAATAGATTCACCTTCTGTTACAATGAGTTATTTGGTGATTGTCATTCTAAATTATAATATACTTCGACTATGTTTTTATCCTGCTTCAAAAATGGTTAAGAAAAGTATTTTACGACGATATTTTAAAACTTTCTGTCATCTAATGTGGACTTACCATTATAAAGATCATGTTCACAGGTTAAAATCAGAAGCTGTAATATTTTTATGACCATCAAACTGTTTCGTAATATATTGGAAAGTAGTAAAAATCAGTTTATTTAGATTTTTATGTTGGTAAAACCATTTAGGGGAGCAAACTGCTGATTACTGTGACTTCTGGTGTTAATGGAATTTGTGTTGGTATCTAGTTTCAGATTATATATTAGGCTGTTATGGTCGCCTTGGTGAAATAGGGATATAAAGTATTCATTTATGGAAACTTTACCTGTTATCATGTTACTCAACTTAAGTTCATACGCTGTAGTACAAGCCAGATACTAGTGAAACATATAAGTGTCGTAAAATCAAACCTAATTTATCAAAGATAATTTTGCGAAAACTGTGGTCGAGATTTCTGTGACTTAGACATGATGCCGTCTCTATCTTGCACTTGTAGTTTGACAGTAATCCTATAACAGTGATATGGGTTTAAAGATCTGGTTTTAAATTTCCGTAAAATTACCATAATTAATTATGCCAGCATTTAAGTTATCGTGCTAGCTATTAATCGCTTTGTATATAAAAATGGATACAGCTATCGATAATTCTTATCACATCGATATAGATAACTGAATCACATGTCACATCACTATACTTCGGTATATTCCGCACAAAGTAATCATTTGTCTACTTGACTAAACTGAATTATATTATTATTCTTTTATTATTTAATAATGATGGCGGCTATAATTGAAGGTTGCCGGTAGGAGCGGCTTCTGTTCTAGCTCCACTCATTGCACTGGGCTTATTCGAATCATCTTTGTTAAAGGGAAGTCTGTGTGTGTTTTATTTAGAAGATTCAGAAGATTTTTAAGGCCCGTATTATTATAAGGATTGTATTATATTTTGTTAAGTTACTACTACTTGTTGACAGGCCTGCATTGTCTTGCCATACCCATGTACACTGTAATTTAAAAACATTTTTAAAACCAATAATTTTTGAAAGAGTAACCCTGGAGTTTGTTGCCCGAGTCTCTTCTCTATAGGAAAATACCAATTGGAGGCCTTGCTTCTGCGGGGCGAGCACGGCGTACTGTGACATCGCTTGTATACAATTTATCACAGTTTGGGAAAGGTTTTATTTTTAAGATTGGGACTCAAGCGATGTCACAGTAAGCCGTGCTTGCCCCGCTGAAGTTTTACTTGTAAATTTATGTGAAAAACCCGACTACTGAAAAATCGCGGTCTACAAAGTATGAAACAAGAAAATAATCTCATCTGAAAGCCAGTCGTATGGCACTTTGCCCTAAAGCTTATGATTGCGTCCCACTGTTAGAATGTGTTGTTTTGTTAGGGTTGGATATCATTGTTACGATAGTACAGTCAGTAAATACGAGTACATAAACGATAGTCAAACTTTCAGTATCCAACTTAGCACCCTACTAATTACTAACTTTACCTACGTTCATGTAGCTTCATGAAAATAATATTTATGCAAAATACATTTACTATAGCTACTGACCACCTAATTGGTTCTGATCAAAGCTACAAAGGTGTTTCAAAAATAACAAAACAGAGACAAATAACTTTATTTATTTATTCAATATTTTAATACACAAATGTATAGTAAATGATGGCAAACATCCCATATGATGCCATAGGCAATTTCTACCAGTCAACCTTTGGTTGATGCAGAGACAAACAGTGGTAGATGCAATCACGAAAAATTGAGGAATTAATTCAACTGTTGCATCAAATCAATAATATCTATTTCGTTGCCAAGCTATTTTAAGTTCTATGACTGCTCAACACTCAACAACAAACAGCACACTTCGCCTTAACTAATCGTTATTAGATTGCAGACAGGATCGCACAGTGTTCGAGATGATACGGCCGGTTCGCACGATACTTATTAACACTGCCCATCATTGCTATGATTCAATTCAGCTCTGATTCAATTAGTTGGTAATTGAAAACAGAGGCTTTGTTTTAAAACTATTGAATTGGTAGGTTTGATTCATTTAGGCAGGTAGAATTTCCAATTATTAGGTTTACAATTCTAAATTATGAAAAAGAAGACGGAACAATAGTTTTAAACTAATCACAAAAGATTTTATAGCTAATCGCGGTCTGAAATAGTCTAGAACTCACTACTACTGTTATTATCAGTATGCATATTGTATTGTCATTGCATGATGTCTAGAGAAAAAAATGGAAAACCATATTGTAAAATATGTTATGAAAGTAATATGTAATAAGGATGGAACTCTAGACTATTGCACACAGTCCACTATTGAAAGACATGCCTAGTTTCAGGCTAAAAAACACCCATACATTTATATCTAAGCATACCAACAATGTATCAAAACCATTTCTCTAATCGTATAGTCGACACATCACAAAGTACCCTTTATCACGACATAAGTCTGCATACAAAATCCTACGCTATCACATACTATTACGGACACTTAGCCGGCCCGGGCCCAAAAGGCCCATTAAAAACAATAAGGGCCCCCAGCCTAGCCTTTCATAATAACTGTTTTTAAATTGATTTAAGATTTCACAGGCTATTACTTTAGGCTGTGTGTAGGTTGGAGTGGGACGTACGTTCTGTACTGCAGTGTACAGTGTATGAGTATCTACTGAATATTATGTTGTTTTGTCTGAATTTTTTATCAAGATTTATGTCTGTGTATGTTGTGGTGGCATTCGGGTTTACTGGTTCACTTAAACCATAAAAAACTATGCGACGATACGACTACTTCATGTCCAAGTTTATCAGGTGTTCTTTAAAAAAGGCTTGAAGTAGTTTATATCATTAGTTATTTTTCATGACTTAGGAAGTAGTATTTCTTTATTAGTATGATTCTGCCTATCATACACTTCCCATCTCCCAAAATACAAGCCCAGGCTTAGTTTGGGTAACAGTTCCGTACCTTATGTAATTTAATGAATATTTTAGCTTTGTTTGTACCAAATTCTTGTGAATGTTTTTTGTGAAATAAACTTTTTTACTTTTACTTTATAAGACCAGTTAAGGAACTAGCCCCATTTTTTTTTGTAATATAGCTGCAGGAATGATTCTATAAAGGTTTTCGGTATCATAGTTCTAATCGGAAAAGTTAGCGTAGAGGTTATTACTAAAATGGTCATTGTTTTATTGGTGAGTAATCGAGAAATGACGTGTGATGGTATGCCATTCTTGTCCTTTTCTCTACACTTTGTGCAAGTTAGAGCAGTAAAGATACAGTTTTATGAGTTTAGTAACGGTGCCTATACTTTTCAAGAGGAACACTCTTAGAATATGCAGGTCCATTACCAGCATTTTCGTCATTCCGCGAGCTACGGCCCATTGTGAACTACCCCCAGGGCCTGAGGACGGACGGACCTATGGTCCGTCCGACCTCCAGTCGGCTGACCTCCGACGCTTCCGATGTGCGCATAAATATTACAATTACATAAAATTAGCACTATTTGTTACTGACGCCATAACCAACTATTATGGCCGTCGAACATAATGCGTATCATTTTTCTGCGCAGGAGTTCATGAGTTGTAATGAGAGGCGACTTTGATAGAGATTTGAAGATAGTGTTCATTTGTTTAAAGCAGAATGATGTAGAATTTTGTAACTGTTGCTAAAATTATATTGGAGAAAAAAAAAGTAGGCACATAATATTTGATTTGTAAACAAAGCTCGTAATCGGACATCAGCTGTCACTCTCGTTTATAAATTAAACTGGTGATCCTTGCCATCATGTCCCTGTGCGTTTGCGTAGGTACTACCATTGAAACATTATTATGGGTATTTTATGTAGGACACAGGGTATTCTGTAGGTATACGAATTTTTGACGGTTTTTGTCTTCTTAGCGTAATATTAAAGTAATTTTATAAAAATGGTCGAATCGAAGACCGCTAAGTCTCGCGGGTAAGAATTTACCAAAATTGCTTTGATATTTTGCTTATTTTCATACAATTATAATTACTTTAAGAGGGCATTATTATACGTAACAATTTATCACAAACCGCGTGATCTATCGGCAAATAAATAAACTAATGTCGAACTCGACTAATATCGTACGAGGCGTTCCCGACGGGTGGTCTTATTAATATTGAGAAAAATATATCGTCTACTTGTAGGGCAACAGCACCTGTTGTCAGCCGTTTGAATTGTAGGTACAGAAAAAATTAAATTATTCTTTAAAACCTGTGAATATGGTTTTGGTTTCTAAATTGAGATTCCAGGGAACCTGAAAGAAATGTAACCTAACAACTTTGATCATAACTTTGCTGTGCAATTGACACAGTCATGTCCTATAAAACATGAAATAGATTCTGGTCTTCGAATATTTAAAAACTCAAGTAGATCTGCATTCTGAAGGGCAATTCTCGTAATTAAAACGTTCAAAATCTAGTCACAGTCTCATCTCGGCGACAGTCAAATGTCAAAAACTTGTTTAAAATGTATGGAAACTCAAGGTATTTTTGACAGATTGAGATTGAGATCAGACTGTGAACGTTTCATAATGTTTCCTCGTCATTCAGTTAGGGCGTTCAAATTGTAACAAAACAATAAACATAATTATGCCGTAGATAAAAATGAGAAACACTACAAGTTTTGGGCAAGCCACGATTGCGGCGGTAAGTCCCCTTTTTGAGGAGTGGATTGAGAGGAGCCACAGCGTCCTCACCTTCCGCCTGACTCAGGTCCTCACCAGACACAGTTGTTTTGGGAGGTTCCTGTTTCGGATAAGGCGGGAGGAAACGCCTGGGTGTTTCCACTGCGTAGATCGCCCTGAAGACATGGTAGAGCATTCGGTCGAGGTCTGTCTGGCTTGTGCGGCCATCGTGTCCTTGTGGAGGCGATCGGCGGCGGCAAAAAATACACTACATGTTTCCATTTACCGATTTACTGTTATCAAAGAATATGGTAACATAAAAGTTATGTTAATTTAGAATTTATATTCATATTCTCTTCGTTTAAAAGTATTTACGATGCTTACTGCGTTAACAGTAACCTATAGCAGTCCATTTACCAAAGCTAGCAACTAGTACCGCTACCCTATCGGTTTTGCGTCAATCCCAACAATTAAAACGCGAATAAGCTCAGACAATAAATAATTGCTCGTTATAAATCAAGCAGAGTAATTGGTTGTTTATATTGCCCGGTCACCGGTGCCACAGTGCTCTGGTTCGGGCAATCCGAGCAATTTGTCAAATGCCAACATTAGAAATGCTCGCTTGAGATCGTGTGTGCTCTAGATAAGTAAATGTTGAATGTTAATTGATGTTGTTTTGTTTTTATTGTGGTCACAGTTAGAAATATCACTGGAGTGGTACAAGCAAAACCAGTTATTAGATAAAAATGTTTATCATGATGATGACTTAGTGCAATTTTTTTATCTCCGGGAGTCTCTCTCTAACTCAATTGAAAACTTGAACAATTACGTGTGCATTTTTTGAATCGTCAGGCAATAGGGATTTTTTGAATCGTCACATTAAACGACGTTTAACGTTCAACGTTGTTCGTTCGTACGTTCGTATTGTCAGTAGTATCGGTAACAGTGTAGCGAGTACAATAGGTTTTTCCATCTAAAAAATGCTCAACGCGCCTAAAGAAGTTTTCACTTAAAAAATACACTCCACATTTTCTTTGTTCGATCTCACTCTGCCTTAAGAGATCTCTACTTCTATTATTTCTGAAATCCTCTTACTAATGTTATAACACAGTTGCGCGTGAGGCGGTGTTTTGTACGCACGTGCTTATCGCAAAACATTCCGGCTAGTGTACTGTAGTGATTACGTTCGGTGCGGCTGTACCCGCTAATAGTGAGTATGGACGGAGGTAGTACGGATGAAGCAGCGTTGACCGATAAAAGCGACACTGAGATTATAAATGAGTGTGAGCGAGAGATGATGACGATGACGGGTACTGTGGAGGTGAACCAACAAATTGATGCAAGACTAACGGAGAAAAGATCGAGAGAAAAAAGTGAGGATAGTAGTGAAGAAGGTTTTGTTACTGTTAACAGGAGAAGACCAAAGAAACTTTTTCGAAGTAAATCAAACGGAAACTTGAGTTCACACATATTCGAATTAAATAAACGTTATGAACTTAATGATGATGCGGTTGCGGAGAATGATGACGTAACGAATAATTCTTTTGAAATATTATGTTTGACTTCATTACAAGTTTTACCGAAACAGATGGCCTTGGCTAAGTGGTTAAGAATCGGGAATATACAAAATATCATTAGAATTAAATATAAAAGCCCTTATAAGGTATTCGTGCAGTTTGATGATAAAAAACAAGCTGAAAAATTATTAAATTTCCCTAAAAATAAGGATCTAGACATTAGAGCTCAATTTACTGATGAGGTTGATCTATCCTACGGATTAATCAAAGGGGTCGAGTTAGAAATGACAGATAAGGAAATGATAGACACATTCAGTACCTCATGTGAAATTGTGTCTGTCAGAAGACTAAAACGGATGAATGAAGTAGGCAAATGGATTGATAGCGAGACCGTGAGATTAGGTTTCAAAACTCAGATTGTGCCAGAGTATGTATATGCATATGGATGTAGATTTAGGGTTGATAAATATGTTTTTCCTGTAACCCAGTGCTCAGGATGTTGGAAGTTTGGACATCATAAAAAGTTTTGTCCAATTAATAAGAATCTTTGTCCAAAATGTGGAAAAGAACACATTAATTGTGAGACAGAAACATTTAAATGCTTAAATTGCAAAGGCCCACATATGGCTATTAATAAAACATGTCCATTTTTTATAAAAGAGAAAAGGATTCGTATTCTAATGAGTTTAGGAAATACTACTTATAAAAATGCGTTGAAAATGTATGTTCAAGAAAAAAGGGAAAATACCAAGCAGGTTTCACTTGAGTTCGAGAGTGAGTCCACAAAAAAGGAACAAAGATTCATAAATACGGACATGAGTAATCCCACAAATTGTAATTCCAATGAAAAGTTGACTGGTAAACAGGCAGAAAGCTATGTACAACAGGTTATGGATGATGAACCGGTTATTACAGAAGAAAGACAAGAAGAGCTTGTAACAGCAGCAAGTAAAAAAAGCGAAAAAAGCCGAAAAAAAGAATCATACAATTCTAAAAAGAAGAATAACAAAAATTTGCATGATAATAATAATATGTCGGTATCTACAGAAAGTCTAGAAGTTACCGAAAATCAAGAAGGGGAAAAAAGAAGTGCAAAAGAGAGAAAATTTCAATGGAAGAGAATTTGGCAAAGTATTATGGATATTGTGTTTTCTGAAGAGAAGGTTCTAATGGAAAAAATGATGTCGATGTTGAAAGTTATATGTGAGGAAATTAAATTATTTTTACTTGGCAGTTTTATGGACAGAGAAGTTTTACACAGTTATTTATTTAAGTCTAATGGATAGTACACAAAAACAGATCTCGCTAAATATATGTCAGTGGAACTCACAAAGTTTAAGGCCCAAATTAGGTAGTTTAGAAGCATTTTTAAATCAAGAAAAAATTCATATTGTTATTCTGAGTGAAACGTGGCTTGACCCAAGTGTTAACATTAATTTGAGTGGGTACAATATATTTAGACAGGATAGACAGGATTCCTATGGAGGAGTTGCTATTATAATCCATAAGTCATTACACTCGCAATTAAGTCCAATTCATCTATCAAACCCAGGCATAGAAATTATTCACATCAAAATTCTGAATTGCAAAAGTTTAAAAAATATAATATCAATTTACTGCCCTTCTTCCGTAGTCACGCGTGCTGCGGACTGGGATAGTCTGTTTAATTTAGATCTCAGTAAGACTTTGATTGCAGGGGATTTTAATGGTCACCATACTAATTGGTCGTACAAAATAGATCAAAGAGGAACTCAACTGCTAGAATCTTCATTGGAAAATGGCTGGATTTCTTTAAATAATGGCGATGCCACTAGAGTAAAATTGGTAAACGGATTAGTTAAGAGGACCTCACCTGATATTACGTTTGCATCGTCTGATATATCGATAAATTGTGATTGGAAAGTATTCAATGAAAATCTCGGGAGTGATCACCTTATTATTAAAATAACACTAAATTATCTAGAATCAAGAGAGTATATAAAGAAACGCAATTATAAAAAAGCAGATTGGAAAGCATATAGAGAAAATCTACGACAACCATTTTCCGATATGCATAATTTTGAAGATATTCAAGTCTCATATGACTATTTTGAGGATCACATCAATCGGTCTGCCAGTAAGAATATACCTGAGACCAAGATTTGTACCAATCCGGCAGCTAATTTTAAACCTAAGGAGTATTGGCACCCATCATTATCCAGAGCAGTAGCTAAACGAAGACTAGCTTTGAGTACATTCAGACGTAATCCTACACCTAATAATCTCAATACTTTAGAGGATAGAACCGTAGAAGCACACACGTTGGTAAATAAAGCTAGATCAAATAATTGGAAATCGTTTTGTAATGAGACTACTTCTGTGTCTGAAATGTGGCGAAAGATGCGTTGGTTCAAAGGCTATAAGCAGTCAAAATCGTTTCCATCAGAAACGAAACAAAAAGAATTGTTATGTTCTTTAGCGCCAGACTCAGTAATAAACAAAAAACCAGCTTTTACATCTCGTAATAGTTTATTGGAATCACCATTTAGTATACAAGAAATGAAACATTGTTTTAAGAAAAAAGATACTGCTCCGGGCAAGGATGGGATAACTTACTCCATGATTTACAATCTGCCTTCGATTGGCAAATTGTATTTATTAAACATTTATAATAGGATTTTTACATCTGGGTATATTCCACGTCAATGGAAGGAAATAAGCATTGTGCCCATTCCAAAAGCTGCCAGCAGTGCTGATTTAGAACCAAAGCTTAGGCCGATTTCTCTAATCTCATGCGTTTGTAAGATATTTCACACAATGTTAGTAAAGAGGTTGGAGTGGTATACAGAGAAAAATAAGTTTTTATCTGCTGGTACGTCTGGCTTTAGGAGGGGCCAATCCTGCTTGAATTGTCTTGCGAGACTTGTCACTGATATTCAAATAGGACTTTCGAATAACGTTCCTACTGTAGCTTGCTTCCTGGACATATATAATGCATACAATAATGTTTTAGTTGAGCGTGTCGTGGCTACGTTAGATAAATTGAATATCGGTTCTAATATTTGTAAATATATTTGGGAGTTTTTAAGTGCAAGATGTTTAATGATGAAAATATATTCTGGGGAGACAGTTATAAGTAGATGGACAAATAGGGGTTTGGCTCAGGGGGACCCACTATCCCCGTTACTTTTCAATTTAACTACGTATACAATTTGTCGTGAGATAGAAGACGTTTGTATGTTGCAATATGCCGATGATTTTGTAATGTATTTAAAGCACAGAGACATACATTTTTGTGAAATCACTTTACAGTTGGCACTTGACGACATGATAGTTAAGCTGGATGAAGTAGGTTTAGAACTTTCCCCTAATAAATCTAAAATGTGTATTTTTACCAGAGGTCGAAAAAGGAACAAAGTAAATCTTAAAATCAATGAGCATACAGTTAGTACAGTTGAACATTTTAAATATTTAGGTATGTGGCTTGATCGATCCTTATTGTGGGGTAAACATATTAATGAAGTAGCTGAGAAGGTCTTGAGGATTCTGAAACTTTTAAAAGTCTTAGCGGGTTCTAAGTGGGGAATGCATCCAAAGTATTTACATACATTATACATATCGTTAATCAGAAGTAGATTGGATTACGGATGTTTTTTGTTCGGGAATAGTGCCAATGTTCATTTATATAAATTAGATAAAATACAGAATCAGGCTGCGAGAATAATCGGAGGATTTATCAAAAGCAGTCCCATTCATGTAATGGAAAGCGAGCTGTGCTTACCTCCTTTGCATATTAGAAGATTATTTCTTTCATATAAATATTGCCTGAAAAGCATGTCCTGGTCAAATAGTATAATTATGCGACTTCTTGCAGAACTAAATGATCTTGTGCGGATGAGATATTGGCAAAAAAAAAAGAAACCTTTACTTGTATCAGTACTCGATAAATGTGAATCTTTTCGTGTACATTCTTCTGATCCCTTAGAGATGTTTTCATTGGATGTTTGGGTAACCAGTATTAAAATAGATGAAATTATTATATTTAATTTAGAAAGTGTAACAGGTCCTAAAAAATCTTTAAATTTTGCTTCTCTTAAATTTGAAATTGTTAAAGAAATTCAAGATAAATACCTGCATTATAAAAAAATATTTTACTGACGGTTCAAAATGTAAGGATGGTTTGGGAGCAGCATTTTATGACGTTGAAAGAAACAATTCAGCTATGTACAAAGTAAACACTAATGTAACTATTATGACGATGGAACTCATTGCAATTTATGAAGTCATTAACTCTGCTTATAACTCGGGTGATCGTTACTTTGTGATTTTCACAGATAGTAAGAGTGGTTTATTTAGCTCGTTGTGCCTCTGGCTCCAGAGGTATTTCGATAGCTTACTCTATATTAAGTAAGATTATAGATCTCACGAACAATGGCATAGTGCTAAGATTGCAATGGGTTCCATCTCATGTAGGTCTGAGAGGTAATGAAGAGGCTGATAGACTAGCAAAATTAGCGGTTACTCAAGGTCAAGAATATTGTGTAATACCTAATTATTTGGAACAATTATGTAATTACAAAACAATTTGTTATGATATGTTTAAGGAGTATTTTGACGAACGAAGCAGGGAAAAGGGAATCTGGTATAAAACTAAACAGTATCAGCCTCCTCGAATACCGTGGTATGCTATCAAGGAAATGAGTAGGTATCATATTGTTCTGCTTCATAGATTACGCTCTGGTCACTACCCTTCCCGCAAGTTTGGTTATTTGATGAAGAAAGTGAGTTCTCCCAATTGTGAAACATGCGGAACGGTTGAAGATGTTCACCATCTACTTATGGAGTGTACTAAGAAAAAGAAGGAAAGAGAGACACTGTTGAGCAGAATGAAAGTAAAAAAATATGATATTGGACCGTATGTGAAAGTTTTAGCGCAACCTTCAACTGAGATGGCAAACCTACTTATTGAATTGTTTCGAGATTAATCATGTTTATTCTATTGGTAAGTGGCATACCATTGTGGGTAAAAGCCTCTTTCAAAAAATTAGAATAAAAAAAAAAAAAAATGTTATAACAGTGAAAGCTTGTATGTATAGATGTTTGTTACGCAATCACGCACTTGGCTGAACGGATTTGGATAAAATTTTGCACATAATTTGATAGTTTATAAGCCTGGATTAACGCACAGTATACTTTTATATCGGTAGTGCGTTCCTGTGGGATAATTTTCGAACTCCAAACGGGCAAAGCTGCTGTCAAAAGCTAGTCTTAAATAAAGAAATACTAACTCACATACTAGAAAAACTGCAAAACAGCCACACAATTCAGTCCAAACAAAAAGCAACAACTCCAGAAACATACATTCCTGACTTTTTCAAACAAACACAAGTTTTTGCTCAATAAACTGACAATAAGTGAACATGGAATCGAACGTTGTACCGCGCAAAAACCAACTGAGCGTTTTGACCATTTCGCTTTGCGGCAGCTTATGCGCGAAGATACCAATACTGTTCGGACTCACAAAAACAGTACAATGAGCCATGAAACAAGAACTTGGCTGGAGGGTTTTATTGAGGTAGTCGGTGCGTGAATGTAGGCTTTTGTGTAGGGTGTGGATACAGTCTTTTTCTAGTAGGGTTTTAAAATGCACGTAAGATTTCCCTACTATAACAGACCACAGGACATATACAATGTGTCCCATTGATAGAAAAGAAGACAGCAAAGTCTGGGTCGGGAATTAAAACGTATGGATTTTATTACACTGACTTACTTCAAACAAATTCTCCGTGACAAAACCTCGGTTCATGGTCTTACATTGATATTGTTGAATGATATAACACGTAGTGATTAAAAACTCTTACCGTGCCTTTTCTTAGAAATATTGCTCATCATTTAATCACTCAAAAGACATAGACTGCTGGACTGGACGTAGGTCATAGGATAACTACCATAATCTGACCTACATTCAAAGCAAATAAAGACCTATTCTATTCTATTCACATAGGTACGTAAAAATAAGGGTCAATATAGATAAAGACTATTGTCAAGAACCTCTCCTAACCTTCACAGCTCCTCAAGCCCCGACCTGCTCAACCGCAGAGCTCAAATAGCTCACATTAGTAATGACAGTGAAGCGCCGATCTGACGACCGCACTGTAATGTGCGGTAATCGCCACTCATTGCGTACTACTAGCGTTCTTACAACTACGTGGTGGGCAGGAGATCTACAATATACACTAGAATTCGCCCTGAATAACGAGATTTGTTTAAACTTATAGGGAAAATATATACAGCAATGGTAAGACTTGCTATTTAGTATGGGTCCGAATGTTGGGCCACAAACGGAATGAATGAAAGGCAATTGCATGCAGCTGAGATGAGAATGCTAAGAGCGATGTGTGGTGTTACACGAATGGATAAAATAAGAAATTATTACATACGAGGAAGTCTGAAAGTGGCACCGAAAACTGAAAAGTTGTGTTGTTATGGTATGAGTATGTGATACGGAGGAACGAGGAAAATGTCGTGAAGACAGTTTTGAGTATGAATTTTGATGGTTATAGGAGTAGCGGGAGACCGAAGTTTCGATGGATACCGAGATGAAGACTAAAATGGATCACCAAATAAATTAGGATGGATACAGGAAGAATGAGATTGGTCGAGATTGTTAATAACCTACAACGAGATCGTAAACGCACGATCTCGTTGGCGATAGTTAGAGCGAGCAATGCGGGCAAAATATTTACTTATTTGGGCAAAAGTATTCGATTCTAGGTGTGAAATTTGCTGCTACCAGTTTATCAGCTATGGATTGTGAATTCATCAGTCGTTTGGAAGAGGAAAGTCCCATTGTAATCATCATCTGCCTAGCCTTCTTCAACTATGGGGTCGGTTTCCAGTCTAACCGGATGCAGCTGAATACCAGTATTTTACATGGAGCGACTGCCTATCTGACCTCCACAACCCACTTACTGGGTAATACGATACCCCTTAGTAAGACTGATTGTCAGACATTCGGGCTTGTGACGACCCATAACGACTGTCAAAGATCGATGAATGACAGCCGGACCAACGACTTAGCGTGCTTTCCGAGGCACGGAGGGGTCTTGGTAACTTAAAGAAAGTCCCATTGTAATGAGTATTGAAAATTACAACCCAACTGCTGGAATTGGGTCTTCTCGAAATACGACACTAGAGTGTAACCATGGGAGGTCTGCTTCGTAATTGATGATTGCTGGTATGGAAACAGCTATATAAACAATTAATCTTATCTTACGCGGTGTCGCGAAAACTGTGGTCTGCACACAAGACCAACCTTCTGTGGTTTCCATGCACGACTCAACGCCCATTCCTTGTACCAACCAAAAAAAAAATAATAAGATCATAAGATCATCATTCAAATATTTTATTATTAAATTCGTGGACTGGAAACTATAATTATCTGCTTCGATTGATACCCTGACCAATGAGGTCTTATTAATAGGTGGAACCATAGAGCAAAGGTCACGACTTTTAGGCTTTCACTTAGTTGATTTAAGATGGCAACATTTGGTGTTGAAATTAGTGATCTACATAAGGGACTTAGGAAAAAAAAAATGCTGCGGTAAAATTATTTTTCCCCCGTAAGAAAATATAAATACCCTAAACAGCGGTATAAGAACCAAACGGCTTGGTACCTACGTGACCATGGGAAGAGACCAGACGGTATGACGTTATTTCCTTGGAAGGTGGGTAGACCTGTGGTGTGGGATGCAACCTGTGCACGACGAGCTGTGCTGGTGCCGCTGCTGCGGCTGCTGAGACCTTCAAGCGGCGTAAATACTGTAATCTTATGGGTAACTACAGTTTTGAGCCGTTTGGGGTCGAAACGCTCGGGTCATGGGGCCCGAGTGCACGTCTCCTCTTTAAGAAAATTTCTCGCCGGCTGGTCGACACTTCACGTGAATGGCTGGGTCATTCTTCGGCCAAAGAATTAGCATTGCCATTCAACGTGGCAATGCTGCCAGTCTTCTGGGCACGTTTCCTGATGACAGCGATGCGGACGAATACTTCGACGCCTAAGTGTGCTTTTGTTTTTGTATTTATTTGTTTAGTTAGTTATTTTACATTTTTATAACAAATTAATTGTTTTTCATAGTCACAATAAATTGTAATACTCTAACAAAAATATTTAATGACAGCTCTACCGGGTTATTTTTAATAGGCTAGCTAAACTCCATAGACGCGATGCGTCTCGGTATCTAAAAATGATAAAAAAAAAAACATTTGATGTTTCCCTTTGTGGGGTCATCGACCGCAGTTACTGTAGACTCTTTAAATATCGGTAAAAAATCCGTTTTGTTTTTATGTAAACTTTACACACGTGATGGGTATCGTTACCTTAACATTATATACGTTTGCGGAGTTTAGCTTTAAATTAACCCTGTAGGTATACAGGATGGACGAAAATGCGTCTTGATACATTAAGATACGTACTTTCTACGGCCTTTGTGAGGGCTTTTTTGTAAGGACACCAAAGCGACAAAAACATAGAAGTTTGGTCAAATAAAAGACATTAGCACTCTCTTTTTAGCAAACTCCAATTAAAATACACAACGTCATGGCTTCATATTCATGTTAATTAAATGCAACAGTGTTGAGGTGCAAACCAGGCTTGATAATTGAAAAATCGTTTCATTTAAGTCACGGAAGACTTTGACTTAACAAGAACTCATCATAAGTACTGCGAACTCGAAAGGAGCAAACTTGCAAACCGTTCACATGTCAAAAATGTAAGAAATAACAGTCGTTCGTAAACAATTAAGCAATCAACGAAATTTCGTCAAAAATCCAATTGATGTTACAGTTATTCGCTTGCAAAAAGAGGCGCCTGTAATTACAAGCTTATTTTATTAATCATATTATGTAAATTGAATTTTATTTCTTAAACAATAAGCTCTAACAAAACTGCTTTACAGCCTTGGTAATGAATAAAAGTTAAAATAAACTTTACTGTCCTAAAGTTACGGTTGAACATCGTTTACTAATTGGAATGTTGTTCTGCATTCGTGAAAAGATAATGATTCGTATTTCGAACACGCTCAAATATTTAAATAATATAAACTTTCCTTACGGGTGCGTTCAGATGACTCTGTTATTTGTAAAAAAAAAAAAAAACATTACAAACATGTCTTTTTAGTTCACTCTGTGGGGTCAAGCTAAAAAAAACGTAAGTATTTCTTTTATATTTTTCAAAATTCAAAGGTAGTTTTAACATAGAGCTATGAAGAGTAAAAACCTTATTAGCATTATGCATTGTTTTTCTATTAAGTTATGACCTAGTTTAAGAAGTTCGAAAATAACTGATTGTCTTTTCTAAATAAACAATTCTTCAAAGAACTGTATTTTTTCTTTATCGATTTGATGAGCGTGGGTGGCACCAATGTTGGCTTCAAAGTTTTTCAACATAATAATTTAAATTATTTTATCTTAACCAATTGACAAGTCACGAACAACCGCACCATGTATGTTAAGGTTTATAGGAAACATTCGAATTTTAAAAATCAAACCAATTTGTTCGCTGGCAATTCTTTCCGGAATTATATAAACAGTGTTGCTATATTAATTATAGTGTTAACAGTTCGGAATATTCATAAATAATGATTTAAGTTTTTTTGCTGTTTTAATTAATTTTAAATAGTGATTATCGTGTTAGTACGTGGGCGTAGCGGTGATTTAAAGATAAGGATGATGTTAAAGATTTAACAGGTGTTTAGTCATTTTATAACAAAAATATCAGAAAAAGTCTGCGTACAAAATAGTGGTAATGATAGACAAATGATTGATACATTTAATAAAGAATAGGTACTCAATGATGACAGGCTCCGTGTGGTGCCGGACGTAAAAGAATAGCACCATCCCATTTCTTCCAGTGGGTGTCGTAGCAGTCGACTAAGGGACTTACTAGAGAATGGGCAGCAGCGTTCTCTATGCATTTTACCACCATACTGCGATCGCCAACCCGCCTGCCAAGCGTGGCGATTATGGCCTATTCCAGCAGTGGACGTCTTTCGGCTGAAATGATGATGACTCAATGATGTAAATATGAGGTAGGTAGGTGCGTATTTTTACTCTACTTTGTATATTAAAAAAAAATGGCGAGGCAACAGAATCAACTGATGATGTGAGAAAAATTATAGCTATTAGGTAACAGAGTATAAGGTAAAATAGATTTCCCTACATTGTAACTTGACATAACCTTCAACCTAAAACGAACCCTAGTTTTACCAAATAAGTTTCACAATCTATTACACAACCTGTTATCAAACCTCATTACGACGCTAATCAGACTTTATCGCTGAGGATACAGAGTTAAAATTCGTTTGAAGGTGAATCACATAACCGGAGCTGCGAGTACCATACCAGTGCTTATATTTTTTTAATTGCCAACATTGCTGCAGTTGTGTTTGCATTCTCAATAGTGCATATTGCCCGGTGCGTATTGTCTACCTAAGCGCGGTGTTTATACTACCCACACAAGACGCCGGAGGGAAGCTATAGAGTTGACTTTGTTAGGGATTTATTTGAGATGGTGGTATGGTGGACGGTGTAGGGAGATGTTATTATTGAGCTGTGATAATTATGATGATAGAGTCATAGTCAAATCGATCATGTCAAGTATTTAGGAATCAATGACGTTACAGGCTGGTACCCGATAAATGCAGAGAAAACGTTGGACCGATGAGCTGGAAACCACAGGAGGTGAAATGTGGTTTCGAGTGGCAGTCGATAGGAGAAAGTGGAAGGAAATGGAGGAGGCTTTTGCCAATGGGCACACAGACCAAGACGGCGGGTGTCAATAATATTTTTGTTTTTTGCATTATTTACAACTAACTAATAATGTTATTGTAGTTGAATGCGTTTCGTATGGTCTGATTAAATGGCTTTCATTATCATTATTATCTTCTGTTTTCATTATTTATATGTACAGCTGTTGGTATACCAAGTATATTCATAAAGGTTTAGATTTTTGTAAAATGATGGTACAAAAGAAGACGACCGTGTTTTATTACTTATTATTAACTTAAACAGTTATGTAAATGCTACTATATCTTTTTGATTTTGAACGTTTTAGTAGCTTCTAGAGAAACCTAAAATAGGAAGAATAAATGACTTAATACAGTATAAAATATAAATAATTAACAATAAAAATGGCACATCTAAATCGACTTAGGCAGCGAAATCACCTGCTTAAATAATAATACTATCAATTTTGCAAAATTAATATTAAATAACTACATAATACTGACTAGGATAAGCTGATACAATATAATTTCCAATAAATCATAAAAGTTGATTGGTAAAAAATAACATATCTACGACCAGTTTACGATGTCATAAAAATGGTCACATTTTTTTTGATTGATTTTATAATAAGCGTTTACTATTCTGATGTAATTTCTAAATATCTATGATTTTACATCATTAGGGCAATCTGTGAACCGAGTTTGATTCTGAATTTTCTTAATCATTAGCTACGCACGCAAAAACATCGCAAAAAAAGTAATTTGATTTATAACTGCGTTACGCATGAGTATCTTGATTAATTCATATCATAAAAATTAACAAATGGATTACATTAACTTTTGATCTGACAGCAATCAAATCAATCATATTTTAAAATAAAATATTGCCATTTTTTGACACATATCAATGATAATTGTCACAGTTCGAGCCCATTCTATACCAGTCTTGGTCTTCTTTGAATATCTTCATACTTTCGAATGGTACCTTAAATTTTACTTTATGAAGTTATCACAAGGTTTCATTTCGATTGTTTGAGGCATCGTGGGTTTAAAAAACTTTAACATCAAAGGCAGCCTGAGAAGTTTCGCGTGCGGCCATTGGACAAATCGCTAATTTACATATAACAAATACTGTAGTCACGTTTTCAGTAAAAATGTTCGTGTTTGGGGTACAGCAGAGGTGTAGGCTCAAGTACCCTCTTCGAGAGAATGGGAGATTTTGATCTTTAAGGTTTTATGGTCAGATAGATTTGTGCTGCGGATGTCTAGATTCGCGACACAATACTATACTTAGATCCCCATAAGGAATAAAAGAGACAATGTATATTTCACGGTATCCACGACATGGTATGGAAAGGTCATAGATAATGGGTAATGCGGCTATTAGATTATGGTAAAAAACGGCTCGCTGAAAAAATACTTTGTAATTTCAAATATAAATTATAATTATAATGGCATCCAAAACAGTCATGATGGTATCTTAAATGCAAGTTCTTTCTTTTAAATCAAAATATTGTTTAAAAAGTAATGGTTACATAATATGAGAAAGATGCAAAGAGACGTGCACTAAAAGTGATCTTAATTAAAACTAAAACGAAAAATACCTTTTAGAAATTGAAATAAGCCATGGCAGCTAAAATGAAAGACCAATACGATTCGTCCTCCATTTACTTACAAAACTCCAATCAATCAGTTTGCTACGGTACTGTTTACAAATTCACCTAATACCGTTCACTGTCGCAATCACCCCATGTTCTGCACAAGACATGCACAAGCTCACATAATGGAATGACAAATGAAGACGATAACAAACTTAATCCCAGAACAAATACTTTCAAATACACATCCCAACGTACCTAACAAAATACCTTCTTAAACAATACATACTTAAAATATATTACAAAATACAGTTACTAATATCTTGGAACAAAAGTATTTAAGAGAACACACGGACCAGCTGGATGTTAAGGTGGTATAAATCTAGCTATGTTATTACTGAAGATGGTCAGTACGTATGTATTACAAAATATCGCGAACTATACTGCACAATGGTCGAGCTTGGCTATTAGAGCGGTCAGGGTAAAGGTGTGGGCATACAACCTGCGGTGTAAAGACGCGTGATTGTGCGGTTCAAATTCATGTTTGACATGCAATTGGCATTTTTTTCATGTCTTTGATGGTCAGGGTCATTTATCAATTGTTGCGAATTCAAGATGTAGGATAGAGGAGTAACACTAGTTGCATTAAAAATCTGCACTGAAATAGTTGTGATAGTAGTCAAGAAAAACCACAGTAATTACAAATCGAATGCCATGTTTTAGAAACCAATTTGATATTTTTTTCTGTAAAGCTAGCGATCTTTCAGCCTATTGAATAGATTTACAGATTCTGTGTTTTTTTTATTGATTATGGCTTAAATATGAACTTACTCGTTATTTTTCATGGCCCTGTGCTTCTTGAAGTTGATAAAACTGAAGATTACACTGTGTTACACAGTCAGCCGCACGTCACGTCGCTAGTAACACTTGAACGATGAAAACATTCTTTACAGCTAACGACGTGCGAGTCAGTCTACTGAACTTTGATAAGAGTGATTTTAGAGAAAAATACGTTTTATTAATAGTAAGTACCTACTTCATTCATGATTGAAAATTCAACAAAATATACTAGACGCGCGGCTAAAACTCACGCGCAACATAGTCGTCTCGTGTATAACCCACCTTTACAGCGACCCTAGTAATAACAGGTCCCGTCTGCGCAGCCGCAGCAATTAACGCGCGAACCTATCGCGATGAGCTATGGCATTATTTAGATGCCACGATATTTACATGTATATTAAAAGGTAACATTATTTTAAATGCAGGACTTAAATTTTCTCTTGATTATTTTTGATATTTATAACGTGGTGTGATGCCTGTGTCAGCCTTTAGTTCCTGGTTTCTAGTATTGCGGAAATTAATTTTACGAGTTATATCTTCACTTTATTATGATTTTATTGTTAAAAGGATAATATACAGAATGAAATTCAAAACTCGTAATAGGAGGTTCAGTAACTGTTACATAATCTTATAAAGGAGATGGACAAAATGTACCCCACCGAGTACCTACACACATAAATTTATTGCAGTTAAATTGAATTTAAACTTTTTTTTTTTACTTTTTCTATGAGACCAACCTTGAAATCGCGAAAAATAGTCAGCTGTTGCAGACATTTTGTCGATTTAAGTGAACACAAATGTATGGAACAGCAGATTTTTTTTCCCGATTTCGAGGTTGGTCCCATGAAAAAGTTGTTCAAAATGATGAGTACAATGACCCCTTTTCGGGTTCAGGGTAAACAAAAACTAATGTTGTATAATTATGCTGTTTTGATGTAATCACATCAAACAACAACTAACGGATGGCTTAATTGTTTCTAACGTCACCTATCACTGTTGTTTTCACAACCTAATATAAGGTTCAACAATTACTGAGTCATCATCGTGTGCGTAGCCCTTTCTTCAACTATGTTGGGGTCGGCTCCCAGTCAAACCGGAGGCAGCTGAATATTATTTTACACGGAGCGACTGCCTAACTGACCTCCACAACCCAGTTACTGGAAAATACTGACTGGCTGTCAGACTTTCAGGCTTCTGACGACCTGTAACGACTGTCAGATATCCACGAATAACAACCATGGCAAGCGTAGCTTAACTTGATCGTACAGCTGTTATTACTTAGCCACGAGCCCCTCAGCAACAATTATTTCTAAGTACAGAAGACAATAAAATAAAATACAATCTGTCTTAATATATCTCTTAACCTGTCAATCTAAACACAAACGCCGGAACACACGACTCCAGCTTCATCGGTCAGCCGTCTAGCCTACTCACAGCCTAACCTGTAGCTCAGTATAATAAACATCACATTACGCCCATCACGAGATTCGAATCTGTGACCTCGCGACCCGCATCCGACCCACTAAACCCTTATGTGATGTTGCGTTGTTTTAATAACTGTGCTTGCGATATTTTATGGGCTTTTGTGCAGGTACTGTATGGAAGGATATTATTAGTTGAATCTGTGAAGTTGTTGTCTTGTAGAATTTGGCTAGATTCATTGTTTTTTTGCAATGAAGTTCACTAACGAAGTTTGCGGTAGGATAAAATTTTAGAAATCGTTACGTAACGGAAAAAGCTTTGGGCACGCCACGATTGCGCCGGTAAGTCGTCTTTGAGGAGTGGCTTGAGAGGCGACATGGCGTCCTCACCTTCCTTCGACCTTGACGCAGGTCCTAACCGGACATGGTTGTTTTGGGAGGTTCCTGTTTCAGAAAGAGCGGGAGGAAACGCCCGGGTGTTTCCACTACGAAGATCGCCCTGAGGACACGGTGGAGCACACGGTGGCAGTCTGCCCGGCTTGGGCGGAGCACTATGATCAACTAGAAAAAGGCTTGACAGATGATGATAATAATTAAACTGCTTTCATGAAAAAATGTTTTTTCAGCAAAAACAAAATGTTTATCTACTTAAACAGGGTTAACACATTAATAGTACAGCGGTTATTAAAAGTCAGTCTGTTAAATTAATACAATTTACAATTTTGCTATAATCTGATAATCTAATCGCCACCCTGTATATTTCTCTCCTTTATGTGTACTAAAAAGTATCTCAATACATAACTATACAAAATATAAAACAAATACAAAATGTATTTATTGCTAACCAGGAATGTACACCAGAAAAGTTGTAGATTTCTCTGGCTCCTGTGTTAAGAGGATTGGGCAGTATCATGCAACGACTCTTGTTTCTGACTACTTTAGGGTGGACTTTCAATCTTAATTTTTTGGCTGAACATTTCAGGTTTTTTCAGTGAAAACACCTGATACTTCAAGATACTCCTAATATGTCTTCTAATTATGCAACAACTTCACATCCAGATTTTTTTTGTCTTGAAACTTCAACTTGCCTAACACCGCCCACTCTTCCGCTATTCAACTCCAATTCAGCATCTGTACCAATTAAACGATTACTAAAGAGACGACCTTCGTTCGCTTAACTCGAGATTAATTATTTCTATTGTACCTAGTACACTTTGATACCAACTATGAAAAACACTTTTGAAAATGCAAATCAGTCTTTATGTAGTGGTGATAAGGATCGTGATGATAGGTGAAGGCGTAAATCCATTGTGGTAATGGTTTAATCCAATAACAAAATGCTCGTCGGACGCGCTTGTCAGTGCGCAAGAGCATGATTTTTGTGAGGTTAGCCGGTTCTTTGTCGATAGTCGCTTTCGCTAGTAAAAGATTGCATCGAACGTAAAACGTTCCCAAGGAGAAGTTTTTCTTTTGAAAATCATAATACTAAGCGAGAGACGCTTATTTCAATTAGATTTAAATGGCGTTTACATGTCTTTGACTTTTTCACATGCAGTTTCAAAACGGCCCTGCGAAATTCGAACACGCCAAAAAGATCATTGATTTATTTTCCTGCCTATACATGCATACTTTTCAAGATATTTCTCTACATGTCTCGTAGTCTCAGGGGAATTACATTTTAGAGATGAAAATACAAAGTATCTTCAGAACTTACAAGAGTGGAAGATTTTTAAAGTTTGTTCCTTTCGCCTCTCATTTCGACAATCGTCTATCGACACTCGCTCCTTACTACCTTCCAACCCCACATTATAAAGAGCACTCAAAAGGTACTTAGGTACACATCTTCAAGTTAAGCTTTTGATTTCACGTGGGTGTGAAGCTCGTCAAGTGTGGGTCTTACAGGCAGTAATTACTTTCCAATCTGCCGTACAAAAGGTACGGATATGGGAACTACAAGGCTGTACTATTTAGTGCTAATGAGAGGTGGTGGGTGGAAAACTTTTGATTTGTGCATTGTTTTTGCGAGGACGGCCTTGCGTTGATTTCTTTTTTATTGTTTTGTAGGTGTGTGATAATTAAGTGTGTTGTGTAATTTTCTTTTAGTCAAGTGCGTTTACTCAGATGCTTTACTAGCTAATAACTCGTCCAATAGAAATATTAATATATGTCACATCCGAGTAATTTGGAAGTGAACTGCAATTATAAGTAAAAATGTAATAGGAGGAGGCTTTAAATTTATAAAGCTGAGAAAGAGCTAGAAACATATAGCGTATTTTAATTAGGTATTTTCTTCATGTTACCCTGATATTTCTTCTTTTTTTTCAGTCTTTATTGGCCCACAGCACTACAAAAGTCTCAATGTAATATAATTGTTGATACAATTTAGTAGATGTCAAATTAACATGGTCCCATTATTTCAAGATCAAATCATCCCAGTCCAAATAATCGTGACGTTACAATTAAATGATCACGCCAACCTTATAGAAGGACTAACCAACACAAAATCAATCATATTTGATAAGCAACATTACTATTATTATGTCATGTCGACGTGAATACCGTGAGATCGAATGCGCGCGCGCATGACTCATAGTAACGCATAGATCACGAATTCATTCTACGACTGTTTCATGTGCTGTTTACTGGGTGTAAAAATCTGGATTTATAGGTGGATTGGAGGTAGATAATTATGGTTTGTATTTATGAGTAACGATAGAAGTAGATCCCATGCATCCTGGACCGTTTGGCTATCAATATCTGAATACTAACATTTAAACCTCAGAATATTTTGTTATAATTGTTCCTCGCTTAGTTCACGTTGGAACGAGGAACTTATCTTCTTTGTTTGTTTGTTTATCTTTGTTTTTTTTTATAAAACGTTGCCCCACCCTAGGAATTTCTCCTGTATTGTGGGTGCGTTTACAAACATTTAAAACTCACATATACACAAACAGCCAGACCCGGAACAACTACTTGTAGGTCGTACAAATATTTGTTCCGTGCGGGAATCGAACCCGCGACATGCAGCGCAGCAGTCAATCGCTTAACCACTGCGCCAACCGTGCGTTTTTATCCAGTGCGAAAATTTTAACCATGAATTCAGCACATCATTCTAGAGGGATACTGCAGAAATTTTTCGCCGGTTATATAAAAAAATCTGCTGTTCCATACATTTTGACCGCGTAGGCATTGCACTTTTCTATGAAACAGCTGTTTTTTTTTTGTGTAACCGGCGAAAAATTTCTGCGCTAGGGGCTCTAGAATGATGTGCTGAATTCATGGTTAAAATTTGCGCACTGGATAAAAACTTATCCTGTATAAGAAAAGTTAAGATGTGCCATATACTTACTTACTTCAGAACTTCCTCATTTAACCGAAACAGTTTCAATTTAAATCAAATGTATTACAAGATTGTAGGCTGAATTGGCTTCAGTTCTCGCTATCTTAATTACTTTCACCATCTTCACAGTGACTGCTGTCCAGTCAAAATCCCACTAATACAGGCACACTCTAGTTGAAAAAAAAACATGTCAGGAAACCTTTTGAGTCCTCTGATCGCAACTGTCAAAAAATGACCAGCCTTTTTTATAGCTGACGCCACTTTTCTGTTGTCTTTTATAAAGAACCCTGGACAGCTAGCCATAATTTGGCTTGTGTTTCTGCTAAGGACTGTGGCAGTGAAGAGTGTAAAAAATATTGTCAAGATGACTGTTTGAGATTACTGAAATTAAGTTTGAACAACAGACAGTACAAAGTAGTGGTGGCCCAGTGGGCAGCCGCGTTACCTAGCACTGGCCTACCACTACTTTATACTACCTGTAGTTCAAACTTACTTTCAGTAATCTCAAACCGTCATCTTGACAATAATTTTTACACTCTCTTGATTTTTTTATTTTCTTTGTTCGTATATTGGCATGACTAGCTGAGATATGACTTACCTATTATTTAATTAATGTGCTGTGTCTGGTATTTACTTTCCCTATGTATAGAATCAAGTCTTCCGACTAAACAGATAGCTGTGCTGCTGAGGAGTTTGTTGCGCCACTTCATCTTCCCAGCAAAAGCACTAGGAAGTGGTGAAGGTTGGGCTTTTTGGGGGACTGTCTTGTGTATTTTGACGTTCGAAAAGTGCTGATTCTCAGCCTAATTTCAATAAATGACTTTTGATTCGATTTGTACTATATAACATCCGGGTTAAAGGCCGTAGGTTCGAATCCAGGCTTACTTACTTTGCGTAAATTATTTTATCACCATTGCGCTCAAAACGGTGAAGGAAAACATCGTGAGGAAACCGGCATGTCTTGGTAACAAAAATTCGAAGACATGTGACATCTAACAACCCATGCTGGGCCCGCGTGATGGATTATGGCCCACTGTGTTCCAGCAGTGGGAACATTATTGCCTGATTATGAAGTTTGAACTAATTATAAGAAATGTTGGTCGCTGTGATTAACTCAAGATGTTTGTGTTCTTTCACCAGAATTAGTTTACCTTCTAACAGGTCATATGAGTTACTCCATATCATTGTTTATTTTAATCGACCATTTTTTTTTAATTTTTTACTAATGATATTTTCATTTATTGTTGAATGTTAATTACTTACCTATTATTGTATAGAATCAAGTTCTTCCAACTTAGGAAGTGGTGAAGGGCGGGCGTTTTGAGGGCTGTTTTACGTAATTTTGACATTAAAAAAGTGCTGACTCTCAGTCCAGTTTGACTAAATGACTTTAGGTTGACTATCGGTACATTTCAGAAATCAGCTATCGAAAATCCACAACGGCAGACAAATGAGTCACAAATAGTAACAATACTAACCCTGAACTACATAACATTCGGTTGACACCCACGTACAGACATGAAACGATATTATATTATTAGCTACTATTTGTTTCTGCTAATCGAGGTGTGGGAATATCACTGTAACTGCTATTTTGTTTACAATTAGGAACATTAATAGCTTTTGATTCATCAGAGATTAGGTTTTATTGGTTGGCGATGGTGCAGATATCAAAAGGTTTCTTTGTTTTCACCGGATAGGGCTGACTGAAGTAATCCTAAGATCACTTTGGTTTTTCTTGGGTCTTCCATACATCAATAAGTACATCTATATATAGATACATACATACAAATAAATAAAATTGATGTGTCTGTTTGTAATATCAAAATAACAGCATTTTAAGAAATGCTCATGAAAGTATATTACTATTAAACAGTTTATTTCAGATTTAAAAAAAAATCAATCCATATAAATTATAAAACAAAGTTAAAACGTCTTTTTTTTACTGTCGTTTGTTCCGGCTAGTCACCAAAATGGCGGGACTGATTTGGACGAGATATTACTGGCAGATAGCTCATGTTATAAGGAGTCACATAGGCTACTGTTTGTTCTGGTAGTACGATCGTGAGGGATAATTTTAGACATCCAAGTGGACGAAGCTGCGGGCACCGCTACTAATTAATGAAAGTAATACATAATACCTGCTTACTGTTTTTAAGATAAATGGATACAAAGGTTATATTTGCTTGAGCAGGTCACTTGTTTCCGCGGAATTATACCCCTAATTAAATTATCTCACCGTCTTATTGCCCTACTAGGTTTTGCCAGCGGCATAGCCGCATGGAGGTTGAAAATGATCCCACGGGAACGTTTCACCGGGATAAACAGTATCGAATGTATTAATTCAGGTTATAATCTATTTGTGTGCCAAATTTCATCCAAATCTGTTCAGCCGTCGTTACGTGGTTGAGTAACAAACATCCAAATATACAAACTTTGACATTTGAGATTAGTAGGATAAGATTAGGTAACTATTATATTTGTTTGAACACGTGTAATAGGAGATTGTTCCCATCTTCGTCACACGACACACCTTTCGTAGGACGACATGACATTTTAATCTTTCAAATAATTATAACTAGTGGTTACCAGTGGTCGAAATTCGACCATAAAAGTGTTAGCTTTCTGTACCCTTTTTCAATATGAACTTTAACTGTGCCCAATTTCCTACATCGTTCGCGTAATTTTCGTAAAAAGGTGTACAATGTTTTTGCTTCACGTATTAAAATGTAGATTTTCAACATGCAAAATTAGCTTCTTCATTTACTGTTTCAGAATCTAACCTTAGCTTATCGCCCTTTGCAGCACAAACGCGACGACACACTTAACAATTCCCAAAGTGTAACCGAATATTAAGGTAACAATGAATCTTATGGTGTGGGCGTGCGCCTGACGCGAACTGTGCGCCATGCCTTATCTAGACTAGGTGTTATTCTGACAATAACTAATTATTTGTACCATGTTAAATAATCTACCTTCAAGTGTTTATTAAAGGCCTGCTGTGACACATTTTCAATGCATGGGAAAAAATAAAATTGCGGATCAAAAGTCTATAAAAATAAAAATAAAACTGATACCATTTACTAATCTTTTAAGATCTCAAAACGTATCATGTGCTAACAAATAAATGATTCTGATGATTATGGTTTATCTCATTACCAAAGGATTCTTGTTACCGTATGTAATACGTAACAAACATTGGTTAACACTGTGTGTTATAGAGAAGTTGAATTTAATGATTTTGAACGATGGTGTTATTCATTGATCCTATTTCAATGTCCTTTACGTAAGCAGATAGTAGTCCAAGATTATCAAGATTAGCAAAACTGATTGGTTGCAGTTGGGCTATGGTCGTCGCTTATACTCAATCGAAAATTTCCAAGATACTGGTTCTATTACAAAAAACAGTGTGTCATTCAGCAAATCAAATCAATCCAAATTCCTCAAATCAATCAGAATACGTCTTCTAACAACAGTTTGATTACGTTAAACTTGGCCGCAATCAGATCGTGCGCAGTATTACGAGGTATTCCACCAATGCGCATCCACTGTGGGAGACATTTGTGTGATAAATATCATGTGGTTGCGTCATTCTTAAGGATGTTGGCTTCAATTGTTTTGATGAGCAAGTATATCAAGATTCTAAAATGACTCCGTGTCTTCATATTTTTTTTATATTTTGACATATAATTTTACTAGCCTTTGCCAGCGGCTTCACCCACGCGGTACTTTCATCCCCTATTTAACTCCCTTAGGGGTTGAATTTCGAAAAATCCTTCCTTGTTCCTTGTCTACATTATAAAGGGAACCTCCGTGAAAAATTTCAACTTTCTAGGTCGAAGGGTTTGGGCCGGGCGTTGATGAGTCAGTCAGTCAGTCAGTCAGTAAGGACTTTTCTTTTTATTTAAATAGACATATTATTTTAGTAACTGTCAAAAATTTTGCAGATTACCCCTTAAGTCAGTCATTCATTTGTCATAATGTACGAGATTACCAATCAATGCCATTTCTTTCAATGGAGTGTCAGTGGCTGACCACTGGAAAGTCATAATGACGCCATTGTATTAGTAGATTATCAAAATCAACAATTATGAAATCAATGATAGACCATTCTAACACTATTGTAATAGCAGACTTGAGGCCCTGTTATCGTGAATTTAGCACATGATTCTGAATGGGTTGAAATTTTTCGTTTTTTTTTTGTTCGGTTATAAAAACAAATTAGCTGTTCCATACATTTTGACCGCGGTTTTGAACTTTTCTATGCCAGTTTTTGTGTATACATAATTACGAATGCCTAAGAAGATGTGGTTTCTAAATTTGCTGACGAATCTGATGTTGGTTAAATTATGTTTTCATTTTTAAATGTTTGCAGCAACCTTATATTTAAACTCTGTCCCACAAAACCGTTTTTACGGTTTATCTGTGGGAACAGATCGTATAAAGTTGAGTTTATAACGGTGTGGTGTAAGTACCTACTTCTTAATTAGAGGTTATTTTGGTAAGGTAATCAAGACTAAATTAAAGAGATTGGTATTCGATGCTACCAGTCTTCATGTCTGTTAACGCAAAGGTACAACATAACGATTATACCAGACAGCTAAGAAAGATTTTTGATTATGACGATACCTTATCCACTTTTTGTCCAATCTTTGTTGCATAGCTGTGGACATCAATTGGCTGCCATGGAAGAAACGAATATACTTTCCTTTTAAATACCTACACCGAAAGCTTAAAATTCCATGTGTGGAATAATCACTTACAATATTTATCTAACTTATCTGACACAAAAAAAAAAAAAACGTAAACCACAAAGTTCACACGAACTGATAGACCACGATCCATTAAACAGTCTGTATCTCTTATCACACTTAATAGCAAGCAATTTGAAACTTTGATTTGGGATATCAAAAATATACAAAGACCAAATTACCTTGACCTCATAAACTTTACCAAATAGTGGACCCTTCGGTACATTTTGGTGGGAAGACAGAGGTCCTATTATTCTGGGTGTAGGCCTAACTTTGAATTAGAAAAATAAGTTGAATGTCAAGAATAATAGATGTGTCAATGTGTTGCGAGATTGTAATAAAGTAAGCCTTTGTTTTTTGGTATTTGATTGTAGTCACAGATGGTATATTTTACCGAGATACAGAATTATATGGAGATTTGTAAGTTATGTTGATTTTGTTAAAATGGATGATTTCTGTACAACTATTAACTAGCATATCTAATGATCAACCCAGATCAATGCTATGGTATTCCTCCTGATTTCTTCGTGGAACCATCACAGAGCCTACCATCCGGTCACAAGCTACCGTGGCCTACTTGGAAAACCTTAAATAGACTTCGAACCCAAGTAGGTCGCAGCAAGGACAACCTCTACAAGTGGGGATTCATGGACGGGTCAGATCTCCGGTGTGTGTGCGGCGTCTCTCCACAGACATCGGCTCACCTCCCATCTTGCACCGCATGCCCTATTACCTGCACACGTGAGGACCTAATGGCTGCATCAGCGAACGGTATTCGCGTTGCTGAATTTTGGGCCAAACAAATTTAAAAAAACTGTACATATTAAGTACACTCTTTAGTTTTATTTATATTTTTTGTTAACCCCAAAACTGCATTTCGCCTAGAGGCCTTTAAAGTTAAACTCGAAAATAAATTACCAGTTTTGTCTGCAAATGCTGATCCTAATCATCTATATGATGATTTTTTAAGATATATTGTAAACAATTTAATTCCACTTTTATTCCCAAGACTATCTCGATTAATAGTAACGTCTCTTTCAGTGATTGGGCTACCATTGGTATTCATAAAAGTAGAGCACGACTTTATGAGCTATACGATGAAAGGACTTCTGTAAACACTGCTGAATTTAATTTGTATGTTAGGAATTATTCCAAATTATTTAAAAAAGTTTGTTGGATGGCCAAGTCGCGTTATTTGAGTTCAAAGATTAAAAACAGCAGTAATGTAATTAAAACGACTTGGAATATTATTAATAGTGAAACGGGAAGGTCTAGCAACCGAAATACTGACTACAGCCTGTCTATCAATGACAACATAATCACACCGGACTCGCAAGTCGCCGCGGCTTTTGAAAATTTCTTTGCAGATATTCCCGTTTCAACTACAAAATCACTAAACTCATCACCTTCTGTTGCTGAGTCTTTGCTTAAGGAAAATGTTAATGTTTGTGATTCAGAATTTCATTTTGAACATATTAGCTGTAGAGATATAATTAAAACCTTTCACACTTTAAATGTAAAAAAGACTGCAGATCTGTGGGGTAATTCTGTAGAAGTTGCCAAGTCTATTATTGACATTGTAGCACCTACTTTGGCTCTTATATTTAATAATTGTATAGACTGCGGGGAGTTTCCTGACCTAATGAAGAATAGTAAAATAATACCTTTGTTTAAATCAGGTAGTACATCAGACCCCTCTAGTTATAGACCTATTTCAGTACTACCTACCTTTAGTAAAATTTTTGAGAAATTAATTTTAAACCAACTCCAAAGATTTTTTAATAAACATAATTTATTACATAGCAAACAGTTCGGTTTCACAAGGGGTCGTTCAACTACCGATGCCGGTGTTGAACTCTTAAAGCATATTTACAATGCATGGGAAAATAAATACGATGCCTTGGGCATCTTTTGCGATTTATCTAAAGCTTTCGATTGCGTGCTTCATGAAACTCTAATCAGGAAACTCCGCCACTACGGGATCCGGAACACCGCTCTGGATCTTCTTATTTCATACTTGTGTAATAGGATTCAGTGTGTTGATGTAAACGGAAAAAGATCTCCGGGATCCGTAGTGTCAATGGGAGTCCCACAGGGCTCAATTCTTGGTCCTTTCTTGTTTCTTATTTATATTAATGACTTGCCGTACCTCATAAAGGATAATCATGATATAGTGTTGTTTGCGGATGACACTTCACTTTTGTTTAGACTTAAACGTCAGCAACTTGTTAATGACGATGTAAATAGCGCAATCTCAAAAGTAGTTCACTGGTTCAATGCTAATAATTTGCTTCTTAATGAAAAAAAGACCAAATGCATTAAGTTTACGCTACCTCACGTTAAGCAGGTGAAAACTAATGTGTTGATAAAGGGCGAAGAATTGAATCCTGAAGATAGCACTGTATTCTTGGGCTTAACTTTGGATACCAAGCTTCAGTGGGGCCCAATTAAGTCCGAGACACTCTCTCAGAGATAGATTTAAGGAGATAAATGTAATGACTGTGCCTTCACAGTATATTTATGAAAATCTTTTATATGCTCATAAAAATATTAAATTGTTTAAAAAATACAGTGATATCCATAGTATAAATACTAGGAACAAACACAAATTTGTTGTACCATCAACAAGGCTCAAGAAAATAGGTGGGTCATTCAGATGTCAATGTATACGCTTTTATAATAAACTTCCAAGCCATGTTCAAGATCTAAGTCTCAATAAATTTAAATCATTCATCAAACGTAAGTTGTGCCTGAAAGCCTTTTATACCGTTAAAGATTATATTGAGGACAAAAAAGCTTGGGATTGACCTGCTCCAATTTTGTATACTGAATGTTGTTTTTTCTTTGTTTTGCTCTTTGACATTTGATTATTATTATTTACACTTTGACATTTGATTATTATAATATACACTTTGACATGAATATTTACTTTGAGAAGTATAATATTATTTTTGCTTTAATTATTGTGAATGTGAGGACTATGTGGTATTTTTGTTTTCGTGTTTCGTCTCTTTCTCAGTTCGTTTTTAATGTTAATCTGGCAGTTTGAGTACTTTATGCGGCCTACCCAAATGTCCTTTCTTTGGTATTGTTCGTCAAATCGTTGAGCTCCTCAAGTTCTGAGTTGAGCCGTATGATTACTGATACATGCGTGCACTGAATGGACAGGTCCACTCAACCTGTGTGGTTCTTTCCTCAAAAGACCATTTCAGACACCAATCCACATGGTCTTCACATGATCTGACCAAGATTATGTCTGGACTTTAAAAGAGACTGTGACCTCTGAGTTTGTTTCGGCCTTTCTTCTCAGAGTAGTCAGATAGGAAACGCCGACCTCATCTAGTTTAAAAAATATGATTGACGTGTAAAAGTGTTTGTACAAACCTACTTACAGAAATAAAATCATTTATCATTATCATTTATCATTTATCTTTGCCATCGACACGTTAAGAAGAAGAATGCTATGGTATCATATCGTGCTGTTGTGTTAAAAAAACGTGTCCTTCACCACACAATCCTCACCTTTGAAAACTTCATGAAAATCAATTTTAAGAACGCCAATAATTTGTCAAGAAATAGTCGTAAATAGTCACTAAGGTTAAAAAAATATATCGCATTATGATTCCAAAGTTATAGCTATATCTCCACACAATCCTCACCTCAGTGCAGGCAAACGGCTGGGAATTTCCACGTGGTTTATATTCCAAAAAATAGTCAAAAAGTAGTCGTAACGCTATGCCAAATCTCGAAAACACTCATTAAGGGAGTCCAGAGATATAAAGGTGTCTTGCGAGGATTACATCGTGAGCCTTTCTCGCCACAATCCTCACCTGATTACCGCGGAACGCTTAAGTTTTTGAATTTGGTGTAAAAAATAGTCAAGAAATAGTCGTCTCCAACCATGATAATAAAGTATGTTGAACTTCAATATAAACTTTTACATACATTTTCTACATAAACCTCTTATCACTGTAATTTGAAAACATTGTAAAAGCCAATTATTTTTAAAAGAGTAACCGTGGAGTTTCTCGCCGGCTCTTCTCCATAGGAAGCGACAATTTGGAACCGTGCACCTAGCATCTGGCGTTTCATATGTGCCCATGCAGGTTTATGTGACATAAAATATTTTGATTTTGTATAAAAATTTAACCTTCGTGACTATTTATGACTATTTTTTGGCCTTCTAAAAATTGATTTTCATGAAGTTTTCAAAGGTGAGATTTATGTGGTGAAGGACACAAAAAACCGCATCTAAATCAGTTCACCCGTTTGAGAGCTATGGTGCCACAGATAGACAGACACATAGCAGTCAAACTTATAACACCCCTACTTTTGCATGGCGGTTAAAAATACGTGTGCCAGTTCGATAATTATTGTTATAAGATCCTTCTACGCATCAATTTTAATCTTCTTTCTTCTGGTTGTCAGTCGAATCTCACGCCTCCTATTTTTTGATATGCTATTCCCTTTCCAAATTGGCTTAATATTATTAAATTTATTTTATTGCCAACCTGCCCAACGTAAGGTCGTCTTTACCGGACATCATATTTTACAGTACCAACCTATTGAACTATGTTTATCATCTAAGTTCATGTGTACTACATCATTCAAACCTTGCAAATTCTTGTAAAACTTTGCCTAGTGAAAGATCCTTAAAAAATGGTAATGCAAATCAAAACAAACTGAAGATTGCAATGCGTTTAAAATCTGTTTGGAAGTGTGCAATTATTATTGAGTTTTTAAAATGATACTTTGCTAGGCGTTGTGTCTACAATCACAGTTCTAATCTTATATAATCCTAACAACACTAAGCCGATAAAACATTAAGATACGCAATAAAATTGCAATGTATAACATCATTCTGAGTATAGCACGAGTATATTAACCTTGTGCAGCAAATGGTCCATTCATGATTGTGCACCGACATATTTATAAACACACTAGCGTACATAAATAGTTAAGTAGTCTCTCACATAATAGCTAATGTGAATTGTAATAAAATGTTTGCGGGACGAGCTTGAGCAAACGGGCTCAGATAGATCTCTATCCGAACTCACGGAATACGCGACGCGCTGGCTTAGTGTGGATATTCTTTTGAAATATTAGCATTATGTGTTTTCTTCCACATTTGACCCATCTGCCTTCAAAGCAAGAGTGAACAGGCATCTTCTGGGCACGTTCGTCTTATCATATGTATAGACTTCATCTATCATTTTCCATGAGACGTGATCGGAGTCAAGAGCTGGCCCTTTCAATAAATTTAAAAAAAATGGATAGAAGGTTGATGTATTAAATGCTAATTCATTCACATAAAGACGCTTTCATTTAATAGATAATTATCTATATCTACTACTATCTAAATATCTGTATATTAGAGTTCAGTAAATCGATTAATTTATGCAGCTGTAATCTGGGGGTCTATTCTTTTAGCACGAGGGTCGCTAGTTTTGGCTGAATCAATTGGGGCCCGAAGAAGGAATGAATCACAACACGATTTTACGTTGTCTCTACTTCCTATGTGTTTTTGTCTGTCCGAAAATTCATTCATGCATTGCAGCACTACTTGTTGCAATTTCCTCAGGAACACTTTCAAGTTGTCCCGCCATATTGGTCGTGTTCCACTGCTTCTTCGATCTAATAGAGTAATTTAATTGTTTACATAATTGTGATTTCATTTTAGAAAACAATTCAAATTCAATTCAGCTGAAATAGACTCCGACTCTTAAAAAACTTCTGCTCTAATTATATTTACAACAGATCCATACAAATCCATCGCCTCACATTGCGTGGGCTGTGATACGCCACGTCAGCACATCTGGCACGACTCGCAGCTCCCAATGCTCCTCTGATACTATTGTCATGGGAACTCCGCGCCATATCCGGTGATTCGGTGGAAGATTTATTCTTCATTCATGGGGTCATGTCTGGTTGGGTTTTAGAACTAAATTATTCAGGAGAAGATGCACTTGCCGATGTGATTCTTCATCTGTCGTTTTGGCACAAACTATAGGCTCATGCTGTGCTAAATGTGTTAACCAATCACCAAGGTTGTACTGTGGTAGTGAGGCTAACTGCCAAGCGGTAATTACGTATCTCACTAACACTAGGAATCGATTAATATGATTAAACATCATCATCATCATTTCAGCCAAAAGACGCCCCCTGCTGGACATAGGCCTCCCCCAAAAGGGGCGTTTTGCCATAATCGCCACGCTTGGCAGGCGGGTTGGCGATCGAAGTCTGGTGGTAAAATGCATAGAGAACGCTGCTGCCTATTCTCTAGTAAGTCCCTTAGTCGCCATCTGCGACACCCATGGGAAGAAATGGGATGGGATATTAAACAATCAGAATCAAATAAGTTATTTGCGTTATAATGTTGTGAGCAGACACATTTTCAGATTGTGATTTTTAGTGTTGTGCAATTACGGTGCAGGGTTTACTTAGGCACGGCTACTCGTGAAGGCTATTTTAATATGCCCTGTATCAACATGTAAAATGTAGGTGTATAAACCTGTACTTAAAACATTAATGTTTAATTTTTATTAATTAATTTGTTTTTTGTTACAGGTCCAGGCTGTCAGCACCATGGACGGCACTACAGTAAGTGGCAAATTGTAAGTATCTTTTCTTTATAATTTTAATAGCACTCTTCAAAAATAGATTTTCAATTCTAGTTACTGAGCAGATGAAGTTTTATTTAAATGATTTATTGGCTAATAGGCAAGATTGTAATGTGAATGAAACATCATCAGTTGTGATACTTTATAAAATGGGAAAAAAATTAAAATATCTTCATATCGAAACAGCAAAGCCGATTAAGCATAGAGTTAGTATTTTCCTAGACAAACTTTAATTACGTTAGTTTTTTTGGCTACTATGCTCGTGTGTCGTGCAGAGGTACTGCTCATTTTGGTAATGTCAATTTTATCGTAAATTCAGGAGATTATTCTCCTAATAAAAAGCTTTCAAAACCTAGTCGCTGTCTCATCTCGGCGACAGTCAAATGTCAAAAACTTGTCAGAAATGTATGGAAACTTGATTAATATTTGACAGATTGAGACTGAAATCAGGCTGAACGTTCTTAAAATTACGAGAATTGTCACTCTGATGTCATCGTGTAACATCATCAAGCTAATATTTTGTATCGTTTTTTCGAAACTAGAATATTATAACGTTTCAATTGTTTAGTTGTTTACTGTAACCGAATCATGGTAGTTTTCGTGTGATCTTTCCCGTGACGATACTAATGACTTTGACAACTTTTTGTATGATTTAGTCAAGGGTGAGCGTGTTGGCGGTAATAAAGATGATTTGAAAGATTTTTCTTGTTTGCCTTGGAATAAGCAGTCTTTTGTAAGAAATATTTTTAAATGATATTAATATTTCCCCACGTGCAACAGCTGAAATAACTACTATTTCAACGTGAATTGCAGAAAGTAGACACCAAATACTCGAATGATTTATTACAATTCACAATGTTTGCTTCGGCGGTTTCTTAAATTATAATGCAAAATCGCTATCCTCTCGGCCACAGCTAAATAGTAGGAGAGAGGAAACTTTATCTTAACTGGTTTTACTTAAATGCTAGCTATCCTAGTAACCCTTTTTTTTAGCATAAATATCTAGGTATCACGTATTATTATTATCGTCCTATAACAACAATCTGAGTGAAATAATCCCATCATCATCATCATCTGCCTAGCCTTTTCCCAACTATGTTAGGGTCGGCTTCCAGTCTAGCAAGATGCAGCCGAATACCATTAATTAACATGGAGTGACTGACTATCTGACCCCCACAACACACTTGGTCAGACTTTCTGGCTTCTGACAACCCGTAACGACAGTTAAAGAATAACGTTTGACGGCAGCAGCCAACGGCTCAACCTGCTTTCCGAGGCAGGAAGTGGCCTTGGTCTGTAAAGACGGTCACCCATCCACGGACCAACCGCTGCCAGCGTAGCTTACTCTGAGCAACTGTTATTACTTAACTCCATAACGAGTGAAATAATCCATCAGCTCAAAATAAATACTAAAGACTAGATACCATTTCAACAAATGCAAATCCATAGTGGCTTTTTTCCCCGACATTTCAGTTAAAGAGTTAAAAAAAATGTCAACGAAGGGATTCTGAAATAATGGTGATTTGAGATATCTACCCACGGACCCCTAATCGACCAGGTGTCACTATAGGAAGTGTAACCCGTTAGTGACCTCTTTCCGGCACTTTTTTACTTTTCACACCATCAACTAATACTTGATGTGTTTTTAATAAGTGTCATCGAAACTGTTCAGTTTGGCTGCTGCAATTACTTGCTTATTACAGATATAGAGTGGCGATGAGCTGGGAACGATTCTATTTTTGGTCTTTTTTCTGAATCGAGGAAGTAAGTTATCATTATATTGTCAAACTAGCGGTCGCCCGCGGCTCCGCCCGCGTGGATGTCGGTTACCGCTGCAAAAAGCCTACCCAGGAAAGACACGGTCAGCAAAATGATTCCCAGGTCAATTCACAGACACCGACAGTAACATCGACGACGCAGTCATTATCCGCAGGCTGCACAGATTGTCTTTCTGTGTATGTTAAAGTTGTTAATGATGAAAATATTTAAATGTAATTAATACTAAGTTTTTACTTCTGCCGGCAGTCCCGGAGCGCAACCCGTTGTTTTAGGATAGATAAACTGTACTTAGTGATGAAATAATTTATTTTGATAAGGATTAATAGCATGAGTAAAATAAACGCGATTAAATGTAGTCCAAAAAAAAATCAAGATTTTTAAATAAAAAACCGGTTGTTGTGCCTCACTCGACATAGATAGGTATAGTGTGTCGCGGACTTTTTTGTAAAATCGGTCCAGTAGTTTTTGAGCCTATTCGTTACAACCAAACAAACAAAGTTTTCCTCTTTATAATATTAGTGTAGATAGAACAAGGGGCTATCCAAGGCGTAATATAAGTGTTTGTTCATTTGAATTTATAGGTATAAGACAGTTTACAGATAAAAAGGCTTAGGTATTGGGACTCATCATTTGCCTAGCTTTTTTAAACTATGTTGGGGTCGGCTTCCAGTCTAACCGGATGCAGCTGTATACCAGTATATTACATGGAGCGACTGCCTATCTGATTTCCAAAACCCATTTACTGGGTAATACGATATCCTTTGGTAAGACTGGTAACGACTGTCAAATATATACTAATGACAGCCGGGATCAAACGGGGCTTAACGTGCTTTCCGTATGTAAACATGGTCACCTACCCTCGGCCAAACCGCAAGCGTAGATTACCCTTTGATCGGGGCCGTGCGGTTGACAAGCTCCTTGTCAGGTATTGTGACCATTGTCTTAAAAAGTAGTACGGTAGGTACTACTTTTGGTCTTAAAAAGTAGTACGGTAGGTAAGGCTGAAACTTTGGCAGCCTGTGAAAATACTTCTTGTCTTTATGGCTTTATTTAGCATGTAACATCATACCTGTATCCGAAGTTTCCGAAGGGTTAAGCAGAGGCTTTACTTACCCTGTAATAGAAAATCTTCTTCTGTAACCTAAACTAAGTTTAAAAACTGAGATTGAAAGCCAACAAGAAACTGCACCTGCGTGGTGGATAGCCCACTCCCTCTCACTGAGAGGAGGCCTGTGTCCCAGCAGTGGGAACATAATAGGCTGAGTATGTATGAGATTAAAAGAAGTTCCCTTTAGTAGCCGCTGTAAGATTTAATATCAAGATTGCAACTTTATTAGTATCTATTTTATATTTCACATTACCGATCACCAACTATTTATAAAAAACACATTATCTATTTAGTTTAAATAAATATATTTATACTCGAACTGTAATGGTGACTGGCGTGGTATCTAGAAAAGTATGTCTAAAAATAAAATAAAATAACGAACAAAATAAATATTATCGTGTACGAAAATTGTCTCGCTAATTAACTATAATGATAGCTATTTAAATACCAATATGCGATAGCAAACGCCATTGCGTAATTACTATGTATGAAAAATACGAGTGCCATAATAAATACAAGGATTTTATTACAACTCCTAAACTGAATGTTAATCTAATATATTCCTTGGGGCTTTGGGTTAAAGTTCGACTAGATTATGATTAGGATTTCTTAGCATATAGAAAATGGTACCAGTGTTAACTCAGTAGATAATCAACCACCTGTATGTGTGACACACTGTGGTCAAAGCTAGCACGCTCTGTTCAGAGATCTAATACAACAGTCTTGCAAATAGCTATTTGGTCTGGATCAAATAAATTATTTTAAATAGGCACATAAAAGGCGTTTTTGAACGCCAAAATGTGACTAACAAACAGATTTTATTTCTTTTATTTACGGGTTTTATAAAATGAAGTCGAGTTTACGTTCATGATTAGTTCTAATAACATTGGTTTGAGCAATTATCAATGTGCCCTATATATACAAACGGTGCTATATGTAGAGACGTTTAATTGTCAAAAATGCATGGACATTTTTGACGTTTAAACGTCAAATTAAAAGTTAAGTAATAAATGAATAAAGTCCTTAAATAGTATTTTAACTCGAGACGTTGTGTTGAATTGACTAAATTTACAAGAACCAAATAGTTGGACCGCCTATCTTCTGAAAACATTGTCGAGAGAGAGGTGGAATGTGAGTAGGCTTTTGCCCAGCAACGGGATATTAATGGCCGATAGTGAAATAAAAATGATAGTTTAACAGCGTTCATACGCTATACAACCCAACATGTTCACCATTCTACTGACCCATAAACCTCAAGAGCAACAGCAAAAAATAATAAGTTAAAGTGCAATACTAATGCGTTAGCAGATATTCCTATCTACTCGATTTGTGCGTCGCTACTCGCATAAAATCGTTTTTATTAACACACGCTTATCGATTTAACGAGAGCATCTCGACCGAGTTGACATTTCGATTTTTTATGGAGCTACTAGTTTTTAATTTTCCTACTTAAAGTATGGTAATGGGCGGCTTATCTGTTTGATGTGAATCGAGGGTGTGTTGAATGTGTGTGGATGGTGGGATGTTGGGGGGGATGTTATGTATCACTTGCTTCCTTTGATATGCTAAGTGATTTCAATTAGTTTACGCTGTTATTTGAGTAATTAAAATGCTATTTGGAATTTATAGTGGTTAGGCGATATGGTAGTTAATCAATTTGAGCTTAATGAGTCACATGAAGAGAGAGAGCATTTGAGCGTAATATGTCATATGAAGAGAGAGATGAAAGCACCGCGCCAGCACAAGCGTCTGTCTGGGTTCGAACCTACGACCTTTAACTCGCAAGTCAGGGCCGATACCACTGGGCAATCACAGCCTTCTACAAGGCCAACACTGCTATCATCTCTCTCTTCATTTCACATACTAGCTTTCGCCCGCGGCTCGCCCGCGTGGAATTCGGAAATTATCCTGCGGGAACGTACTACCGGGATAAAAAGTATTCTATCTGTTAATTTAGGTTATCATCTATCTGTGTGCCAAATTTCATGCAAATCCATTTACGTTTTTGCGTGAAAAAGTAACAAACAAAACAAAACTTTCGCGTTTATATTATTAGTAAGGATTACATTACTGCTGGGCCACCACTGCTCTCAATTTTAGTAGCGTATACCAACTCGTTTGTTTTGTCACTTGCACAATTTTATTCATTCGATCTTTCAGACCGTAGGCAGATAGTCAAAATCGACGGTTGTCTTAGTGAGGAGCTGCCCATTGCATTCGGAGTACCTCAGGGTAGTGTCTTAGGCCCTACTTTGTTCCTGGTGTTCATAAACGACCTGTGCAATATGCACCTGAGCACTGGTAACATTGTCTCTTTTGCCGATGATACTGCAATTACCTTTCATGATGAATCCTGGGCTGGACTGAAAACAACTGCTCAAATTGGATTTGATATAATATATAGATGGCTTATCTCTCACTCACTCACGCTAAACACGAATAAAACTAAACTCATAACATTCTCTCTAAACTCCACTACGCAACCCTTGACACCCATCACTCTAAAAGCTCACTCCTGCCGGGCCAATCTGGCTACTTGCAACTGTCCTACAATTTTCTCTACTGACACGACTAAATACCTCGGTATCATCCTAGACAAACACCTTAACTTCAAAGCACATATCACCCACCTTACAGCTCGAGTTCGTAAACTCATATATATTTTTAAAACACTCAGACACATTGCCAATACTTATGTGATACGCACCATGTATCTTGCTATTTGTCAGTCAGTGATTTCGTACTGTATTAATATTTGGGGTGGAGCTGCGAAAACTACACTCAAACCTCTGGAAGTGGCTCAGCGAGCCATTCTTAAGGTTGCTACTTTCCGACCAATGCTCTTCCCGACCTTTGAGCTGTACAAAAAATGCAAAGTTCTAACGGTCCGGCAAACATTCTTTCTCAACACTTTATTACAACAACACACACAAACTCCTTTTACACAAACTCAATCCTTACTTAGGCGAAAGAACGAAATTTGCAAAGTACCCTTCACACGCTTTGCTTTTACTAAACGTTTCTTTTACTATCTTGGCCCATTTTTATATAACAGAATAAACAAAACTATCCCTTTACATCAATTCTCTTATGAAATGAGTAAAAAACTGATAACAGACTTTTTAACCACTTTAAACTACGACGACACTGAATATCTGCTCACTTCACAATCGTAATGACTTCTCTAATACTCCGTTTTTAAACTCATCCTCTTTCACTTCCGTTTACACACACTACACCTACATCATTGAACACAGACACACACAGCTACATCACAAAACACACAAACAAGCACCACACCAACATCACAAAACATACACACACGTACTAACACTTAGTATAAGTCAAATGCGTTTGACCCTATAGTCTTAAGCAGTCTATTAAAATGTTTGTACCCCTGTGGGAACCCGGGCTGGCGAACCTTAATACAGGTTACCATGTAACCTAGCTAGGACGCCAGATTCAATAATGTTACTTTCTATTCAATTTAACCCTACATTGTAAAATTATATTTATTGTAACAGACTGTACCACACTTTTTGAAATCCCTACTAATATTATAAATGCGAAAGTAACTCTGTCTGTCTGTCTGTCTGTCTGTTACGCTTTCACGCCTTAACCGCTGAACCGATCGTCATGAAATTTGGCCGAGATATAGCCTGGGATATGGGTAAGGACATAGGCTACTTTTTTACGCGATAACCGACATCCACGCGGGCGGAGCCGCGGGCAAAAGCTAGTAAATAAATAAATTACAAATTACAAATTCAAGAAACATATCTGTGAAAAAATTGTTTAAAATTGTTCACATTTCCTCATAATGGCAACATTGCACAGATTTGCTTATTTTGTTTAGATCTGATAAGTTTCGAAGTCGGTGGTTAAAAGTTTGTCTCACTTTTTACTAAGTGCTGTGTAAATCATATTATAATAGTTTCATCTTTTGTTTACTTAAGTTTGCGTATACCTACCTAATTAATTATTTACTATATTATTTTGTGGATAAAGGTGCTGGTTGCGTTATTACCTAAATGTTATATAATGTATGTAGTAGTATTAAGCAATATTACGCAATTGTTTGCTGTCCCAAAGAAATAAAAATAAAAATAAAATAAAATACCAATATTTATAAAAATAAATTAAAGTATCTCCAGAATTAGTTGCAGTTGTAACTCTGGCATTGACAGCGGGCATATAGTAAACAGCCGCGCGCATTTAGAAAATAGCTTAATAACTAATCTGCGCATTTTTTTAAACGCTCATTCGGAATTATTTTATGCACATACAGTTCCGTTATTTATAATGTCCATAAGGGTCACAGACATAAAATTATTGTATTTGATAATTGCATATTATGCATCACAATCACAAAACTCGCGTGGCAAACAACTGTACGCCAAAGACGGTGGTAATGTCTTTATTACTGACAACACACCGTCTACCAATAGCATTGTCACTTTTTGCATTAAAGTAGGAACCACAAAATAGCACACCATAAAATCATTCACACCAAACACCATTGGCCACCATAAATAATTCAGAGAACACGGGAATCGTGAAATGGAGCCAATCAAGCGGAACAGCCGTACGCCGTTGACGATACTACTAATATTATGAAATTTTTCAATATAATAACAATATAGCCTTAATAAGCCGTCGTGAACCATAAGAACGTCCCATCACGACAATGTTAAGGTGAGTGCAGAGAACTACGGAATTTAAATATGTATTATGGTAAATTTTATGTTGTGAGGCGTGTTTGGTAAGGCAAACGAGGTGGAAGATGAAGCTCTGCTATTTATACTATTCTGGTAGAAGGTAATAGTCCTTCAGCAGGCTTTCTATTTCTACGAAGAATAGACAGTGCTTTTTCTATAGAAACGCACATTTTGCTTCTCAATTTTTGACATCGCACCGTAGATATCCTACTATAATCTGTCACATTGTCTTTCGTTTCTAACGATCTTTGTTTTGGTCCATTTATAAGTAGACAATTTTAGAAGAATATTTCTTTTCAAACTGTCAAAATCACACTGACAATAAACTTTCTACTCGATGGACACAAAGTCTATAAGATTTTCCACAAAATCATAATTCGTTTAGAACGCGTAACTGTGATAAGTAATAGAAGAACATAGCTATCTTCTCCTATTGTACACCGTTTAGTTAATAGTCATGTCTATTTTTTCGTCGACAAATCGGTGCTCGTGCTAAGCCTGCTGACCCTATTTCTGCCATCGAGGCCAATCTCAATGGAGACTAGCCTTGCACGCGGGAGATATTATAGAGCACAAGTGCATGCGCAGACACAGGTCTCTCTCTCATAGTCCGATGGGACGGTATACCCGGAGAGAAATCATATTATGAGTTAAAATTTTAATCGATACTATATAAAAAGGAAAAAATATTTTGTTTGTTTGCTCCGAATAGGCTCCGAAACTATTGGACCAATTTTAACCATTTATTCACCAATAGAAATTATAGGGAAGTAACATAGGCTGAGCAGTGGTGGCCAAGTAGTAGCGGCCGCGACTTACGAGTTGTAGGTCGTGAGTTCGAACCCAGACAGACGCTTTACTTTGTGTAAATTATTGCATCACCACTGCTCTCAAAACGGTGAAGGAAAACATCGTGAGGAAACCGGCATGTCCTAGAACCAAAAATTCGAAGATATTTGACATCTACCAACCCGTACTGGGCCCGCGTGGTGGATTACGGCCCGATCCCTCTCGCCGAGAGGAGGCCTGTGTCCCAGCAGTGGGAACATTATGGGCTGATGATTATGAACATAGGCTATAATTTATTTGAAAAAACATAAGAAAATTGACAACATTTAAAACATCCTTATGAAAATTGCAATAATGTATGTAACCCAAACTAGCAAAATAGGTGTGTCAGCTAGAAAACGCTTTGTGCCGTCAAAATACCAGTTTGACATAACTCGGTAGGAGCACACCTAACATAGGTGGTTTCGTCAGCTAGAAAACGCTTCATGCCTTTCGAAGTACCAGGTTGTCATAACTCGGTAAGAGCACACCTAACATAGGTAGCTGTATTAGCAAGAAAACGCTTTATGCCTTCGAAGTATCAGGTTGTCATAACTTGGTAGGAGATCATGTGCAATGACTTATCTATGATGCTGATGCTGATGATGATCAGATGTTTTGTTTAATAGGTTACTATCAAATAAAAGATCTTGAGTCAACATTATCTTGATTTTGAGGCGGTACGAAGTCCGCCGGGTTTTTAATATATAGGTGAGTTATTAATTAGGTAGTAGCATACTGAAAAAGGAGAGAATCAGTGAAGAGGTTATGTGATATTTTGACATAATTTAATGGTCTTAGAGACTAGAGCTATGTTAAACTGTATTCCAGATATAGCTAATATTTTCTGTAAACGTAAATTAAAATGCAAAACAGTATTTAAATATGAAGAATAAAGACTTTTTGTTTTAAAAGACCATAATTCATCATTGCCAATTTGATTAATCAATCACTGTGAACCTTGCCTTGTTGAGCGGATTTCAAACGCCCCCTGCGCTCCCATCGTAATTCCAATTCAATATTTGAACGACGCTCTGTCAACGTTACCTTTAGGATGGTTGCAAACGAAGCGTTTTGAATGCATTGTTACTGCGATTGTGGAAAAAGGAGTGATTATAGTATGATAATGACATGACATTGTGTAGGACGAGCGTTTATCAACGTGAAAGTCACAATTTTATTTTTGTGAGAAAAATTTACATTAAAAGACTTTTATTTTATGCTTCGTATTTGTCTTTATCTCTTTCAAAAGACTTCTTTTCAGACAGTAGGAACGATGGGAAACTACTGCTAGGCGCATCGTCTCCACATATAATAGGGCCATATTCATAAACGATGATTAAATTTAAATGATGTTTAAACGTCAAAAATGTATGGTTAAACAGACGCTAATCACTATTTAATTTTAAGAAACGTTTATGATCAAGGGGGATAATGTATGCAACATATTATAAAACATTTTAAAAGATTAACGGTAGCTTTTCTTGTTACGAAAGTACCTTTTGGATGGGGCAACTAGAATCGGTTCTGTTTTTAATTTTATTAATTTATTTGTTTTATTTTGACTTCCAATAGTACCTGATATGTGCCTATTTGAAATTAATGATTTGACTTAGACTTTGCTGGTGGTGTTTTGTTGGTGTCAGCAAGACATAAGGAAATTAAAGTGTTGTCTATTGACTGCTTATTTCCATAATGTCAACGTGCCTTCACTGTAATGTGTCGTCCTGACTTATGAACACTGACCACCAAGAACCACTGACATTTTGAAATGCGGTTTTTTCTACCATTCTATTCACAGAAATTCATGTGCTAGTAAAAACTGCATTGATTGTTGGTCCCCATTCTCACACCCTATCTGGTCATGCTCAACTCAGTAGTGTTCTTAGGGAGTCTAAGAGTATCTCCATGTCACTTTATAAGAGACTAGCTTTTGCCAGCGGCTTTTTCCGTGTGGAGATTGGAAATTATCCCACGGAATGTTTTACCGGGATAAAAATATCCGTTATATTAATCCAGGTTATAAACTATCTGCGTGCCAAATTTCATCAAAATGCATTCAGCCGTTTTAGCATGATTGAGTAACAAACATCCAAACATACAAATTTATTTTTTATTTATTTTGGTATTGGCATCTCGCAGTTGACCTTGAGAGGCCGTGACTGCTCAACCGGACTTTCCTGTGAAGGTTTTTAGAACTCTAAAAGCCTCCAGCCAGGGCGTAAAACCTACTTAAACCTAAAACGACTGCACACTGAGGGCACCCCCTGTGGGGTACGAACCTCGGCTCAGGGAGTCGCTGGCGGGGGGGGGGGGGGGGGGGGGGGCAGCTAGTACTACTGGGGACAGGCTGGATCAAGATATTATTTTCATGATTATTATACGGGGAATTTAAAGCTACTGGCTCAGCTGCGGCGCGGGATGGCGCATCAACGAGCAAGGGACGGTCGGGGGTCTGATCGCTACTCGGGAGTCTTCGCGGGGCGCGAGGACCTCGGCGGCGAGGTCGGTAGGACGGTCGTCGTTTGTGTTTGTGTACTGTACTGGTGGCCCTATTCTTTTCTTGGAGAACAGTGTTGGGGTCATCTGGGTCGGAGAGGACATGTTTCGGCCGGCGAATACTACTGATTCTACTGGGGACATAACTTGCGGCCTTCACAATCAAGGGATTGCGATGTATCTCGGCTTTATCGAAGCAACGCTTCGAGTTGCGTTTCATAAATTGAGCAATAGTGGGCATTTTCAGATCGAGATGGAGGATCTCGTTCCGAACGAACCATGGGGAGCCTGTGGCTTGGCGGAGGAAACGGTTTTGGAGGGTCTGCATCCTATGGATGTGTCGGGGGTGCGTGTGTGCAAAGACTGCACATGCATATGTCATGATGGGCCTTATGCACGCCGTGTAAATACGCAATTTGCACTTGAGTGACAATTTGCTACGTGCGTTCAAAACAGAGTGCAACCTTCCGAGAGCGAAGGCGGCGCGTGAGCGCGCCTTCCTGATATGCTCAGAGAAGGAGAGGTGCTAATCTAGAATTACTCCAAGGCATTTGGCTTGCTTTTCCCAAGGGATCGGCTTTCCAAATATGGAGATGGGCCGGAGGGGGTCGAGGTGGCGTTGCGGTCTCTTAAAGAGAACCGCCTGGCTCTTGTCCGGATTTAATTCGATTCGCCATTTCCTAAACCATGCACCGAGTACGTTGACTGCGGTCTGGAGGGATTTGGCTATCGCTTTGGAACTACGCCCAGAGTGGTAGATGGCCGTGTCGTCTGCGAACAGAGCCAACTGTGCCTTACCACTCTTGGGGATATCGCTGGTGAACAGCGTAAAGATGAGAGGGGATAGCACGGCGCCCTGAGGGACGCCGGCGTGAATCGGGTGGGGGGATGAGAGAGCCCCTTCGATGCGATAGCGAAAGGTGCGGTTCGACAGAAAGTCTCGTAAGATGAGTACGAGTCGGTCAGGCACGCCGAGTTTGTACAGCTTGTAAATTAAGCCGTTATGCCAGACCTTGTCGAAGGCTTTCCCAAACATACAAGCTTTCACATTTTATTATATAGTAGGAAGTAGGATACCAGTAGCGTCTCAACCGCGCGTCCAACCCGCCATCGTACAAACCCCTTACCGCGGTTGTCGTGCGCCGGCGCAACGATAACACGCTCCTCGCCAACAATCGTGCGACATTCCACTACTAAAGCGTTATAACTCATGAATGTTTTAATACTCCAAGTCTGCATCCGATCCCGATAATTTATTATGCTCCTCAGCTATTTTAAATAAACGGGAAGCTTTGTTTCGCTTTTAAATTTCAAGTTTTGCTGTCTCTCACGCTCCGTTTTGGCGAAGAGGTTAAGAGCAAGGAGAGATCGTTGGTATTTACAAGTTTGTATGCCATACCGTCGATTATTTTCTATTTGCATTACATATTACAATTAAATGTTTTTATAAAAGAGTAAATGTAAAAAAATAATTTAAATACCAAAAAAAAAAGTTGCTGCAAACGCTTGGCTAAAAAAAGAAATTTGCACTTTCACGAAAATCTACTATAAATGTTGCCAGCCCGCGTGGGATGAACGCTCTTAAAACATTCACCCCTTATTTATAAACGTTGCCCTAAGTTAAGTTATGATTAGCGTCTGTTTAACCATACATTTTTGACGCTTAAACACCTCTTGACTTTAAGCAACGTTTATAAATAAGGGGGTGAAACGCATTTATACGCCACGGTTGGCGCAGCGGTTAAGCGATTGACTGCTGCGCTGCGTGTCGCGGGTTTGATTCCCGCAACCAAACCGCGAACAAATAGTAGTTGTCCAGGTCTGGCTGTTTGTGTATGTGAGTTTAAATGTTTGTAAACGCACCCACAATGTAGGAGAAATTCCTAGTGTGGGGCAACGTAAAAATTAAATAAAATACATATTATGTAAAAATTTAAAAAAATTAAAACCCTCGACCCAAACAAAAACTGTTAAAGGTCAATAAATAATATTTATTAGCCCTTTATTAGGGTTTTTATTTTTATTTTTAATTAAACTTTTTTTTCTTGCTTTTTAAACTTAATGTCTCGCCATAACCTATCCATTACGACCTTTTCAATGAGCCCAAACACGATACTTCTGCTGTTTGTTGGTGAGTAACTTGGGTATCCTGGAAATTCCAGGTGTTGCTCTAGCATCAGTTAAAGGTTTCTTGGTTCGTCTAATATCACTGAATTAATAGAATACGAAATTTCGACTTGATCAGACCCGTGGAAGATGCTCAAATCCCTTCATCAACCAGAAAAGAGCTGATAATCTTCAAACTGAACCAATTTTGATCAAACATGTCTAAGAACACTCCCGACTAATTCACCTTTCAAACTAAAAAAAAAACAAAATCAAAATCGGTTCATCCGTTCGGGAGCTACGTTGCCTCAGACAGACACACATACAGACACGTCAAACTTAAAACTTATAACACTCCGTCGTTTTTGCGAAAAAAGGCGTCATTGTTTTAATTCTGTGGATCTTGTAGCGCCACTTTATCGCAGCGCAGTCTTGTTATCTGCCCGTCGTTAAGGGTGGAAATAATCACTTTAAGTACCTAATGCTAGAGTAGAGTTTGACAATTTGTCAACATTCAATTCTCTTTCCAGGAACCGGGGTGTGTGGTGATCAAAGGCAGGCTATAAGTGGTCTCTTAGCGGATGATGTTAAAGAAAATTCTGAGTTACAAGAATATGGTCAAAACCACCAAATTTGTCAGTAAAAATTTTGAATGCACTGAAAGACAACGCACAGCCTAAATGGTTTGGCTATATAAACACCTAATCAAGTAAAACGACTTTGCTGCTGAAACATCATAAACAAATGCCATGGTTATAGAGTTATTCCTGAAAACATTATTCAAGTATCTGTTTTCGATATTTATTCAAACTCGTCTGAATTCAAGCTATTCAGGAAAAAACCAACAAGGTTTTTTTATGCTGTAACTTTCAATGAAAGTACCTAATTGACAATCATCCTATAAACTCAAAATGTAAAAAAAAACATGGCTGTTTTGTTCAAAATAAATGTTATATGCTTACAGTATTTTAATCTAAATACTTATATGCTAGAAAATTCCTTATAATTACCACAAGATAGACATTCGATATTTCTATAGACTTTCGATTTCCTTTGTTTTGTATTTTAACTGTATTTATATAAGGTGCAAAAAGTTTTTTCTTTAGAACGGCGCACGTATTCCACATAGTTACCTTAAAATAGTGAGTAGGCGAGTGATGGAAAGTGTGTGCTCCATATACGGTATTTATTCACAGAACCAACACATGATTATGTGAGTTAGAACCGTTTAAGGGAATAGTGGTCCTTGTATTCGGAGTGTGCAATGCACGCAGGCGCCCTGGCGTCAAAGGTGCCACAACCAACTACCGTTTTATAGACTGGAAACTAGTTTATGTTAAATTCAATCGTCGTATTAAACCAGTAGCTGTCACTATTAGGCAACGTTTGCTATTTATTGCTTGTTAAATGTAAACGAGTTTATCCCGAAGCGAAATTATTTCAAGATCTATCAAAATATTGATTTTAATTCTGGCAACAATAAACTGAAAAACCTCAAGTTTTTGCTTCAAGCAGTTTTACGAAGCGCAAGCGCTACTGCTGAGCATAAGGTCCTGGGTTCAACTGCCAGGTCGGACAATGTGTTATTGGGATTTTCTATCTGGAATTTTTCAGTAGCAGCCTGGTATGGATTTGTTACCGTTTGATGGTAAAAGGCTCGCCCTCAATTACATGGGAGTTATAAAACCAACGAAATGTGGATACACCTCTACCTAACCCTTCGGATATGATAGGTGTGATGTTATGTTTAAATAATTTGATATTGACTGCATCACTCACCTGATATTTTTATCCGTCTCTTATCTGGCATATAACATATTATACACTATTTTTATCAAATCCCATTTATACAAAAACATTTGCGGTCTACCCTCTTTTTTCCACATCAGACTTATTGGCAGTATTTAATCTCAGCGCTCGCTATCTTGCTGGGTGTTATCGGCTGATCCGCAATGTATCGACGCCATTACGGCTAGTCTTGTGATGCTATTAAAACTATTTATAAGTAAAGTAAGTCTGTTTTGTAGTGTAGTGGCTAACGTCTGGTGACTATCTACTTCGTCAGGTAGCTTTAAATGGCGTCGAGGGGTCGTCTAGATCCCACATGCTATAATCATTTGTATCATCATCAGCCTATAATGTTCCCACTACTGGGACACAGGCCTCCTCTCGGTGAGGGATTGGGCCGTAATCCACCACGCGGGCCCAGTGCGGGTTGGTAGATGTCACATGTCTTCGAATTTTTGGTTCTAGGACATGCCGGTTTCCTCACGATGTTTTTCTTCACCGTTTTGAGAGCAGTGGTGATGAAATAATTTACACAAAGTAAAGCGCCTGGCTGGGTTCGAACTCACGACCTACAACTCGTAAGTCACGACCGTTACCACTTGGCCACCACCGCTCCCAATCATTTGTATATTTTTACCTAAATCTCATCTGTGTCTCTCTCAGTTTTTAAGTAATGGGTTGGTAATTGGAAGCCCTGGAATAATGTTACTTTTTTCCTAAATATAACCTGAAACTCTTCCCAAACTAAATACTCAATGAAATCCAACGCAAGTGAATATTTAGTAAACCTTATAATGTTTGGCAATTCAAGAGGATTTCATGAAATATACATTAGTAGCTGTACAAAAACCTATAAACAGTAGTCGGTTTCGTCTTCCAGCTAAGCATAAATTATTCTATTTGAAGTAAACAAAATGGTATTCAATCAACCAACACTCACAGAAACGTAATCTCAATAAAAAATAGCTTTTAAATTAAATAAATCTTTAAATAAAACTAAGAAATTGTGAACAATTCTCGCACATAGCGCGGAGCATGTCTTTGCTCCCTTTATGGATGGTATCAGGGTTCGATTCCCAGTGAATGGGCAATGTTCCATTCAGTGCACACCCGTCTCTCACTACACGCTATGTCGTTGTGTTTGTCTGTTGGTTTAAGTTATAAGAGAACTGTTGGAAAATTTCAAGTTGTGGCAAATTGAATATGAGAGATTGATAACTATTGTAGGTGCAAGATTGCAATTCCCTAATGGGAGTGTTATAGTGTCTACATGCACTTTGAGCCAGTTATGCTTAATAAGTCTCCAAGTAATAAGGGGCGAGTCTACCGCTAGCATCTAGACATAAATCCATACTAGGGAGTTAGAACTTGTTCCAGGTTGTTACTTGTTGTTGAGAATTTCCCTAATGAAACTCGACTCCAGTTGTCGAGCATGAGAACAAAAGGCAGTCAATTTTGTAACTCACCTTTTTATTTACAACAGCACTTAAGTTCCAAGAGTAGAGCGATAAAAAAAATCCTAGCAATTAATAATGGCTAATTCGTGGATTCACACGAATTTACTCGTCTGAACTGGGCGTATCGACAGGTTCAGAACGTATCTATTAGGCATTTGTCATGTTTGGAATTTTATGCAACAAAGTTATGAAGAAAGGTCACTGGCAACAACATGTAATAAAGTGATGGTATGTATTTCTCGAATTTTCGATTCACCCCAAAAATTAATCAACTCCGTGCTAGTCGTCTAAAGAAAATAATATATTATTTAAAAGTGTCGATTCGTACGATTGGAGTAAATTGGTGCGAATCGATTAATAAGCCTGAAAGATTATGTTTGAGTAAACAAAATATTTCGTTTCCTAGAATTCAAATCCACCACCCTAAATTCAAAAGCCACAAAACCTTAAGATAAGGACTCATTTCCTCAAGCATTCCATTACGTTCTGGACTCATTACTGTAGCTCATAAATAACAATTTAGTTCTAGCTCTGAACTCACCCATTTATGTGGCATAAAACCAGGGCTAAGTCTGAGCATGGAGAATTTAACGAGTCTCCATTTTGTTATGATATTTAGCTTTAGTGGAGTTGTGCGATTGGGCGACGTGTGATCTTGGATAAAACTGTATTTTGTACTCTTTCTGAACATTTTGGAGCTTCTTTCGCAAATGCTGAAATAGAACAGGTTCTACTATTTGAATATAATATGATGATTAGCATGACACAATATGCAAAAGCAATCTATAGTGCTCTGTCCCTTAACGTACATAGAACGACAGGAATTAGTTATTTGATTTATGTTACGCCACAGATCTGAAATAAACTATTGACCTGTTTGTCAAAATCGACATAAATATTGGAACAAAATTATAAGAAACATCTTAGATACGAGTACCTACTACACTGCTTCTTCTAGAAATTTCATAATTTGATTTCCCCAAATTCCCTAAATTGGAAGGCACTGATAATATAGCTCTATGTTAAATAGTTCGCTTCTATTCTTTTTACTGGTGTTATAAAAGTCAACTTAGATGAGAATAGCGTCCTCCTATTAAATAAATAACAGTCACCTGCCATCACCAGCTGATCGTCTGCCAAACGTGGTGATTTTAGCCAATGCCATCGACAATATTCGGATTACATTTTATAGGCGAATGACTCAACAATCCGATCCGTACACATGAAGTAAAATATAACGCTCAACTAGTCGACGGAGGTTATCATACAATTTAGCCCGTATAGTTGCTATCTCGGCTGCTTTGAATTTGTTACAAGTTCGCGTATATCTGGAGGTAAGGAACTGTGAATGTAAAGGGATGTGCTATGTGTGGCAATGCAGTCTTTTCCGCGATAACTTTTTATGTAAAACGAAGTGTAGGAATACAAAGACTGAATTTTATGCATTCGTTTGTGGTTTGTGTGCTTCAGTAGTTTCTTTCTTTCTAAAACTGATGTTTTAGAATCCTGATAATGACGTTAACGTGATGGAGTAAGCAATTTCTGTAAAGCTGGCTACTACAAATCATCATCTGCTTTTCTCAATTATGTTAAGGTCAGCTTACAGTCTAATTGGATGCAGCTGAATCCCAGAATTTTACTTGAAGCGACTGCCTATACCCTGAAGGTCAGTCCATAAGCCAGTTACTGGGTTACACGATACCTCTTGGGAAGACTGGTGGTTTTGTTTCTGATGACTCGTAACGATCAAAAATCTACGATGACAGCTAGGACCAACGGCTTAACGTGCTTTCAGAGACACGGAGGGATCTTCGTAAGATGACGATAAAGACGGCAAGCGTAGCTTAACCTGATCGATCGAACCGTGCGGCTGTAGCCACAAGCCTGGTTCAAATATACCTAAGTACCGTAAAATAACGGACAAAATATAATGGATGGTCGATCTATATGGTCTCAACTCGCTGCAACACAGAAAGCAGACACGGTGAAATATTCTTCCTGGTTCCTTTCTTCTTAGTTGAAACTTTTAGTATTTCAGTCTTTTAGCTTGAGGTAGTCTAAAATGGATGATATAAAAAAGGAATATCCTCACATTCGCAACTCCTGCGCACGTATTAGCGATGCGCCTCGTCCGGCCCACGCTCGGAAAAGGGCACAGATGATCGTCGAACTCACGCCCCTCCGAACTGTGTCGATAATAACTCCGCGCTGCTTCTAATGTTATGCCCTAGTTTCGTTGGATGTACCGGGATTGTATGTGTGAGGGAAATGGGAGTAACTATGGGAAGAATACGGTACACGACCGTAAATATGGCACAACGAGTATCTGCAAAAAGTTTAGTTTCGTAGTTTGTTGCGTTGTCCGCCACTCATGTCCAATACAATGACAGTCTGTTTCATTTTATAGCTTTTTATACTTGGTTTAATGTGACACATCCTGAGGACTAAACAAAGTTGCAAAATAATTCAGGATGGAGTATATATATATAAGCAGCGTATAATGTCCCTACTGCTGGGACACATTCCTACCTCTGTGAGAGAGAGTGGGCCATAACCCACCATGTGGGCACCGTTTTGAGAGCAGTGGCGATGAAATAATTTACACAAACTAAAGCGCCTGTCAGGGTCTGAAACCTACGACCGCCAACTCGTAAGTCGCGGATGGTGTCTACTATCAAAAATAGTGAGTTCAAATGAAGTTTGCCAATGTTTTGAAGAATTAATGAATATGCTACATGGACTTAGGTCTATGCAATATAGCTGTGATAGGTACCTAAGCTATAGCCAGGTAAAAGTACGTGGTGCGCCGGCCTCAAATAAATTGATTGAGAGAAAAAGTATACCTAAGGATGTCGATGTATGTGTGTTCAGTTGAAATATGGCGAGAGGGCCTTACGTCTGTCAAGTTTCATTTTCAAAATGTTCGGATTATTCATTGAGAGACGTACACTTCTTTCGACAACTTCAGAAGTAGCTAACATAGGCAAGTACTAAAGAACACTTCAGACCATTCTACCTACTAAAACTCAAACACACATGCAAAGTACTCGTAATTAACATTTAATTACGTCAAAACAATTCTCGGAGCTCAACGTACACTGGCGATGGTCCGAAGGCCGTACATTGTTGGTTCTACACCAGTCGCCTCTCACGGTCCCCTGACCTCTAGGTTCACGTGGGCAAATGAAATCAGATGCATCAATCATTTTACAATCACGTGCATATATTGTGTGCAGCATTATGTTGGTTCTCGGTTGTTTCATTTAGGTACTTATTATGCTACGATGGAGGTAAGTTGAGTTGGTACAGTAATGAAGGAAGATTTTGTAGCGCATCCACGAATCGATCTGGAACATCTTTATCTATGAAGGTGGCCAGGTCATCGACGCACAAACTGTAACCATGGATTCAGGACGTTTCCGAACCCATGAAAATGATCAAATTTAATAGTTAACTGTTCCTTATATTTTGACCGCAACGCACAACTTTTCAATGAAACAGATGTTTTTTTTTTTTACGTAACGTACGTAAAATTCCTACTCTAGGGAATCTGTGCTGAATGCATGATACCTATCCATAATTATACCTAAATTAAAGTCACTTTTCGTGTCTACTGTTTAACCGCGTTGTTTTTTAAGCTACGCAACAGATTTTATCAGGTTTTCGCCCTAATACCAAGAATTTATCATCACGAAAACGTTCCGGAAAGCTTTCGTATGCAATACGTTAATATTAAAATACATTTACCTATTAAGAAATGTCTATGTTTTGTGAAGTCGTAACAACCATGCGAAGCAGAAAAGGGTCGCTAGCAAGTATTATAATGTTGTATAGACAATCTGTTTAAAAATTTCACCCAAGTTTAATATAGTGAATAAACAGTTCAATTTAATGTTTCAACTTTCAAGCCACATAAACATAGGTCATTTCTAGTACATCGGAGGTCTGGTGACTAATTTAACTATAGAATTCCATTAATGGATAGCAAGAAACCATATTTTTTTACCTCATTTCAAAGATTTGATAAATTTCAACATTTTTTGCATAATCTGAATAGAAACTTCACGTTAGTCAAACAACGAAAAAATTACTCAACAAAATCATAAAACACTTTAGCAACTGAAAATTGTCCAAATTACATATCAATTTCAGCGACAAACGACATTCGCACATTAGTATCTTGTGCGACAAAATTAACGCATTTGCGACACGAGAATGCGATCGCAAGGTCGCACGAACCTTGTGGCGTCGCAAACGGATATTGCGACTAGACAAAAAGTTGTGACTTGCATTATATACGAAATTGGGGTCAGTAGGGTCATGTAATTTGCTGTGGTTCGCTTGCCACTGGGAAGTTGGATGCTGTTTGATAATTTTCATAATGTGTTGAAGGTAGGTATTACTTTATAAATGACTGCTACATAAATAAATGCCAATTGATAAAGGGTAGCGCCTATTAAAGTATGATATGAGAAACAGAGTGAAAAGTTCACTCAACCTCCATAGAAAAGGGACGACCCACCGACCAGAGGGGTGTAGTGCCTGGTAAGCTACTGCCCAACGATTGATGTCAGGACGTGGTAGGTATATATGCTAGTCACGCGGTAAACTCTTCTCGTATTGCGCATTGCAAGATTTTATGTGACGTCGCTTGTGGCGCTGTGGATCCCACTACAATGGATACCATGGACAGCCCACCGTACAATGTCTCGATCCATAAACAACTCAAATTTGAGAAAGCATAACGTCTTCAACCTACCCGAAACGTATTGTGAGATACTTCGGCCACATTGCCCACAGAGGCCACATTGACCAACAATATGGAACGTCTAATTGTCTTTTGCCCTCTATTTTGCCAGTCAGCGCTTTTTTATATTCTGTGTTCGGATCAAAATAAATATCCGAGCCATTGGAGATACCTATCGAAGCGGCACTACACTAGGCTACTGATCGTAACAGATGGAGAGAGGCCGTTGACAATTTGAAATGGAGTTCGGTTCTTAGCAGTGAGAGAGCGATTGAGAAGAAATACAAAAAGGGGTTAAGAATTATCTGGCGTAAGTAGAAGTATTTCACCGTAAAAAAATACTAACAGTATGTCAACCAAAAGACGCCATTATCAGGCCATTACTCAGGCCTCCCATAAGAATCTCCAATACCCAATATTTAGATCACAGCGGTGCCCATGTTTTACTGCTCTCATACGATTTTTGTAAGGGCATAAAGGAATAAATAATATTTTTCGAATTAAACAACGGGTTGTTTCTTCTTAGCTACATATAGTATTACTATAGGGTGCATCTGGGTAGACTGGAAGCTGACCGTAGAATAAGTAGTTGGGGAAAGGCTACGATAGATGATATAACTTTACTGTCACTTTATTGGCCTTTTCGTGGGGTTTTGTATTTCCCAGAATGTTAATATCTGCACAGACACGGAAAGACAAAACAAACAATATGAAACCGAGAATTATGGAATTACCTTAACTATTATTATTTTCAACGCAGTCTGTCCTGAAAGGTCATTTGGAACACACTCAACCTCAGTACCGCACAATTATCCAAACCTCAACATTAGCAGAAACACGCTAAATTCATTACAGAAATAACACAATCTTCATTATCCTGTGTTTTAAATCGCTACATTATTGTTAATAAACATACAAGGCTGGCTGTAAGTATACCATTATGTCACTGAATAAGAAAACATAGAAGCTAAACAGCTTATGCACAATATGCACAAACTGGGACAGCTTCATTGTAAAAACTGAAAAGCAATAAAACCGTAGGTTTTTAATTTCCAACCGATATTAGAAGGTGACAGGTGGTGGTCTTGACAGTCGTTACGGTTCGTCAGAAACCCGGATGTCTGACACCCGATCTTTCCTTACCAAATTATCCAGTAACTGGGTTAAAGAGGTCAGTTGGACAGTAGCTCCATGAAAAAACTGGTATTCAGCTGCATCCGGACGGAAGCCTGCTCATATTTGGGAAAAGGCTAGGCAGATTGACTAGAAGGTGACTGAAAATGCTATCCTAATTTCTGTTGCCAGACAATGAGGATAAAAAGGTGCCTGTGATGTCTTTGGCACCCTTGTAAACTGTAAAACAGTGCCACTCGTGTATATGACTATGCACTTAGGTCCAGCCATGCGGGCTCAATTTCATAAAGTCAGTGAATACCTAAAACGTGTATATTATTCCTATAAGTTATAATGGTCCTTCTTTACCAGTCTCTTTCATGATTACCAGCCATCATTATAACAGATCATGGCCAAATAACGTCACAAGATCGTAAAATAATAACGCAATGGTGTTAAAATTGTTGATCTACCCGCAAAAGTGATTGACGCTTAAGATCATGATAGGTAGCCAGTGTCAATCAAATGGGTGCAGCGACCACACGTCTGGTGCTAAGTGGAACGTTACTTAAACAATTGAAATAAAAACAAATGTTGGTCTAGTAATTTTGTAATTAATTAATTAGTTTAGTTTTTGCACATGACTTTTTGAGATGGGTAATTGATGGTAAATGTCAGAGTGGTTGTGGTTTTTTTGTTTGCACATTAGTTTTGTTTGGAACATTATGAAAATAATAATAAGGAAATTAGGAGCGTCATCTTATCTACTTGAATATAATTATCTTCATAGTAAAGTATAACAGAAAAAGCTCAAGTTCTGCCTAGTTTAGAAGTTGTAGTTTTCTTGTAAAGCATTGTTTCTTGTAATAGCTACTTCTCGAGCCTTTTACTCAAAATTATTGGATGTTCAAGTTCAAATCGAAAACCGAGATGAAAAAATAAAAAATCTAGTTCAGATTTGCTGTAATTCCAAGCGCTGGTCACCACAGTGTACGACACCGCTAATGTCGGAGCATTAAGATTAAGGACGTACCTAGTTGTCTTACCGGAGATCGTTTTTTTTACAACACTATTATAATTTCAATGGCCGCCATTGCAGATGGTGTAGGAGGTAGATATGGCATCATGGCAGAGTCATTTTTACACCAGGCAACATTGAAAAGTTTTCTGTCATTGTTGCTTGTGACTCTAGTGGATCTCGCAGCTCCAAAACAGTAGGTAGTGCTACTAAAAGGATCAATTTTACTACCAGATCCATAACCTTACAAAACCTTATACTTTGAACGATTCGAACTTTAAGAATATTTGTAAGGATGGTGGATTTTTTTTGCATCATTATCATAATGTAGTCCTGAACAATGTTGCACAAAAATATACAAGTATGTATTTAAACGAGGAAAGAAAGGGAAGTGCTCATTGGGCGAGCCACGTTGGATGGCTGATTCTTCGACCTAAAAATAAGTCAGTCCTCTGGTCACGTAAAGAGTCGACCAATCGCTTGACGATATTCAGAAATACTCGATGAGCACTCGGACCCCGTGGCCCTAGTGTTTCAACCCCAAATGGCTCACACATATAGCTCCCAATAAAGTTGTGATGCATGGTGATTGAGTTAATGATAAGAGTGGTAACTTCAGCGAGCTCAGTGACCGATAGGTGTAGGGATTACATAAAATATTATAGGTTTGACAATAAAGTACCGTATCAAATCCTCAGCAACAAACACTTAGCTCATCCCAGTGTACAGTATTATTACGTCGCGAACTCTACGATCGGTCACCTTGACTTTTCCCGATCGGTATAAAATAATTTGACATAATACAACGTCAGTCATTAGGTACGCGCCGCCATTACTGATGCGCTTGCTACTTATGTGGACTTTAATTTACGTACATTTTTGTTTTAGAATTCATTTTTGTTACAGGGTGAAGGACACTTCCTTGTATTTTGGTTTTTAGAGTAGACTACTTCCTCTTTATCTTCATCGTCGTGTGAATTGATATAATTCGTTTGAAGTATATGGCCACACGGGTCGATCGATCAGGTTAAGCTACGTTTGCCACTATTGGTTTGTGGATGGGTGAGCATCCGTTTGGTACCTATCGAGATCCCTCTGTGCGGCAGGCCAACCGAACCTCTGCCGTTCTTAGATCTTTGACAGTCTGCACCGGTGGCCAAAAGCCAAAAACTCCGGCAACCAGTTTTACCAAGGGGTATCGTGTGACCTAGTAACTGGATTTTGAAGGTTAGATAAGCTGTCGCTTTATGTTAAGAACTAGTATTTCGCTGTATTCGGTTAGACTGAAAGCCGACCCTAACATATTATGTAGTTGGGAAAAGTATAGGCAGGTTGAATTGTTTACATTATTTATTTGTTCGTACTTCTTAAAATTCATTTCCAATTCATTTATCTAATTTTTAGAGGAATCAAAACTAAATCAACCACCTTTATCATCATGAATTTCTGCAAATTAACGCCTTATTGCATAACTTAACTTAAGCCTGATGATTTCGTCAAGGTACAATCCCTTGACATTCCCTATGTAGTCGTTGTAACTTGTCACATTTTCAAACATTCTACATTTATATCTATAATTTACTGTGTATGTACATACAAAAGAGCATTCCATTCTATTCTGCCAGAGATTAGCGAGACACCACTAGAGACCAGTCAGAGTTCCGTCTGTTACGATAGCAGAGTGATGCGCTCTCTTGTTACAGATGGAGGACCTACGATTAGCAGTGATAATGTAATGTTATAACATCGCGCCTGTATTTCCTGAAGAATTAGGCAGCGGTGTGCTTCAAGTACACCCACAATTCAACAATTATGTTTAAGTCCCATGTAATAGAGGGCGAGCCACCTACCGGGTATTTTTAATCCAGATTCCTGCGTAATTTCAGATAGCAAATCCAATAACCAAACCAGAGAATACAGCCCCCAGGACCCCATGCCCAGCAGGTGCGCTTACAGCCACTAGAACAACGAGGGGATAATATGATAATTATGAAAATATTCTTAAAAATTATAAACAAACAGCATAATTGCAATTAAATAGATGGACCAAGTACAGACATCCACAAGATTTTATTAGCTGTCAAAAAAGTCGAAAGAGTTTATTGCCCCGAGCGACAAGTAGCACCAATCGTACCATGAACTACCGTTTAGCGAAGTGACACGCATTTAGCGTGATAACCGGCTATTAACAATTATTATTATACCTGCACGGCAAGATTAGCGTGAAGAGATTTACTTGCTTCTACACACGTCATTATCCTTTACAGCAAGAAGCGTGACTGATGGTTGTGTACCTGTTAATAGTTTTGATAACTGAAACTGTAATCTTGTGATTGCAGATTGTTTTGAAATAAGGCTATTTTGAACTAGACTCAAATCTGTAATCTGTTTAATTAGACTGCCTCTTTGATATAATGGTCGCAAGCACTATTACTGACCATGAGGTCCTAGGTTTGATGCCTGGGGCGGACAGTGTTATTTGGTTTTCCTTCTGGAATTTCTCAGTAACAGACTGGAGTTTAGGTTTGTGGCCGGCAACAGAGTTGTGGCCGGTTGGTGGCAACAGAGTTATGGCCAGTTGGTGGCAACAGAGTTGTGGCCGGTTGCAGGTGGCAACAGACTTGTGGCCGGTTGGTGGCAACAGTGTTGTGGCCGGTTGGTGGCAACAGAGTTGTGGCCAGTTGGTGGCAACAGAGTTGTGGCCGGTTGCAGGTGGCAACAGACTTGTGGCCGGTTGGTGGCAACAGTGTTGTGGCCGGTTGGTGGCAACAGAGTTGTGGCCGGTTGGTGGCAACAGAGAGAGAGAGTTGCTGCCTATTGTATGGGATTTAAACATAACTGAAAAATGGGAGTACTATAGAATTACACCTCTGCCTAACCCTATGGCTAGTAAAGGCGTGATGTTATGTTATGTCAAATCTATTATAGTATACAAATAGTATGAAACTTCATTTGGTTTTTCTTTTGCGTTTTATGAGGACAATGAATTGTAGAGATAAGTTGTAACCTAGGTATCTAAGGAAGTGTACGGAAAATAAAATTTTATCGTTCAATAATTTCCCGTCAATCTTTATTTCACAAATTACGATTGTAACATAAGAAATGTTGGTTCAAATACCTGGAAACCATATACGAAAGGAATGGAATATCACTCCTCATAGAAATCTTTGATTGGCGTTGCCCACTGCTGGGACATAGGTCTCCTCTCAGTAAGAGAGACTGGGCCGTAATCTAACCACGCGGGCCCAGTGCGTGTTGGTAGATCTCGCATGTCTCCTTTTTGGTTCTAGGATATACAGGTTTCATCACAGTGTTTTCCTTCACTGTTTTGAGAGTAGTGGTGGTGTAATAATTTACACAAAGTAAACCACCTGTTTGGGTTCAAACCTACGATCTACAACTCAAGTCACGGTCGTTACCCCTGGGCCACCACTGCTCAGCTCTCAAGGAAAAGACATGGCCAGGCAAATTGTTAAGTACCTACTAGTTATTTTCTCTATAAAAATGGCTTTAGAAAATGACTAGTATCGATTTGTATAGACTATAAGTTTACACAATAGTTTAGAGAGAGCTCCAGCCATTTCGGGACACACCCTTTTTCATAGGAAAGATAATAATTTATAACCGTTGCTTCTAACAATGATTTTATTAAAACATTAACACCTATGTAAGTGTGAAATTGCGAATATCTCTCTAAAATGACGATAAAATTTTACTATGGTACTCGTATTGAAAAGTTAATGACACCTGTCATTATGGACATACTAGTGTCACATCGTGGCATGACGTGTTGTTGGCAATAAAGGGTTAAATAATAATTGCTCACACTTTTACGATGATTGTCCATGTCGGATTTGAATCGATTTGTCGCCGTAGGGCGATTGTTTTAACTTTGTGAAAGCTTTTTATCGTGAATTATTTATTGTTCAACACTTTTTTGACTAACTGTACTTTACTGTTAATTGTATTTCTTTGAACGGTGATAATTTACGGGCGAGATAAATTTTGAAATCAGTCTTTAAGAATCATCATTCGAATTCAATAGCTCACACGGTGTGAATGACCTATGAACGCTGGAGAGAGCAAAAATCTAAATGTTGTCAGTTATAATATAACTAGTGACTACATTTCTCATATCATATCGATTCTAAAAATGGATAGCTAATTAAATGGATGATTCTTGAATATACTTTCATTACGTGCAAGATGATAGTGCTTTACAAATAATACGTCGGTATCAGGTCGAATTAGGGCTGGCAAGTAGGTGTTTATTATTTATTTATTCATTTAATGACGTTCTACAAGGTAAAACAAAGATGTTAACACAAGGCTAAGAGCCATTGACCCTGGACATAGACCCTGTTAGGGCACAGCAAAAGGGATTATGTGATCTATTACTTAGAATTCTAAAACTTAGTATCCAAAAAATAAAATAAAATATTTATAGATTGAGTAATAATATAAAAATATAATGTGGTGTACTTTTATATCATCATCATAACATCACGCTCGTTCTCACCGAAGAGTTGGGCAAAAATGTAGCTGTAGTAAGACCCACATTTTGCCAGTTATGTTTCAAGTCCCTTGAAATAGGGGACGAGTTTTTGAGCCTGTGTTTCATAACACAGGCTCAAAAACTGGCACATGACACACATGGTCATCAATAGGGTCATAACACAGGCTCAAAAACTGGCACATGACACACATGGTCATCCATAGGGTCATAACACAGGCTCAAAAACTGGCACATGACACACATGGTCATCCATAGGGTCATAACACAGGCTCAAAAACTGGCACATGATACACATGGTCATCCATAGGGTCATAACACAGGCTCAAAAACTGGCACATGACACACATGGTCATCCATAGGGTCATAACACAAGCTCAAAATCCGGGCTGCTACTGAGAATTGCAGATGGAAAAAGACAAGGGAATCGAACCCAGGATCTATTTATTACCTACTTTTATTTTATGGAGTTTAATAAAGAGAATGGTTCCGATTCCAAATCGAACAGTTATTGAAATAGATAAGTAGGAACAGAGACTTTAGCCCCGAGGTACATGGCTTGGAATCATGAGCGATCATCTGACCAGACAAAGAAAATAATATTCAAATGCTTTCTGTATATTCTGAATTAACTATTTAGAAACTGCAAAAGTTGATATGCATCAACTTTTGCAATCAATTATTGTATGTATATATGTGCATAGATACAAACGATAATTGTGGTAGGCATTCAATGGTTTTTAAGATAGAAAAATAATTTATTTAAAAACATAGCATGAAGAGGAAATTATTTTACAAGCACTTTTCCACCAGTTTCTTCACACATTAAAGAATACTCTAACAAAAACAAACCCGTTAGTGCCAACCCTACATCAACAGAAAAAGAAAAAATAACCCATAAAGCACACGTTAACGCCGATCATTCGAATGATTAATATATTTAGAGTTGGTAGTGAAAAGTGCTCATTAATGCCCGGGCTTCATGCGCGGTGCTAAAGTTCAAATATTCACGCCTTTTACTTTCGGCAGACGAGCAGGTTACTTAGTATCTACTTTGTGTGATCATATCTTTATTTGATGGAATGGCTTTTGATGATTTGCTTGAATAATGTATGGTCTCATCTTTAAATAAATATAGGTATAGAATGAGATATTGTAAGTTTCGGTGGTATATTCTCGTTTCCGTTGCAATATAAATTTGTCTGGTGGTAAGGCGTAGGCCTTAGAAACAATAATTTACTTGCACATATTAATATTTTATGGAAAGCACATTTCCTTCGCTGGCTTTTTGCGGCTGCTCGATGATGCGTCCTCGCGTCAAGCGACAGGCGCTATTTTATTTATATTGTAGATTCGTGGGTATTAAAAAAAAATCTCTGAACTGAGTAGTACACAAAAAATATTTTGTATTATTTATTTACCTATTCTTAAGCATTTTTTATTACTAATATTCAAGTATGTATCTATTTTCCGTTGCAATAGTTTACTTTTATTTACCTACGTCCGTGTGTCGCTGCGGGGTGCCAACTGAAAACCAGCGCTGGGTGTCTCACGCTCAGCAAATGCTGAGATGGTAACCCTTTCGGTATGGACACGCTCAGCACAACTGATACTGAATGTTTTTTGTTATGTTTAACGTTCTCTTTTTTTATGTGTTTGTTGCTGTTGTGTTGTGTCTGTGTCGAATAAATGTTTTCTATTCTATTCTATTCTATTCTAAGTAAGTATTTTAGTCAGGGGGTATTCAAGTAACTTGTTGTAACTTTTCTTTACATAACAACATGCCATTGGGAATAGGTGTACCTATAGTACACCCTCAACTCGCGATGTAATAGAAGGTGAGCCTATTGCCATCAAGCGGGAACTTACCAGACTGTGCTGCTAATGAGAAATTTCAGACAGAAGAACTCTATGTCAGTTTTTAATTTTTTGTGGTGAAGATAAAGATTTTATTAGAATGTTTATAATTATTTAGAATACTACTAATATTTAACTACCAACATTAAAATAATATCAAAGTACCACACGCATTTTAATTCTTAATTATCATTAACACCTCCACCTGTGAAACGTATTATCTATAGATTAAAATTAAAAATAGTTATGACACAACCAATAATATTTAATACTAAATATAACTTTATCTCACATTTACTATTTATAATAAATTCTCCAATTGCGTAACAAACTGGTAATAGGAGTAATTTCTATGTAAATGATCTCTAAAACTAGATCAGTAATGGTCAATATAGCTTGTATATTTTGAACGGTGACATTTACTTGGAGGGTCATGCGCACATAAAATGTTCTAAATAGTGCAGTTTAGATAAAGTCTGCATTAGTATGGCGGGTTGGTGGTCTCCCACGTGGTGGTATCTATGGCTCTATTGACAGCGGGGAGCGATTTAAATATCAGCTAGCTGTGTCCGCGGTTTCGCCGTATATCCGAATTTATCCAAAACAAAAGTAGAAGATTCTACTCCCCAAAAAAAAAAAAAAAAAATTACCAAAAATCTAAAAATTAAAAATAATAGTATTATAAAATAAAGAAAAAACATATACAATTAAATAGCTTATTATACACACACACAAACTGACGCCTTTCTTTTCTTACACATTAGGCACAAATATTTTACGCGGCTATTTTCAATCCCAGTTTGTAGGTCTTGATAGCGTACATCATAACAGCAATGTCCTTAACTAAGGTGTTTCCACATGTACCAACCCTGGACATGAAAGATGCAATTCTGTTTCTCTGAATGGCATTCGGTACTTATAACACCAGCTTGTCATCCCGTCAAAATCTTCAGCCATTTCAGAGATAAGCCGGAGAAAACAGTGAGACAAAAACGTTAAAATAGATTTTTGTTTTAAGTACCGTATTTACATACTTGGTCGCTCACAATGGGCCTAATAAAAAGGCTTAAAGTCACCCAAAGGGCGATGAAGAGGGCGATGCTTGGAGTTTCCCTGCGTGATCAAATAAGGAATGAAGAGATCCGTAGGAGAACCAAGGCAACCGACATAGCCCGAAGAATTACCAAACTTAAGTGGCAGTGGGCAGGGCACATTGCTCGCAGAACAGTTGGCCGATGGGGCTGAAAAGTTTTGGAGTGGCGATCGCGTATCGGAAGACGTAAAGTTGGAAAGCCTCCCACAAAGTGGACATATGATCTTGTGAGGGCCGCAGGAATCCGCTGGATGCGGGAAGCACAGAACCCGTCGAAGTGACGGAGCTTGGGGGAGGCCTATGTCCAGCAGTGGACGTCTTTCGGCTGAAGTGATGATGATGATATACATACTTTAATAAGCATTTAGTAAAAAGCTATTATTTTGACATTACATAGAGACACTTTGTAATATTATTAATTTTTAGTTAGTATGTATAACTATACATGTATTATGTGTGTACATACAGATAGGACAATTAACCATGTAGCAAATGGATTTGTGTCTAGCTACCCAACACGTTGGTGATCGCGTATTTTTTGGGGATTCTATTCGAAAACTAAAGTACATTGATTAAATTACTGTTAAATCATCTCTCTGCATGATCATATTGATCATGTATAAGTATGCGGTTACTTTTTTTTCAGAAAAAGTTTCATAAATGAGTTGAAAGGAAATAATTGTGTTTCAGATAAAATAGCTTCTTCCCATTGAACATCATAACAACCAATATGACTGTCTTACTAAACAAATAATGCAAAAAATGTCGCCGTCAGTGGCACCACGCTTGAAAATTCATAAATCGTCATTAAATTCAAGAAAATCAATTCAAACAAAATCGATCGAGGAAACTGGCTTAATGAACTTTGAAAGTCCATTTAGGAGCTGTTAGCTGAAGATTAAAAATGTGTCATCGAGCCATTTATGTTTAGTCAACTAGTTTAATGGCCCATTTAAAATTACGACTAGTTTTAAGGATAATTATAGAAATAATAGTAACAATAATGTAATTAAGAAAGGAAATAAATTCATTCAACCCAGATTACATGCTTTTAAAAACTGGTTCATACTCAAAATTCAAAGCATTTATTTCAATTACAAGATTTAAGGCACTTTTATATTGTCAAAGAGTCGGTAGGTTAGCCAGAAATTTGAAGTAAGTTGCCTATTTAGACAACTATGGAGAAGAATGGGTATGAAACTCCAAGGAAACTCTTTTAAATCAAGATATTACAAAATCCTGGGTAAATTATGGTTCATGATTGATTTTCAAGGAAACTATGCATATTATAGTGTCCGTAGAAGACGTGTCCGTACGTCGTGTGTAGGTCGAGACCGTAGTGTCCGGAAGAAGTCCGTAAGCAAAACAATTCGTTTACTGGAAACGAATTGTTTTGCTTACGGATTTGGACCATGTGAAAAATGTCAGTACTGAGAAGAGTGAGGTCACACATCTCGTACCAAGCGTTTCCAAGTCAGTCATTACGTCATTGTGAGAGTCAACGGAACAAAAATTTGACGCGGAAGGGCGAATCAAACGATTCAAGTCTTTGTTTCTTCCTGCCTTTATTTCAATTTGTTTGGGATTGGTGCACCAAGTCTTGTAATTCTACACAATATCTATAAGCCTCTCTACCATCTCAGAGTTGAATTTATTCCTTTCGCCATTCGTCGTCATTTTTATTTCTTCCGTAAGTTCCATATAGTTAATTGATCTTTTTTCGATACGATTCTGACAACTGAAAAGTAACATTAATTTTAGCATCATTTTTATTGATCAATTTGTTGTTTGGAATAAAAACCTCAAAAACAGATCTTAAAAATACCCACAAATAACATGAGACGAACTCGACCAATTTTTTCTCCATAACTCACCACTTTTTTGTCCAAACACAGTACCTACTTAGTGCTATAAAAACCTAATCAACTTCACAATTGATGTATTAGATGTGTACATAATGATTTTGTAACCTTTATTATTAGTTAAATGATTTTAATCATGAGGAAAATCACGGGTTGATCCGCAAGATTAGTGTTTTTTTGGGATGTTCTGAGGTGATCTTTTTATTTCAGACTCTATTGTGTTATACCTTTATCGACAGTTTCAATTCAATAGGTTGAAAACACAGTCAATATGCAAAAAAGTTATAATATATATATAATAATATAAAAACCCATCACGGATGAGGCTTCCCATAATTTTGTTAGACTGAACTTTATCTAAACTTTATTTAGGACTAAATTTCCTATTATGATATAGATATGATGACGCTTCACTTCGGTTTTTCTAAATCTCCCCCTTCCGCTAATTCCGAACCTAACGTCAGAACTTCAGTCTTTGCGACTTATCACCATAATTAACTACAACTACTAAAAACAACTACACCTACTACACCTACCACATACACTCACCATAGTAGTAAGATTTGGGAGTTTGTTTGTAGTGGGTAATCTTTAGACCTAGGTACTGATCCGAATCTGAAAATACTTTTGAAACCAACAAGAAATTTCCATTGGACGAATTTGCGAGCAGCAGTAAGCAAGTTATAATTGCAGCTGCAGAAGCAGCTGCGAATACTCAGATTAGGCTATTGAATAACGACACACTCCACATTTTACGTTAGAAAAGTTCACGAGTTTATGCTCACGACATAAGTAAATCAGCACGTTTACACTAAGTACCCGATCGTGATAGAAACTGTCAACGTCTACCACTGAATATACATGACCTTCAATGTAATTTAAATTACTATTCTGGAATTTCACTTCTTGAGAAAAAATACTTGCAAAATTTGGTATTCGTCTGATGTCTTGAACTACCACTTACTGTGTCATTGGGTGGGCGCCTGTTAGTGCCGCCATTGTCGGCTTTGGCTACTAAGTAAAGTTAATTAATTATACAATTGAGCAACTTCTTTTAGAAAACTTTAGGTAGACCAATGCCTCTAATGTTTTAGCAAAGGTCCATAGCGTGATGCTTCAATTCCTTATTACTGTTTAGTGCATTTTTTAGTTTCTGAATTAAGGCTCCCGCGGAGCAGCGTAACGCAACAAAGCGAATTTAGTAGATCAATGTTCATGAAGTTTTCATAGAAATTGTTCTATTAGCGAGCTTGGTTTTCTTAGTTTCATAATTATTTTAGATTCCGAATTCAGGTATATACTAGAGAGTAGTGTGTGTGTGTGTGTGTGTGTATGTGTCTTTGTGTATGTATGCCTGTTTGTGTGTGTATGCATGTGTGTTTGTGTGTGTGAGTGAGTGAGTAAGAATAAAAGAGAAACCAAACGCATAGTATAAGTGTGAAATCGGTGGATATGTAACATAGTCAAGGGACCCAAATAGTACTTATTCCTCTAAATGTAACAATAAATACAAACAATTTGTGTGTGTGTCTATGTGTGTGTGCTTCTAAAGACAATTTCCAATATTAAATTTGTAACTCACATTAACAGTAATCTTTATTGAAGAAAAAAGTCAGGCTTAATACCATACCGGTACACAATACCTTAAAAATATTATAAGCTAACCATACCAACCACGGCTTCCTAATCTACTCTATTTAAAGTTTGTCATTCACAATGACCGATGGAACACATGTAAGAGCCATTGTTTTATCCATTCATCGTCAATCCGATCTACTTAGCCGGCACACGTTGGTATGATGATAAAACGGTCATGTGGACCACCCAAATGCAATGCGTATACCGCTTGTTCGGACTTTACTGGTAGATTAGTATGGATTTTGTAGCCTACAGCACATTTTAATCTACCGATCAATTGATTTGTTATTTTTATAGTAGGTCATTTTATTTTAGTTTTTTGTGTATCGCTGTATTTAGGAATGGGTTTTTTTTGTATATAGAAAATGAGAAATCTACTACGCTTTGGAATGGGTAGCTAGCTAGCTTTATCTCTCTGGATGACCGAATCCTTGACAATTCAAAAATACCCATGAATGTTTAAGCATAAATAAACACTTTCCCCCTTATTATTAAGAAAAACCTTGTTCTGTAAACAAGGTTTTTCTTTAGGTATGGTTTAAACCGTCGAGTCTGTTTTTAAATAAGAACCTAACTGTAATCGAAATACAGCTCCTTTTACAAAACTGACAAGTTACTGATAAGTTACAGTTATAAAGGGAAACTGTGAAAAATTTCAGCTTTCTAGGTCCAAGGGTTTGGGCTGGGCATGAGTCAGTCAATCAGTCAGGACTTTTATTTATATATACTACAATATCCAATAGTAAGTCATAAAAAATCTCTTTCGCCATTAGTATAAACCAATCTTTATCATAATTTCGAACTTTTTCTCTTTAATTCAAACCCTATTTTTAAATCAAAAGATATCCGGTGTTTAATCCCTTCGTATCCACACTAATGTCTCCAGCTCCCATGTATATCATTGTAATTGGATTAAACGATTCTTTTTCTGTCATTGTTTCCCGCCGGCCATTGTTCTTGTTTGTACGTCTGTCTACCCATTCCTACGGAACTCGTGTGCTAATAAGCTAATGTGGATCAATTATTCATGGAGATTGTGGTGCTGGAAATAAATGTAAGGCGTAATGGACAGATTATGTTTGAACTGTATTTGGGTGAGAGGAAAGAATTGTAGCCTTGTCGTGATGTATGGGAGAGGTAATGCTGCCATGAGTTTGTCAGATGTGTATTAATTCTTGGTTGGAATGGTGATGGGGATAGTGGTATACTTTATTGGTTTTAGGCTTGGCTTGTAAGCTATAAGCGAATTGATATGATATTTTTCATATTATTGGGAGCAATTACTTCTTTTCGTTCTGGTATTTAAGTTCTTTTGAGTGTTATGTTTGATGGGTTCACAGATTTGGTGAAGTCCACTTTTGCAAAATCGTAGTAATAATTAATATATGTTTTTGTATTATTTTTGTAAAAATATTTAAAAATAAACCTACTTAATATGTATTAAAGAAAATAAATGAAAAATTAATATATTATTTCACTTAAAATCACAATCATCAGTGTAGCTGGTCTTTCTACTAGGATTTGTATCAGAAGAGCCAGTATGGATATTAAAATTAAGTACTAAAATGGCATGGTCGTGAGGTATCAGAAGTAAAAGAATAGCACCAACCCATTTCTTCCCGTGGGTGTCATAGAAGGCGACTAAGGGACTTACTAGATAATGGGCAGCAGCATTCTCTATGCATTTTACCACCATTACTGCGATCGCCAACCCGCCTGCCAAGCATGGCGATTATGGCAAAACCCCCCGTTTGTGGGAGGCCTATTTCCAGCAGTGGACGTTTTTCAGCGGAAATGATGATGATGAGGTAATGGCAGATAAAAACAGTATAGCCACTACAAATTAGTGTAGAGTTTCATTTGCTTTCAGTTCATGATCTTTCTTAACCTTTAGCCAAAATCTCAATTTGTTTGATAATATTGTTATTAAATTCACGTTTCTTACAACCAATCATTACCCTGATGACCGAACCTCATAAATTCATCTACTTACAAACGAATCATGTAACATTGCCCAATCAGAACTAACTTGTACCTACCGTCCAATTTTTCCCCAATATACAATTTGTGCACATTATAAAAACTGGGTTGGCCCACTGGGTATAAATTTTGCAAAATTGGAGCCGGGATCACGTCATAAATTCTGAAATTAAAGTTTTCGGGCGTCTTCGGTGATTGTATGAATTAAGAGCTTTCTTTATGGTTAAGTTGGCACTTTATACTCTCATTATTATGGTGATCTGTAATTTTGGTGCCGCTGGGTTCCGTTCCCTTGCTTGACCTAGTTGAGTGAAGGTCTCTCTTTTTTTTTCGGTTTATTTTTTTAAGCGTTTCTGTCATCTAAATTATAATTTGTGTAGTTTGAGAGTTTTGTTTGCTCTCAAAGAGATATCAGAAACTTATAAGCATGTTATTGTTTTGCTTAAGCGTTTGATCTTAGTTCAAGTTAAGGAATTATTTTTTAAAGTTAAAGGCGTCGGTACATAGACCGGTGGGACGGCCATCTGACATGACCGTAGACGGTTAACACATTTAGGTACAAAAATAATTATAGAGGTATGAGGAACAGGGTGTAAAGTTCGCTCATCCTCTATTGAAAAGGAGGATCCTCCGACCAGACGGGTATTGTGTCTGGTCCGGGCAACTGCCCGACAGCTGATGTCGGGATTTTGTATATGTTCGAGTGCCGTCGAAAACTCTGATTGCGCGATGCAGAATTGCTCATTTAGTTCGCCTGTTGCATTGTAGATGGCGCCACTTCTCTTTTTGCGTTTCTGAGAATTTGTTGCGAAGCATTTTTATTTGTAGTGCCGCTACATCACTCCCCCCCGGAGACCGGAGGTCGATAGTGGGCTGAGTCAGTGCATATGTGATGCTTGCCAGGGCCAGTTTGTGGTTCCAGTGAGTCGGAACCGGGTGTCGCATAGTTCGCGGTGAGTCGGAACTGTCTACGACGATTCCCCAGTGAGTCGGGGTTGCGCTGCGTTATGCTCCAGTGAGTCGGATCTGGTACAGCGCTGGGTTGAGAGGTTGAGGCTGACTGCTGGCGTCGACCGGGAGATTGAGCTCTCGACCGGCCGAAAGTGCAGTGTGCTGGGCCATGGTTGCTGATGAGGCTGTGGGTGATGACCAGGCATGCGGTTCGCTGCATGCAGGTGGTCAGGATACCCGTTGAAGCCGTGGGTGCTGGCTGGCTGTGTGACTCGCCGCTCGAAAGCTGGAGGAAGTGGTCTTGATGTGATGATGATGATGACGTCACGCTGAAGTGTTGCACGAAGGCTGCGCTGACGTTCTTTCTCGGGGTCACCAATTTAGGGGTATGAGGAACAGGGTGTAAAGTCCGCTCATACCTCTATTGAAAAGGAGGATCCTCCGACCAGACGGGTATTGTGTCTGGTCCGGGCAACTGCCCGACAGCTGATGTCGGGATTTTGTATATGTTCGAGTGCCGTCGAAAACTCTGATTGCGCGATGCAGAATTGCTCATTTAGTTCGCCTGTTGCATTGTAGATGGCGCCACTTCTCTTTTTGCGTTTCTGAGAATTTGTTGCGAAGCATTTTTATTTGTAGTGCCGCTACATAATATTTAATGTCGATTATTATTAGTGCTGTAGTACGTCACTTGAAAATAAATAGGGCAATAGTTCCTTCACATGTAGTTGTCAATATCTCCGGATCTTCATGAGCACTGGCAAGCATCAAAAACAAAAGAACATAGTTAAAGTACAGTAAATTGTTCCCTTACAGTATTCTATATTCAGTCATGATGCACACTGCGAGTGTATGGTCGTTTATAATATCTCTGCTTATCATTTTATTATTCACATCCACGCAGCTCAGATTACAACACAAAAGTGACCATCAACCTTTAAAATATCATCTTATGCAAACACCACACATTATAAATATCATTTATCTTCAAGCAATACTTATTATCCAAAAGTGTACATAATAATTAATTAAAAAATATCATCCGTTAAGAATTTTTACGGTAATTATTCGAGTGAAAAAAATCGTACTCTCTCTCGATATTATGATAATCGAATACCATCTTCATCATCTGTTACGCAACAATTCGATATCATTAATATTTCACTGCGCGTGCAAATATCTCGATTCATATAATTTCTGATATTTGTAATCGATATGTTTTTGTATAAAAAATATTGAATTGTATGACTTTCTCACAGTAACTGGGAGGCTTATTGACTACTTTGAATTTATTGTTGTTATTTTTATGAGGCAGACATTATAATGAGTATGGTCTCTTTTAGATTTGAATTTTAACAATGACGTGTTTAATATTGATGCTGGTTTGATACTTTTTAAATAGTTTTTGTATACTTTAAATTATTTTTTTGTCCTGGTAGCTGAACTTCAGGTCTGAGAAGATAAGTTTGTGAGATTGTAAGGAAAATAGAATATGGTAAATGACGACAAAAACCATAAAAGTAGGTAAAGGTTTTCTAGAAGTCACTGTGTATAAAAATAACAGTGTCAAACTGTATTTATTATTCATGGGTAACTTTATATTTCTCAAATGACATACTAAGCTAATTTAAAACCCAATCAAAAAGCAATTCAAATAATCAATAATAATTGATGCCATTTTAATATTATGAATCGATTTTAAATAACTATTTGATTTTGGATCCGAAAAGCAAATCTGAATTTAAAATCTATTTTTCGCTTCGAACTATCATTTATTACGATTAAAGAGAAACCCCGCAATTAGGCTTGAAATATTAATATTACTATCGATATTTGAATAAAACAGTGAAATGTTTCTACAAAAAATCGGCAAAAAAAGATGCGCTCTCTCTTGGAATAAATTAGCCGGACGAACGATATCATATCCATCACGCGCTCAACTTTAAAATAAATAAATCATCGATGTTGAGCGCAATAAATCAATCGATTCATAGCATCGATCCAATTCGATTCATCTCTCGATTGGACTGAATCGGCGCGAAACAATCGGAACTCGTAAGTATAGAGCTCTTATGAATAATTCGCGTATGAATATAATTGAATGATTTATATTGGTACGTTTGTGCCAAGTTGTTTAGGTAATTGCTTAGTAAATTGACTATAAATGTATGTGCATTTGAATAAGTATTCAATATAGATTATGTTAAATACCGATTTGAAAAGTAAGTTAATAGGACATTTAAAATAATAAATCCATAAGAATCATACGAAATTTTTCAAATTTCGCTGATTCACTAGGTTTTACAGATGTACTTTTACTACAATATATATATATATATGTCGGAGGGTGTACTCGGAGAGTTGATTGTTGGTTTCAACAATAATGCTTACTAAAAAAACTTGTTAAATCCTAATTTAATTTAATTTGTTTTCATATATTTTGATATTGTCTAAACTTGTACTAATTTCTTTAAAAGTTAATATTTTGTAATAAGTTTTACGTAGCAGAGGTACGCCTCGAGCGGGGTCGAGGCGCCATCTTGACTCAGATTGCGCGCATGCGCGGGAGACGTTAGCGGAGCGGGAATTTATGACGTTTGGTGGAAAAAGATCGAGGTGGATTTTCTCCATAAGTTTGGAAGGAGTATTGTTTTTATGTGGCATATTAAGATTGGTGTCGCGAACCCGCTGCTTTAACATAATTGTTTTGAATAACGTTTAATTGCAAAGTTCAGTGGTTTTAAATATTGTAAAACTTTTAATTACATTTTAAGCAACAGTGAATACGTACTTTGTTTTGTGCTAGCATTTACCCCAATGACGCCCACTAAACCTGTGACCACTAATGATGATGTCGAGATGAATAGTGATTCTCCGACATCAGAAGTGGGATCGGTGCAGGCACAAAACGTAGAAAGATCCATTGATGCAAACCATGGTTGGCGCGCTTTGTTTGAGGCGCAACAAAATAGCATGCGCCTTCTTGTAGAGGCGCTACGCAATCCACCGGCTACTGAAGACAAGAACATCATATTGCCAGCATATCAACCGGATAATGCAGATACTGACGCAAGAGCCTGACTGGCAACCGCGGATATATGCTTGTCGGAACATGATGTACAGGGAAGTAAACTTATTCTCATACTTAGTAAGGCCCTTAGTAAGGTACAGCCGTGACATGGTTATCCCTGATTGCTTTTGCTAGTATGAAGTGGGTGGAATTTAAAGATTTTTTTCTTTCTCGTTTCGACACTTGCACAGCGACGGTTTTAAAAATGTTTAATGGAAAACCGCAAGATGGTGAATGTCTCGCTGCGTATGCAAGCCGTTTATTTACCTCACTTATGTCACGATGGGGTAATATAGGCAAAGAAGAAATGGTGATATCTGTAATATTGGCTCATCCGGGTCAAATCGAAACGGCTGCAACGTAATATATTTTCTGAAGAAATGTCTACGCGTAGTAAGATGCAACGTGAACTCATGGCATTTTCATATCGTAAGAGAAGTTCTCAAGATATTACGAAGGCTGGTGTCAATACTATGCAAAATAGCAGCAAGCGTCCTAGGTTAAGTTTAGCTTCTACAAAATGTTACGCTTGTGGAAAATTTGGTCATGGATCTTTTGAATGTTTCAGTCGTTCGCATGACAAACAGCAAACAACTTCTTATTCCAATCGCCCCAACACGGCCGAAGCTATGACGAAACCCGGCGTGACGTGTTACAAGTGTGGTACTGAGGGTCACTTGGCATCACGATGCTCGAAAACGACGACTGCAAGCGGCAGCACACAATCTCAGCGTAGTGAAACGAGTGGACGTATGTGGTGTGAAACCTGTCACTGGGGTGATTACTCAATACGGTGAGCAGTTTTCATTTTGCTTTGATTCTGGTGCTGAGTTTACCCTGGTTAAAAAAAAGTATCTCACTAAAACTTGTTGGTGAATTACAACATGCAACTGTTACTCTGATAGGTGTAGGGAAGTCTACCATAAAGTGTGATTTACAAGTTTTATCTCATGTTACTCTATGAGGGGCTTGTGGCTAAATAACAATAGCTGCACGGGTGGATCGGCCAGGTTAAGCTACGCTTGCCGCGGTTGATCCGTGGATGGGTGACCATCTTTACATACCAAAGATTCCTCCGTGCCTCGGAAAGCACGTTAAGCTTTTGGTCCCGGCTGTCATTTGTAGATCTTTGAAAGTCGTTACGGGTCGTCGGAAGCCCGAAAGTCTGACAACCAGTCTTACCAAGGGGTATCGTATTACCCAGTAACAGGGTTGTGGAGGTCAGATAGGCAGTCGCTCCATGTAAAATACTGGTATTCAGTTGCATCCGGACTACAGACTACGTTACATAGACTGGAAGCCGACCCCAACATATGTAGTTGGGAAAAGGCTAGGCAGATGATCTCATGTTACTCTGTGGTCATGACATTCAGATTTTGTTTCATGTTATTCCTGATAATTATCAGAATAACGACATTCTAATTGGACGTGATTTATTAGCCTTAGGATTTTCTGTGCACATGTCGAGTGACAAACTTACTATAAGTAAAAAGTCTTCTCTTGTGAATATTTGCGACGTTGGTAAGGCTGTGGCTGACTTCAGTGATGTGGATACCGACATTGCAGATAATTATAAACCGCAATTAATGAAACTTCTCAGTTGCTGTAGGGACTCTTTTGTTGACGGCACGCCTTCTAGTAGAATAAATACGGGTGAGTTAGAAATTAAACTAATTGATCCTTGTAAAATCGCGCAACGCCTGCCTTATCACTTGAGCACTGAAGAACGGGTAATAGTGCGCGATAAGTGTAGGGAATTATTAGCTGCTGGAGTTATTAGACCTAGTAAATCCCCCTTTTCCAGTCCGATACTATTAGTTTAAAAAAAAAACGTGATGGTACAGATTGAATGTGCATGGATTACAGAGGATTAAATTCTGATACTGTTCCTGATCGCTATCCTTTACCTCTTATATGTGACCAAGTTCAAAGGTTAGCAGGCGCGCGTCTTTACTCCTGTTTAGATATGGCTAGTGGCTTCTACCAGATTTCTATAAATGTAGAATCGAATTCGATAGAGAAAACCGCTTTTATCACCCCTGACGCTCATTACGAATTCACTGCTATGCCTTTTGGCCTACGCAATGCTCCTGCTGTTTATCAGAGAGCTATTAATACTGCTCTAGGAGACCAAGCACACTCTTATGCAAATGTGTACATGGATGATTTAATAATACCTCCTGTTGACGTAGAGCAAGGTTTAGAAAGGTTACATACAGTTTTGAAGACCCTAAGCGATGCCGGTTTCGCGTTGAATCTGAAAAAATGCGCTTTCCTTAAGAAGCAGGTCCAATTTTTAGGGTATGAAATATCAGAAGGCGAAATAAGACCCAACCCTCGTAAGATAATCGCGTTAACTAGTTCCCAACCACCACAGACTATCACTCAGCTGAGACAGTTTTTAGGTGTAGCATCTTATTTTCGGCAATTTTTCAATAACTTTTCGCTTAAAATGTCTCCACTCTATCGTCTATTATCTAATAATAATTCTAAAATAATTTGGACCACTGAATATGAAAACATAAGGCAGGATATAATCTCGATATTAACTTCTTCCCCAGTTTTAATGCTTTTTAACCCGGAACTACCTACAGAACTACATACGGACGCAAACAGTGAAGGTTACGGTGCGATCCTCTTCCAGCGAGCTGGAGTAAAATTACATCCGGTCGAGTAAGCTACAGTAAACGAACAACTGATGCGGAGTCTCGATAGCACTGCTATGAGTTAGAGACACTGGCAGTTGTTAATTCAGTCAAGCACTTTAGACATTATTTGTATGGCAGAACTTTTACAGTTGTGATTGATTGCAATTCTTTGAAAGCATCACGGACTAAAGTAGACTTAACCACTAGAGTGCATCGATGGTGGGCTTTCGTTCAAGCTTTTGATTTCAATATAGAGTCTAAGGAAGGCAAGAGAATGGCCCATGTTGATTTTTTTTCGAGGAATCATCTCCCTACAGAGATCGTTATCGGTAGTGAAGAAAATAGTTTAGATAAGGTTAACTATGTACGCGCGTAGAAAAACGCGTCAATATAGTTGAGTTATCTCCAAACCGGTTGCATAAGTTGTTATGTGTAGCTATAAGATAGAGATATAAGAATGGCGAGGTGGCCATTAAGACGATGTGAACATGGATTGTCTAAGAAGGCGAGGTGGCCATTTAGACGGTGTTGATATGATAGTCTAAGAAGGCGAGGTGGCCATTTAGACGGTGTTGAAATGATAGTCTAAGAAGGCGAGGTGGCCATTTAGACGGTGTTGAAATGATAGTCTAAGAAGGCGAGGTGGCCATTTAGACGGTGTTGAAATGATAGTCTAAGAAGGCGAGGTGGCCATTCAGACGGTGTTGGTATGATAGTCTAAGAAGGCGATGTGGCCATTCAGACGGTGTTGGTATGATAGTCTAAGAAGGCGAGTTGACCATTTAGACGGTGTTCATATGATAGTCTAAGAAGGCGAGTTGGCTATTTAGTCGGTGTTGATATGATAGTCTAACAAGGCGAGGTGGCCTTTTAGACGATAAACGGGACGGGGCGGTGGCTGTTCCATATTATGAAGAATACAGATTACATGAGTAAATAATCATTTGACGTGTGTGGTTTGGTGTTAATCTCTACCTAATGAGAATGTATGTTGGTTGAAGTTATTGCGCAGAAAAGAAAACAAACAAGTTGTTTTTTTTACAATTACTCAAAATGTTGTTTTCTTTTGTTTTGTTGATACAGATAACGATGATTCTCTGCCCTCAACATCACACGAGGACGTGTGAAATGTCAGGACGGCCGTGTCGGAGGGTGTACTCGGAGAGTTGATTGTTGGTTTCAACAATAATGCTTACTGAAAAAACTTGTTAAATCCTAATTTAATTTAATTTGTTTTCATATATTTTGATATTGTCTAAACTTGTACTAATTTCTTTAAAAGTTAATATTTTGTAATAAGTTTTACGTAGCAGAGGTACGCCTCGAGCGGGGTCGAGGCGCCATCTTGACTCAGATTGCGCGCATGCGCGGGAGACGTTAGCGGAGCGGGAATTTATGACGTTTGGTGGAAAAAGATCGAGGTGGATTTTCTCCATAAGTTTGGAAGGAGTATTGTTTTTATGTGGCATATTAAGATTGGTGTCGCGAACCCGCTGCTTTAACATAATTGTTTTGAATAACGTTTAATTGCAAAGTTCAGTGGTTTTAAATATTGTAAAACTTTTAATTACATTTTAAGCAACAGTGAATACGTACTTTGTTTTGTGCTAGCATTTACCCCAATGACGCCCACTAAACCTGTGACCACTAATGATGATGTCGAGATGAATAGTGATTCTCCGACATATATATACTGTGCTTTTACAGTTATTTTGTAAAATCACGTGTATATTGTCAGTGTATTTCATATCAGTGTTTTTGTAAAATCACGTAAAACGGCGAAATCAGAAAAAAACGTATGCCTCTTAAACTGACCGTGAACTAATCTCTACACGTGGATCCTAGACACCTTTTCGTGAACTTGATCATTCTATTTATATCACTAATAGTTCTTAGTCCTGTTTTTCTTAGTCTTGTTTAACGGGGCCTCTATTTCGATATAGTCCTACCTAACGTTTTCCAATTCGCGGTCTACACTCAAGAACACGTCTACCCAATGGTTATCGGTTCTATGGCCAAATGCCACTTCAGCTTGCATATTCTGTGAGCTATGTCGGCAACTTTGGTTCTAATAAATGTAATATCGAGGAAACTTACGTCTGACCAATTTGAAAACAAAATCCCGTGCACACAATGACCATAATTATCTGTTAGCAAGCGTTACTATTGCGGCTGAGCGCTACAAGCAATAATAGTCCTTACGGTGTATAGATGTTAGTTTCTTGTTACAAACGTATCAAAAACTAGATGATCCACATCACCCGCCTCAACACTCAACTACACTACACAGCACTATTACTACACAGATCTAATAATAATAAAAGAATCAGTATTGTTAGTGCGTGCGTCCATTGTCTAGTAGCACCCACGCAGCTCCAGATAAATTATTAATAGTGAATTTGTAATGAATTGTAGATCAAGAAGAAAGAGACGAGACTGTTATGTTGCTGTTTCGATTTTGTGTGGAACAGTGAGTGATTGTTGCGTTACTGTATGTAGATTTTCTGTGCTTACTTTTCTTTGCTTTTAGATACGGATGCTTCTACGATGCTCTAAAGTTGTGATAAATACAAGGTGAAATTAAATTAGCTAGCAATACTTTACCTACGTGTTTGATCGATATCGGAAAATACTAGAACAAAAAAAAAAACATCATTCGGTGGCCTATGGTCAATACCCGTGGCCGATCAGTTGGTTTTGTAATTTTTCGTGGAACTCAGACATTTTTCACGAATTTCCAAAAACTATAACATAAAAGTCATTTGGTTACCTGTTTGTTAATGTATACATATTAGTGTCATTTAAAGTTTTGAACAATTTACAATGCTCTGGTTTTATTTAGGGTTTTAACCCGTTTGATAGACGCTAACCACCTTTGGCTTGATAGGTCAAAATCTTCAATTTTCTCCACTGACAACTGGTTTATTTTCAAATCCATTACAATTAGCGGTTTTTATCATAAAGTCGAGTGTCAGTAATCCAGTATGTACTGGGACTGTATACAGTGGTCTTCAGACAGCTCTTATGTTCGTTGGTCCATCTTTCAAATGTGAAATTACGTTATATGACTTAAAAAAAATGTTCAAGTGTGCTAAAGTAATAATTGCAGTATCGAAAGACTAATATATTTAAAGCTTAAATGGCACTATTGTTAAGTTAGCACCATCATCGTCATCATTGCAGACGAAATACGTCCATCACTGGACTTAGGTTATTGTTTTAAATAAAAATAATCAATTAAATTTCTTTCTTTCGTTCTTTGCTGTGAACCACACAAAATCATTTGTACATCACATCACCTTACTCCTCAGTCTAACTTATTTTTTTCGGTATCTTATTTTCGAGCTCCAATTTTATCTAACTCCTAGTTTATCCAACAAACATCAACATCTGTAACAACAAGACTAATTCACAATAGTAAATCACAATTACTACGCTGTCTGCGCTAATTAGTCTTTGCGTTTGTCTAGCAAGCCCGGTTAGTCACCGCGCGACAATGACGGTGTTCGTTACAATATACCGACTGAGATATCGGCTCTATACGGTATTTAGTTCGACACTGGTTAAATATATCTCTTTAGTATACAAACAAGTATGCTTATTTGTTTAGCGGTAGGTAAGCAATGGATAGTTCTTGGGTTTGCTCGAAGATTACTGAAAATTTGGGATTTTATGACATCTCAGATGTATGTAAACTTTCTTTTGGTTTTAATATGTTGTGTAATAGGGAGGTATGTGTAGTGTATGATGAAAAGCTCCTAATAATAGTTTTCATTATCCACAGCCGTATGGGTGAAGGTGAAAGAGAGGCATAAGTACGCCTCTTTTTTCTTGTGTGGATTCCCACGCTCCTGTGCCAGCCTCATCCAGGTTTTGCCCTCAATACCAACAATGTTGTCCGTTCATCTCGCCGCCTGACGTCTGACATCTCGTTTTCTAGTCCTTGTGTCATCACAGCGCCTTGACAGGACGGTGTCCTGCCCAACTCCATTTGAGTTCCATAAAACGTTTTCCTATATTTTAGACCTTCGTACGTCTTCGAAGGCCAAGCATTCGTTTCATGGTTTCTGAAAGTATTTTGAAATTTACACAAGAGTTCTGGTCCTTAGGAAATGTTTGTATAATGTTGGTACTTAAACTTACCGTTGGCAACTGTTTAAACTTATGTGGAATGATGATACGAACTTACTGTCTAAGGCTACTTTTAATCTTGAAACCATAACTTAATATTCTCAGCTCATTTTCAAAAAACATACCACATTTTAAATTCAGCAACCAGCTTATACCACACCCAACATTGTTGACATCGTCATCTATAACAAACGGCTAAGATTGCTATCAATGTCCCATAACTGAGCAATAAATAAAGATTTTTTCTATAAACTCTGCTTAGAAATATCATGTATTTATGAGACTGCTGCTAACAAATCATGGTATTGTTGGAAGTCTATGGGTATTGAAAGTCGACGATGTGTTTAGATTTATTTCTCTGTTTAGGCCATAGGTGTGTCTATGGTTTAAACATTAGGGTTCTCGTATGATGGGGATTGGAAGCGATGAAACGGGGAGCGTGGTGTGTGTGAAGCGTAGTTATTCCGTTAGATTGTCGATGTGATAGCTTTCTGAAAGTCTCCGTGTCTCGCACTCTAGTTAGTCAGGATAATATACAGTGTGAGCAGAATATGATATATTTGTATAATTGGGATGCGTATCCGTATCCATGTGGTGCCGGACGTAAAGAATGGCACCATCCTATTTCTTTCCGTGCGTCTCGTAAAAGGCAACTAAAGGACACACTAGAGAATAAGCGGCAGCGTTTCCTATGCATTTTACTAACCTACTTTGATCGCCAAACCGCCTGCCAAGCATGACGATTACGGTAAACCCCACAAAACGGGAGAGACCTATGTCCAGCAGTGGATGTTTTTTCGCTGATATGATGATGATGATTTTAATTGGGATAGGCAATTCTAATGTCCACACAACTTGAATAAACTTTTAACCCTTTTGAAGACATAATTCGAATGGAAGGATCAAACGGCATCAATGCTTTCTGATTTGAGAACCAAAACAACTGTTTTCAGGATCTTATTACATCGAACCGGCCCTCTTCAGAATTAACAATGACAGAACGACTTTTGCAGTACCATCTAAATCTTTGTCGGCGAACTTCATAAATGTCAAAATATTTCGACCCTCGCCATTACGGGTTAACTAGGGTGGCAACCGTTTGTAGGGCATCGCTCCTAATTTTATTTATGTACCGTGATCTCTCGATTTTACACCAAAAGAATGCTCTTTATGAACTCTTTTCACAAACTTATCTATACCATCCCAAAAATATAAAACATTCGATTATACTCCTCAAATCATTGTGATAAGGTTGAAACTGTGCTGATAAAGATGCATGATGTAAATTGGTTTTCGTTTTAGAGTGTCCATAAATTTCGCTTTGAGAACAGAATTGTAACAATCGCCCGATTTAAAAACTACTTATTGTGAGTTAGAGGGCGCGTCAAATGTATTGACAATTTGTTCAGGCCCTTAAATAAAATCTACTATACTATTACTATGACAGAGGTTACTTGGAAAAAATCGGTGAACTTTCTTTAAAAATCATTTATAATGTATTGCCTGACATTTTATTACATTTAAAATGGTTACGCTAATTTAGTTATAAAGCAGCTGTTAATCATAAGGAGAAAAATGTAATAAGTTATACGCTCATCTGAGTCTTTAGGTAAATAATGCAAAACAAATTCTATATACTATGTCTGCCAATGCTGTTGCTAAGGGAGAAAAAAGTAAGTCATCATCTGCCTAGCCTTTTCCCAACTATGTTGGGGTCGGCTTCCAGTCTAACCGTTTGCAGCTGAATATCAGTATTTTACAAAAAAAACCCAGCCTACCTGGCCTCCACAACCCAGTTACTGGGGAATACTAGCGTATTACATAGTAACAAGGAGTAGCTTCCTTGGTAAGACTGGTTGCAGACTTTCGGGCTTCTGACGACCCGTAACGACTATCAAAGATCTATGAATGACAGCCGGGACCAACGGCTTAATGTGGTTTCCTTGGGGGATGAGAGATAACGTCATGTAAAGAAGGTCACCCATCCAAGAACCAACCTTGGCAAGCGTAGTTTAGTCTTATCAATCGACCCGTGCGGCTGCACACAAGCCCCTCATCAGATAAGCGGTCGCTGATAAGGCAGATTTATTGACCTTGTACAGCTATCGTAGCTTCGATGATGCATTATATTTGTCAACTCTCACAGCTTCTGAAAAACAAAGCACATAATTAAAAGATATTGCCATTTCAGTAACACCGGATACACAACACTTAATCTACCAACCAGCACCCAATAACTTAAACCAAAGTGCAATTTACACCACAATTCAGTTCAAATCTTAATAGCTGACGTGATTGGCACATATAAAACTAACAGTCGAGCTGACAAGCGAGTGCTTAGCGCATTAGTCACCGGAACAGCGCAGATAATATTATGCTAATGAGGGTAGGCTGGAGTAAATCATGCTGCGGCCAAGGTTGGGCCAGTGATGTTGGACGATGTAGTGTTAGAGTTTGGGAGTGAACGAAATAGAGTTTTTGTTTTGTTACTCCTCACTGGGGTTTCCTAAACCAGAAAAGGCTATTAATATATTCCATAACACAAAATCTGTCTAGTCTTCTCAGGGTCCATGAGACTGAATATACAGACCACCCAACTAGCAAAAAAGTTGTATAATATTAGAATTATACAACTAACAGACATGTAAGGCCTTTATAACAGTTTTGCTGCAACTAAACAGCTGTAAAGTTGTATTCAGTTCGACGCATTAGTTATATATAATTTAAGTCATATTAATGTGTCTGGTAAACGTCATCTCAATATTTTAAATGACGGTCATATACCGTTAAGTCGAGTTAACGTTTCAGTCAGAAAATAGTAATGAGTCGCCATGTTTTGTAAATTTAGAACCTTTTATTCAACATTTAAACAACAAACTGTTAGGTAATGATTTTATAGTTAACTATTATAAAATAGTCATAATAGGTCGTATACTCCCACCTTTAAATAACTTTCAGTTTGAAACGCTATTCTAAAATAACTTATATAAGTCAATTGATTGTTTAAACGATAATTAGAATCTTTTATATAACTCGGTCGCCATTTAACTAACTAATAAAGATTTCAAAAAGTGGAACAGAATTAAACGAAGTGGTGGTTTTAGAAGAAAATTAAATAATAATTATCAATTATTATTGTTAAATACAGCAACGATACCTACATTTAATCTGGAAGAAACTGTGCCTAGCCAAGAGGAAAGTGGTAAAAATGAAAGTGGTTCCTTACATTTTTCAAAATTTAATGCGCTAATTGCTGGATCCAGGCAAGACAAGTGTTCTATGAATCAAATTGGTTCCGCTCATCTTCTTTTACCAGAAAGCACACTAGATATCGAAAGTACGTTTTTGCATAAGAAGCTCCTTTAACAGATTCATTCGTAAATTTAAATTACTTAAAGCTTATATTTTTTGTAGACGAGTTAAATAATGCCGATTTCTCTGAAGAAGACCTCTGAAAAACTCCATGGAAATGAGTGACAAAAGTTCTGAAGAACTTGATGATCAATTTCGCTAAGATTTTAAAAAATTGGCAATCACTTGTAATGTTCCTCATCAAACAATAAGAAAAGTTAGCGAAATAATTAATAGAAGAACACTTCTTCAAACTAAAACATAATTTATCATTAATTCAATTGGATAAGGACTACTATTGGCACAATGGTATAACTAAACCACTTAAATAATATCTAGAACATCCTACCAGACAAATATATTGTTAAATATAAACATTAATGGATTGCCAATATACAAGAGTTCTAGAGAACAAATGTGGCCTATACTATGCAATATATTTGAAATACCTGCCACCATTAGTAATTAGTAGTAGGCATATATTCAGGAAAAGAAAAACCTGCAGATTTAGAAGCTTTCTTCAGACCATTTGTAGCAGAAAAGAAAGAACTGTTGCAACTGTTGAAAGTTACAACAAAATATGGAAAACAGTTATTAGTTAAGGTGCCAGTTAGAGCTTTTATCTGCGATTCTACTGCAAGAGCACTAACTAAAGATTTTTTTTTTTACTTCTTTTATAACATTGTACTCATGTGCATATTATACTCGTACTATATCGTTACTGGCGAAAAGGTGGCCTTTAGCTTTTCTCCATATTTATTTTGATTGTTCTACAAATAACAAATTATCTGTATTTCTATTTCTATTGGAAATTTCTTTTCAGGAGTGTGTAATTTCAATGTGTGTGTGTACTGTGGTTGGCGAGTAGTCACACCAGTCTACAGTCATATTTCCTAAGCCTGATTGCCCCAGACGCAATAACGACGACTTTCGCTCCAAAATGTAAAGCCAACACCATAAGTGCGATACTCCCTTACTTGAACTGCCAATTAAAATGATAAAAGATTTTCCTGTGGGCGATTCCCTTCACCTCACAGATTTAGGGATACTGAAAAGTTTACTCATAGGTTGGAGGGACGGCAATATTGGTAAAAAAGTTTTTGGTATGCAAGAGATATTGAAAAATTGTCACAGTTTATGAAGAGTTGTCGCTTGCCAAAGGAAATATACGTACATGTCGGTTGGAACTATTGATGTTTTAACTAATTGGAAGGTGTCAGAATTTCGTACATTTTTGTATTACCTAAGTCTTATAATATTAAAAGATTTACATAATTCCTTGTTATTTTTTGTGCAATTACTATTGTCTCCAATGATAAATATTTTAAGTTTCATCGACTGGGTGAAACTTTACTTAATTCTTTTGTTGAAAATTATTGAAGATAATACGGTAAACAGTATTTAACCAGTAATGTTCACAATTTGACACATGTTATCGATAAAATAAAGAGATTTGGTATATTGCAAAGCTTTAATGAAATAATAGAAACCCGTTTGTAAATAAACTTTATTGTATCAAAAGAATGGTCAGACATTTATGTGTTAAGTGAAAACGCGAGTTATCCCTTCGGCCGTTTAATTTTTTTTTCTTAAAAACTTATCAACGCCAAAATATATCACCATGATGACCCTGTAAATAAAACAGAAGTTTTCATATGACATACACAAAGGGTTTTTCTATTTTCCAACTGAACTCTAATTGCAACTATCATGGTGGACGCCATAAATCGTAAAAAAAAAACATTTATAAGACCAATAGTAATTATATACATGTCTAAATGCAGTCGCCCCATGTCTTTTGGCAATATGGCGGAAACTATTGATGACAATAAATGTATTTTATTTTTATAAACAATATTAAAATACCAATTTTATGAAGGCCCATTAAAATATTAACAAAAATAACCACACATATCATCGAAAAAAATAATTCCCATGTATAAGTATCGCTCTTCATCTTCCACCACAATAAGCTTTCTTTGTATTAAATTAATAAATAATAATGAATTTGACTTGCCTTTTTATAAGTTTTATCATAACACAAGAAATTGTCACACGAATTGTCTAGCTTACACTCACTGACCGACCATTAGCATTGCATACGTCTAAACGATTATATAGTTATGTAACAGTATTACTAGAAACTATTATACAGACCTTACTAGTTAAACTTACAACGTCTACATGACTTTTACTCAACATAAATTGTCGCTGACACGCCTGCAACACGACCCTTACACGATTTAAATGTTATGTAATCTGCGCCCAAACCCGCGTTATATTTACGTATAAAAACCTATTATAAAACCATTTTCATATGGCTGAAAGTTAAATAAAAAACGTTAGTGTACCATTTATATGACATTATTTTGCTACTTGGGCAGTGGTCTACCTACCGGGTATTAAGTTGCTAAGGTAAATTTTTGTACCTACTTATTTATAACTTGTGATCGCCCGGTGATCGAAATTCGACCATAGTTAAAAATATTCTTTTTCTGCATTCTTGCTCCACATAAACTTTAACCGTGCCAAATTTCGATCTCGTCTATCCGCGTAATATGAATCCCAATTTCCCTTGGTCACGGCATCACACGTGAACGGCTGGACCAATTTTGCTAATTCTTTTTATTATTGTCAGGAGAAGGTTCTTATCAAAAGCAATAATCAAGAAATATGCGCGTAACATTAGAAATTTTAAGAAAACTTAACGACCATCTTAACTTTGCCAATAATATACTAATGCGAATTTAATATTCATAGTTAACACAGGACAACGTCTGTTACGTGGTGGTGTTCTGGGAAGGACACCACCGAAACAGTAACTTCTGCGAAACAGTCATTTCGCAGAAGGAGGCTGCGGAGAGGGAGCGGGAGATTGCTTCCGCTAACCCGATCCGCAGCAGACGCACCGCGCGTTGGCGGAGGGCGGATAACGCCCTCTTCCAGCCCCCCTAAATGGGTCCAGGGGCAACGGGTCTGGGGAAATCCGTCGCCCTCTACTTCTTAGGACCCGAGATGGCGGCGCGTATTGTTCCACGCGCGCTTCTCTTTGATGTAGGGGGGAGTTTAACACCTCACTCCCTCCCTAACGGGAGGTGGCCCGCAAAAGCGGGCCAGCACTAGCCGGGAATCGCAGAAGTCTCACTAGTTCCCGTGATTCCCGGCGTAAGTGAGAGCAGGAACACCGGGGTGGTTTTACTCAGTAAGAGTCTGTCAGATCCCTCCGCCCTCCCCGGAGCGGAGGCCATCCATGAGGATTACCCCCGTAGTAAAAAAAAGGACAAAGTCTGTTGGGTTAGCTGTTACATAATAAAAGCCGTGTATTCAAACCTTTGAAACATAACCTACTACAGTAAAATTATTTATAAATTGAATATGAAGCTGAATAACCTCCTCCTTTTTTGAAGTCGGTTAAAAAATAACAAATAATCTATATGGACACCGGCTGTCTTGGTTTGGGCACACCGTTGGCCTCCTCCATTTCCTTCCACATTTACTCGTACTTTAGAAACCTTCAATTTCAACTGACAATCTCCAGCTCTCCATAAAAATCTGCTCGAGACCTCGAGAGAAACAAAATGAAGAAAGTATAAATTGTTGATGTTACTACCGCCATCTATCGGAAATCCACCGAACCTACCAAAAAATAGTTTCATAAATTCTTTACCATTGCTTCCTCTTTTAAATTAACTTACTAAAACAGTACTTCAATAAAAGTAGTATCCCCAAGCTTCCTACATCACTATCGACTCCGGCGCACCGCCCACGCGTCATTTCGCGCCCGATATGCGTGCGACGTTACGCAACTGTTGACACCTAGATCAGTGCGCAAGCGCCGCGCGCGCCGTGAAGTGAACTATAATGTACTATTGTCTTAGAGCTGTTTGAATGACAACGTGTGAAACTGTAGAATAGAGAAGGATTTTGGGTGGATTGCTGGAGATTGAATTCCCCAAATGGATACATAATTATACAAGGCATAATGCAGGGGATAGCAGACTAGTCATATGACAAGAATGATGGTTACACGAGTTAAGGTGGATTTCACCAATGAAATTGAACTTGATCAGCCCATACGAACAGTGACGTAAGCTTTGTACATTTAACTAGAATATGAAAGTATTTAACAGATTATGTTTGAAAGTACGGTTTTCAGTTACAGATAGGACTAAAATAACTAAGCTAGCAGCCCTGGCCGGCCATCCAGTTGAAACTATTTCACGAAACAAAACCCGATAATGAAGTCGCCGTTCCATTTATTCACCTTACATACAATATTAGCAAAAACAGCAAAAACCAATAACCATGCGATCCCATTGATGAATGTTAACCGTCTGCTAAAGATAATCTAGCGTTAGTAAAAACTAAGATGTTTCAGCTAACGAACTGTATTGTGTGGATTTGTGCGATATGGATCCGCGGTAAAATCGAACGTTGAGAGGATGTGGTACAAATGATAAACGGGTAGCGGTAAATGTAAATTTTTACAGGCGCGATTCTGATGATCAGCACTACATAATTCTTTGATACGTTCCTATATCTAACATTTGGCCAGGCCAAAGTCTACTAAAAAATATAGGTGTGATTTTTGGTATATAATACCTTTAAACAAGCAAATCTTGTATGTAGGTATAAGTTATAATCTGAATCTCGGACGGCTCTAACGACTTTCATGAAATTTAATATGCAGGGGGTTTCGGGGGCGATAAATCGATCTAGCTAGGTTTCATTTTTAGAAAATGACAAGCAAAAAGAAAGTCATCCAGATATTTTCCTTTTAAGTCTGTGATAGTTATAATGCCAAACTTACTTTTTCTGTCCAATTCTTAATAAAGAATGTATAGGTACATTCGAGATTAGCAGTAGCAGTTGAATAATTTTTAAACTTGTATAATAATATAAAAAGTAAAAATTGTGTGGTTGTAAGTTTGTAAGTAAGTAAAGGGTAATCTCTGAATTGTCTAATCGGATTCGAGAATATATTTTTTCTCATTTTTGGCAGCTTGAATTATTTAGGAAGGCTTTAGGTTATTAAGAGGCCGTAAACGAAATTTTGTGGATTTCGCTGTTTTACTTGATTTTGAAGACGTAGGTACTTTTACAGTTAAAATACTGCATTTCCCTAAGTTTTAATGCGCAACACGAAATATCTAATGAACCCCTTTTTATTTTTAGGGTTCCGTACCTCTAAAGGAAAAAACGGAACCCTTATAAGATCACTTTGTTGTCCGTCCGTCCGTCCGTCCGTCTGTCAAGACCGTTTTTCTCAGGAACGCGTGGAGGTATCAAACTGAAATTTCTATATGATACTTAGTTCTACTGTCCCTGGAAGCTGTAGAAAAATCAACCTTCTAAGTCAACGCAATCAAAAGATACAGCCATTTAGGCCGCAAAATTCCGCAAATTTTCGAAACTCGCACGGGAATCAAAACCTACAGGGTACTTCCCGTGAACTTAGAATCTTGAAATTTTGTACGAAGTCACGTCTTATAGTACAGATATAGGAAAAATTACGAAAACCGAAATTTTTTAGTTTCGTCATATAAAAAAAAAATATTTTTGACAATTTTGAACTTTTACTTATATACCCACAGGTTTGTACGGAAACCTCGGTGCGCGAGTCCAACTCGCACTTGACCGGTTTTTTTTTATTTTGATTAATCGACCTCAAAGCGGCAACTATTATGAGAATTTGTATGAAATGTTGTAAGAGGTATGTAGTATCACATTATTATGAATCGTTTTAACGTTTATGTATGAACAAATTACAAAGTATTTTTGTGGAAGTTAGCAGGGCAGAAGCTAGTAAATTAATTTTAATAAATAAACGATTTAATAGAAATTTTCTGAGATTTTTTCTCTGGCGGAAATAATTTTGCAAAATATAATCAAAAACTTAATTTCGCTCTGCTTATAAACTCGCCCACTTTTGTGCCACGCACCACCTTCATACAAATCCGAGCAAAATCGAAGTGCCACCCAACAATAGGGCGTCCTCAATACAAAATTGACAATGGCTGGAGTGAGCAGCAACAAATTTATCACCTTCTGTTTCTTGCAAAACGCTGTCAAATACACTGTGACTAAATTGTTGAAAAACGATGTTGTGCTCAGCGTTGTTCGGTTTCATTGAAGAAGATAGTACTCTGTGAATGCTATTTCTGTTCGGGTTTTTGGATTTTTGACAGTCGTTACGTGTCGTCAGAAGCTCGAAAGTCTAACAACCAGTCTTAGCAAGTAGTATCGTACTACCGAGTAACTGAATTGTGGAGGTCAGATGGGCAGCCGTTCCATGTCAAATACTATTATTCAGCTGCATTCGGTCAGAACCCCAATCTAGTTGGAAAAAAAAAACCCAGACGGATGATTATGATATCTGTTTGTGTTTTTGATATAGGTATCTAATCTAATACCTACCACAGATTTAGGCAGGAGCCTAAATCTGTGGTAGGTATTAGTTCTATTCTGCCATAAGCTTTTCCTTCAAGACTCCAGTAATCTGGTTCCTTCACTGTTTACTTGAATCCAAATTGGTTGAATATATTGTCAGTATTTTAACGTCTTACTCAAACAAGTATTGTTACTGAGTAAAATTATATTTGAATAGCTAGCTAGCTAGTTACCTAATCCTATTTTACCAAAGCAAAAAGATCCTTAAAATCAGACCAAATTTATTGCCACATGCTGACAAGCAACGTGAACTCAAGCTATCAAAAATACCACACTACACAACTATCATTACATCAAAATCAAACTCATTGTAAGAATCACACATCCAGTCGACATTTTTTTGCAACCACATAAAAACCGCAAACATATTCCTTCCAAAAAAATAGTTTCAAAAATCGATCAACACATTTTAAGACCGGCAAACCTATTGCAAACATAACGCACCCTATATATAAAATTAAAAAAGAATATAATATTATCACACATCAGTAAAATCATTGGAAATCACGCGTAAATCAATGAAATGATAAAGATCAACCGTGCGGCTGCGTCGCCGGTCGTTAGTACCCACACGTTTATAAACAGATGCTCTGGTCACAATAGACGAATATTCGGTAGGCGGTGACGGGTGAACTGCGGTACAAATGCGGTAGCAGAGATGGGTTGGAAATGTGTGGATGGGATGAAACGATAAAAAAGAAACTAGGAAACTAGAAACGTTTTCTTTTTAAACGCAAGTTCTGAAAGTACTTGTTTATGACTTCTACTGCATCGATTTCATTAACTTTTAATAGGGATATTTTTTGAAAAACTACATATTTTGCCATAGGTACTTACCGCCGATTACGCCAAAGAAAATTGGATCATACCAAGGAAATAAGACTCAATTTTAAATCCATAAAGTAATTCTAGGGTCAACGCTATTTTCTTAACAACACCAGTTAGCTTTAATAAAAAAGTTTTGGTCATACTATTATGCTTCTAACTCAAAACTCTAATTAGGGTATTACGTCAACTATGTTATATTATGTGGTAAGCATATAAATTCAGAAATTTGAATATGCTCACAATATGTGATGGTGATGACCTTGAAAATTGGTTTTAAAACTACATGCGTAATTCGCAGTCTACTTTAACTTGACTGGGTTGATGTGACAATGCTTAGGCCTATGTCCAGCAGGCAGCAGTTATTACAGTAGTTACAGTATGTGAAACGATGATCATGATGATGAGTCTATATTTATCTTTATGTTTATTGCGCTTTCTTAGTTTAACTGCTTAACTGATTTTGTCTGGGTTTGCTTAGATCACTAACGTATCTTGATATTTTTGTAACCTATCTTCATTTTTTTCTTTCTTCTTTTGTTTCTTATTCATACCTACAATAATTATTATTGATCCTATCTGGAACAAAATCCTGTGTTTTATTAAGACACTCATTTATCACTTCAAAACCAATTTGTTAAATATTAACTGAAACCACATCCATACAATTATACTACATTATATTCTATGAACGGCAATAGTAATTTATCTTCACCGACCACAATAGTAACGACAATATTGTTCAAAATATTGACACGTTTTTGTTCTGAATATTGTCGAGGGTCGAATCGACCCCCACTTAACATTGTATTGTCTGTTCTGATTTTTGTGGTGTAGTGTTAATGGGTATGAGGATGCTTTCTTGTTGCTATGTGAACTCTTGTGACATGAACAGGGGTGATTTAAAACACGTGTGTAGTGACGTAACACACACATTTTGAAGGTAATTCCTCATCCGTTACTTCATAGGTTCGATAAAATCATCTGACCAACAACGTGAAGAGGCAACGAATGCAGCTGAACTGTTAAAATTAAAGGCATTGCGATCAATTGTCATGTAATGTCTGTTACGCAATTACCCCACAGGGTTAGTAAGTCTGAACGTTAGCAACTGAAAGTTGGAACGAATGCAGGGTATTTTTAAATTAAAATAATCTACGATTACTACTTACAAGGGTAGGTCATTCATAAATGTCTTGTGTTCCAGCTACGATTAATGACTGCAGCATGCAATAAAACACATTTTCATATAAAAGTTAGTAACCATAAAACACGTATTTGAAGGAAATGTAATATTTTTAAAACATTATTTCAAGCAATTACCAATTCCAGCCTTGCCAGGCACAAATGATCACCCGCTATCGCTTATAACTCAAATCGCTTCACATTGCGCATTAGGTCCACAATATTATGAAAGATCATGTCAAATGATTGTATCTGTCCCTATTGGTTTAACACTATATCCTATAAACATTTCCAAAACACATTCACTGAAATATCACCCCTACTACTTTACTTACAAGGGATAATATAGCGTGTCCATGAGGAAGTAATGTCGGGTACTTACTTGCATAGAAATTGAACGTAAATTGTATTCGAATTTGGAATCATTCGTCAAGGTACTTGATTTCTTTGTTATATTTTTCTTCTCAGCCAGTTTTGTATTGATTTGGTGGAAGTGTATTAATGTCCTGCTGTTTTGAAAAATACTACTATTTTGTGTTTCGTTTCTTCACGGTAATGTTTTCTGGGGATAGTTAATGGAACGTCATGGTGGTGAATGGTGTACCACGTGGTTTGGTGGCAGCTGTCTAATGGGACAGGTGGCGCTACCAATTTCGATTTTGAGATACTGCATGCCCACCATTATATTAGTAACCCAACAACATTACCCTGTCGGTATTGGTAATTTCTGTGTTATGTAGTCAAGAAATTTAATCAGATGAAAGAAATGATTAAAACCCTGACGAAAACACTTTTCTACAGCTATGTTTTGTCTTAAGTCCAAAATTGTTTAAAAAAAAAAAATACGTGTGGCACTCGGGGACTGTCGCGGTCAGTCTATTTATTGCATAGCATTTTTATCAACTTATGCAATTATAATTATTTATTTAGTTTTTATTTATGCAGTATTTTTTTTCTTTGATATTAATTCAAGTTACACTTTTTGAGCATGGTGACCGATATGAAAACAAATTTTATTACATCGTACAGTCGTACCATATACATAAAAATGGCCGCCATCTAAAATCATAAAATATTTGCGGTGACTTTTCGTGTGCGTATTTTGTATGAAATGGCTAAAATACTGCTAAAACGGTAAGAAAATTTCATAAACTATCCATAAATATACGATGTTGTGTATGAAAATTCAGATAAAGCAGTCAAAATTGCAATTTTAACATGTCATTCCTCCGTTGCTATGCAACAGTCCGACCTGTTGCTAAGGGCTGAATTACCTACGGGGGTGTTAGGTTATTTTCGTTACGGAATTTCTGGATACGGTCTCCACGCTCAAGGCCCGCGATAGAAGCTATGTAATAGCTTAACAAAACAGTCCGTTGTAATAATAATTATTAAAAAAAAAAAACATTAGTTTCTCTTCAGAATAAAAATCTGGCATTGAATCTGAGACAGCGATATCACAGCTGATGTTCCGCAAAGCAATCGCTGCTTCAATGAAATATCACCACCAGTAAAATGAATGACAGAATATCTCAGAAATGACACAAAAAAATCGCACCAGATTGAAAAAGGATGGTCCAAAAACGATAAAAATCCAACCGATGCGCAGCATTAATCAAAATGTGGATCGCAAAAAAATGTTGTGTCGTGTGGGCGAACTCCGATGTAGAAAAAGGTTAATTGTGTATTTGAAAAATGTTGAAAGTTCCGTATAAAACTTTTGCTAAAAATAGTTCAGGCAGTGGTTAAAATATTATCAGAGAACTTTGTAGCTTGGCTAAACTGGAGTGACGTAATATTCTGTCGTCAATCTTGGAGCCTGGTGGCGTTACCGTCTAACTGGGTCATGTTTCTTTTTTGCATCAATTGCAAGCTATGGTGCGATTTTGGCGTTCGTACCTATAGAAAGGAGACGAGCAGGCTGGTAACAGTTGATGATTCTGCCTCACAATTACTATCTACCTATATTCTTGTTTTTTTTTCTTGTTTTTAGAAAATGTTGCCCCACACTAGGAATTTCTCCTGTATTGTGGGTGCGTTTACAAACATTTAAACTTACACGCACAAACGGCCAGACCCGGAACAACTACTTGTAGGTCATACAAATATTTGTTCCGTGCAGGAATCGAACCCGCGACACGCAGCGCAGCAGTCAATCGCTTAACCACTGCGCCAACCGTGCCGTCATTCCTAATACAATAAGGCGTTGGGTTTAACAGAAGAGTCAGCTCGTAGAAAACTATAGTCTGACGCCCAAGTCCCATAATGAAAACTGTTCTAATTTAGTCGCAATCTCATCTTAGCGTTATTCAATGTCAAAAACTTATCAATAATGTGAGAAACCCAATGAAATTGGGTTTGATCTCCGCATTTTTACTGAAAATTCCAGTTAATTGTCTTTTTTATAAGACATTAAATTATGTTAACATTAAAATAATTATAATAATGCATAGGTATATGGTGTTTTACACGAAATTAGTAAAGTAATATTATTATATGCCTACACCAAAAAAACCATTTAAAACTTATACATGTTGGAGGAACCCTAACCAATTTTTGATTTTAGTTCTTTTTTTATTTGTATCGTCCGTTGCCCGCATTTTTTATCATATTACTTTGAATTGGGACAACAATAAAATATAGAGCAAAATATTAGATTCATAAATAATGACGTGTGTTGCGGAGTCATATTGCATATGGTTGTTTTTGAGACTTCTTTGTATTAAAATAAAAATATACCAAGAATTTGCAGGTACGGGCCAGGGTTAGGGTGTCGTTGCAAGGTATAGTCAATAGTGCAATGATATTTGGATACACATAGAACGTGTTATGTACCTTTATTCGTGAATATTGGCAGATGTGTACCTATAGTAGGTACCTACTCCCACATTTTTAAACTGAATAAAAACCCAAGAATATCCGTCGGGGGCTGCAATCATTATTTTAAATTTCATCGTAAATAAAAATATGTATGATCATCAAATTCCAAAGGTCCCCACTGTAGCGGCACGGCCTACCCAATAAGGGTGTAAGTATAGCGCTAAAAATCTCAAATTATTCACGTTACTATAAAACTGCAAAACTATTTCATATAATGGCAGTCCCCGACGGATATTCTATTATTATCAAACGTACAAAAAAAATAAACGTACCTACGTAGGGAAATGCTATGAAAACTAATACTCTATTGTTTACATACATGACCGACTGCGCGAGAGATCAACTCTACTTATTAAATCTTTTTACGTTTATTATCTCGCGTTACATTTATTTTTTAAGTCGGGGGTTTTTTAAATTACTTTATCCTTTTTCAATTACTTTTTAATCGTCCTGGGCGTTTTAACTTTTTTTTTAATTTTGTGCCAGTTAAGTCCCATGTAACGCGAGGGTTTTGCCATGAACCAGGCACAAAGCCAAACTTCGGGCTCAATCAATAAATCAACTCAGACTGTCACAGTCCACTGCTGAACATAGGCCTCTCCCAAGCTGCGACACAACACTCTATCCTCCGCAATTCGCATCCAGTCTGTCCCAGCCACCTTTTTATGGCCGTCGGTCCATCTAGCTGGGGGCGTCCCACACTATGTTTGCCGATACGTGGTTTCCACTCCAGGACTCGTCTGCTCCACCGTACATCGGTCCTTCGACAAACATGCCCAGCCCACTGCCACTTCAGCTTACTCACTCTACAAGCTATGTCGGTGACTCCGGTTCTTTTCCGGATAATTTCATTCTTGATTTTATCCTTCAAAGAAACTCCGAGCATAGCCCGCTCTATAGCGTGCTGAGTGACCTTAAATTTGTGGACCAGGCCAACTATCAGTGTTAACGTTTCGGCACCGTATGTCATCACAGGCAGGATGCTCTGGTTGAAGACTTTAGTCTTCAAGCATTGCGGAATAGGCGACAGAAAGATTTGACGTAGTTTCCCAAACGCTGCCCAACCCAACCGGATCCTCCTGTCAGCTTCTTTCTCTAAGTTGTCTCTACTGAACTGGATGACTTGCCCTAGGTACACATGCTCCTTCCACATCGAAGGGTGGCTTCTCAAAGTTGTGAAGGACTTCAGGCTGCTACTGAGAAATTCTTGACGAGAATAAACAAACCGCTTTGCCCGACGTGATTGATATTCGAGCCTGAGCTACCGAGCTTGCGACTATTAAACCATCGAGGTAGTAGGTATTTGTATTCCTAATAAAAGTAGGATGATAATTCGCAAAAATTAGATACAATAAATAATAATTGGAGTCAATGGAAGCCCACACTCAGCGTTTATGTGAGTGTGGCACTTAGGGCTTTAGCAGACAGCCTTAAATAACAACTCATTTTTGTAATTATACCAGTCCAAACAAACATTTAAAATGACTACTTTGTACAATACCTCGCGACACGATAGCAATGACTTCACTTCTTTATAGTCCTTATCCAGATCGCAAGTGCACATAATTATGTAAACAAAGAAAGTTTATGACGTTGTAAAAGCACAATAAACATGTAATCATACTAATATAACCGCGATGAGCATTAACCGTGTTTACACGAAACATTAAAACTATGACAAACTTTGTCGCTGTTGAGTTCTGGTTGAAGGATCAAGGGATGAGCGATTAGATGGTTTCTGTGTCTTGCTAGAGAGAGTAGTGATGGCTCAGTGGTATGCCCTGACCTACGAAGGTGAGTCAGGCCGATACTACCCAGGAAAATGCATTTTACTTTGTGTCTTTGATTTCATGACCTTTGCTCTCAAAACGGTGAAGGAAAACATTGTGAGGAAACCACCATGTCAATTTGAAGATTTGTGAAAGCCGCACTGGGATCGCGTGGTAGATTGTGGCCCATACCTCTCACAGAGGAGGCTGTATCCCAACAGTGGCAAAAATATAAGCTGCTATTGCATGCTATATGGTTGAAACTGCCACTCGTTTCTAACCTTAAGGTGACACTTGTCCACATTTTTTCCATACAAACTTCGGGACGGTTTTACTTCACTGTTTGACTATGTACATCAAAAATAAAACATGGTATGGTTTTGTCTCGTTTTTATTACTGTCTGTACGGAAACAGAATACTAAAATAAAAAGCCATTAAAAAGTTATGAGCCAACAAAGACTCGTTTTTCTTGCTAATTTAACCTAACTTTGAGCGTGTTTAAGTAATAAAAGGAGTGTAAAATCTCGAAAACCAAGACGGTACCGACAAAGTTCAACTAACAATAAATTCAATAAACTTTATTCGTCATTGATTTATGCAGTGGTTTTTTCAGAAAACCCGATCTTCTGAAGGACTTTTCTTAATTTTTTCGCGATTTTTTTTCCAAAAATGCTCCTGCATCTCACTCAATAACGTTGTGCATGTAGACTAGCGTCTAACTGCTCACCACTGATACTATCTCTGTCGGATACGAAGCCTGGTGAGACAACGTGATTTTTAGCCAGGCCCACCAGTGAGTTCGAGCCCGCGCAAAGTGTCCCCTTAATATTAAATTAGCGGTAATACTCCTTTCATCCGGATACCACCAGAACACATTTCATAAGGGATGTACAAGTTTCCCCCTTTAGTCATTTCAAAGGTCCATTTAAAAAAAAGGTCAATTGCTATGCATTACTATTCTTGCTAAACGTTATGATCCGTTTTTGGCTATTGCTGTAGGTACAGTTGTGAGTTTGGCAAAAGTTTTGATATGATACTAAAGTACAGAAGAACAAACAACATTTTACGCTAACTAAGTTTTGGCGTAATTAAACAATCTGTGAAAATGTCAATTGTCTACCCATAACGGTTCATGAGATACAGCCCGCTGACATACAGACGGACAGACAGCGGAGATATACAAAATATATGATTGAAACTTTTTGCTTTCCTGCCATTAATCTGGATGAAGAATGTGAGTAGATCGAGTAGGTAGATCCTACTCGATCTACTCACATTCGTCATCGTTAAGTAGATACCTAGATGATACTTAAACCTGTCAAAACTCCGTTAGACCTACATAAAAAGCAGGAAAATGCCTTTTCCAGAAAATTAAACACAGGCTGATTTTCCAATCCTGTCTTCGTCAGCACATAACTTGAACAACCTCATGCATATTCGTCCTTACAAATGTAATGTTTGTTTATAGCAGTAAGTTGCAGTTTTATATGCGCGTGGGCAGAAATAGTGCAGTAAAAATTATCTCTTTATAAACTGCAAGGATGTTTTGTCGCAATTACTTTTATGATTTGCTTCCTTGAACTTCTTTTATGGGATGAGCTCCTTAGCGAAAGTTGCTTTGATGCAATACAGACTTTATTCTGGTTATTTGCAGGAGTAAACTGACAAAGTACGTTTTACTTCTCTTTTGAATACAGTCAAAGAACTTTACACACTGTAAGGATGACTACATTTGCAAAATATATTTTTATCGGGCCTTTTGTAAGAGCTCAGCATCTGCCTAGCCTTTTCGCAACTATGTTGGGGTCAGCTTCCAGTCTTATCAGATGAAGCTGCATACCAGTTTTACACATGGAGCAACTACCTATATCCGCGTCGTGCCAGACATAAAATAATAAGCACCATCCCATTTCTTCCCGTAAGTGTCGTAGAAGGCGACTAAGGGACTTACCTACCAGAGAATGGGTAGCAGCGTTCTCTATGCATTTCACCACCATACTGCGACCGCCAATCCGCCTGCCAAGTTTGGTGATTATGTCAAAACCCCCCTTTTGGGGGAGGCCAATGTCCAGCAGTGGGCATTTTTCAGCTGAAATGATGTTGATGAAAAACTACCTCTCTGACTTCCTCAACCCAGTTACTGGGTAATACGATTCCCCTTGGTAAGACTGGTTGTCAGATTTTCAGGCTTCTAACGACCCTTAACGATTATCAAAGACCTATGAATGACAGCCGGGACCAATAATTTAACGTGCTTACCGAGGAACGGAGGGGTCTTGGCATGTGAAGATGGTCACCTATCCAAGGACCAACCGTGGCAAACGTAACTTAACCTGATTGATTGACCTGTGCGGCTGTTATTAATTAGCCAAAAGCCACTTTCTCTCTGCCTTTTGTAAGAGCATATCACTATAATTCAAGCAGGTGATCCATTAAAACTTTAATTTTGGCCTTATTTACCTCGCTATTTCTACTTTTTAATTCAGAGACAAAACTAAAATTAATAAATACTGTACCACCAAAAAATATCGTTACTACGACAAAACGCTACCACTAACGCCATCTGTCGCCACATAGTTGAACTGCGTGGACAGCATGCTAACTTGAGTGACAAGTTGATGTGCGCGTGCGCATCCCAACGGCGAAACTGTGTTATGCGTAGGAAATATGATTATTTAAACTAGGCGATCGATGTATGAACGTTTTTGTATATGGAGATTTTGATATAAGTATGCATAAATAATTTTGTTAATTGGTATAATATTTCGAATAAAAATCGTATGTTGAGTGATGTGTTTTTGTTATGTGACTCAGGATTAATATAAATACAGCATGTTGTGATTTTCAAATGCCGTTCCATTTTTACGTATACGAATACATATTTGGATATATTATATTTTTGATGTCAGGTGTACACAATGGCGATGACTTTTTTTATTTTATTATTCCTCCTTTACGAATTGTCAACTTCTACACTCCTTCGTACGATGCAACTTTTATTTCCTCCTTTAATTGGCCTCTGTACTTTATGTTGGACCAATTTGGAGTCGGTACAAAAAGAGATGCGGCTTGCTACATTGATGATAGCACCTAAATTATGGAGAGAGGGATTAAGATTTTTATTCGAAGAGGAATAAATATATATATATCTAATATCAATATTGGAGCGAAAGATGCAGATGCAGCAGTGAGTTCGAAGTGATTTATTGTGATATTTGTACTTTTTAATAGGTTACTCTTAAACCTATAAATTATAGACGCGTGATTATACAAAATTGTACTTTATAAATTGAGATAAGCGTATAGAGATTTGAATTGGAAATCTTAATTATTCTAATTGGAATGTTAAGTTAAAGTAACCGTTAAGTTACGTAATACTGATTAGAATATATTTACTAGCATTTGAATTAAAAAGCATGTGAACCAAATAACTATAAATGTAGACTGGGGCATCATTTTTATTTGATTGGAATAACATGAATAGAATGAATAAAAAGTTTATATTGGAGAGCAAATACAATTTCGTTTTGATGGGTGCTTTCGGAAGCAAATAGAGTGCGCACATAAAGGCTTAGTTATGATAATTTATAGAAGCTATAGAATAAATAATTTTAATAGCGATTAAAATTCTGTGGTCACTTTTCTGCTATGCATTGACGATGTAATATAAAACGTGCAATGTGAGTATTAGTTCTCTTCCTAGTATTGTGTAGGAAGCAGTGGTCGCATTATTAACTTCATCAAAGAAACTATTTTTAGATTTGAATGCCCTGCACCCAAATTGCGTAACACGCTGTCAAACAGAATGTGAATAATTTTGAAGGATGTAGCTGTTCCTTAACTTCATAAGTTCGAAAAATGTGTGTACTCAACAATGTGAATAACGCAATGTATGTTGTTGAGCTTTCAAAATGAAAGCCATTCTTATTTCAATGGATTACGCAATCACCCAGTTGGAATGAGTTTAGGTTAGATAAATTTGGTGAAAAAAACAAGAAGATATACCTAGTTTCTTTACTCTCTATGAGGTAATGCAACAGCACATTATTAAAAAAATTTATATCGATGAAACAACGATTAAAATCTCAACAATTAACAAAAACCTAAGTTTAAAATCCCGCTATTTGAAAACTTCACTTTTAAAACTTCCTGCCGAGCTCACCGAGGCCCAAACTCGGCGTGCGACAAAAAAAACGTCGACTGGTCCGCAATTTGTTGCAGCGGCCGGCCCAACGATAAAGCCTTAAATGTTCCTCGCGACAGATTGCGTACCATGTTTGAAACCCGATTATAAAATAGCCTCCTTTGTGTATAGCCTTTTCTCTTTGGAAAGTGCCGAGATTGGATAGATGTTGGCTTTAATTTTAAATGATTGGTCATTGGTTTGGTTATTCAAAGACATTTAGAAAAGTTAGCTTCATGCCTATCTGTATTCTTAGGTCTGAATATCTTTTATGAATGTATGTTATAAATTGATGACTCTGCCAAACCTTTCGGAGAAAACAATCCGCAAAGGGTTAGACAGAGGTGTACCTTAGTTCACCTGCATTTCGCCAGCTATGTTTAAGGCCCTACATGGGCCTTAAATATAGCGATTGGGGGCGACCCTATTACCATCCGGGCACAAATCCAAACGCCGAGTTGTTCTGGTTAGTGTTAGTTATTAGTCCTTTTAACGCTTTTATCCTTTTGTTTAATTTATTTGTTTAAGGTTGTTCTTCAGGCATTCTTTGTCTTAAAGTTATTGTATTCGTCAAAAAGATCTAGTTCTTCAGATCAGTATCAGTATACAGTTGATAAAATTCCTTACCATTTTTCTCGACTTTTGCACGATGTCGTCATGCAGCTAACGTTACCGCTCCAATCAAAATACTTCTAATTTGCAGTGATTTCAAATAAGCGCTATTTTAAAATTCAAATTATATTATAGCAGTTTCTTCATAGAATTATATTTGATACCGATGTATATTGGAATCTTCCTCTGTATATGTGATATGCTCGTTATGTAGTTTACTGTTTTATGCACCTGCTTATGAAAGGTATAATTTTGTATCAACTAGGATTATTAGAGATGTGTGTACTTATCGATACGCTGTATCGATATTCGTATTTTTAGCTTTGTCTTTTTCTGTATCAGGATCAACTGTTTTAATTAATGTGTTAATGATGGTATCTCTGACAAGCCAGCGATCAGTTTTTACTCTTCATCTTTTTCATGATTTAATGTCACCAGTGTGGTTTCATATTATGTAGTAAGTTATGATAGTCTTTGAGAAGTCTCATTGAACTAATAGTGATTGATAGGTTCGGCTATTGCACATTACAAATTAGAGACATTTCATATTATCTTCGATATCTTAGTCTACAATCTCACAACATTTTGATATCCCATAAAATCGAATGCAATTGTTCTTCCTCGATCTGCCAAAGTACGTACGATTACACCTCTAAATATCAAGTTACATCAACGCATTACCTAACGTAATGTTATGCGAAATGGTCATTGGACATAAAACCTAGACTCGGCGACCTCTGACACACATTGATGCAACGGGGCACTAAAACCCAACGCGAATGGCATTAGGCCCGTTTTAAAACACGTTCTAGAATGTTACTTAGTTTGTGACCTTTTGGTCTGTAATGATGCGGGGAATCGCTGTGTTGAAATTGAGTGAAATTTTTAAGTGACATCAGTTTGATAGGAAATAATTATATCGATGCGTAAAAAATGAGTCTAGCTGCATTTATACGACGGTCTGTGTCTAGTAGTGATCGTTTTGGACTTGTAGGTAGTTATTACAGCAACTATTAGTATATTTACCCCCATTGTTGAATGAACAACGGATAGGTAAGGCATCTTTAGGCAGGATATAGTTTGTTAACACTGATCGTAAGAGACATGTGACGACCAACGAGCATGTCAACCTTTATATCTTCTTCTTTTCAGATATATTTTTCGTTCGTGTGGATGGAACCACGTTGTAGCAACTTGCTGCGATGTGGATGTCTCCTGGTGCATGATCCAGTAAGATTATAAGGGAAGTTTTAATGTTTAATAATATTTATATCTTTCGTTTCTTTTTCCAAGTATATTGTGAAAATTGCCCTAGAAACACTGATGAAGCTTATTTTCATAATATGCGAATTATTTTTTTTTGCTTGATAGGTATCTATTATTTATGCGTTTCTGTTTTGCAAGACCTTTGACTGCAAACTCGAAATGAAGATTAATACCTACATGAGTGCCTGTTATTTCTTGTCATTGACTAATATCTAGTATCAAGGGACGCATTAGAGCCTCCTATAGCAATAGTGTATTCAATTACAAAATACTTGTAGAAGAAATGTTAACCACATGCATTGCATGCTGTGATTTGTCTAGTGCGTTTGATCCTCTATCTATAACATTTGCGTCGAGTGAATTATGTATGTTACTGTAAGTTTCCATACCTGCAGCGATGTAACCTGCAAATATAATAATAGGTACCTAATGTTTGTTGCAACAAGTGTCAGTTACAAATTTGGAGTGTGTGTTCTGCCTGTAAATCAAACTATTTATGAAGCGGTCCAGATTCTATAACATAAATCATATTTTTGTTATAGTTGTAAAACAATTGTTTATAGCATAGAAGGAACTTCCGGAGAATTAAGAGGTATTGGCAGTTCAGTAAAGTTGTGTCTTCTATTACTTTTAAGAATAATTTCATCTTCAGGAGATTCGAATAAAAAAAAAATAGGTACCTAGGTGACTATGAAATTATCTTTATTAATAACAATTTTGTACGTTTAAATTTATTAACCAGCTTATGTACAGAGATTATTCAAATTTACTCTCAACCAGAAAGTACGGTCATTTCAATCAATATTTGCCCGAACTAATTAGTATGTACCGCAGACCATGTCGCCCGTAGACAAAGTAAATAACCAAATTGTATTTACCATTAACGGTTCTTCAACACGTTTTCCTTGTGTTACATTTGCTAAAATTACCTTAAGTTTTCTTCAATTATAACAAAAGTAGGTCACAACAGATCAACGTTATATGTAAATATATTAACGACACATTATGAAAGGGCCGTGAGCAGTTTTAATTAACCGGCATATGCCATATGTCACAAGTCTCCACCAATTACGCGATGATCCACAAATCCCCACTTTTAGGGGGGCAGTCATTGCCCCCCTATAACGGTACAGGCGGGGCCTGCGCGGGACACGCCAATCGGCGCAAATGCGGCGCGCGCGCACGCCGATGATCTAAGCGAATGATCTAGCGTGCTTGTCATTTCGCGAGCACCGGATTGGTCCGTGATAAAATATTTCGTTACGCGATCACGATTCGGCGCGATCTAGTTTCGGTTGCGCGTTATCTTATTTTTTATTGATCGTAAATGTCTTGTGGCAATTGACATTTTTACGACATAAATAAACTTTGACCTAGTTAATTTCATTCAAACAAAATATAATAAAAAAAACGAGAGATCGTGTCTTAAATGTGTGATATAAATCATGATCACAAAAGAACGGTGCATCAATAAATTGAAGGTGCAGCACCTGTGCAGGCGCACCAAACAAATAAATTACCCGAGCAGCGACGAGCCGACAAAATAGCTGCTCACACTGCCATACGGTACGTGTTTTATGGTCCTACAACATAGAGAAAGTAACGGTACAGAGAGCACGGCCTTCCCACCCGATGTCCGACCGCTAACTGACTGATGGGCGAAGCTTAACCTCTGATAATAAGAAAGCGGGACGGTAATACTCGCAGCTCGCGCGCGTGAACGAGACGCAAGATGTATCTTCTTCGGTGATCGTGAAGTGCAAGATGAGTACACAGTCACACAGTCACATACGGACCACATCCGAGTGAGGCCCGGCTTCGGTTTTTAAAAAACGAAACGCGTGATCCGCGGTGCGCGTACGCACGGACGCGCGGACGAATTTCGGATTCGCGAATTTATGAAAAACTTTTTTTGTTATGGCGTTTTGAACTGTAACAAGTGAATTTTATGTGATTATTTTTGTGCCGTTTTGAAGTGTAAATATGAGGAACGAGAAGTAGCTGTTGAGTGGAGAACTATTTAATTTTTCGCAAAAATTAAGGAGGTCCAGTTATCAGCTGTCATAAGAAACAGGTGCCAAGGTAAGATTTAAAAGTTTACAGTAGTTTATGACTGCAATCCTAATTATATTTTACGAGTTTACAAGACCATTAAATGCGCATTCATTCATGTAATACGTTTTAGTATTTATTTACGCGTTACAAATAAAAATATCGATTTGACAGATTTTATAAAGGACAGGCGTGTTTTTCTATTCATAATTTTTTTATGATCATGTTTTAATGTTTTTAATGGTTTATTTTACGGTTATTAGATACTAGAAAACTTTTATTTTTAAATAGCTTTTTCATGGATTCATAAAAATATTAATGTTACCTATACATGTATTGTCAGTATATTTATTATAATTCGGGTTTGCGAAAGTTAAATTACTTCCTTAAACTAGATGTTGTAAAATGTGTGAATGATTAAAAAGCTTAAATTACCTGCTATAAAAGAAACTAGGTAATTCAAAAATACGATTAAATTATAAAATCGAACTTCACCTGTAGGATTGCTACCATCTGAAAATTTAATGTTTTTAAGACTTTTTCTTCGACTTTAACTTCCCTATTCATTTTTTTGCATTAAAGGTTATCTTCAATAAAATGAACTCTTAAATAACATTTCATACGATGGTCAGATGGTAATGATGACTTCAACGATTTTTTTAGATTTTCCCACCTGCAACAAAATCAAAATGTAAAATCATGTACCTAATTAGGTACGTGCCTATTCAATCAGGAAATCAGCACCTCGCATAAAATATCTTCTTGATTGATTCAAGAAGATCCTACCACAAAATACCTACTAATGCAAGTTATGTATTGGTTTTAATTAACTACGTTACCGTTACAAAAAAAAAAAAAAAAAAAAAAAAAAAACTAGGTACTTAGATTTCCGTAAATACTGGAAGTGTGGAAATATTATAATCCTTAAGCTTTATAACGCGTCTTCAAGAAGATTGAGCTACTGTTTTAAAGGCTCCTATTTGATGATTGCTTTAACTATTTGTAATTAAATATATTTTTTGAGATGGTTACATACCTACTTAAATTGGCTTATTTTAACTTTGTTCTCTACTCACAGGGAAACTGCATATAAGGTAATTTAACAAAGATTTATTTTAAAGTTACTTAAACTTAAGCCCAAATATAGGTATATGTTGAATCGACACAAAAATAATGCACCTACTATTTTATGGATGAATTGTGTAAAGTTTATAGTTCAAATATATTGTTAAAATGAACGCTAATTGACATTACATTATTTTATAATTTTATAGGTAACTAGCTTTTGCCAGCGGCTTCGCCCGCGCGGAACTTTCATCCCCTATTTGACTCCCTTAGAGGTTGAATTTCGAAAAATCCATCCTTATTCCTTGTCTACATTATAAAGGGAACCTCTGTGCAAAATTTCAGCTTTCTAGGTCCAAGGTTTGGGCTGGGCGTTGATGAGTCAGTCAGTCAATCAGTCATTCAGGACTTTTCTTTTTATTTATATAGACTAGCTTTTGCCAGCGGCTTCGCCCGCGTGAAGAACGGTGTATTATACATAAAGACCTTCCTTTAAGCGTACAGACATTAAAAGCGACATTGTTTTATACTGTGTAAAGATAATATAATAACTCTTCAGAAAGTCCACAATACCGATACCTAACAAGAAAATAAAACTCGTACACTATCTCAAATAAAGCCTCCATACACGGCAACTATCGGTTGGCGCCAAATATTTCCGTACAGCAATCATTAATCTTACTCAGCTGGTCCAGCCACGCATTCCGATCGAGATAAGATTCGAGATCAAAGTTCACACCTAGTCGATACTTATTGTTTTTACCATAAGTACTTATGAACTTATGAGGAAGTGGAAAATTTATAATTATATTTTTGGGAGCCTTTTTTTCTTTGGCGTTGCGAATTTTGAAGTATTGTTGGGACTGTGCAATAAAATTGTAATTTTGAAGAGCTTTTCGATTCAATCTTTAAAACGTATGAGTAGCTTCATTTTGGGATTAGTATGTACGTAAGCCATACAAAAAAAAATCGTTCAATAGGTAGTGAAAGCATATAAAAATTAAAAAGTTTTATTTCTGTTTGACAAAAATGCTTGATACTTTATTTGCTTTAAACATAGTATAAAGGTATTACAGTCTGGTTTTATACAAAATCCTCATATTTAGCTATACCTACACGAATTGTATCAATTGCATACAAAATAAGTTATACACAATTTAAAGGTCGTCAAAGAATGTCGCAGATTAATTGATACCTAATAGACATAATATAGTCATTCGATGCGAATTCGTCATAAATATCACAATCATTTGTATTAATTGAATTCAATTCATAATAATATTAATCCCTGTACAACATACTTTATATTTAGGTACATCTTAAGGAAATCTTTAGTGTCATAAAAGTTATGTTCATTCAGCCATTTATATAATTTGCTTTAAAAGAGTTCGTATTATTTAGTCATTTTAGTTCTTTTGGTATTTTATTTTGTAGGTATACGTACACACATCACAAAGCAGCTTTTAGCATAGTTGGTTGACTTAGGATTATCTTAAAATACAAGTATGTGGATTACTGTTGTTTGTTGGTCGAGTGATTACTTCATACGCTTTTTGAAGAATCCCTTATTTACTGTACGCATATGCATACACATACGCTTCGTAAATGTAATGTGAAGGAAGTGGTACTAAACCTAGCTTTAAAAAAAGTCTTGTAATAGACTGTCCGATTAACGAAATAATATGAGGAGATTTGATAATGTTATAATTGCGTCTATAGATAGGTATGAGGCTACTTACTCGAAATATGGGTATACATTTCTACATGAAAAAAGGTGTTTGATTTTTGTGTAGAAACATTATTATTGTTACAAAAACTTATCAATGCGAAATTAAGATTTTCTGAGCTACATAACTTCATATACACGTATGCTGAAATTCAGCACAAGATGCGCAAAGATAGTCTGAAAACTTCTAAAAAACGAAAGTCACAGTTAAAGCCCTCGCCTTTGACCAGAGACACAAATAAATTTCCTTATACCTACACTGTTAACATTAATTATCATGTTAAATTACATTCTCATTAATTGCCAGTAATTAACACTTTACGATTTACAGTCCAAATTCGTAATTTTACGTCTTATCTTGATTAAAACCGTAATGTTATTTTATTACAAGTTTCTGGGTAATTACTCTATGGAGTAAATTATTTATCTATGGTTGAGGTAGGTACTTAAGCACCTACTAAATAACTTTCGTATTTATTGCTTATGTGCTCGTTTTCACTAACTCTAGGCGACATCTAAAGACGGCGGGCTGGGGTACAAGTCTGCTATTTATATAAATTCGTCATTCCAACACGATGCCATTGTCATTTTGCTAAAATATCGTAATCTGCTAAATTCATTATGGTCGATCATTGGTCGGTCAATGGTCTCGTAATAGAATTGTGTTATAATGGCAATGTCGTATTGCCATTATTAAACCCCAAATAAAACAAACCCATATAAAACCCGTTACTAAAAATGATTTTCGAAAAAATACTAATAAATATGGACATTTATTCATGCCATATTTCATTTACTTAAATATATTTTTACATATAATTTTCAACATATTATTTTAGGAATTGTCAAAATTTTAGCAGATTACTGCCTAAGTCAGTAATTCATTTGTCATTATGTACGAGATTACCAATAAATGCCATTTCTTTCAATGGGGTGTCAGTGGCTGACCATTGGAAAGTCATAGTGACGCCATTAAATTAGTAGATTACCAAACTTGTCAAAATCAACAATTATGAAATCAATCATAGACCGTTCTGATACTATTGTAATAGCAGACTTGAGGCCCAGTTCGAGTCGCTTAATTTCAGAAGCTTTTTAAATTCAAGTTTGTATTTTTTATGAAACAGTTACAGGGCTTTACTTCGTATGTGTCGCAGACATCTGGTTAAATTATTTAATTGGATGCCGGCGTTTAAACGCTGTCTCACCAGGCTTCGTGTCCAATAGAGGTAGTATCAGTGATGAGTAGTTAGACGCCAGTCTACATGCACAACGTTATTGAGTTAGACACAGGATCATATATAGTAAAACATTCGCGAAAAAATTAAGAAAATTCCTTCGGAAGATCGGGTTTTATGAAAAAAAACACTGCATAAATCAATAACCAATAAAGTTTATTGAACTTTTCGATACTTGAACTTTGGCGGTACTTTGGTTTTGGAGATTCTACACTTCTTTTTTTACCTAAACACGCCCAAAGTTAGGTTAAATTAGCAAAATAAACGAATCTTTGTAGGCTCCTAACTATTTAATGGGTTTTTATTTTAGTATTCTGTTACAGTACAGACAATACAAATAATAAGACGAAACCATACCGCGTTTAAATTTTGATGAACTTTTTCGAACAGTGGAGTAATACACTCCCGAAGTTTGTATTGAAAAAATGACGACAAGATTCACCTTAATAAGTTATCACAATAAAATCGCACGAAGTTAACTTAATTGTGGGCGAAGCGACGACTCCAGAAATCAGTACTAGGTAATTGGCACGTTCTGAATTTTATGAAATGAAGTAATAACATTGGTTACATTTTCTCATATTATTATCTAGTAAGAAAGGTAGAAAAATTTTCTTCGGAGTTGTCTATTCGCCCAAAAATAAATTAACTATCTACGAAACGTGCACGGAAAATAAGTTACTATTTAAAAGAATCGCTTCACCCGTTTTAGACGAGTGAATTCGTGCGAATCCACTCATAATTATTCTGCTAAGCTTGACGTTAGTGAAAACGACCAAGGTTGTAAAAGTTAAGTGTTATTAGGGAAACACGGAGAGTAATTGAAAACCGTTTATTGATAATGATGTTAGAGTCCCTTTCGTTACAAACGTCGATAAACTTAGTAATGACTCATTAGTCATTACTTACTTCGATTTACAATAATTGCTTCAGGATAATTCGGCTGTTTGTGATGTATCTAACAGTACGGAAATTTGACAAAAATTGACGTCTTACTTTGTGTCATCTATAGCATAGATAGCAACGATTAGAATTGTTGGTCGCTGTGATTAACTCAAGACAACGTTTGTGTTCATTCACCAGAATTAGCTTACCTACTGACAGGTTATATGAGTTACTGCATAGCATTCTTTATTTTATGTGACTGTATAAACCATTTATTTTTTTATTAATGAAATTTCCATTTTTTCATGAAAATTAATTACTTACCTATTAATGTATAGAATCAAGTTCTTCCAACTTATCAGACAGTTGTGCTGCTGGGGAGTTTGTTGCGCCACTTCTTCTTCCCAGCTAAAGCACTGGGAAGTGTCGAAGGGTGGGCGTTTTTGGGGAGTGTCTTATGTAATGTTGACGTAGTAAAGATGAAATTGTGATTCTAAAATTTAGATTGACTAAAACTAGCAAGTCATTTCTAATAAACAGTATCCGCTTCTATAACAAGTTGCTAAAGTCAGTTACAGAACTTAGCGATGGAAAGTTTAAAACGCACAGCAAACGTATCCTTATCAAAAAAGCATATTATAAAATAAAAGACTACGTTGAAGACAGGAAAGTTTGGCATTAATTCCTTCTGCACATCGACGGGGAAGTGCTAACAACTCCTAACTTACATTTTTTACGAAAACGACTTATAAATGCAGTTCGATAGAGAATGAATTGCGCGTCTACTGATATATGAATTAAGTTGAAATTCGCAATATTGACGTAGCAAGGCACCGAAGAAACATCTCCTATATTAAGGTCCATCACAACCTGATTAATTTTGGCACGAAATATATTCTAACTTACAAATGGAAACATCTCGTAACTTCATTTCAAATAAATTTAGAGCTAATATCTCCTACCTTTATGCGCTAGTACAGTGTTCCCCGCTCTAGAGCGAGACAAAAACGGTGCGTATCTCGAGTATATCTTCGAATATGGTTGAAAACTTCAACGAGAAATGATAATATTCAATGACTTGACTGTTACTTTTTTGAAGTACCTATGGAAATTACTCCTATTTACAAATTTTCAGCCACACCAGCTTGGTGATACCTCCTATCTTACATTATCTTGCCAAATACTTATTCCAAACAAATTTTGATTATTCCCTTACAAGCGGGTCCATTTAAGTATAAAATTGTCATTTACACATTTTTTCTTAAACTTGTGGGAAAAATAAAAAACGGTTTTTTCGCCTCCTGTAAAATTTGGTTTTTGTAAGTTAGGAGTTGTTAGCACTTCCCCGTCGACATGTGGCTTCCCTGGTACCTCATTAACAGCATAACTATGTGAAAGTCTATTAACTGCTCTCAATGTTCTTTTTGTTCTTTTCATTTTACAATGCTGACATATTCTCGTCATTATTTGACATTATACATCAATTTTAATATCAACTATTTTTTTGTGATTGTCATGTTATTCATGTCACTATGTTTAAATTAGGTTCATTTTATTTATGTAGATTATTTTACATATTGTGAATGGGAGAACGTTGTAGGCCTTACAGACTGTAGATTTGTAGACGATTTTCTATTCTGTATTCGTCTAAGTACTACCTGGTACTTATTGACAGGCCTGCACTGTCCTCCCATACATTTTATCTCTGAAAACACTGTTAAAGCCAATCATTTTTAAAAGAATAACCGTGGAGTTTTTTGCCGGCTCTTCTCCATAGGAAACAACATTTTGGAACCGTGCACCTAGCTTCTGACGTTTCATAAGTGCCCATGCAGGTTTATATGAAATAAAAATATTTTGTTTTTGATTTTGATTTTGACGTTCGAAAAGTGCTGACTCTCAGCCTAGTTTGAAAAAATGACTTTTGATTTTGATTTATAATCGGCCAATTCCCAGCAGTGTCCCAGCATTGGGAACGTTATAAGCCTATAACGTCCCCACTGCTGGGACACAGGTCTCGTTTCTGTGTCATCTATACATATTATAAATTAAAGTCGCATTTCAAGTCTGTCTGTGACTTCAAGAGTGGCATAATGCAATATTATAACTCGGTACCAACACTTAAATCTGTAAAAATCCAAAGCGAGAATTACGTCAACCACTACATAATTGTAACTATGTTTAACACATTGATGATGATCATGATTTTACTCAAGTATGTACAATAATAAAACACCTCAAGGTCCAAAACATCTTGATTATTAAAATGATCATGTACAGTCACAAGCATCGATATGTATAATATGGTTGCATGATTATTTCACTGTTTTTTTTCTTCAGATTATAACCTGCTGTGACTTGTGTATATTAATATCATCATTTGATTGTAGCAGTGATCATTTAAAATCTACACAGTAAATGTTTTGTAAGTGTAAAGACTAAAATACAATAAATCAATTTTATTACATTAGAAATTATAATATTATAAAAAAATGTCGCCTAAAATCTGTCACTATTTTCCTTTGAATTGTCAATTAATAGGACAAAATCAATATAAGTAGGTATCATCATCATCATCATCATTTCAGCCAAAAAACGTACACTGCTGTACATAGGCCTCCCCCAAAAGGGGATTTTGCTATAATCGCCATGCTTGGCAGGCGGGTTGGCGATCGCAGTATGGTAGTAATATGCATAGAGAATGCTGCTGCCCATTCTCTAGTAACTCGCTTAGTCGCCTTCTACGACACCCACGGGAAGAAATGGGATAAATAATAAGTATAAAGAAAATAAGTAGGTATGCGTAAAATAATTATTGTTACTTTTCGATGAGACCTTTTTGATATTAGTTATCATCTGTCTAGCCTTTTTACAACTATGTTGGGGTCAGCTTCCAATCAAACCATTGCAGCTGAATTTCAGTATTTTACTTGCATCGAATGCCTACCTTGCGTTTATCTGACATCCACAACCCAGTTATTGGGTAATTGTGGAACTCTCTGCCTGCGTCTTTGTTCCCTTCCACATTTAATCCGTCTTCCTTCAAAACAAGAGTGAACAGGCATCTTTTGAGCATGCTCGATCCATCATAGACCTCATTAATTGCTTCCCATCAGGCGTGATCGAGGTCAAAAGCAGGCCCATTTCGTAATTAACAAAAAGAAAATAAAAAACTACCCCTTGGTAAGACTGGTTTTCAGACTTTCAGGATTCTGACCACCCGTAACGACTGTCAAAGATCCATGAATACGAGACGGGACCTATAGGACCAAATAACGTACCTACCACTACCGACCAAGGTACCAATTAAGTAACGATATTTTTTGTAGGCAGTGTACACTTTATTAACGCTCCTGACTGTACTATAGTAACGTATGTTATTGGGCAATGTGTATGTGTGTCAATAAATGTGAGTGTGTGTGTGTTAGGTAATCAATCAAATACTGTGATATATCTGACACGTGTTAGAGATCACATTCATGTGTTCATGTCACGGATGTTTGTGGGTTTTTGTTTCTATGTATTGTAGGGTACTGTAAGGTTGTGTATTGTTTATATTTAGGTTGTGACTTGTGACGTTATGATTTTGTGATATTGGAAACGGACAGCTTAGAAAATAGTATAGCAAGTAAATGATTAATTAAACCTAGATTAATGAAATTGAAACGACTTAAAACTGAATAAAACACCAACAAAGTGGACAATAAAATAAACTCAAAAGCATTTATTTCAATTAAACCATTGATAGGCATTGATTTTGAATTCGATGTCAAAAAGGTAGTCAGTTAGTGAGAAAGTTGAAGCTTGTTGCCCATTCCAAACATAGATCTACGAAAATAAATAGATCACCAAAATGCTTGTCAAGTCGAGTGAACATTAAAAATATTCTCCTCACCCCGGTACTTATGTCGTATTCACACTTTAAGTACCTAGCCCAAGCTTACAATTTATTTTATGCCTTGCTCATAAGCACCAGTTCTAGTAACTCAAGCGACACAACTGATACAGTTTAGCACAGAGTTCAGTTTTCACTCTTTATCTAAAGCTACAGTTTAATAGTATTCCTGGATTCTACATAACTTTCTGTTTATCATCACGCCCTGCTCGTAAAATCATGGCTAGGATGCTTTCGCTTTAGTGCTAGAACTAAATGGTTTCCTTTCCCTACGTCGCGCAATCAGCATATAATGTTCCCACTGCTGGGACACTGGCCTCCTCTGTGTGAGAGAGGGGGCATAATCCACCACACGCAACAGTAAAATTCTTTAGAAAGAAAAGTTTTTCCTAAAATTGTGATAAGAAATGAGCCACAAACAAGTGATCATATTTATATAACTTATTTATTCGTAATCTGTATTACAAAAACTTACGCAGTTTTGAAATTTTGAAAATTAATGGGTTTGCGTAAATCGTTTAAGTAATTAAAAAAAACAATGAATTGTACATTACTTTTCCAGTTACACATCTGTCTACCCCGCAGTCACCCAGTAACACGCCCTGTGAACAACAAAACTATAATTAGATGTCAACAGTGCACGCTGGGCTTTCAGACCGCACAGAGTTTTATGTCATTGTGGTGGAGCACAAGTTAGAAGCTTAAAGCGATTTCAATTCTCAGATTTTCTTCGGTAAATGGGTTGGAATTTCTTAGCTTATTTATGTTGCATTTAAAGGTCTGAGCTGGATTGAAAAACGTGCCAAGTTAAAATGTGAAAAGTTTCGTAGTTCTAATGAATATTCAATTATTTAAGCATACAGTATTGTTTTTATCGATCACAATCATGAGTCTATATTTTAAGAATTTTTCAAAAAAAAAAATGGACAATGTAGTTATCTTTGAAATTGGAACCAAATTTACACATCACATAAATAGCAAAGTCACGTAGAAAAATTCAGCAATCTTTTTAATTATTTGGTCCAACTATATCCCGCATGCCTACGTGCCACTCAATCCTCGCTGCATACCCCTCAAAGGAAAGCGTAAAGTTATAGTAGTCGGACGTAAAAAGTAGAGAAGGCTTACTTGAAAATTAGACTCAAGTATCAGTCTGAAGCATAACTAGAGAGTGAGACCATGAAAGAATAGAGAACGCTTACAGAAAAATAAAAACCAAATATCCGATAGAAATTTCAAAACAAGTCATTGAATATAACTAAAGAAGAATCACCACTCGTAAGTAAAATAAAAACATAAAATAACATCACGACTGTATTCCTCGAAGGGTTAGGCAGAGGTGCACCTATAGTAGGTGCTCTTCTGCCTAATCTATTCCCATATTTCGCCAGTTATTTTTAAGTCTCATGTAACAGGGGGCGAGCCTATTGCCATCATGCAGGCACAAATCTAAGCCGGATTTTAAAAATCCAATAACATTTTAACCGACCCAGAAAATGATCCTAAGACCTCATGCTCAGTAGTAGCGCTTGCGACCAGTAAACCAGCGAGGCAGTCAAAAGTAAAAGTAAACCATTAATGCCCCATTAACAGACAGCTTAGTTTTTAACAACAAAAAAAAACATTGCTTGTCACCATGACAACTCAAGTTTGACAACCATGACAGTTTGCCAATGAAACGAAAAATGAGCTTTGTCATGGCGACTTTAAAACGACGATTAAAATCAGTGAGTCTTGTGTTCATAATTCCATTTGACGTAATAACGTAATTTCTTATTGCTAAAGTCATCCAATTTGCATTGAAATAATGTTTTCTGCTAAAAAAGGCTATTGTTTTTTTTTTTCATTTTATTTACTTATGCATTTATTTTTGATGCACATTGCTTTATGCTTATGACTGGGTCTTCAAATTAATTGATACTTTATCTATATCAAATAGCGTTTTCAGTATTCACATCTAAGGACTTAGTAATCATTATTTTTTATTTACTAAGGTACACTAACCGCTTCTGTGCATAATATATCTGAAGTACTATGGTAATAGCCTAGGACTTCCATAGTCACCAATTACCACTAGGTCATCACTAGGTCAGAAATACAAAATAGACGCGTTTATTTTCCAGGTGTATAATTTACAGTCCCAATTCCCATTACAAACTGCTCACTACATTTGACCATATAAATAGTTACCTACTTAGTTAATAGGCTACCCGCTCTTCGCTTGTGACTTAAAACTCATCTTCGAATAAAGTAGAAAGTTAGGAAACGAGTATGGTTTTTACAACAGGGTGTGTCTGTGGTCACCTAGACTTTACTAGACAACCGATGGTATTTTCACCTCTTCTGATTTAATGGCGACCTGTCTTGTCTATGTCTTGCAATTGTCTGGTAGCCATCTGCTTACTTGTCTGTGGGTTTGCACTTGTGATCGACATGGTTGCGCTTTACTTTTGTTTTCATGGTGTGTTCTATGTTAATGTTATGTTGTAGCGTTTTACTAATTTTGATTACGAGAACAGCTCCTTTATCTATACAAATAAATTAAATTAAAGTATCTGTTTGGAAGCAATTTTCTGTTTAGAGCAGCGGTGGCCCAGTGGTAACGGCCGCGACCTACGAGTTGTAGGTCGTGCGTTCGAATCCAGCCCGGCGCATTACTTTGTGTAAATGATTTCATCACCACAGCTCTCAAACGGTGAAGGAAAACATCGTGAGGAAATCGGCATGTCCTAGAAAAAAAATTCGAAGACATGTGACATCTACCAACCCGCAATGGGCCCGCGTGGTAGATTACGGCCCACTCCCTCTCATGGAGAGGAGGCCTGTGTCCCAGCAGTGGGAACGTTATAGGCTGAGTATGTATGTATGTTTAAGTATCTGTTTGGAATGACAAAATAACAGCTTTTTTCCAAATGCGATACATAAAACAAAACACATTTAAAAAAAACGTCTGTCTGTATATCTAATTGTTCCAGCTATTTGATATGAGGATACTTTGAACCTTGAGGAAGGACTTATGCTACTTTTGTACATACCACGCTGGATAATTCGCAGAAGGAAGCTAGTGTCCTCTAATTGTGCATTAGCGGTAATATGAAAAGCCTCAAGAATTGTGCATCAGCAATGGCGTAATTGGACCTATTGTTACTTATGAGGTACTCACTCATGTACGAGTAAGTGCTAATTTTGTTACGGTTTCATCTAAATTTTCACAGAAGCGATCCCATCATCATTATCGGTTGCTTTCGGCCATTTTTAAGAACTTTTTTATCAACAACCTGCACAATGTACGTTTGCGACGTTTTATGTTTATAAATTTATATTCATGGTCCTTTCACCCACAAGTAATTTACACATACAGATTTAAGTGGATATCCGACTTCTGTCATCTCCATAACGGTACCGAAGCGTACAGATAAATTTATTTCGTAACACCGAAGTATTGGGATTCAACGTGTGGTGCGATGTCAACACGCTCTGTGATTAATAGATTTTGAGGTTAGAATTAAAATGAGATGGGACCGTATCGACCTGTTAGGTACCTTGTATACTGTACAATATTTTCGGATATTGATTTCAGACAAAAAAAATAAGTATATGTCCAAAGTCACCGAAATCCGAAATTAAAGTTATTTTTCACTTTGTAGTGTTTTTTCGAAAGACGGTTGTATTTTTTTTTTTGGAAAAAGTTTTCTTTTTTCACTTTTCACTTTTTAGCTATAAAGCTAAAACTATAGCTTAAAAGTGAAAAAAGAAAACTTTTTCCTACCCCAATTCGACATTTCATCATCCTTGGGGTCAAAACAATGCATATTCATGCGATAGTGGCAATCGCGGTTGATTTTCTGTCATTTTTTGACGAGTTTCGTTGTCTATTTCCAAAACGCATCATCAGATCTGTATGAAATTTAAATGGGACCATTTCGAAGTAAATTTCTCTCGAACAAAAAAAAACGTGTGGCACTCGGAGACTGCCGCGGTAAAGCTATAGAATAGCATTTTTATCAACTTATGCAATTATAACGAAAATAACCTAACACTCACCCAGTATGAAATGGCTAAAATACTGCTAAAACGGTAAGAAAATTTCATAAACTATCCATAAATATACGATGTTGTGTATGAAAATTCAGATAAAGCAGTCAAAATTGCAATTTTAAGATGTCATTCCTCCGTTGCTATGCAACAGTCCGACCTGTTGCTAGGTGTTAGGTTATTTTCTATTTATATAAGAAATTGTTCGACAGTTATTTAAAAAAAAATCTGCTGTTTCATAGAAAAGTGCAATACCTACGCGATCAAAATGTATGGAACTGCTGATTTTTTTTGTATAAAGGACAAAAAAAATTCGGGGGTCAAGAATAATATGCTGAATTAATGATTACAGTTTGCGCACTGGATAGAAACTTTTCCTGTCCTATACAAAAATGTCGAAATGACAACCTCCTTCTTTTTGAATTCGGTTAAAAACAAGGATAATTTCTTCACTACAGTGCTCACTAAATTGCAATATTACTAATAATTTACTAATACACATTCTATTTATTTCTTAAATATTTAACCTATTTCACATTTACCGAATCTCAATAATTTAAATATTTTTGTGCAGACAAAATGATTATTTCCTGTTTTTCAATCGTTATTCTGTGCCTGTATGCTTATTATAATTAATATGAAGTCATTTTCGGATTGGGAAAAGTTGAATACCCGATGGCTTCCTATATTAATAAAAGACGAATCCTTATATACAGGATAAGTTTTTATTCAGTGCGCAAATTTTAACCATGAATTCAGCATATCATTCTAGAGCCCCTAGCGCAGACATTTTTCGCCGGTTAAACAAAAAAAAACAGCTGTTTCATAGAAAAGTGCAATACCTACGCGGTCAAAATGTATGGAACAACAGATTTTTTTTGTAGTATTAAATGTTCGTCACACTTAATTTCAAATAGGAACAAGTGTTGGAGCTAATTGGCTACCCAATCAAAAGTAAAAAAAAGCTTGATGAATTTATTCTGAATCTCCAATTGACATTTGAAGGTGAGAAAAATAAAACAAAACGCAACAAGTAGAACAAGATAATAAAATATAAATTAACAAAAATCGATTTTATTTTTGCACAAAATTAACTATAAAGACTATGTTGTTCAATCAATGTCATTTATGTGTCAGGTATTCAAGATAGATACCTACTGCTTTTAATAATAACATCGTAAAGTTTGACATTACTTTTTTTGTACGAAGTATTTAAATATCTTTGGTTCATTCATAGGGGACTGCTCTGATTCTAAAGACCATTTTTTTTTTAATGTATTGTATTTTCTGTGTGATTTAATGATTTTTTCCTAAAACCTATAAAAAATCAAGTATTTGTTTTACTTCAAATATCTCTCCAAACTATTTTTTTTGTCAGTATACATCAAACACATTTTTGAATTCAAATAAGTCAAATAAAATCGAAAAGACACAAGCCATCTAATGTGCATTCCCTCTAACTGACCGGTAAAGTACAAGGAATGCGCCATCTGCTTCAACCAGTTAATGAGTGCCCAGTTAAGATTTATTTAACCTTATTCTTTTACTTTTTACTGCTTATCTTAAGTGAAAGCCTTATTTAATGTATGTGTTATAGTTTCCTTTTATTTCGATGTAGAGTTAACACCTTGATAGATCAAGAATTCACACTTGAATCTATGAAAACATTATGTTAAAACATGACTTGTTTTTTTCTTAGACAGATATTCTTAGCTATATTACTCTCCGTGTAATTTATACAGAAGTGATTTAAAATATCTTTATTAAGTTCAGAAAAAAAAAACATGACACAATATTTAAAATAACTACTAACAGATTAAATAGGAGCCATCAGATGCTAGATTTTACAAACGCCCTGGACCCCACACTGGGATCCCTGTGTCGTAAGGTCCAGTCTCTTCCCAAGTAAGGAAAACATTTACACTTATTTTGGTGAAGTAATTAATTTGAAGAATTTTTTTTTAAACAAAAGCACAAATTATGATTAAAAATTGAAATAAAATATAATAACAAGTTATAACTAAAAAAGTGGGGATGACTTTATATTTTTTTTCATCGATAAAAATGCATTTGATTATTAAGCCACTCATTATACGCACATATTCGATTCAACTAAACAATCGATATAACTTCTAAAAATCGTAGGAACGCAATCGACGCAGGATAGTTCGATCGATACTTTATGAGACATTTTACTGCCAAACGTTCATTTTTATCGATAATCTCTGCAATTAAAGCTAGTATTTATATTAAATAAATACTGAATCTAGATTATGTCTAGCATTAAACACCCGTCATTAGAGATTTTACGATAAAATATATGAAAGAATAAAAACATTTATTTCCGTATAAATATAACGTAATGGTATAGTTTAATTAAAGTTATATGCAATAAAATGGCGGAGGAAATTATTCAGTGACGAAGTCTTGAAGTTTACTGCTTTGCTTAATTGTGATAACATTTACTGTAATGATATCCACGTGTCTTATCCGAAACACTCAAGCAAGGTAATTTGTATTGGCAGTTGTCATTCTGGTCTTTGAAATGAGTTGCTGTATTAGAAAAAGAAACAAAATAAAATAAATAAATAAAATACATTAAAGAATGGAAGGACATGTATCCGAAACAGATGTGTCCCATCACTACTAAAGCTATGGAGGTACCTTTTAGCGAGAACTCCTGTAAAGGTGCACTATGATGTTCATAAAATTTTGGTTTTATTTCTAAGTTTAGTACTCAACATTTTCCTATTATGAATTTCCTTTTAATAGAAGATAATTTTAAAATGTAAAACTTTTCCCAATAAAAACAATTTAGTTGGGAAAAGTTATTTTCGAGATGTGTTTAATGTAGTAACTAAAAACCAGCCTATGGTTTCATAAAATATTTATATTACTTTTCTGACTTTTATAATTTAAGATTTACTGATAATTTGAAATATTTTATCCAAATGAAAAAAAAAACTGATATTTTCTAAACGCGACTTCGTGTTTTATAACAAAGTGTAATTAAAATGAACAGGTTAAAAATGACGAAGGGAAAAACGGTATTTTGACTGCAGCCTAACAAAACAGAACAATATGCAACTGTCTCCTCGCCGCGTATTAAACGCAGCACAAGATGCTCCATCAGCCACAAATATGTCATAATATAAACTAATAAGAGTGTTACATCAGAGCCACGTTATAAGCGCAGTCTACATTTCGCACGTTGTTCAAGCGTGCACTATAAAGGCACTGGTTCGCATTGCCTGCGTGCTAGACGCATTCTGTGTCGAAGACGTGTTTAATATAGTGGCAGTACTTGCGTCAGTGCTAGCTTGAGTTTGTTGAGTTTTATGTAAAGTGTAGTTTTACGTGAATATTTCGGGGATGCCCATTTACAACTATTTCTTCATGGTCGTATTTTTAGGAGTGACTGTTGTGTTTGTTGATTATATAAGGAAAATCAGTTTTTTGCACTCTGAACAATTTTGACACCAAACTGTCAAAGTCAAATTTAATGCTCTATGGGAATTTCCAAGAATGACCAAAAAGTCTAGTTAGTAGGCTAGTTTAAGCTATAATTGTTGATAAAATCAGAACAAACAAAATTTTATATAATTAAAATTGATTTAATCTTTGACAGTAAAATATTCTTATGCAATAGCAAATATTAGCAAACCTACACGCAGAAGCTTAGCTACCATATTAAAAAATAATTAACATAAGCTATTAAAATTAATGAGTTTGCTCTACAAATTCTTCCTTTATAATTACCAAAAGTAGGCATTGTCCTTTGAGAATCATAACATAATATTATTTTTGCATATTTTACGACACAAAATTAAATGGAAACAGTGAATAACCCCACACACTGGGCAATAATCATAAAAATATAATTAAGACGACATTTTATACAAAATAGTTTTTAATTATCATATTTTCCGTGAAGGTTTTAATGTGTTGGTAATAAAATGTTAAAATGTGTGCCCTGAGAAGCGTTGGGTTTGTCACGTAATAAAATCATAAACTATCGCTAGGCCTAAATATGTAGGGGAAAACAAATCACGCTTTTAATAAATGTTCGACAAAAAATCATCATACTCATTAAATTAGAATCAACAGCCACGTGTGAGTATGAGATCATTCAAAAACCACAAACCAGCCTGTTAAGATATTTGATTGGGTTTATTACCCCAAAGGTCATTCATAAAGTCGTGTAACGGGGAAGCCCGTGTGCACCAATGAACGTCCTTGACTACTTACGTATTTTTAAACTTAACTGTTTTATTTGTTTTAACTCACATAAATCTACAACTACTGGTGTTAGCTAATGATAATTGCAACTTTGGGTGCAATCTTTGGTTTTTGGAAAGATTATATAAATTTTCATTAGCAGCCCGAGGTCTGTTTGTGTCACAGGATGTCGGAATACTCATCTTCTATTAAATGGGCCTTTTAAAATAGCGTACTACCTAATTTTAGGTCTATCTACACATCTCTGACTAACCCATCATTGAAAATAACCGTGATGATATACCAACTATAAATATTTGTTCAAGCTCACTTCAATAACTACTATCTTCAGCAAATAATGGTCGAGTAATTTCATCAAGTCAGTTCAAACGCAGCACGATGGGCCCAGTTTTGTAATTACGTCCACTGAATAGTGTTAACTAACCTAATGCGTAACTGTCCAGTTCTAGGAACACATACTGTTTGCAGAGCAAACGTTACTTGTCTTGATTATCTCAGTTTTCCTTTAAAGAAAGATCGACTCATTTGCCTAGTAATTACTGATTCAGACGTTCCTATTGCATTTGTTCGATATGGACTGACTACTGGTAGACAAGTACTGGTAATGCTACCGCAATCTTCTTATGCCTGGGCACGCAAGGGTGATTTTTTAATGCGACAATGTTTTTTGCGCGCTGCATTTTAGACTCTTGTGTTGAGCCGAGAATTTAGGATCCAAAAAAGTACACTCCAGCGGGCGAAAGAAATATACTGTTGGATATTCAACTCTAAGCAGTGCATCGAAAATCTAGTGCTCGATCAAACACCCGGCGGTGTTTTATCGAGCACTAGATTTACGTGTTAGGCCTGTTGTACACACGACAACATATCAAGCTATACATTTCTTTTCCAGTTTTAGCTGACCTCACATTGCATAGGTTTTTCGTACAGTGAGAATTCAGCTTATATTGGAAATGTATAGCTTGATATGTTGTCGGACGTACGCGGCGAGGGCACCGTGCTGTGCCACTGTGCCTGTCAACAAGCTTCCATAGTGATCCATACAACACTGACAACCGTCAATCACATGGGAATCAACTGTAGTTTTTTACGGTTAAATGTGTGTAATCTTAAAAAATCGCCCGTGAGTCCAAGGGCTAAAAGTAGTTAGTAGATCTTTACAAAGAACATCTGCATTTAAAATCTAAAAAGAATGCCATTGAGTAAAATGAACGTCCTCCTCATCTCGTTACTGTTATTGCGTTCTACCTTTTATGTGATGCTTCCTTAGTTTGTACTAATGACTTTGAAGTCCTTTGCAGATAAAACTCACTGTGAATGGTCGCGAATCAAATTTTGTTCAACATACAGCCTAACACTGACATGCGTATTGCAAAAAAATGTGAGAAAATTTTAATTTCGCGGATTACCTGGCATTTCTGCCAGAGGTGCGGGTTCTTCAAAAGAGATACCGTGGCCCCTGGCACACAGGCTATTGAAGGAACACGGGTGAGTTTTAGTCAGTAAATGTCTGACACGTCCTCCTGCTCCACCCAGAGTGACAGTAATTATATTATGGTTACCCAATCTCAAAAAAAAAAAACCCTGGCACTTTCCCTTTCAAAGATGTCAATTTTGCCAAAAACCAAAATGTGCCAGCACACATACCAGGGAAGCATGGCACATTGGTAGAACACTTCAACTGAATATAAAAGATGTCGATTAACATAATTATTACAATTAGACTCATCAGTTGCCTAGCCTTCTCCCAACAACGACATTAGGCTACCGTCTAACCAGAAATGCTAAATCAGTATTTTACATGACGGTGACCGAGCTCATGTCTATCTAAACTCCTGTAACTGATTAGCACGATACCCCGTAGTAAGACGTCCTTTTGACGACCCGTTACGACTGCCAAAGATTCACAAATGACAGCAGGACCACCGTCTCATCGTGCTTTCCGTGGCACATAGGGGTCTCAATATGTAGTGGATGGTCATCCATCTACGGATTGGCCTCGGCAAGCGTAGCTTAAGCTTCGATCTACCCATGTAGTTGTCAATAGTTAGCCACGAGCCCCTGGAATTATTATATTTATAGTTATTATAATCAGACCAAAGAAAGTAAAAAGGAAATGGTATTTTATGCAAACCTTTACATTTAATTACCTCACCAAAACAAATATTAATATATTGCTCTGAGCTATATTTAAATGGCTAATTTAATCAATTAAGAAAACATAAGTTCCATCTTTTAAAGTATCTCGGTCGACTAAAAAGCGAAGTATTTTTATTGATTTTATTGATCACTGATAATAATAGGAACACAAAAGGATCTTAAATATGAGACAAACATTCGAAATTTTTCATATTTAAAATACTTCTTTTGGGTTGACCAAATATTTGGCTAATTAAAATTGTATTTCAATGTAGTCTTTAAAATCAATAGCTTCATTTCAATAGTATTCTTTATTTATTAAGGTGTCGCTCGGGGGACTGTTGTTGGCTTTTTTATTAAAATAATCTTAAGAATAAAAAAGTGCCTTAAACAATGGAACACTTAATATCGTGTCTAGCGTGTCCTGTTGTATGCACGTTACAGAAACTGATGGACATTACTGAAGATGTCAAATTCTATTTAGATATCCGTCAACATACTTCTTTTTAGTGTGTCGATACCAATCTAAACACAGTCAGCCCAGAATGTGGCTACGAGCTTTGGACCTTCGGTAGAGTCCATCAACTGCTGTAGCGTGCAGAAAACAGTGTGTCGACACCCTAAGAAGATAATAGCTATGATAAAATATCTTGATTTCTTGAATATGTAAACTAATTAGGCTTTTTATACATATTATTGTAGGTAAACAGCCGTTCTTGATTACCTATTGGTAAGTGGTCATTGATAAAATATGTTCCGATTGAATTCTCAGATTGGTAGTATACATAAAGTTTATAGCCCCGACATTATCTGCATACGCTATCAAAACCCATTCTAATCGTACCGTGTGTGTTAGCCAAAATTACAAACATTAAACACGCTACCGGTTTAAAAAAAAGTCACGTTTGAATCGTAAAAGATAATGTAAAACCATATTAGTATCGTTTTTATTAGATTAATTCTGGGTCAGTTGTGGTGTAAATAATTAAAAATGTTAATGATATTATAATTTTAATGATCACTAGAAAATGATAGTATCAATTTTAAATAATCGTGTAATTAATATTAGATCGATATTAGAACCACGCTTTAAATGTTCTGGCACAATATTGTATGAATTTTTAATACTTCGACTTACGATTATACAGCTTTCTTTAAAATAGATCTGTCTCATCAGAAACGGGTTTCAGTAAAAAAGAAAACGTGTTGTTTTCCTAGTTGTGATTCATCGCTGAATCAGTCCAGAAGATTCGGAGCCATTGAGCAATCAAGTTTATGGTGAAACCCGATTGAGATTATCACAATTATCTGTTACCGCCTGATTACTTCTTTTTGTCTATTTATTTGTAGGTGTTTTGGCCAACAAATTAACAATTGGGTTTGGGTATTTCTTTATCTATAATTTTTAATGTATCAATCTCGTGGTTTTAGCTTAGTCACGTGAATAAGCTAAAACCTATGTTACCTAGTCCTATGTTAACCCATTCACTGAAAGTATCAAATACTTTGAAGCTACAAAAGGCTTCTTTAACAATTGTTACAGAATGCCAGATCTGGGGCCCTATTCTGCTATTTTTATAAATTCGTCATTCCAACACGATCTCATCGTGATTTTGCTTAAAGTTCGTAATCTGCTAAATTCATAATGGTCGATCAGTGGTCGGTTAATGGTCTCGTAGTAGAATTGTGTTAAAACGGCATTGTCGTATTGCCATTATTATAAAACCCGTTAGTAGAAATGATTTTCGAAAAAATACTACTAAATTTGAACATTTATTCATGCCAGATTTCATTTATGTGTATATATTTTTACATATTATTTTATAACATATTATTTTAGGAACTGTCAATTTTTTTGCAGATTACCCCTTAAGTCAGTCATTCATTTGTCATTATGTACGAGATTACCAATAAATGCCATTTCTTTCAATGGAGTGTCAGTGGCTGACCACTGGAAAGTCATAATGACGCCATTATTTTAATAGATTACCAAACTTGTCAAAATCAACAATTACGAAATCAATGATAGACCATTCTGACACGATTGTAATAGCAGACTTGAGGCCCAGTCAAACCAATGTTATCTATTTTTAAATCCCGATGGTACCTACGTTCCAGTGCGATTATTTCTGGGCAAAACCGTGGCCACAACCCAGTAAAATATCTACCAATCAATCATAAAAGACACCAAACATTTCACAAAAGATAAATCGCAAAAACTTACAGGAAAATTAAGAAAATGATTATCTAATAACACAAAAACTAAAACACCGGCCAAAATCATCAAAATCATTACTCAAGACTTTGAACTGATTACCTGTAAGTCAATCGGTCACGCTCACACGCTTGACATGCCGATGACGTGGCGGTGACGTGACGGTGACGTGCTCGTCAAAGATCGGGATGTTTCGTGACGCATCGGACTAGCAGTGCACGAGTTAGGTTAAGGCTATAGTGATGAACGGAGCGAATTCATGTTATGGTGGTGCAAGTGGTTAGCGGGCAGCGGGTAGCTAAAATGTAATGGTGATCAAAGAGGCGAATTATGGCTACGGTGTAGTTGAAGTGAATTCTGGATCTAACTGTCTGACTGAATAAAAATGTTTATTCGAGTAAAATGGTATGTTTTTGGGACGAAAATAAATCACTATGAATCGGCTCCAGAAAGAGAAAGTAGCGTAACTAATAATATGTGTAGCCCAATACGTGCATAAAAACTGAAAAAAAAAGAAAAAACTTTCAAATTGCAGTCATTTAAAACTCGACAAATGAAAATATTAATGCTTTGGCTCCCAAAAGTTGCACCAACGTATTTAGACTGACGCTCTAAATGAATCAAGACGGATAAAATACAAAAATCATACAAATTTTGGTTCTAATTACTGAATGCTATGATAATTGCACTGCCATCACTCAACGTCACTCTCATTTCTACAATTTCAAAATACTAAAATATAATTTTAAAAATCACCATTCTCGCGTCGACTCAACATCACCGCAACCTCTGAACATAATGTTTTTTAAAAGTAATTAAAGCATTATGATTTAAATGGATATTTATAGCAATTATTCGATGACAACATAGCAATATTATTAATTTATTGGTGTGAGTGACTCACTACTCATTAGTGTCTGTTGTTAAGATTTATCGAGTATTTGCAAATGTAAACCGGAACTGTTGAATCGATCTACAATCGTTAAGAATAAAATCGATATTAATTTGCCGATGCAATCAAATCAAATGGATTGTGATACTGTAAATGTATTGTTGTAATATTGTTGGGTGTTTAATTTGAATAGGTTAGGATTGTGCAATTTTAGCTTTGATATCTTCCGATTTGGTAGACTGAGCTGTTTTTTGATACATTTGAACATGTGGAGCGTGGGAGCAAAATTATTCCCATAGGGTAGGCAGACTCCACAGATCGCTACCTACACACTCCTTTTGTAATCATATCTGTTTTTAGATAAAATTATTATCACTGTTGTGACATGATTTACTTATAATCAAAATTGTTATTTATTTAGTTCAGCAAAAACTTCGATAATTACATTTGGGTATCGTTAGGTAAACAGCGGCAACATTCGGCGTATACGAGTATTTAGTTATTTAAATATGATTAACAACTAATAATAATCAATTGAAAAAGCCTAATAGACTTGTTTTCTAATAATTATCTTATCTTTCTTTCCACAAAAGATGTTCCATTATCAAATCCCACTTAAATTAAAATTCTTCAAACAAAAAAACAGCTCTTAAAATTACCATAAGAATCGTGATCCAATTTAAATTGTATTTCATTGTGACGTACGAATCTTAACGAGCGATCGTTTCGGCCGTCAACGTGCGTACGCGCAAGTTGACACCGCACGTCAAAATCAACGAAGTAGTGACAGACGAGTTAATTTGAACCCAACACTTTAACAAGTGATGGGTTAGGGTTCAGTTCGTAAATAAGGTTGCATGTTATTTAATGTTGGTTTAGTTTTTTTTAATAGGTTAGTAGCAAAACTAAAATAAACTAGCAGAAATAAGGCCATACCAATGAATCTGCAGTTTTTAAGTACTCCAGAAAATTAAATCATTTTAGTATGACAGAATCATCACTTGCTCAGTCTTGTCCCAACTAAGTTAGGGTCGACTTCCAGTCTAACCGGATGCAGCTGAATACCAGTCAGTACATGAAGCGGTTGCCTATAAAAACTCCACAACCCAGTTACTGGGTAACAAGATACCCCTTTTTTTTTCTTTTGGGTTTTGGCTTCGCACGGTTTGTGCATTTAGCAGTGTCAAGTAATTTTACTTTTCAATCAAGTAAATGGCCCGATATCCGGCACGAAGTTACAAAAAAGTCAAGTCAAAGTTATTGTAAAGCGGTAGTAACTTTACAACAACCTATTAGGAGTTTTTGGGGGAACACGAAAAGTCCACGTTAGTCACTTATTTTCACCTTCACTACACTTGTGCACTCACACGTAACTAAATTGAATAATTCACTACCAAAATTATGCAATTTAATTCGCTATTTCATGAAAATTAAAATTCGTGCAACATGTTCCAACGCGATCCCGCCAAAAACTCCAAGATACCCCTTGGTAAGACTAGTTATCAGGTTTTCGGGGTTCAGACGATTTGTAACGACTGTCAAAGATCCACGAATAACAGCCGAGATGGCTTAACGTGGTTTCCGACGCACTAACAAATAAAAAATACATCTCATTCCATGATTGCTGTAGGTATGACTTGTATGAATCATTACATTACGCATTGTAGAATAAATAGTGATGTAAATATAGGAACTTATTAAACAAGTGACTGTCACAACCTACTTGAAATCAAGAACAATTTTCGATTATGTAAAGTCTGAAACTATTTCAAAGACGCACAAATTCACAGCATAAGTTAAAGTGTTTTTCCACGGGAGTTTTTGGCCATTATTTTAAACCAAAAAATACGCCCCTTTGTTTGAAATGTCTATGAAATTATGTCTGCTTTGAAATAAATTCCTGTATAAGTTAAATTTTTTATAAAAGAAAGAAGGCTCTCTGTTTCGTCCTATTGACGTGAATAGATTACATTTAGCATTGCCAACTGGGTTCCGTCGAAATCTATTCTGAAGTAAAAAATGCCGAATAGGGCTTTTTGAAGTCACTCTTCAGTTGTAATCTACGGAACCAATTGCAATGCCACAAAAGATGGCTAACCAAATTAAACGAAACCATTGCTGCCCCGATTATGAAATGGTTCTTAAACTTTTTTGGTACCTTTTTGGGCTTTGTCAGCCTTAATAATGAGTTCGGAGTCATGTTTACAAAATAAATTTGGATGTTCACTTAGAACGCCTGGCTCGGTTGACAGCTTCTTGACAAACCATTGTGTATTTGTTGGCTCTCACCTACATTGACGATGTAGGAATGTTCTAAGAAAACGTATGAAATAACTTGGACATCAGTAACATAAATATGTGGCTCCATTCATTAATGACCGCCTAGTACATCGTGACTGATAACTTGACTATAGAAACGAATGATGATAATTGGTGATGTCAGTATGATATCATCAGTGGAAGCAGATCCTGATTCTCACACATTTGAAAAATAGAGCATAACGATCCCTTTGCATAATATCTGGAAGAAAGGTGGGAAACATGACATAAGAAGAAAAGAAAGACATGAGCCATTTATGGGACAGTACAAGAATGTACTCAGAAAAAAAAGAAAGATCAACGTTGTTTGCCAAATATAATATTTAATTCCATCACCACTGCTCTCAAAACGCTGAAGGAAAACATCGTGTGGAAACCGGCATGTCCTATGCTTAAAAATTCAAAGGCATGTGGCATCTAACAATCCACACTTGGCCCGCGTTGTAGATTATGGCCCGCTTCCTCTCACTGAGAGAAGGCTTGTGTCCCGGCAGCATTATAGGCTGATTATGCTGTATCATTAATATGGAAAAACTTTGAACAAGTCAGGCGCAAGACCTATATTTTAGAGCTAATATTAAAAGTAATTTCAAAACAGACTCCAACATAGTTTCAATCACAATGACACTCTGCACTTACCAAGTACTCGACCAATCTATCAATGGCCGTTCACCTGTCTCCCACATCATTGATGAAATGTCATAAAATTGTGGAGAAATTGATTTCTGTGGTCTTTATGGGCGTCAGACCATTTGTGTGTAATTGTGAAGTCACACTTGGTTGTGACATTTTGCTTGAAGCTATTGCATCTAAAGGTTCATCAGGTAAGATGGATGGCCCTTACTAGCCATGTACCAATGCACCTTATAGGCTGAAATTAAATTTTCCTAAAAACAGCTTTATTAAAACCGATTTATCATGATTTTGCAAAATCTTTTAGTTTTATTGGTTTACTATCGTGATTGGCACATCCCTGGTTTTTAAAATTGCAGTTGTATTTGACTTGAGCATTTGAACAAGATACATAGCATAGCATAGCATTATCGGCTTATAATATGGGAACATATGCTGCTAGCATACAGGCCTCTTCTCTTTGAAAGGGAGTGGGTTTTAATCTACCACGCGGGCCCAGTGCGGGTTGGTAGATGTCACATGTCTTCGATTATTTTGCTCTAGGTTTCCAAACGATATTTCCCTTCACCGTATTGAGAGCAGTGATTAGGGAATTACACAAAGTAAAACGCCTGCTTGAGTTCAAACCCATGACTTACAAGTTGTAAGTCGGGACCACAAAAATGAAGACCTTCGAATTTAAAAATGAGACTTATAAATGCATTACAAGGCCCCATAATATAATTCTTTTATCTTAGCACAATGCTGATAACTTTCAATAAGTGACAGAGTACACAGTCCTCACCACCGTTGTCAACCCTGGTGACCCAAATGTGGGTCGAAGTGATTTCCGTGGAAGGGCCACCCACGAAGTGACCCCTAAACTTCAAGCCAGTGCTGATGGGAGCCAACGAAAAAAGTTGTTACTGCGTGTGGCATTTTAATGTTCGTGGTTCGGTTCTTGGCTGTTGCTTTTTTCGAGTTAATCTGGTTTTTATTAAATTGATTTTTCGCGAATTCCGGTGTTGGAAGGAAATTGTTCGGGACGTCTACTTTTTTAGGTGAATTCAGGGAATTGATGTTAATTTTGGCAGAATTGCTAATGGGTGCATTTAATTAATTTTAAACAGGTGGTTGAGGTGTCTGTCTATAAGCCCGAAATTCGAAACATGACGTCATCAAAGTAAGGTTTTGTAGCCGATAATTTTAAAATATTTTCAATTTCTCTCAAGGAACCTTAAAAATCTGTCACCATTAAAGGGGAATGACCTGATGTACACTTCATGGAGAAACTCTTAGCCATCGCCGAGGTCATTGACATCGGACTAAATAAATCCACATTTTTGTGCGAAACTGTATTTATCGATTGAATCATGACTAAAGGTCACGGGTTCGAGTCCGTTGTGGTGATTTCTAGATTTAAAAAGGTTGTTTAAATAAATCAAACAGACGGCAATCATTCAAAGTAAACACATGCTGTAGATATAATTTTTAATATTTTTAGGTAATATTAAATCAGATACTTTCATCATATTTTAGAAACGTAACCTCGATTGTTGATGTTTTGCTCAAAACTATTCCTCATAATTCCTTTTACTTCTTTGCACTATTCATAGTACACTAGCTTTTGCCAGCAGTTTCGCGTGCATGGAGGTCGGAAATGATCCCACACAAACGTATTACCGGGATAAAAACATTTATACTATGTACATATTAATACAGGTTACAACTTATCGGTGTGTCAAATTTCATCTAAAACCGTTGACCCGTTTTTGCGGAATTGAGTAAGAACTTTTTTCATTACTCCGTGAGTAAGAAACATCCAAACATCTAAACATACTAACTTTCACATTTATAGTATTGGTAGGATAGCAAGACTAGGATTACAAAGTTTCTCTTTTTACCCTTAAGGCTCACTGTAAGAATTCCCCCTGTATCTATTCGTGCATAGTTTTTTGAAATATTGCTTCCGTGGTGAAAATAATCAACCTGTATCACAGATCCCATAACTAGTTATGCGATAGTTAGTTATGCGACTCTAAAACATAAGAACTGGCGACAGTTTTTAATATTCTTGTGTAGTTTGCACGTTTCAACATAAAATAAAATTGTGTTAGATCAGCTGCTAATGATACTCATCTAAGTGTCAATTTAAGTTTAACTAAACTGGTACTAAGCAGGTGGTGCAGTGTTTTATGTAATATTGCGATCTTTGAGCGGTGGTTATATTGCAAGCGGGTAGCGACGTCTACTTGGAGCGGAAAGCAGTCAAATCAAATCAAATCATTTATTTTTATAAACATGGGTAATTGGTACGGTAGATGTTTTCCTAAAAAAGTAGTCCTCCATATTCTACCGTCTCATGGGCATGCAAATAATATTAAATTCCAAAATTAAACAGAAATTCTATTGATACCGAATAAATGTAAATGTCAAATCAATAGAATTACAAAAAAAAAAAAAGAAACAAAAACCGACTAATAACATTAGTGACATTTTTATAGTAATGTCAAAAAATAATAATAAACTATGTCAAAATGTCAATCATAATAAAAGTGTCAGAATAGGAACATGTATGTCAATCATAATAATAGTTTATCAATCAGTGCAGAGATTTATCATTAAGGAAGTTATCAATAGTGTAATAGCTTTTCTCAATTAATATTTGGTTTGGCGGCAGTACCGGTGGCATCTATGAGTGACTTTATCCATGAGAACTGTACTTAAATAGAGAAATGGTGACTCAATGGTAACGGTCGCGGCTATCGAGTTATACATAGGTCGTACGTCCGAAACTAGACGGGTGCTTTACTTTTTGTAAATAATTTCATCACCAGTGCTCTCAAAACTGTGAAGGATAACATCGTTAGGAAACGGCATGTTTAAAAACAAAAATATTGAAGATATTATGTGACATCTAGAAAGCCGCACTGGGCCCGCGGGGTGGATTACGGTCCATTCTATCCCGCAGGGACCAGGCCTGCGTCCCAGCAGTGCGACGTTATAGGCTGAATGAGGCTGTAATTAAATGTTTCTCGATTACTGAAGATCGTTTGCCGCCACCTAATGTCAAATTGATACAAAAGTAGAAAAATCGACTATTTCTAGCAAAGTTTTAGTAACTGGTTTAGTAACTTTACCCATGAGAGATATTTAAGCACTTGCCTTCTTACTCATGGAAAGTAAAGATGCCGCAGTTGACGGTATAGTAAACATAACATCATGTTTGTATTCCCAGAAGAGGGTTGGAAGCGTACCTACAGGACACTCACTCATGTAACAGGCGATCCTTTTGACATCAACTGCGTTTTATTTTTTTGCAGTGGACTGATATAAGACTTTTTTAGATTAATTCAATAATGCTGTTACTCATAATAATATAAATGACGGACAAATATCTGGGGACAAACTTACCACTGCGATGTTTTGTGATATGAATTCCGCCCCCGCTTCCGCTCTCGCTCCGACCTTGCTACAAGTGACAGTGCTCTAAAGTGACAGCATTTATGCACTTTTAAGATATTTAAGTTCGACATTTTATTACTATCATTCGTGTTAAAATTACTTGAAGTTTTCACATCGTAAAAGTGGCCATAATGAGAGCCATAGAATATAGTATTAATTATTTTTATGAAAGGCAGTGAAGCTCCTCTTGAATGAATTCACCTGGAAAATTACTACGGCTGTAAGGGTAAAAAGCTGCAAAACTTGAAATTTTCATGCAGGAATGCGAATACATCTTGCTAATTTATGCCTCATTCTAATCCCTAGTAGGTATTATTTTTATTAACTCATAGCAATACAGGTTTTTTTTACTTAGTGAATTTAAACGAGTGAAAATTTTAGAGTTAAGTAAATTAATTTAGCAAGGGTTACTTTACCTGGAAGATCGGCACGAGCGGCTCTTATTATTTAGCCACGTACATTAAATAATAACTTTAGTCTTAGATAGAGCATCAATGTCATAATCAGTCTATAATGCTACTGCTGTTTCCTCTCTGTGAGAGGGACTGGGTGGTAATCCACTATGCCCGCATAGTGGATTACCAGTGTAAGTTGGTAGATGACACATGTCTTCAATTTTTTTTTTCTAAGACATGCCGGCTTCCACACAATGTTTTCCTTCACCATTTTGAAGATATCATATGTCCTAGTCCATTTTATTATCCCATGCTTACATAGCTATGCGACTAACATGAGAATGTCGTAGTACCAGTTTGATTTTATTCCTAGCTTACACCATAAAGATACAAAAGCACAGTGACATCTCCATAGAAACCAAACGTTACCAGTCAACAGTACTTTTCCTGCATTTTATGTCGAAGGAAAGTTGGCGGTTTGTAGTGCTAGTAGGTAGGTACGGAGCCACACGCTATTGTTACCGAGTTTCCCTAAGACTGAGTCTTAAGTTACATTGTAAGTTTGTGTGTTACGGCTGCGCAGGTAAATCTTAGAAGTAAGGAAAGTTTTGTTTGTCATGTCAACAATAAATAGGTTAATAATAAAGTCGTGGATGATAAGTGTTGTTTTGGTCTGCATATTTTCTTAACATAACATAACATCACAACTGTAAGCCCTGAAGAGTTAGGCAGAGGTGTACTGGAAGTATACCTAATGATTTTCTTCTTTTTATTTATTGCTTGTTTTATAATGCAGAACTTCTGCTGATACATTGTTTTGTAAATAAACATTACCAGCCTATAACGTTCCCACTGCTGGGACACAGGCCTGCGGGGCCTGTGGGGGTGTGGGTCCACCACGCGGGCCGAGACCGAGTTGGTGATTATGTTTTCCTTCACCGTTTTATCTATGTCATGTTGATGTCTATTTCGTAGCCATGAAGTATTCAATAGATAGTATATCTGTCGCCTATGCCACATGAAAAATAAAATAGAAGAATTCTTTGACTTAAGTATAAGTTTATCTTCTAGAAGTCAGTTACCTTTCAAATCAGAACTTTACATTATAGTTTTTAATTGATTTTCCACTAACACAGCCTGAAGATTCTATATGTTATGTATATCAACTTCGGAAAAATACAGAACCTTTTTGTCTTACAGCAGACCTTTTATATTATGTAATAGAAATACCTTTGCTAGAAAATATGGGATTAATAGTCCACGATTTGTGAGACCATAGACACTCAATCTATGACTTGCTTTAACTTAGGAACGGAAATGGAACCTCTTAATTGTCACATAATAAATAATACAGAAAATAAGGTAGCGCAACCAATTATCAGCCATGCTGTAATTATTGACACTTCAGACATTTCACTAGAATAAAGATTATGGAGACGCGTAGTAGTAATAATTTGAGTTATTTAACAGTAGTCGTCATGTTTTCTTATTTTATTTACTTGTACTTTATGGGTTGTTATAATGATTAGGAGTTTTTGATTGCTGTATTACTAATTGACTCCCTTTTCTTTTTTCAGGTAAGAATTAATTATGTTATTCTACTAATGAATAGCCGATGAGATTTTACTACGTAAGTTATCTTGAATTATTTAGGTATTTATTTATGTTATTGCAATTTAAACACGTTAATCAATCAAACAATAACTTTACGCCACTGTATTACAACGATGTTGGAAAACGGCGATTAAAACAACAATGACATTTTACGGACAGTGAATGAGTTTGTATATATTCTCTGTGACTTACTTGTGCAGTTTGTCATCATAAAAATCATCACAAGATTTGAGAATCACCCGATGCTTTGAAACAGAGTCAATTTTTTTTTTGTAACCTGGTTGCTTCCTTAATCAGCGTAACGTGGCCACACATTAATTTGTGGCTATATAATTAAAAACTTGCATCTATAATTAATAATTATCATAAAATTATAATGGTACTATATTGTCCAGTAATAAAATTAAACCAGTTGGGCTTTGATTTGATGCAACTTTGTGTAATTAATTATAAGTTTTATCGTCAACCATAATAAAGCACGGTCGATTAATGTCAAAAATATCTATTTGGGAAAGAAATAGGCATTTTTGTTTGTCTAAAATCGACTTAACTTAAAGAAAACATAAAAACACAGTTATGACATAATTCGAAGCAAATGCAAACATCTTCAATAATTGCGTAACCGTCTACTACTATAACAACAAATAATTTCAATTTCACTGAGTGAGCATCAGCCGCACCTTTGCTCGTCAATTCAAACAAATATAATAAAATACCAACTTTACATATTCAGACTAAAACAATAATAGAAACATCAAACGGTGCACAAAGCGATTTAATAATGCACAAAAACACTTTCACGTCCTTATTATAAATAGTAATAACGTTTAGAAATTATCGGTGGTTTAGTCTTATAACTGTTTGTTTTACCCTATGTTTACAAATGTTTTAAGGCGTGGACACATTATGTTACTGCAGTTTGGTTGGAAATGATCGAAAATGCGTACTTTGTTTTACACATTTTGTGTGATGGCCGCGTCATGATGTGTTATGCGAAGACGTCCGATCGATGTATGGCTTACATAGTATTTTCACGATTTTTATATACCTACTGTACGAATCTACGTTCTGTCATGCAATCAACTAACCTTTCGCAGTCTACTGTTTGCCATAGGTTTTAACTAAAAAATTATGCATGAAAAAAAAAACAGAAGGTTTTTTCTTGATTTTTTTTTTGTCTTGCAAAAACTCTTACTTATTTACAGGGTGGCATGAATTAGCAATGATTCTAGAATCATTGCTAATTTCATGCCAGTCTTGTCTACCATGTCTGCGTTAAGTCTAGGCCTAACGCTGATATTAAAAAAAAAAAATAACGTCTCATGTGTTAATTTTTTTGCTATACATGTATTGAATCCATAGTAATAGATTGTGTGTCAATGTCCCTGTCACCCCGTATACAGGTTCCTCCACTTAGTCCAAAATAGGAGTTACATCGAAACAAAATACTATGTTTTACATCACCTTTCGATCTGTTGTGTCTGTGCCAATATGGACGCACCTCTTTTAACTTCATCGGTATCTACGTCGGGTGTCGTGTGAAATGAAACTGGTCTAGCTAAGATAATTGTGTTTCTAGTGATTACATTAATTCAACAAGTAAACATAATTATGAATGTATTAAGTGGTTTGCTTCGATAGTGTTAATTTAAATCGAACGAGGTTGAACGAAAGAGTTCGTTTCATTTTAAATTGTTTCGAGAGAGAATTACTTCCATATTCTGCGTGGACCAATACGCTAGTCAAACAAATTTCGGTTAGACTATGAGGGCCTACAAAAACTTGATTGAATATCCTAATCATAAGCAATTGTGAAAATGTCTGTTACTAAATAAAATAAAAAAAACGCGGTCATAATTCTAACACGAACTGCACAGATAGACAGTTTCATGAATAAATAAAACTTTTTTATATATAAAGAATACTTTTTATCTGGAAACAGAAAGTGATTCTTTTGGATGCGAGTAAAACCACGACGTTACCAAACTGGGTTACATACCAATGTAATACTATGCAAAATAGCAGTCATCACCTCGACCTTTGACCTCTCATCCACTGGGCGTGCCTTGTACCTCTTCTTATCTCCTAAGATCAGCGTATAAATAACACCTGGTATTGAAAGTTGAAGGCTCGCCAAGAATAATGGTTAATTACTTGACTGCAGCTTAATGAAGATCCACCTGACCTTAAGTGATCACTTTCTAAGTTAAAGCTAAATTAAAGCTATGTTTAGTTGAATAATTTAGCAGTTGCAGTTTCTTTTTACGATGCGATACTTCGGCGTAAAGGCTCGCGCGTATAGGGGCGACGCGACTATAGTAGAACAATTTATATTAAAACTTCATGGAGATTGTTCTACCAGTATTACGTTGCGCCTGTCTGTGGGAGCCTTGAGCGATGCGCTATTCCGTCACACGATAAATGAGGGTTGCGTGTAAAATATGTTTCAAACTTGAAATAAAAATAGAGAATCGAATTTATTTTTAATAGTAAAACGAATATTAATTTCCTGTTCTTGTTGTGGACATAAATAAAACATTAAGCTAAAAAAATCTTTTATAAAAACGTTTTCCATTCGTTTCGAAAATGTTAAGGGACGGATCACGTAAATTCTAGTATGACATAAACTCAAACTTAAATTAAATCCAAAGTGTTTATTCGAGGTCTTTGTCATGGCTTCAAAAATCATAAAACACGACTAGTTCACTAAAATATTTAAGTATTCATTCATTGAAGTAACATTTCGTAATGCTTAGGAAGTCAAATAAAAATTGATTATCATAGAAATCGTGCATTTCGATCGTAATATTTGTAATCTTTTGAGATATGCGACCGCCATCGTAAACGACATATACGTATATTCGAATTAAGAATGCCTACCACTCTACGTGTTACATTCTTAGGGTACCGTAAGAATTGTGTCTAGTCTGGCTGTTACAGGAATACATCTACACCATATACACTAATATTTTAAAGAGGAAAGATTTGTATGTTTGTAACAAATAAACTCAAATAACCGATTTCAAAAATTCTTTCATAAGAATACTACATTATCCTTCAGTAACATAGGCTATATCTATTACCAGAAATGGTTAAAAATAAATGTCCACCCATGCGAAGCCGGGACTGGTCGCTAGTTACCAATATTTCTGTGAAGTGTTATTTCATCTCATTCCAAGGTATGTTATAGAAAAACTAGAAGCTTTTGTTAAAAATTGGACTGGATCTTTCAAAAGAATATGTAGCATTTTAGTATAAATTTCGTACTACAAAGATTTCAGCGCAGTGATATGTAGGCCCAGTGGAATCGGCCCCGACTTACGAGTCGTGAGTTTGAACTCAGGCTACGAGTACTTTACTTTGTGTATTTAATTTCATCACCACTGCTCTCAAAACGATCAAGGAAAACATCGTGAGGAAACGTCATGTCCTCGAGCAATAAATTCAGTGGGAAATACAAGTGGGTACATTATACTCTGATTGGGATTTGGTGATAAGTTTTCGGACAGGAGGCAAAATATTGTCGAAATGTCAAAAAAAAAATATTCTTCCCTAGAGTCGTGCCTGGAGTGCACGAAAAATTGAGTTTCGTTAGTTCTACAGAAAAATAATATTATTCCTACAGAACCTTTATACATCAGTTCAAACACGTACTTTGCAGGTTTTTATGTTTATTGTCATGCAATAGGTTCGATTGTAATAAATAGGTTTATTGCAATAAACTGGTATTTAGTAGCCATAACTAAATTGATAAACAATTGAATGTTGAATTACGGAATTTTTATATTTACCTCATAAAGTTCGGGAGCGGTTCGTTTTTATCATTATTGGCATTTTTTATAGTATTTTTGTTGTATCATAGCCTTTTATGACTTAATTTTATATGTATTTAGAGCAGTGCGTGGGTTTACTTACGAAAGGTAGTTCGTAGGTGCGTACCCCGACCGACACTTTACTTTGTGTAATTTTTTTCTTCACCACTGCTCTCAAAACGGTCGAGAAAAACTTCGTGAGAAAACCGGCAAGTCCAAGAACTCCGCACTCCGCACTGGGCCCACGTGGTGGACTTACTTAGAATATAATATAATACCCACTTAGAATTGAGCACCTTATTGTAGGCTGATTATGTATATGGTTTTCTAAAATATGGGAAAACGGATAATCAGTAACACGCAGTAAACAGATAAAAACATCATACAAGTTAGTAAGATGAACCAGGAACAGCAATGTAATTAGAACAGCATAGCAACATTTATTTGCAGTGGGTAGTACTAAGAAATGATTGGCAATATTTTATCTATATAACGTATAATATATATCTCCTTGAACTATCAATTATTTTAATACACTTAACAGGTTGCGCTTTAATTAGGCGTCATATCAAACAGCGCGTGCACAGCCAACACGTCTAATTGACGGTTTTTGATGGTCAATCATCATGACTGTACGCACAGTTTTAGATAATTCTAATAGGTTCTTAGTTTATAGAACGTAGGATAATGTTCAAATTAAATAGCCGATAGGGATGACGACTAATATTTTTTTTTTAATGCAAGGCAAAATCTGTACATAATCCCCCTTATTTATAAACGTTGCTTAAAGTTAAGTAGTGACTAGCGACTGTTTAACCATACATTTTTGACGTTTAAACATCTCTTAACTTTAATCAACGTTTATGAATATACCCCATATCCAAAAAGGCATAAAAGATTAGATAACCTAAAAAATCAGCAAGATCTATGGAAATATGGAGAAGTTAAACACTTTAAAAGTTTTTGGAAGGGATTATTCCTGTCCTTGTGTGTCGACGTGTGTGTAACGATATGTGTCGCTCGTATGAAGTTACATAGTCGTGACATCACTTCTGCGATAGTGTTTTTGCACTTATTATTAAAAAAACAAAACTCATTAATCAAATATCATTTCCCTAAATACTTTTCTTGCTAAACTTATTCAAAATATAATTTTCACTCTCTCATCTTAAAAATATTGATCAAAATGGAAGCATGTTTTTTTTTTTAATTCAGTAGTCGTTGTAAAGTTTACAATACATATATATCTATTTCAGACACCAGTATTTCAGAAGAAAGAAATACTTAACAAAAAAAAACCTGGGCTTAAACATTAAAGGTATTTGAAATTTGATATCAGTGTTTACTCTTTAATACGCTAGTGATGTGACAATACCGAACAACATTTTATGGTCCCGTCATAAAATGAATAAAAACGGGCATTTCTGTTCAATTTAGTGTTGCCATATAAAAATACTGGTACTATTCATACCATAACGTCTTACTTCAGTGTTTATCTCCTATAGAGATCTAGAGGAGGCTACTATAATGCCAATGAAGTAATAATAGCCTATAATACGTATTCATTAATAGTGTTGGCCTATTTCAATAAAAACTGAACCTGTAGTTATCAAGATTTTAAGATAGTGTCGATGAATTTTATAGTTATTTTTTTTTTGTTAGCTGTTCATAATGACGTTTCGTTCAAAAGCATATTAATGCATATTTAATTAGGGTAATGCACGTCAAAGTGTAACCTTGACGTGGTTCAGTATTGAATTTGATTATAAAGATAAGATATAATAATAAATAGATAAGTAAAATAAAAATAATTTAAGACGGGCAGAAGCTTTTAGTGTCTTCACATTTAGTTTCTATGGCAGGTAATTAATTTAGTAGAACCTCGCTATTTTAATTGAAGGCATGCCTTCATTGACATAAGATAGTAGAAACTAATTTAAAAAAGAAGATCTTATAGTTAACTTAAATTAAATAGTACTTAAAGCAGAAGCTCATCATTAAAATTTTAGGAACCTATTAAAACCATTATTCATAAACGGAAAATCATAATGCGAGACAGACTCAACCACTTCATACACCTGTCAAACAGAACCAACTTATCAATAGCTCGAGTATGAGAGTTAACTCATAATTGAAATAGTTCATACTCATAGATTACAAATATAATGAGCCCTTGAATGTTGGAATTAACTCTAGAACTGAGCATTGATGCTTAACTGTGAGTATGAAATGGGTACACTATAGCTCTTGTTTATTTTGTACCAATGAAGGCCTTGTTTGTGGCTAAGTAGAAACAGCCACACGGGTCGATCGATTTTTGGTCCGTGGATGGGTGACCATCTTTTCACACCGAGACCCTTCTGTGCTTTGGAAAGCACGTTGAGATGTCGGTACCAGCTGACATTTGTGGATCTTTGACAGTCATTATGAACGTCAGAAGCCGGAAAATTTGACAACTAGTCTTAGCAAGGGGCATCGTCTTACCCAGTAACTGATAAATGATAAATGATTTTATTTCTGTAAGTAGGTTTGTACAAACACTTTTACACGTCAATCATATTTTTTTAAACTAGATGAGGTCGGGGTTTTGGAGGTTAGATAGGCAGCCAATTATAAATTATAAATACTGGTATTTAGCTGCATCTGGTTCGGATGGAAGCCGACCCCAACATAAAATCAAAGTCAAAGTCAAAGCATTTATTTCAATTAGGCACTTAAAAGGCACTTTTGAACGTCAACATTTACATTAAAATAGAATTGATTCTAGTCGCCCATTCCAAAATGTAGTTTCGTATGGAGAATAACGGGCAAGAAACTCCACCGTTACTCTTTTAAAATGTTTTAAATACAATTTAACAAAGTACATTCATAATATAATTATGTGTGAAAACAATGCACCCAGAATAAAATTACCATACCAGAATAGGTAAAAAAAATGCAATTGAATTAATTTTATGATAGAAACATGGTGCTCACATATTCACAAACATTGTAAGAGTAAATATACGATTTTTCTAGAATATTAACAAGTAGGTAATAAGTCAGTGTGTGGGTTAAAGCAATCACTGAGTATAAATCAATGTCATAAATATATCAATATCATAGATAAGAAAAGGCCAGGCAGATGATGATGATGTCCTTCCCCAAGATGCCATCTCTCTCCTTGCCAAAACTTATCGAAATCCGTTCAATGTATTAGGTGTTGAAAGCAAACTGCATTAAATATGAAATATTTAATGCAGTTTTTATTCGACACCTCTTTTAAACGCCGACTTTTATGGGTAACAATAAAAAAGTAACGAATAAATAGCATGAAAAATCTTATTTTCAGTATAACTCTACTGATATTAATAGGCCGCCGTCGTAGATTCATAAACTTCCGTAAATCATCAAAAATCAAACTACAGGCACATTAACAAACAATTAACACCATAATTAACTAGAATCCAAAGAAAAATTAACAGAACGTCAAGAAGGACTAATCAAAGCATAATTTTACTATGAAAATTGTTGACAGTCATACACATTTACGATCCTGACCATCATAAAAGTACCAACATTCCATTTTACAACAGAAAACTAAAGCTAATATACATACCGACAGAATAGACGTTTCATAAAAGGCTAAGTCGTAAATAGATATAAAATTAACATGGAATTACAATTTGTAAGTGAGCGCGGGCGACTAACGAACGATCGCAACAGACTGCGACAAAAATGTCGGGAATGTGTGCTATGGTACTCATTTAGTTCAGTGAAATAATGTAATGTTCTGTTTTTGAATAGAAATGGCTGGTTTAGGTTGTACCGTTTATCTGTTAATTAGTTTAGTTCCTTATGATTGTGATAAAAGTCTTTTGAAGTTTGAGCCCGATCGGTGAAAGGTTCTTTATAATCTTTTGAGAGATCCGGCTCGAAGGACCAACATTATTTAGTAGTTTGATTTTGATGAACCAGAAATAATCTTGACCAAGACACCAAGAAATAATTAAGTCAGAACCAAGAAATAAATTAAAATGTAGGCAAATAACATAAAAACAAAGCATTCTGAAAATGTAATCGAAACAGATCGCTGCACGTTTTCGATTTTGCGACAATCCGCCATTCTATTGCACGCAAACGCACGGATGACTCAACCCCACAAATCTGTATTCTATTATTCAAATTCGAATTTTCATTCCGATCTACTATAATCGGATTTGTAAAAGTCGTGACAATTTAAATCCAATCTTAATAATTTCGTCAATCGATTCTCTACCTTATTACTATGGTTGTAGAGAATGTTAATTATCTGAATGGCTTGTGATTTAGTTACGTTCAATAATCACGTTTTAAGTTGGCTATTTAGCGTTCATTATGGATTGAATCATGTTTGGACGACTTATTTGGTGCAGGTTAGTACTTTGCTCTTTACATTAATCAGCGATGAGCTGAATAATGTAAAATGGAATATCGATTGCTTTTTGCTGAGTTTAATGGATACTGTTTACCGCTACTTTTACTTTCGATTGTTGTCACATTCAATACCAGGTTTTCGTATCAATATAATCTGAATGGAACTATAAATAAAGATTATGTCATCAATGTGGTTTACAAAAGAACATATTAAGTATTTTCAATATTTTCATAGTTCTAATCATCATCATTTCAGCCGAAACACGTCCACTGCTGGACATAGGTAGGCTTTGACCAAGCACCGCCGCTTCTGTGCTTCTCACACTCAGTGGATTCTGGCGGCCTTCACCAGATCATCGGTTCACATTGTGGGATGTCTTCCAACGCTACGTCTTCCAGTACGTGGTTCTATAGTTCTAATATTAGGTCTTTACCTATGAAATTGCCGTTCTGCAGTACTGGCCATTTCAAATCAAAATAATTTTTGTTTGGCTAAGAATTCTAATTTCAAATTAATTTTATTTTAAAAACATGGTTTTTTTTTTCTAAAAGTAGTCATTTCTTTATTGATTAGTGTTACATTTTCATCGCATTTCAATCTTTTTCGTCATCATGGATACGTTAAAAATTCGAGTAATTATGGAATATGAGTACCGTCGTGGCAGCAACGCGGCACAAGCGGCACGCAACATCAACGACGTTTACGGAGCTAACACTACAAACCAACGCACCACCTGTTATTGGTTTGCTCGCTTCCGTTCTGGAAATTTCGACCTGAAAAATGAACCTCGCGGTCGTCCGAAGACTTTGGTCGACAATGACGAATTAAAGGCGATTGTGGAAGCTGATGATACACAATCTACGGCTGAATTAGCAGCAGCTTTCGACGTTAGCGTCAAAACAATATTGGTCCATTTGCGTCAAATTGGCAAGGTAAAAAAGCTTGACAAATGGGTGCCCCACGAACTCAATGATCGCCAGCGCGAAGTACGCGTCGAGACGTGCCTTGCACTGCTCAACAGACACACAAATGAAGGAATTTTGAACCGCATTGTTACCTGCGATGAAAAATGGATTCTGTTTGATAACCGTAAGCGCTCAGCAAGTTGGTTGGATCCTGGTTCAGCACCTAAACAATGCCCTAAACGAAAACTTACCCCTAGAAAAGTGATGGTCACTGTTTGGTGGTCTAGCGCCGGTGTGATTCATCACAGCTTCTTACCAAACGGGGTGAGCATTACTGCAGATGTGTACTGTGAAGAACTGAACACAATGATGGAGAAGCTGGCGCATCTCCAACCAGCATTGGTCAATCGCTCGTCTCCGCTGCTCCTGCACGACAACGCGCGACCTCATACTGCACAGCAGACGGTCTCCAAGTTGCAAGAACTGGGGTTGGAAGCTCTCCGTCATCCGCCCTACTCACCAGACCTTGCGCCTACAGACTACTACTTTTTCCAGAATTTGGATAACTTCTTGGCGGGAAAAAAATTTAATACCCGAGAGGCAGTACAAAATGCCTTTGAAGAATTTGTTGCCTCCCGTCCAGCTGATTTCTTTAAGAAGGGCATCAATAAACTGCCACTGCGATGGCAAAGATGCATTGATTGCATGGGTGATTACTTCGATTAATACAAATAAAAAATTCATGAAAAGAATTCGTTTAAATTTTTTCATACAAAACGGCAATTTCATAGGTAAAGACCTATTATTAGTTTTAATTTCGGATTTGATTCTATCCATTAACATCGTTTCAGCTATGGATAAAATACCATATTTTACTCTCTTTCGCTTCTCAGTAGGAACTGATAATAAGCTGACACGATGGTATCACAGATTTACAAATATTTCTCTCAGGCCATTACTAGTTGTATTATCATATTTTTACATCAAAGCATCACAAAGATCTAAAGAAATTGATATGAGACACAAAATCCACTTTATATTCACATCTAAACAACATATTTTACGTATATTTGACAGAAAATTAAGCATAACGACAAAATATTAATTAGACCATTTCCTTTGCCACCTCGCTAGACTTAAACATAAGTTATTAAGCTGATAATCTGGTGCTGTTCTAGTTCTGCAAAAATGTTTTGTCTGTGTATCTGTGGTTTCTATTTATTATAATAAATGGATGCTTGTCATGTTGTTTATTTATATTAAAAGACTGCCCAACTTAAATGGGAATTCGACAAACTGTGAGCATTGGTGCCCTGATACAGTACGGCGGGGTCACGGCTGAACACGTAGGAGATAGCGGGACAAAACTACAAGGAGGTTCGCCAAAGATGGTAGGATGTGGAGGGAGACCTTTGCCTAGGAGTGGGACAGAGTTAGTTGGTTAATGAAAATGGTTTCTATTGTGTATGTCATGTATTTCTATTTAATAAGTCCATCGCCATTTCAGTCTTCTGGCAAAAGCTTCATCTCTAACTCTCGCTTAAAAACAATTAATATTTTTCCATAGGTACAGCAATTACTGTATGTTGATATTCACGTCATCTATTTATATCTTCTAGGGTGAAACGTTGCTCTTCATCGCTTGACTTTCACTATCTTCTACGGTGTGGGATGTCTTAGTTTTAAAGACCTCGAACTTACTAACCTTTAGAGTAGATACAAAATACTGGCGCCATCTAAACCTAAAAAATGATGTCATTCGTGTAATTAATTTGTCGATATTAATATTAGCTCCAAAACCTAACCCGCTTTTTACTCATAATTAATTTAAATTCTCAATAATTCGCATGTCTTAAATCTATTATTAATGATTCTATTCTAAATGTCAATTGATCTAGTTATCAAGAAGAAGAATTTCTATATTCGGATGTCGAGCCAGTAGCCATTAAGATATTAGGTTACTCACCTATGGAGCTAATATGGTGTTTAATTCTGACATTAATGTGATCGGTGTCTTCTGATACCGTAATATTTGGAGGTTTTAATTTTCTAACCGCTATGGGAATATCTTTGATTCAATAATCTGAATTGATCACGCTTTATTAGTTGTAGCTAAATGCAGAATTGGATTTAGGTTGCAAAAAATATGACAAGAATTATATTGGTCAGTGATTATAAAAGACTGGTACAAAAGATTGATAATTTGATAGTATATTTTGACTCATTCTTGCATACATATACATGTATACAGGACTTTGCGCTTGAAAGTTCTAGCTTGCGTTAGAGCGGCATAATTTAAGCTTACAACCGCTCTGATTTTTATCCCCCTCATGTAACGACACAATTTTAATACAGTCATCACCCCAAAATGTTTCTGCATAATCTTTTGATCTAAATTCATACAATTATCCCTACTTATTCAACAATACCGGTTAACATGACCCATCGCGACACTTAACCGGTTTTCATACAAACATTACCATTCAAGAGTTAAATACTGTTTTTTTTTTTTTTTTCAAAAAATTAAGTCTATTATTATAATATTACGCCACTTATACAACAATGACGTACATACCAGAAGTCAATATTCAGTAACTGGTTCAAAAAAAAATTTAATATATTATTTTTGAGACAATAGTTATGATTTATTACTGCCAGTCTTAATGTCATGGATATGGGAAATGTTTTTTTTTTATCTTGAACATCGAAGTTTTGGTCTGCATTGTATTAAAAAGCTGTTTTGATAAACAAGGGGTATGACCTCTTGAGTGGATGAACTAGTTTTTTGGTATTTCTTTTATATACCTACATCTACTTTTTACGCTATCTTACGAATTATTGTCAAAGGTTATGCCGAAACATATGCATACGAGTACCTAGAATCCGTATCAGCTCTAGCTCCTTCATTTGCAAAATTCATAATCCTATCATAATTATTATTCTTAATACCCCAATCGAGTATCAAAAACGTTTATTTTAATTAACACCGTTTTTGATACATAGAGCTCAGACGGTATGTTCGACATTATAAATCTATGAATAAAATTTATTTAAAATTCTTTTTTTTATATTAAACACAATATGTATATTACTATATTATGCATTTGTAACTAATTAAAATACTTAAAATAGTGGTTAAGTGTCAATTTGCATTCTTATTAAATGGTAGAACACCCAGGTTTTGGTGTCAGATCAAATATCTTAGACAATGTAACGAAATCTCCGGAATAACGATCATATATTTTGTATAATCGATTTCTAAACACGATTAGAAGAAAGCTTACAAATTAAAAATTCGATAATATTTTGATTCTCCTAATTGCCTCTTCGGTATAGTGGCATCGAGTTCCGTTTCAAACGAATTAAAAGTAGATTTTTGGCCATAATCGGGTTAGAAGCTTTATAATTTTGTCACAATTTATCAAAAATGTGTCTGTTTATATTATCCTCTACCATTATCTGATATTATTTGAAATCAAAGGACACATTTATTCAGATGTTCTTGTTATCTGTTCTACGCGCAGCGAATGTCAATTTCCCTGTTTGAATGATCTACAAAAATGACTTTCTATCAATAAAGTTCAATTACCCGTCCCAAAAATTGCATAGCTACATGACGACAAATAAAACTTTTTACCAAGTGACATTTAAAATCACAAAGCTACGATTCTTTGAGTTTCAAAAGTGCGTGTCCAAACATAAGTGATCCTTGACATGTTGTGACTTATCCATTGTTGATATTTTTCATCCAACGTGTTGTTATGTGAACTCGAACTTAAGTTTTGATCGGCGTGTGACGGCCATTTGTAACGGTTTGTTTGGCTGATTAGTGTAATTGACGGGTCGGTATCATCTGCTTTTTCGTAGTCTAAAAGATGTGGGTGATATGATGTCATGCTTTGAGAATTGCAGTTTAGAATGCCACAAATGTGAGAAAGATCCGAAATCACTCAAATTCGTGCTCCGTTTTATGAACCAGAATACGGTCCAATTTTAATAATATTATGGTTGCTTTTATGACATGAATATTCATAATTAAAATAATCAGCTATTTTTATAAAACACTTATTTAAAGTTATGCAAAGTTACTTAATGAAATCAATAAAGTTTCTTAAATACCTCAACTCCTTTGTTATATTTTTTATGTTCCCTAACAAGATAAGATCAGTCGTTAGCATTCATTTATTACTTTAAATAAATTTATTTTTAAACGATCAAAGTATTAAATTATTTCATTTATTCAGCCACCCAAATTGAAGATTATTATTGAATAAAACAAAAATAAACAAAATGAGAATCTGTCTTGTGAAAGTCAACATAGTAATAGTAAAAGAAAATTTGATGGGAGATTAAACTAGGATGGGATCCTACACTCACTCTTTCCTTTTATCCAAAATATGAACGATATCAACTCTTGCAAGTGTATCCATAAGATAGGTTGTAAAATCTCAACAATTTGAACCGTCTATTACGAAAACATCTCAATCTTTTCTAAAAATAAAAACTGCATTTACCAAATACGTGTCAGATTCAAAAATTCAAGCACGTATTTCAAGAATTCGGCTCCCTTCACAAGTTTGTAAGTGAAATCTTGACCCGTTGTCGTAATGACGTTATAATAGAGTAGAGTGATGATGAGGTCTAATGAGGCTCAGTTTTGAACCGATTGCTTTAATGATATGCTTTGGGCGTGATCTGTTATGCTGGTCAATTTTATTACGGTTTTTTTTTCTGGTGAGAATATAAGGTGGGTATTGCGTTTAGTGACTTCAAAGCTGATTTCGTGTGGCAGATGAAAAAATTAAATGGGTATGTAGATTTGCTTTATCCAAGAGTAGGAGTAGACGAAGGAATAAACAGAACATTTTAAGTGAAATCAGCGACGTTGAATCCGAAAGTCATACATCTTAAATATCTACAAACCGCAAATGGAAAACCGAACTAAAAAGCACCCTAACCACATGCTCCAGTATCGCTCCGATCAGGACTCAACGATAAAAAAGATGTAACCATCAATCCTTTGGCCGAATTTATTTGAGAAACCCAACTTAATGGGGTCGGTTGTTCGTAACAATTTATTATTTCACCCAACAATGGTTCACAAAGGCATTGTTAAAAGTTTACCAACATGTCGCGTGATTAATTCTAGTGGTACGGGTAAGTGCTCCCTTTAAATGTTAGTCTTGAAATCATGGGGTTTGCCGATTAAACGTTTTGTTGACGTTTGAAGTGTTTAAAGTACTAAATACTAAAGTTTTAAATAAATAAGGATTGAAATAAACCAAAACCAATAAAATTAAATACTTAATTGAAAGTAAGACAGAAAGCTTTTAAATTATAATGGTGACTTGATTAACAGGCTTTATTTACCATTTGATGGATTCCTCACCTTCTGCCTGACGTAGGTCCTCATCGGACACGGTTGTTTCGGCTGGTTCCTGTTTTGGATAAGGTGCGAGGAAACGCTTGGGCGTTACCACTGCGTAGATTGCCTGGAGGATACGGTGGAGCATACGGTGCAGGTCTGCCCGGCTTGGGCGGAGCACCGCTGTGTTCTCGTGGAGGTGATCGGCGGTGGCAATCTCTCGCGTCCGCCCCTGGTCCAGACCATGGTACGGTGCGAGAGTGTATGGGAAGCCGTCACCTCCTTCTGCGAAGTAGTAATGCTCGCGAAGAAGCGGCGCACGTGATGAATAGGCAATATATGCGCCCTCACGGCCCTAGTCGCCGCAGGAGACGCTCTGGGCGTCGGGAATCCCAGGCCGATTCCTGGCCACCGCAGGAGAGGGTCAGCGGACTGGTAGTAATTGGTAGCTCGCCGTCCGGTAAGGACCAAACCCGGGTCGACGGCACATTGTTTTCCAGGCGCGCCTCAAAGAGATGTCAGCGCCAACTGGTAGGGTCCGCAAGGGCTGATGCTTGCTAGGGGTGTGGGTTGTTCGAAAGAAATACCGTGGCCACTGGCACACAGGCAACTGAACGAACACGGGTGGGTTTTAGTCAGTAAAAGTCTAACATCTCGCTCCACTCAGAGCGGGAGAAGTTATTTTATGATATCCCATACTAAAAAAAAAACCCTTTGATGAATCAGATAGTTAATCCACCTTTATAACGAAACCACAATGACCGATGAAAAGCAAAAGTTAACAAAAGTGATACAGACTTAATAATGTGATAATAAGTACGTGAACCAATTTAAAAGAATTAAACGCAGAATTGAGTCGTTACATCTGCTTATCTTGTAACCGAAACACCTCAAACTACACATAGTCGCACGCACATGTATTACACCGTCCATTGCAACATATCAACTGTTTTTTAGATGCTCCACAAAGAAATAATCATAAATAAACATTACCAACGGTACACTTTAGATTGAGTTATATCTCATTGTAACTATTGAATTGATCGTGACTGATTCAAATCTGATACAATTCATTGATTTTATAAAGAGAGTCGACGAGGAAGATGTGATTGATGCTGTACTGTTCAATATGGAAGGTCCGTTCAAGTCTAATGAAATAGTTTTTGTAATATACTTCTTGAATTAGTTTAGTGAATTGATTGATTCTGTGTCAATGAGCTTCCACAAAACCGCTGGACAGTTTATTGAAATAAGAGCTATTTTGATTTAATTGGGTATTCACAGCTATTATCGAGCAGAACACAGATATCTCCATTCTGACGTTATTTTACCACGTCATCTACATTACTGTTTTACAATCTTCAACTCCCAAAAAAGATCTTTAATCACATTAAATTCAATTTTATCAAGCTCATGTTACGAATTTTTCAAAGAGCATTAAACCAAAGTTTGCTTAAGCCCCGTCAAAAATCTGCATCATTAGTCACTCAAAGAATTTAAACGTCAATTGAACAAAAACAGACGAAGCAAACAAATTGAATATTCCCACATACGAAGGTGAAAATCCAAGGGCAAATATGGGATCGAATATTATAATAAATGATCTTGTTCAAGTTCAAGCAAAAATAGTTCTTAATGCTGACGGTTTAGAAGGTGAAGTAGATTGAAACGAAGCAACTATCGTTAGTGAAGATGGTGTTATAGTTTAGAATCACAACAAAGTTTTGTGTGATACAGTAAAAAGGCTATATCCACATGTGTTCTTAGTGATTAATGATGTAACTACTGCACTATTATCACCAACGGAAGAAGCGGGACAATTGTCAATGTAAGATCAGGACAAAAAAGATTGCCAAGAGCATTATTCTGCTGCAAATCGAAAATTTGAAATAGGGCCAGCCTTATTGCAGAGTGACAAAGGTGGTTATGCTGTGGCATTTCTTCAAGTTAGTGTAGTTTTTGGTAAGAATTGGGTTCTAATAAAAAAGTTGACTAATGATTCTGGTTTGGTATCAAATATTCATGCATTTTTTTAGCGATCTGTTGACTTGTTTTGTTCCACTTAACGCTTTATATAGTGAGCATCTGTTGATGACACTTTTTTTTAATATGTTTGTTTGTATTTACCGTTGATATCCTTTGTGACGTACTATCCATAAAAATTATGAATAAGAAAGCAATGCTATGTAACCTTTTGCGTTACTAGTTTGCTTCATCATATGCTTCCACACTACAACTGCTATTAACTATTTCAAAATTCATTTAACTTTTACAATTCTAACGTATATAATATATAATATTGATTGGTAAAATTGACTGTAACCTGTAACTAGGTACCACCTAGGTAAGGAGGCAGGGCTTCAATTTTAAATGTACCTAAACCATTTTATGTTAAAAATATATTTTCATAGTACATACCTATTACTTTATTATTGATAGTTTTCCGGTCTCTATCAATCCTACTATCCGACTAAAACTAATAATATTTTAAACTAGCTGACCCGACAGACGTTATACTGTCTTAGCTATGAATATTGAATTGGCATTAGCTATACAAACCTTGTCCTGATGAATAAGGAACACATACAAAAAGAATCATCCGATTTGGTGCAGTCGTTCGGAAGTTATGCGCGTACATACATTTCGGCGATTCATTTTTATATACATAGATTTGAAAGTTTGTATGTTAGGATGTTTGTATGTTTGTTCCTTAATCACGCAAACACCACCGCGCCGAACGGATTTTGATTAAATTTGGCGGAATTTAAACATAAGACACTTTAAATCCTGGAAATATGTGCCTGTGGAAAAAAATACGACTTTCGCGCGGACGAAACTGCTGGCAAAAGCTAGTATCAAATAAGTATCTCCCTCAGCATTACTATGTATTAGCAGCCCAGTTACCACGATCCTAGATTTAGTACCTCCAGTTATAGGTTCACATTTGTATGATATTTATAGGTGCACTTTTGCACCTACGGCTACGGGTGCACTAACGAACCACTTGATATCTTACGTAAATAACGCTAGTTTGTATGTCTTTTCTTGTGGATAATCAGCTGGGATGGATGGAACTTGCTTGCCTTGATAACTTATGTAGCTCGCAAAGGTCTTTGAAGATCTTGATTCGTTCATTAAATTTAGAATTCCTTTCGTTCTAGATTGTAATTTGGAAAACGTTGATTGATTTTTTAGAGCCTCGTGTAGATAAATAGCATATTATGGTACTAGTGTATAACGTTGGTGATTACCGCTGAGGCGCCATTGAGACCCGAGGATGGTAATCATCAATAGACACGTGTATCATACGACGTTTTTCAACACACTTGCGAAGAAAATAATACTAAAAAATCATTTTGTTCTTGGAGTTTTTAGGTAGTAAACTTTCCATAACGTTAAGGGCTTCACATCTTATATCGGGCGGTGGTATAACATAAATTTCCAACGCGCGCACATCTAACAATGGCGATCGGCCTTATACTAAGGCCGCATTCCGAATTAGAAAAATAACGTTTTGAGCGCTCACATCGATATTTTGCTTTCCGAGTTAGATATCACGATTATGACAGCTAAGAACCGTCATTTTTGTCATCAATACGGAACGCTCTTGATCGCGATAAAAGTTTCTTAGATAGTAGCACTATTTCAAATAAATCTAAATTAACTAAAGATTAGATGTGACTTAAAACAAAATAGCACAACTGTCATTTTTAGCAAGATGGCGCATGTCATGACGTCATCTATGACGATTCGCGGGACGTCGTGTGTGAGCGCGGTCAAATCGATATTATTGTAACTCGGAACGTGGCCTAAAAGAATGAAGTTTCTTTTTTTTTTGCTTTTCGCGGATAGGGCTTTAGCCACGTACAAAATGGGGAATTCAAAGTTTTCTTTATAACAGAAAAAAACAAAAGTTATATTTGAGTAAAGTTTTATTTATTAAAAACGTACAAGTTGAAATTATCTATTTAATTACGAAGTTGCATGAAATGAGCACAAGGAATAGGTATATTAAACCTTTTTTGTATCGAAACTTTTTAAGAACAAAGCAACTCAACCAAAAAAAAAAATGCTATAACTCACTAGTGAATAATAGTTGTGAAAAAATCACAGTTTGATAATAGGTGTCATTATGTGCCTAATTGTGGTGAAATAAGAGCCATTTTATGAGCAAGTGTGTTGAAAAAAAATATTACCAGTTTAAGTTGTCTTTAGACCCTCGATCCCGATACAATTAATATAATAATTAGTTTAAAGTTCAAGTAGGTAATAATGTTGTGTTAGTCAACTATTTAAATGTTTGCAATAATCTATATATATAAAAGAAAGTCGTGTTAGTTACTTCACTTATAACTCAAGAACGGCTGAACCGATTTAGCTGAAAATTGGCAGGGAGGTAGTTTAGAGCCAGGAGAAGGACATAGGATACTTTTTATCCCGGTATTAGGTAGGGTAGCGTAGGTAGGGTAGGTAGGATAGTGTAGTGTAGGGTAGGTAGGGTAGCGTAGGTAGGGTAGGTAGGTAGGTAGGGTAGGATAGTGTAGGGTAGGTAGGGTAGTGTAGGGTAGGGTAGTGTAGGGTAGGTAGGGTAGTGTAGGGTAGGTAGGGTAGGGTAGGTAGGGTAGCGTAGGTAGGTAGGGTAGTGTAGGGTAGGATAGTGTAGTGTAGGGTAGGGCAGTGTAGGGTAGGGTAGTGTAGGGTAGGTAGGGTAGAGTAGGTAGGGTAGGTAGTGTATGGATTTTGTATGAATGACTTTTGGATGGACAGGACAACGTCTGTCGGGACAGCTAGTATTAAATAAAATACCTATCAAATAAGCAGTTGTACAAATAGGGCAGGTTACAAATACATGCTCACCTTATAACAAGCAAGAATCAATAACATCAAATCAAATAACATTATTATTTTCTCACAGAAATTTGACTCAAAAGTACCAGGCGATCATAACCATCAAGAAGGCGTAAGCGAAAGTGTGAATATGTGAATTTATTATTAAAGCGTGCGATATTCGGTCGTGCTCTGAATTCGGATTAGGATTTTTATTACGATTGCCACATACATACTAATCTAATCTTACTTCCCACAGCCAGGGATTACGATAATTATACTAATTTAGATAAAAACGTATCTGGTAGGAATAAAAACTGGTTGAACAGAAATGCCTTTTTTCAAGAATACGCTTCTCTATTTAGTGTAACTCTGATTTGGTAGAAATTTTGCCATCTTTTAGTTGTTTTCAAGTTTATGATCACACTAATATAACATAGATTGCTAACGTTATTACTAAAACATTGTTAGGTTTACAAAATTCTCTAATATAATTTTCATCATGTTACTGTTTGATCAGAATTTCAATTGTCACTTATTTATGCCATTTTAAAACCTTTCATAATCACAATTCAACAAACAAATAAATCCATTAATATTATGCAGATTTGACCTGACTCCTATTACCAGAAACACTGAAATCAAAGCAAACCCTACCGTTTTAAATCACGACTACTAAGATTTACGAGCAGCCGCTGCATGTAATTGCCCCCTTCTCATTATAGTTACATCTGAATTGATTCATGGCGTTCAACAGCAATCATGTATAAAGCTACAGAAGGCCTATTATAATAACGTGCGATAAAGAACTCCCACAGAAGTTGTCACATGTGGTCTAAAGATTAAGCTACCGTGACTGAGGAATTTTGTCTGAAGCTATGAACCAAATTAGATACAGAAGGCAAAATATCAAACGCAGTGGGACAAATTCTTATAAGCGTAATTATTTCCAGCCAGCATACAATTCTTTTAGCTAAATTATACTTACAACTCACCCACGGGAAGAATTTTGCATGTCGCAATGATTGATTTCAACTTCAAACCGCTTTGAGTTTGTAACCACCATGGTAATTGCGTAACAAAGATAAAATTTACGGAAATTGATCACTTAACCTTACAATGTGACAGATCAGCCACGTTAATTGCGTTATTGACGAGTATCCTACTTCTGACACGTTTGTTGAGCATATGAATTTCAAACCAATGCAGCAAGCCATGATTTTTGAATTTCCTTCGAAACGTGTGATTGAACGTATGTTACGAAATCAGGGTGCAGTTCATTTATGAAATTCTACATAACGAGTTTTAGTACATCTAGATTTCACTACACAAATAATTACAAAAAATACACTCATTGCTACTGAAAAAACCTAGGAGTTTGGTACTGCCTGTATGAAGTATACCTTCTGCATTATCTTCTTTTAAGCGAAATACTGTCGAAACTAAATGTTACTTAAACGCCATTTGAATATCTTAACTAGTTAACGAATAGGCTAAAGGTACATTTTAATAAATTCAAAGAAAGTTTTCGGAGATAACGTTTTGTTTGTTTACGAGTGTTACGTTTAACTTGTTGATACAATATTGGTAGAACTTTGACCTAGAATCGGAAGAAACATATTTTTTGAACTGTATGGTAATGAAGCACACCAGTTGAATTTAGTATCAGCTGTATTATAGAATACAAATTAAGCATTAGCTCTTAAACCCCATAAATCACGGTATCGAAATCTCATAAATTATGAAAGCTATTGTAAATTACATTGATTTTCGGCAGATTAGTAGAGTCAATAAATAAATAAAAAAATGCATCAAAAATAATAACCAATTGAAAACTAAAACATGGCGTCGAAAAAAATCTCCGCATCGCTGTCGACTGGTAATGTTATAAATTTATAATGTAAGGCCACAGACGGGCGGTGTTACCACGTTGTATGGGAATGCTTAGCCTCTGGCTAAGGTAAAATGATTTATTTGATAATAGAAATTGTCAAATGAGACAGAAATGGAAATTTAGTCTCCATTTCATCGCTCATTTCAGCGCTCATCTATACATTATTTTTAAGATCCGAAAATAGTTGTTTTTACACCATTGTCGTAACATTATCTAATACATGTATATATATGTATATACATGTATGTATATACCTATAAATAAAAATGAAATAAAGAAAAGCGGCACATACAAAGACGACAACGTACAAGCATACACAGTAAACATAAATAATTCAGATAAAAACTCACTAATTAATTCTAAACAAAAGATAAAACTACACCCACTTAAACAAAAGACGTTATTAAAATATATAATAAATATAAATACTTTAAATAACTATGAATATGGATTTTATAGCAGTTTTTACGACTTGGTGCACAATAATGTTGGCTAACGGAGTGTTTCCTATGAATAGCGTAGTTTGACTTTATTGCTTTCGAAACAGTTTTAGCTCATATACTAGAATACTGGTCTGGACATTTTCATGGTGGTCGTACACTTGCATAATCATGCTGTTAACGGAATTCTTAGGTGTATTTTTACTGTGTATTGTTTAAATAACATGACTGGAAGAAATTTTGAGGCATTTTTTTTGTATTTTAAGGTAACTTTAGCTTCTGTCTCTCTTGGATTAAATTATCTATCTGTATTTACCTCAAGTCGGTATTATTTTTTTATAATTTTTTATTCTACTTTTTAAACCTCTGGTAGCCGAGTACCGTACACAAATTCCTATAACTACCATATTTATATGATACCACTATATACTTAACAGTGACAGGAAATTATTATAAAATCATCAAATACCTACACCTATAAGAAAAAAAAAACCTATAGGTACAGACGCCAGCAAATCAAGCTACCCCAAACTGTCAAATTCTCACAATTGAACTTGAATCTTATGATTATGTAATAAAGTTGAAAGCAGAGAAAATTGACAGATTGGGGTAGTTTGATGTGCTGGCGTCTGTACTTATATAAAAATATTTAGTAGATGCACAGACGAATTAAGAACGTCCTTTTTAAGAAATTGAATAAAAAGAGGCCAGCTTAGGTATACTTCACCTGAACTAACAACAGGTCAATATAATGTAATTGCAAGTTCTTACTTTTATTAGTACCTACACATACTTTTGCAATACATTGGAAAAACCTTTAAAAACAAGGTGCTTTAGCTATCGACATTTCCTACACCATACATACACGTATGTACCAGTTACTACCAAACAGAAATGAAATAAAACCCGACAATTTTATCCGTTTGCCTTCAATGTCAATAAAAGGTATATTCCTAGAGTAAAATAATCTGAAGCGTATCCGATATTATGATTCAGATTACGATCTAAAGTCAAATTGTGTTTATACTGTCGTAAAATTTGCGATATACGTGGTGGCTACAGTTTTTAATAGTGGTCCTATGATGGTATGGACGGGCAAGTAAACGCCTTATTTAGCAAGTACCGAAGAACGTTTAATAGTTTTGAGGTTACAAAACCTACTGCGATGTATGATTTGTTTGTTTTGTTATGTGATACAATTGCACGTTGCATTGCGTACAATGATGGAACTATAAAGTTTAACGTTGTCAATACTTAAAATGGTATAATATACTGATGTACTTGTTTCGAAACAGAAATGCAAGTACATATTTATGGAAAATGAGGTCCATATTGAAGGACCATGGTCCGTTTCTTTCAACTAACTTTTAGCTTTTGAAGCATTCATTTCTGTTTTGGAGTTTATGACCTAAGATTATATTAAATTATAGGTGTATGTGATGTGTATGTGGTATGTCTGGCATAATTTATTAGATAATATATATGTTTTAGAACAATTAAAATCATCAAATAACTTCTCCCGCTCTGGGTGGAGCAGGAGGGCGTGTCAGACTTTTACCGACTAAAACCTACCCGTGTTCCCTCAGTAGCCTATATGCCAGGGGCGGCGGTATCTCTTTCGAACAAACCCGCACCCCTGGCAGGCATCGGCCCTTGCGGGCCCCATCACTTTGTACTGACATCTCTTTGAGGCGCGCGTGGAACACAACGCGCCGTCGACCTGAGCTTGGTCCTTACCGGACAGCGAGCTACCGATTACTCGCCGTCCGCAAGCCCACGCCTGCGGTGGCCGGAAATTAGCCTGGGATTCCCGACGCCCAGGGCGTCTCTTGCGGCGGTTAGGGCCGTGAGGGCGCATATACTGCCTCTCCCTGACGTGCGCCGACTCCCTCTTCGCGAGCATGACTGCTTCGCTGAAGGAGGTGACGGCTACCCATACACTCCGTTACCATGGCCTGGACCAGGGCCGGATGCGAGAGATCGCCGCCGCCGATCGCCTCCACGAGGACACGGCGGTGCTCCGCCCAAGCCGGGCAGACCACCACCGTGTGCTCCACCGTGTCCTCAGGGCGATCTTCGTAGTGGAAACACCCGGGCTTTTCCTCCCGCCTCATCCGAAACAAGAACCTCCCGAAACAACCGTGTTCGGTGAGGACCTGCGTCAAGCGGAAGGTGAGGACGCCATGCCGCCTCTCAAGCCACTCCTCGAAGAGGGGACTTACCGCCGCAATCGTGGCGTGCCCAAGAACAATGATGTTTGATGCGTTAATCAATCAGAATAATTGAACTCTTTGATGTTCGCTACTTCTTTCCAACACATTTTCGTCCTAACACTTTCATAATAAAAAAATAACTAAATCCGAAACGGAAACATATACTTTTAATCAGCAGAATTCCCAAGCGTTCTGACTGTACCGTGTCAAATCACATCATTTATCAAACGTTAGCTCCCGGCCTAACATTTAACTGCCACACACGCTGAATAAAACGAACAACACCTCAATTATGAACCTTGGACTTATGAACATAGAGTTGTAAATGATGTAGTGTTGGAAGCTTTTTTTTTTTCAAAACTATCAGGGTTTGCACAAGTATTGTTTATTGTCAAATTGTCACATAAGGACAGATGCATCGTAAATACTTATTAATGATTTCGTTGAAGCTTAAGTGGATGTGAAAAATCGTTCTGCGGAGCGAGAAGTGCTTTGGCATTGTGGGTTTTTTTAATTTTTGGGGCTACTAAGGAGAGTTTGGTGAAAGAATCTGTGAGGGAAGATGATGTGGTTCTTAGATTTAAAAAATAAAAATCGTATCTTTTGATTATCGGGAACAGACGAGTGTTAAATAAGTCTCAATTGGTTACTATCACAATATAAATAGTAAACGTAAAAAGTAAAAAACGTTTATTTCAACATTAAAATTACAGTATTGAGATATCGTTGGTCCCAAACTAGGCACAGCCTGTATCTTGGGCACCAATATACATTTAAAACATTTTGGTTATTTTTAAATGAAAGTTGAAATTGGCGACAAGGGTAATCAGCCTCTTCGAGACTGCAAAACTACAAAAGCATTGGTCTGGGATCGGACATAACAAACTTTTGATCGAACTAGGTAATAAATGCAACACAAAATTATTAATATTTAATAACATTATATTTCGATCACAGAATGCGCTCAAGTCGCTTTTCAAGATCATAGAATATAAAGTATGATTTTAATAAACACTAAAAATAACTTAGATAAATTAATAGCAGCTATAGAATCAATATCACACTTTTATACCTAAAAGCATGTTTTACGGTTTTGCACTAGATTCTATACGTAGTGTTGATAGCCAGTCAGCTAGAAACTTTATTTAATTTGAAGGTTCCGTAGTTTAACATATACATATATATATAACTCTTAATACTATGTCCACCATATTATAGCAAAAATATATGTAGAAAATCATATAGGATGTCACATTGGGCGGTCTTATCGCAAAATTGTATATTTTTAAGGACTTAAAATAACATGAGGAGTACGCCAATAGCCTGTAACTTTGATAGGTGTTTTAATTTTTAGTGCTGCTAAAAAATGGCTCTGGAACTGGAATCACCGAAAAGGTCAGATAAGAGTGACACTGGCTGGTGGCCACTCTGTCAGAGCATCGCATCGATGGTTGCGTCGCTGCTGTTCTCTCATGATAGAACTGGATGTCAGTGAGGACGAACTGCTATATTCCGTCACAATCCTGATTATATTGAAGCTGCTGAGCCACTAATACGATAACCACTTCTAGTAAAGGTTATCCCGAGCCGTAATGCATGTTAAATTGTATGAAATCGTCTCTAAATTTACAATAATGTAGAAATAAACCTCATTTATAACATAGCCACAGACTGAGTCTCTGAAACTACTTGTAATTCGTAGAAACTATATAATTTAATCGAATCTAATTACACAGAAATAGCTAAACGGAACCCTGCATCCTAGCGACCACCTAAGCCGCGAGTCAATCGGCGCGCTCAGCAGTTGCCGACGGATTAGACGCTCGTAAAACGCTCAGAATACGCACTAAGCTTTTAATGCGGCCTTTAGTCACACCGTTCTGTATCATACTGTTATTTAAATCCATATAAACTTGTATAAAATGAGTTTTGAATGCGATATTATTCGTAATTTAAGTTCTATGATCCATAAAGTTGGTGGATTACATAGCTGAAGCCTTGTAATTTAAAGTTGAGATGCTGTAAGATTTATAATATCGGAGCAGATTTAAATTGCCCAGGGACTATGTACATACAACATTATCATTATATATCAGATAAAATAAACCTGCTGAAAGTAATTTAGTGCGTTGCATCGACCCCAAGTAAGATGGGACAAAGGGAGAAAGATGGCGAGTCAAGTGTTGGCTTGAAAAACGAATATAATTGTCCATTTGAAGAGTTTTATCTGTAGCTACGCATTCTATTCTATTTTTATTATGGCAAGAACCTACGCATTATTTTGGGTAATTATTGACATTGCAAATAAAGAGGAGCTTGTGGGTAAGTAGTAATAATAGCCGTTCGGGTTGACCAGTCCGTAGATTCTCTGTACTTACCCAAAGCCATCCGTGCTTCGAAAATCACGTTAAGCCGTTGGTCACGGCTGTCATTCGTAGATTTTTGACAGTCGTCAGGAGCCCAAAAGTCTGACAACCAGTCTTAAGTCAGCAACCGGGTTGTAGAGGTCAGATATTCATATTCAGCTGCATCCGTTTAGACTGGAAGCCGTTACAATGTAGTTGGAAAACGGCTAGGCAGATCGACAAAGATTGTAAATAAAAATCTGCAAAAGTTCAAAATATCTTAAGTCATTAAAAAATACTCTACAGTGTGAAACCAAGCCACATCAGATCAACAACAGAAATAAAATTAATTTTATACTGTAATCCGGAATCTGAGTTACCACAGACAGCTACACTTTTATAGTAGGACAAATTGACACTATTACAACTGTGGTTGAATTGTAAAATAAATAATTGAAGCCACTAAAATTAGAGTAGGGGCAATTAATTGAATTTGTTTTAATTCAATTAGACGGTTTCTTGGTTTGTTATTTATTAGTGTCTGTGGGAAGCGGATGTAGAAGTTTGTTTTTCATTTGTACTGCTTAAAGAATTGGTGTAACCTTAAGCTTCGCATTTAAGTGAACACAAAATTAAAAGCTACTTTAGTGGCTTATATGAATTATAAAACGTATATACTTTTAATTGCCTTTTCTACTTTTTAACTATAAATAAATTCGCCGCTATTATTTTACCTACTCAGATTTTTCTTAATAAGCGTTAAGACCGACCAGCACCCTCAGCAATCTAAATACAGTAAGCCCAGAATTCAGCTACGAGTTTGACTGACAGACTGACACTATCAGTCAAGTCAAGTCAATGGACAATATTGTAAAAAATTATCGACTTGAATACGGGGCTTTTGGCCACATTGTATGTGTGCATTTTATTTCATAGTTTGTTTTATTTTATGTAATGTGCGTTTTGTTCGTGCAGAATAAACATTTTTTCTTTCTTTTCTTTTCTTCTTTCACTTTCCGCAGCATCCATCAGCTCCTGTAGCGTGCAGACAACAGGACACGCTGGACAAGATATTGAGTATCTCAATGTTTGTGGGACAGCAACACCTTAATTCCGTAACACTCGATTCATTTGTTCGAAAAATGTATCTGCTTAGCAGCGTAAATAACGCAATGAATATTGTTGAACGGAAATGAAAGCCACTGCTACTGTTGGTGTTACGCAAATACCTCGCTATATGAAGTTGTCCAATACCTACTTAATTCTGCTTAGGTATTCATCATCATCATATCGAAAGACGTCTACTGCTAGACATAGGCCTCCCCCAAGCTCCGCCACTTCGACCGGTTCTGTGCTACCCGCATCCAGCGGATTCCTGCGGCCTTTACAAGGTCATCGGTCTACCGTGTGGGAGGCCTTTCAAATCTACGTCTTCCGGTACGCGGTCACCACTCCAGAACCTTTCGGTCCCATCGTCCATCCTGCGAGTAATGTGCCCTGTCCACTGTCACTTAAGTTTAGCAATTCTTCTTAGGTAGGTAGCGTTAGCGGTTGCGCTTAGGTATAACGCGGTAATAAAAAGATCGTAAATATACGTAACTAAGATCAACACATCACTACAAAAAACTGTATTACTTTGTATTCTAACACGTTGTACAAATCCTGTGCTATCTAGATCACTATCAGTCACTAAGGTAGTTCTAAGTTATAAGTGAAGTCATTTTTAGAGCCACATACTTTTCACCTGTATCGAAGAAAAGTTAAAGGCAGTTTGCAGGTCTAAAACGATACCAATAAAGGGTGCGGGAAATTGACAAGTATTTCCCATTCTCTTCAGACGGAGGGTAACCATGAGGATATCCCCACAAAAAAAAAATTGACAAAAGCAATAACTTTTATCCACCACAGCATGTGTTCTAGAAACAACGGCATTGCGGAGGAGGCGTAGATAGCGGGACGAACTTGACTCTTATATCAGGGATAGTCCGTATTGACTCCGGATCCAGTTGAGCGGAAAAAGAAAAGGGAGGCCTTTGTCCTGCAGTGGGATAATACAGGATGATTATTATAATTTGCCTGGTGGACATTGGATCGACGTCTCATTACACTACGAGTATATCTAGCACGTAGTGGTGTAATCAACGAGACTCAATAAACTTGTACTTGTACAGCTAGTGTTGTACTTGGCATGGGCTTCATACTATATAGTAAAGCAAACAACCCGGGATAAAAAGTATCCTTTGTGTTAATCCAGGTTATAAAATACCTGTGTGCCAAATTTCGTTTAAATCCGTTCAGCCGTTTTTGCGTGATTGTTTAACAAACATCCAAATATTCAAACTGTCATATTTATAATATTTTTAAGTAACTCATAGAGCGATATTTATGAAAAAGAAGAGAGTATAAAAAATAAGAGCGCTACATAGCAACAAGCTTGTAGCTTAGACCAACAGTAATGTGGGTGGCAACGAGCCCATGGATGGAATAGTAATCGCCAAATGCATTTGTATGGGAATTAAGACGCACCGAGTGTTGACGACGTGAAGGATAGGGACCTACGCTGTCAGCAATAGGGACCTACATAATGCTTTGGCGCCTTTTACTATAGAATTTCTAGAGTCGCAACAACATAAACTGACGCCTTCTTACCTTGGGGGTTGGCAGAAACAACATAACACTACCGGCTATGATCCTTACATACTCCTGTTGCGTCGCATACATTCATACATCTGGTTTTACACGGTACGCCGCTTGCGCGTACTATACCAACGAACTCGAACGAAGACCAACTGGACTCTGAGGGTCGAAAAGTTGGAATCGCGCCACGACATCAACTTTAAGTCATTCGTGGTACGAGTTCCAACCCAGCATCTACAGATCTGCTTGAAAGAGGACTTTTGGCCGAAAGGTGTCGTATATCGACGTTTCCGAGGACGGTTACGCGACACCTCGCAACGATACACGACGCCGACCACTTTACGTGTTTAGTTATATTATAGTTATAATAAATATCTTAATATGTATTAGTTTATTAATATTTTTAAGATTATTTTGTGTATTTTAGCTATGGGCCATAGTTGCCTGATAATAAAATGTTTTTTTTTTTTTAAACTATGCACATGATCTGAGTAGCCACAAGTTTCGTCGAATTAATGAATTACTATGAGGTTGAATCAACACTCGTTTGATTTGGAGGTGCCGTTCATTCAAATACTGTTCAATGTCTCTTGAAGAATGAATACTGTAACTTTTGATAAGACTTCTTACAGACTGATATTGTGGCGAAAATGTGTTTTGATATGACTAGCAAGTTTTCACTTATCGTACACTCTTGAATGGCTTACGACTTCTTACAAATTAATATGTTGCCGAAAAGCGTTTTTAAATGACCAGAACTTTTTACTTTTCACATGCTCTTGCAGGTATTACCATTGTTTACATATTAATGGTTCCGGAAAATGGTTTTAGATGTCTAGTATTTTTTGCTTCTCATATACTTTTGAATGGCTTACGACTTCTAACAAGTTATTATGTTGATGACAAGTATTTTTAAATGACAAGAATTTTTATTTTCCAACGTTACCTACGCTGGAAAATAAAAATTCTTGTCATTTAAATTCTTGAAGTTAATTTAAGTCTCTTGAAGTTGTAACGATTTCTTGTAAATTAATATGTTGACCAAAATTAGTTTTTAAATCTCCAGGCTTTTTTTACTATTCACATACTCTTGAACGGCTTACATATTCTTACAAATTAATAATTTTGTCGAAAAGTGTTTTACGTGACTTGGATTTTTTACTTTTCATATACGTACCTAAGAACTCTTGGATGGATACGTTTCTCTACATTCATTTTGGAACGTAAAAATGTAGTTTTACTTTTTATTAATTAATAAATAGAAAACCTCACACTACGTTTACGAAATAGAGCTTCAATACGACCCAAAAACCGAACCACACCGTCACCAAAAATCGATACCAAACAAAACCGAAAATCGATTCAACACTTTAAACGTTGCATGCATTATTCATAATCACCGATTCTCTTCTCGGTGATAAACGACCCGTAATTGTATCCAAGTATCGATGTTTTAAGAAAAATCGCCGAGTCATTTGACCGTGTGTTTCGCCTATCGGAACTGCGATCGGTATTACAAGTATTAATGTGTGTAAGGGATCGGTTTGTAATTAGATATACGTTGTAATGATGTGCGGATTTTAGTTCTGTTGCTTTTTTAAAATGCTGTGGTTTGTTTAATATTTTTTATTTAGGTAGTTAGTATGGGTCTTTAAGATACCGCAGAGAGTAATTGTTGTTATCGTAATTTTCTTCGAAAATGTAATTCAAAGAACGTCAGTATTAAATTCGAGTAGACCATTATTAAAAATTATGAAATTGAATTGATTCTAGGTGCCCTTTCCATAAGGTAGTTTGTTGAAGAGAATAATGTAAAAAATTAAATTAAAAATTTTAAAAACCCCCGACCCAAACAAAACCTCTAAAAAGTAAAAAATAATATTTATAGGCCTTTTAATTTGAACGTAATATTTTGATCAGGGCATTGTCAAGTCGGGGGACGGCTAGGCCTCTGTTTGGCGTTTTCATTGACCGTCCCCCGACTTGACAATGCCCTGATCAAAATATTACGTTCAAATTAAAAGGCCTATAAATATTATTTTTTACTTTTTAGAGGTTTTGTTTGGGTCGGTGGTTTTTAATTTTTTTAATTTAATTTTTATTTCTTGCTTTTTAAACTTTATGTCTCCCTTAAATCACCATTTATCTATAATCTATTCATTGAGACCTTTTCAATGAGCCCAAACACGATACGTCTGCTGTTTGTTGGTGAATAACTTGGGTTTCCTGGAAATTCCAGGTGTTGCTCCAGCATCAGTTCAAGGTTATTTTTTTCGTCTAATATCATTGAAGTAATAGAATCCCAAATTTTGAGTTGATCAGACCCATGGAAGCGGCTAAAATCCTTTTTTCAACCAGAAAAGAGCTGATAATCTACAAACGGCTGAACCGATTTTGATGAAACATGTCTAAGAACACTCCCGACTAATACACCTTTCAAACAAAAAAAACTAAATCAAAATCGGTTCATCCGTTCGGGAGCTACGTTGCCTCAGACACACACACACACACACACACACACACACAGACACGTCAAACTTATAACACCCCGTCGTTTTTGCGTCGGGGGTTAAAAATGAGTTAACATGAATGATTAATGTGTGACGATGTGGTTGTATCGCGTACACCTCTACCTCACCCTTTGGGGATTATAGGCGTTATGTTATGTTAAGAATTACCAAATTCATGAGAGTTACGTTAGAAATTTGACAGAAAAAACAATTGACGGTATCTACCCTCAATTGTTTTTTCCCCTCATAAGTTTTCTTCTTGGACTTGTAGTAGGTGTCTGTCTATAGCGACACCTATTACCAGCCTAACGAGAAAAGTGTTCTACATAATTCTTTGGTTGACTCTCACTCTTATTAGTACAGTTCAAATTCCAGTTACAATAAACAAAATTCACTTCTTATCTTTGTTTAAGTTCGAAAACTGACCGGAACTTACAGATTCTGGTAAAAGTAAATAAATAAAACCGAGTTAACACTGCAAATATATCAAGCACACACGGAAGCTACTTTTCACTCCAATATTACATTGAACTGGAGTTTAACCTTTTCACCAGCGATTTAAAAAGTGCAACAGCATTTAGTTCCTGATTGCCGTGATTCCTTTAAAACAGATCAGCGTGTATTAATTACTGATATGGACAAAAGGCGCCTTAAGAGTAACGGGCGCGCCAAACCCATTTACCAATGTCTACCGATATTAAAATCGATTTTCCTGAATCGATCCGACGAGTAATTGTCGGTAATAATCCGAAATACCGTGCGGAGGTGTCGATGTAACGAGATATAGGGCCCGTTACTTGCAATATGCAGGTGGTCGGTGCAGCATCGATATTTTTAAATCGATACGCAATGAATCGATGATTCTGCACAATTTGATCGATCGCGATCTCTTTTTCGGTTGTGTCACGCTGTGTTCATTTTGTTTTGTTTTTTTTTTATTCGATTTTTGAATTAAGCGATGAAGTTTAATGTATGGTTTGGTTTTCGAATGTTATCAGCCAGTGTGCTTGCTAGTGATAATTTGTAAAATGAATAATCTTTATGTTTACAAACAATAGGATTGTATGTGTGTAATGTACTAATGTCAAAATAACAGCTTTTTACAAAATGCTAATATGAAAGTATATGCGGTACTTATAAAAAGAACACAATTTTTGTTTTCGTCTATTTGTTTGTTCCGGCTAATCTCCAAAACGGGTGGACCAATTGACGGGATGGCAGATAGTTGATGTTATAAGGAATGTAAAAGGCTTTTGTCCTGTTAGAACGTTCCTGAGAGATAATTTCCGTAGGCAGTTACAATAAAACATTACGCCATCAAACAAGAACATATGTTTCTCTAATCTAATATTTAGTTACAATTTTTTCTGTTTACCTAATGAAAGAAAACTCACCTCATTTCAGCAACTCTATTAACATACATACATCGTAAAAGGAAGGCTCAACTTACACTAGAATTCAAGCCACATTCTTAACCACACCACTATAACCTGACACCTTAAAGACCCACAGACCACTCAGCTACATTAACACAAGTAGATTTCTCTGGTAACTAATACTAAAGCTTGTTTGTGGAGCAAATTGCGTATCGGCAAATTTACCGAGTCTAGCTTGGTTGTGAGGCTCTATGGTTCTATGGCCAATAGTCCGTTATGTTCTGTTGGCTTTTCACACAAACGGTTTGCGGGCTGAGCTTTGAACTGGGCAGACGGGCGGTTAAAAAACGCTGAAAAAGATGTGTAAATAAAAATTAATTAATTTGATGCTTGAAATATACATAGTATGGCCTGGAAACATAAGAAATAAATAGAAAGAGGACTTCGTAAATACACTTTTGACATGCTTAATTTAAACCAATATGCATGATGCCTTCTAAAATACCTTTATCTGCATCCCTTATTTTACGACAATAATTAAAACATTCGAATAGAACTAAAGCTGAGAACAAGACGCAATAAAATTTCCTGGAGAATGCACCAGAATAGAAATTTACAATACTTTTGAAATCACAAACGTTTTCAAATTAAAAAAAAAAATACAAAAAGCAAATCGCCCGTCTATCCACAAACAATTTGAATAAAGAACGCACCTCAACAAACATTGCTTATTGCTGCTTTCGTGTTGACGAACTACAAGCTTCACGACCAGTACACTTAGAGCCGCGATGACCACTTCACACACCCATTTTACTATGAAAACTTTCCAGTGAAAGGGACAAGAGAGGTCTTACTAAAATGGCCGCTAACTTTACATGTGTTGTTAGCTTTTTAGAAATGGGATCGTAAGGTTGCCTTCATTGTTTGACAAGCTATTACGAACGTTCGAAATTAGAATAATAAATGTTTCTTTGGACTTTCAATATTTTTATGGCGGACATTCAATTGGTATGTTTTCGCGCTTAATTTGATTTGTCGTTTGAATGAGATTCTGAGTGTTGATGTTCTACACAAAATTCTCACATTCGCTGTGTGAATGTTGAACGACTAAGTTTGATTCCGGTTAGATAAAAGTAAATAATTTTTGGGTCTGTTAAATCCAAACAGACTTTTTCATTCTAATAGTATCATTTGGAATCTGATGAGATTGTCAGCGAATTCTATTTTAAAAGTACCTATACCTACAGGGTTACGCCTATATATTATAATGGCTTGATTCCTATAAACAATAAAAATGCCTATGTCATTTCTGTCCCACTGCAGGACAAAGCCCTGTTATTAACAGAAAACACGAGCGTTAATCGTTACGCTTGCTCAAGACTGTTGAAGATTTTAGACATTAATAACAACAATACGCCTACTGTTCTTCTTACATAGGAAAAGAGAATCGTTTGTAAATAATTTTAATTATGTTTTTTTTTTTTTTTAAGAATAAGACTTTCTAGAAAACTACGTGAGAGATCCATTACATTTGAAGTACATGACGCAATACGCCCTTAATTAACCACACCACACAACATAACATCAAGCATAATAATCAGCGTATTGTTAACAAAAACCTCTAAAAGCACCGCATGAAACCACATTTACATAATTCCACTAAAGGTTACTTAAAAATATGAACAAACATCTTCACACAAAAGTTCAAGAGATCAAATGTCATTATTTAACATTATAATTTAATTAAGCCTGTAATTGACAGGTCTAATAATTAATCTATGACCCGCTAAATTGGTGAAGCTAACTTAGCAAGCTATTGGTAATGTTTGAGCTTATGTAATTAAAGTCAAGCGTTGATTCTTAAGAGGAGATTGCTGTATTTACATTTTGCATGTGCGTGCATGATCATCAATCAATGCCCACTGCTGGACTTAGGCCTCTCCCGGGCTGCACCACAACACCCTGTCCTCCACCTTCCTCATCCAGTCTATCCCAGCCACCTTCTAAGGTAGTCGATCCATCTAGCGGTTGTAACGCATGATCGTCATCTTAATCTTAGTGGTACATGTTCATATTTGGAAGTAGGGAAAAGAGGTTTAGGCATTGATAAATTATAAATGAGACCTACTGTATGGTTACCTACTCCTGAAAATCTTTGCTAGAATAAAATCAATTAAGATCAACTCTTGCAAGATCGATCTATCAAATCCAAATCGAGTCAAATCATTAAGATGTAGACATAAAGCCTGCTATAGATCTCCCATTATCTCCCATCTATTTCTTAGCTCCTAGTCCAAATCAATCAAAGGGCAGAAAATTTTCGTTCGCAATTCCAAATTATACCTGCCTTGTCAGACTATCATCTGCAAGTATTTTAATTGACAGGACCAATAATTATTTCATGACTTGGCGAAATTGCTTGAACGAATTATTGCGAATATAATTGGTCTTTCATAATCACGTTATCATTATTTGTTTTTGTGTTATGTACCTACTGGTTCATCATCGTTATAGGTTGCTAGCAGGTTAGCGGCAGGTTGATTTTTGTTTAGTTGTAATTATTGTGACTGGCTTTTGATGGGGTAACATTTTTGCATTAACCTTTCATGTTGATTATTGTCATTTGTTTTTCTTTGGGATCATCTTTATTTGCCCTTTCATAACATCCGTGGTAGTGTATCCAGTGGCTTACATGATTTTTATCTTTCTTTTTATTTTTTCTAGCCATGAACGTCCCTTTGCTGTGCGAAAGCCGGGCTACGTTCTTTCCATCTCTCATCATATCCAGAGCTACGAAGGACCAATATTTATTTAAGGACCTCAGTTCATTCCGCCATTTCCGTTTGAGCCTACCGAGATGTCGTTTGCCACTTAGTGGGACCCATTGGGTTTTGAGTTTGGCCCATTAATCGTCTGACATGCGACAGATGTGTGCAGCTTTTCATTTGACTACTTAATTTTTGTTCCGATTTTAAAATCACGTTCTGTCGTTGGCTTCCTTCTAATCCTGAAAGGTGTATGTGACTGACATATTAGTTACTCCTGACAGTCATATTCTTTATTCCCCTTAAGATATAAACTCCAACAAACTTAGAAGGTTAGTTCCAAGAATACTCCCTAATTACTTAAAGCATGAATTTACTATCAGTTCAAACGAAACACTATTTAATCACCCTTTTTGTCTTAACAATGTCGTAAACACTTATATTCAGTTTTATGACAAAATAAATACTAAATATTCAAAGTAATAATGACTACTTAAGTTTCAATATTCATTAAGTCTCAAGTTATTTACAATAAGTTATGCCTTTACGTTCTCGATATATCTTGTGTTCGTGTTACCTTGTGAACACTTGTATGAAAGATAATATTGTTCATAATAATTACTGGTAAATTGTTGGTTGGTTGTTAAGTTCTCATTTTAGAATTTGCGACTCTATTTTATTGAGTTACTAACCTGTTTTTAACAGTTTGTCATCGAGTTTTACTATCTTCAGATACACTGTTGTAGTGTATTTTCAGTAAATATGATGATTTTAAAAAGCTCTGATCATATAAAACTGTCATCTGTTGATAATTTCTAAATTCAAGCCGTCTTATTACAAAACGCGGTTTAAATTAAGTTCTAACCTATTCCGGGTTGGGTAAAGTTCTTATTACAAAAATGATAACTTAGCACCGGACGAAGTTGTTAGTTTTGTTAATGATCTGTGTTTCAATGTATGTAAGGTTCTTATTAAAAAAACGTACTCTATGGTCTATCTAAACTATACATAAAGATAAACTTTGTTCTGTAATGAGACGAAAATGTTAGAACTTTTTTTTGTTTTACTTCTACAGCTTCGTTATCTTTATTCTTCTTCCGTTTAGGTGGCTATATAATAGAGGCAACTATTCTAAGAGATATAGACAAGGCTAAAAAATTGTTTTAACATACTACATTTTTCCAATAGTTTTACTTCCCAAGTAGCTTTTCAAACCAAAGCTGTGCGATCATTTTCTTCATTTCTCTTACAACAGGTTTTCAATGTTACGCTTAATGACTCAACATCGCAACCGCACTTTAAACTATACCGCCCATCATGTACCCCTCAGGGTAAACCTACGAAGCGAATGATTTAATATCGATTAATCAAGAATCGAGTATTCGGTTAATTAATAATTATGTCGTTGATTTGATATAATGCCTCTTGAATATCCATTAAGACTTCTGTAACAAGCTATATCTTACGTCGATGTCTCCTTTCGCCTGAAGCATTAACAGTTGACAGCAACGATCGACTAGCTAGATTGGGCAAACTATACTTAGTAATAAAGGACTCTGAACTCAATTACAAAGTGATACAGTTAAAATTTGAGTAGGGCATTTTGACAGCTGGATAACCATGACGAATCTCACAATATACCGACGTTACCATTATTAATAATAATTAAAATTAATATTCAATAACGTCTATAAATTAAAAAGGGCGACTTTCGCTTATTAATCGTTTTCGTTCGTGACCAATCGGGCGGGTTCGTGAAACGTCGGGCGTTTCCGCCGCCCGTCGTCTTCCCTCGGGCGCTGCCATGTGTTTTGATTAATGGAGTTCCGTATCCAAAAATTTGGGCTGTTTTTTTTTAATCTTTACCCTGGAGGTGCTTGAACTCTTTTTAGGGTAGCCGGTGGTAATTAGTGGTTATTGAATATAACGTTTTGACAGGTTTTTGAGGGGTTAATTGCATTGTTTCTTTTGATCTGAAGTTAATCTATTTTCTTGTTTATGTTCCGCGTTGGAGTGTTAAAATGAGGGTTCTTGATTCGTTGGGATGTAGGCTGTGGTACCTAAATTGAGACTTTTGGTTGGTTTTGATGTTGTTGTAAGGGCTTTAGTTCTGTTGTCCATCACATCCTAATATTTATTTTGTAAAACAATGAATTACTGATCTAGATTTTGGGCTAGACTGAATTTATTGAACAAATCATTTTGTGCTGAATGACAGTGAACCGTTTTGTGAGTCTTTGACAATGGCACGAGAATGACAAGTGATTCTGTTGAAAGTTCTGCTCGTTATTATACAAATTGCGATCCTGGCGCTTCCCCTTTAAAAATAGTAAATGCAAAAAATTACAAAAAAACAAAAAACCTAGAATTGCCAGTTACAAAATACTCTACTTTAAGCTACTGATATTAAATCAGTGATTTAATATTCATAGCAACATGGCAGGTAATTAATTAACAAAACCAATCTACACACAGATAAAGATCTTATCTTATTTATGGATATATATCCAGTATATGTAGATAAATTAAAAGACTTAAAAAAATCAAGTTCTGGATTAAATAAAAAAAGTGTTTTAAACTCAGTTTCAATATTTTCACTTATTAAAAACGAAACAAAAACACCTAGTTTACATCAGTCAAAAGTGCCATTAACATTTGAACCGTCAAAATTGGAATCATCAATGGGAGCGAAATTCTAAAATTAACGATTACCATGCAAATATTTCTGACAGCACAAACCACCACAGTAAAACACCTTACATAACCTTTGTTGTTTAACCAACAAAGTTCAAAACAGCCTTCTCGAACAGCAAAATAATTTGTAAGGACAAGACAATATTTCACAAAACTGGTGCATAAAATTCGTCTTCGCTTATTGGGCGTTGACCTCATATTTTAACGGTCCCAATATTGTTTAAGAAAAGAATTCCTAATCAGCCAGTGTTTTTGTCAATTTTAGCGTAAATTTTTGTCTTTGAAAACAATATGTTACGCTATGTTTAAAGTGGCTTCGCGTTAGAATTCAGAGCGTGTAAATTGTTCTTTAATTCTTTTCGCTTCTGTTTGACCGTGGAAAAGTGTAACATGTGGACCTTTTTCTAATATTTTGACGTTTCATCTTCTTTGACAAGCGAGGTCAGTGACTTTGTTGTTAGAAAACATTCTACTTTTTTCTTACCTAAAGGAATACAATGATAGGTGTATGGGAATATGCCTTAACATTAAAGAATGTAAATTGATTTTGGGAGCAATCGGAAGTGAACACTGTTAATCATCATCATCCACATCCCAACTTTACCTTCTTCACTCTTCACTGCACTGCTGAGCATGAGCCTCTCCTTTGTTGTGCCAATCTTCACGTTCCTGTGGCAGTCTCATCCAGGTTGTACCTACGATGGTAACAAGGTTGTTTCCCATCTCGCTGACGGACGACCCACACTTCGCACACTGTTATATAACCGACTTCAAAAAGGACGAACGATCTCAATTCGTCAATATTTTTTTTGTATATTTTTTTTTTGTTTGTGGTCCGCGATATTTCCGGCAATTTTACTAATGATAGAGTATGCCTCAGGGGTGTTCCCATTCAAATTTGATTAATTTTTCATACGTATTTAATCTACTTTGTGTATCGTGATGATGTTCCTGTCACTGTTGTTTTCGCATATTTTGTTCGTAAGTGTAAAAAGTAGGTGCAAAGTAACATCATTCTGCGGTTTAAAATATTACTACTGTGAACCATAAACTACACTAAACCAATTTCCTAACATTACAGTCGCTGCCGAAAATATCAGCATAAATTTTGCACATCAACGTATCCAATTAAAACTGTCTCGCGCCCTTCAGCCGTACACTGCGAGCTCAACAAACTGACACACTAAATTAATTTAAATATTAAACAAACACAGTTAGTTCTTTTACTGGTAACAAGGTTTATACACCTCATTGATTCCCTTAAGAAAAAATCTTTTTATTCACTTGTAATAAGGTATGTAATTACGTTTTGATAGGTCTCAGGTCTCGAGGCGTGGTAATATTTAGCTGTCAGCACTTTCCCCTGTGACTTCGGATATATTCGGGTTGCCTCGTGAGGTATTCGTTAATTTGGATAAACCTTTTTATTTGCGATTGTTTTTACTGTTGCCAAGCGGATCGGCGTTTTCAGAACAATTATTTGTAATTACATATTAAAGTGTTGTGTTGTAATTTGTTTGCTGTTTACAATATGGAGCTGTTGTTGATTTATTTCAATGTTTATTTTAATTGGAATGGTGGAAAAGAAAGTTTGAATTTGTTCTGAGTTACTGTGAGTTTCGGCTTTTAAGTTGCATTTCTTTTACCTACGAGTATGTTATCAAAGGTCTGATCATACATTTATATCTAATTGTTATTATTTAAAAGGCATTTTTCTAAAATGATACATACATTTGTTTAAATAAAAACGTACGTCATTAAAACATGGTAATTTTGCTCATCATTTATGTTTATTAATTCGCAATGACGTTAATATTGGTGCAATACCGTTACTGTGATTTACTAGATCATTAATTATACTTACATCTAGAACATGTAAAATAATCTCCATATTCATGAAGAATTTCATGTAAACCAAAAAAATGCATTTTTATTTAATGACAGCTGACATTTTGTAACATCAAGTTTACCCACTTAATTTGTGAGCTTCTAAAATTAAAATATTGATGTGACCTGAATAGGTAATTATTAATATTTATTGAAGAGTTATATTTATTGTTTCTGTCACATATTTTAGTGGTCAAAATAATTGTGAGACATTTCTGATTTTTATTTATGAGTAGATTGGATAAATTATTTTTGTCTAAATGTCAAAACTCATTAATTATGCTTAACATATTAGTCGGAAGCACGTATTTGAATGATTTATAGAACTTGTGAATATTTAAAGGTAGGTAGGTATTTAGTTAAGTATGTTGAATTAATTGTCTTTGATCTAGTTTCTATGTTGATATAAAAAAAAAACAACATTAATTATGAAAATCGAAATTGAACTCTTTTACGATGAAAATATTTAATAACAGCTATTTGGAAACAAGCAGATGTATGAGTACACAAATTTTCCACAATTCGTAAATGACTGATGAGCAGACCATCCAAAAACAATTATGTTTTTTCAGTCACCCATTTAATCTGTCCCCCACCGTTAACAACCACTCAATTACTGATAACAATCGTTATTACACGATTTAATTTATTTCACTCGAAAACTGAGGTAACAAGTTTATAAAAACATCCTTTTATGACGAAAAGCAACAAGAAATTCATTAAAAACTTGATGAAAATTGGTTTAATTGGTCCCAGGTTATTTATTTTACGTAAAAATGCTTGATTGAGTTGTTGCCGCCCTGTCTTTTTTATTATAAAAATTATGAAGTCATCACATAAATTGCATTATTAATTGTTCCGTAGATGAGGGCGTGGTGAAAGTTAATTTTGAATTATTAACTGGATATTACCATTAAAGGAAACGGAAGAAAAATTAGTGGTGATTAAAAAGGTGAAAGAAGTGGGTTATATTTTTTTCACGCACATGTAAGTGCCGGACGATCATTCAATGAAATTTAATCAACCATGTGAAATCAAATATATTTCATAACAAATTAATGACTAAAAAAAATCCAGGACTCCCTCATTGGTCTAGTAACGTGATCTCAAGCGCTACTGCTGAGCATGAGGTCCTGTTGTCGATTCCCGGGTCGGACAAAGTGTTATTTGTTTTCTATACAGAATTTCTCGATAGAAGTCGGAGCCTGGATTTGTGCCCTACACCTCTGCTTAACCCTTCAGGTGGACAGCTGTGAGTTATGTAGAAAATTCCAAAACCGGCTTTCGCTTAATGTGTAAACACGGACATCATACCAGGAAAATACGATACTTAGTCTGATTCCAGTTGTGCTATAACGAAACAAGAAAATCTGTATCAACAGCAACTCATTCACTAAGGAAAGCAATTTGTCACAAAAACCTCCTTTCATGTTCCCGCACTAGCCCATAAAATTAACGTCTAAACAAAAAAAAAACTTCACTTAACTTTTCCGAGTACAACTCTAATTAGTATTTCCTAAGGCATTTTACCTTTTTAGGGTTCCGTAGGAGCGTAATTTATGATTTACGTCAACATGTAGACATTGTCGCAGGACGGCTGGATTGATTGATGGGTATTAGTGGTTCAGTAGGTTTTTTCTTTGCCTATGTCGGAAAAACTTGATCAGTATTGATATTATTGTAAGTTGTAAGGTTGTGCGCGCAAGTTTGGCGATTCATTTTTTTTTTTGTGTCATGTTTGTAGGGTTGACTTTTTGTTTGATAGCAAGCTTTTTATCCAATTAGAAAACACGGTTAGAAATTAGTCTTGGCTACGTTAAAGATATTCTATAAAAATGAAAAACCTAAAAGCTCGATCTCTTATAAGCATTGTCTGTCAATTGAAAACTTTTTGAAAAAGTGATACGCTAAGGAATTTCCACTTGCAAATGATTATTCCATTCACATTTTTCAACGATTAATAAAGCAATACAACTTCAAAGCAAATTGTGGTTCAAACAAAGATAATTACGACATTACCACATTTTCTGTCGTAGCGACATTACTACTCAGCAATACAGCAGCAACATTACACAAACTGTCAACTTCTTTATCTACGGAAAACATTGCAGTTAACATAACACTGCTTATTAATTCCCTCCATAATCTTTTACACTACCGTAAAAAATCTCATCAATTATGAAATCAGAAGTAATCAAGTCGTAGGGCTATCGCAAGTGCGCGCCTAACCTTACTAGTGTAATATAATCGTTTTTTAATCGTTGCATTAAGTGGGCTGTAAGGAACTCTAGGCTGCCTTTTTTGGAGGCATAAAGTAATAAAAAAATAAGGCACAGTAGGCCCACTTCTGAGTGGCTCGTGGCAAATGTGCCCGCAGCAAATCTATCAATCTGTACTATTAAAAAACGGTATTGCGGCCAAGTTGGAATTTATGGCTGTTCTATACTTGCTTGTGGCTTGAAGTCGACTTTAACAGACTTTAAATTGACGGGATAGTCTATGACTTTTACTCCTTCCATGTATGACTTTGGTCAGGTTTTTCACTTTTCACAAAACCTTTTTGAGCCGAGAAATTCAGCAACAATGTTGTAAATGGGTTTTAAATACGGGGTTTGTCATAAGGATGAGCCACGAGGTAATAAATTATAAACGCTTTTTGCCAATAGATTGATGTCTTTTAGGAGATTCAATAGACGTTTGCAGCCTTATAAGATTATGTAGGTACGGTGGCAAGTCAATAGAAACAAACCAGTGGGTTATCGCAAAATAATTGGGCTTTGCAATGTTGAAATTACAATAATAATAAATAATTTAATTCAGGCAACAAAGACTCATAACATAAATACCGTATAGACTAACACACATAACTATAAAAACCATAGGTTAACAGGTTTGGGAGGACAGTATAGTCCTGTCAACAAGTACCTGGTACAAGTTTAATTAAATAAAAAATGGTCTACAAGCACTACAACCTTCTCACATTCAAATTACATTATAATCTAAATAATATTAAAGATAAATAAAATATAAAAACTTATTTAAACCCAATTACATTATTGCTACTTTAACCACTAATAAAGAGTTGAAATTAAAATTGTAGGTATTGAATGTCAAATGGTAGGTACGTTACGGAATTGAAGTGCAGTATATTATGCTGGTCTCCTATTCTATTAGAGTGCAGTATATGCTGACCTCCTATTCTATTGAAAATCTGTACTACGCTAGGCCTGCTCAAGGTTAAAGCTTATCAAAAATGCTCAGTAGCCTGGCAGTGTACCTAATCTTTTTATTTTAAACCTTCTGCTAATATCTACCTTACGTCAACGTGCACCTCCTATTTGGGAGCGATACAGATACAGATCGATTATATTTCAGTATTTTAAGCGAATGCACATAATAATACAGACTTTAATATGGAGACTCTTTAATGTGTCATGATCCAAAAATATGATGAGCAGAACGTCAAGGTGCTTTGACATTTTTAAGGCTCATACCTAAAAAAAGTAATTAATATTCAGTTGTGTACACAAGTTGTTTTGTAAGTTTCTTATAATTTTCAAAATGTGACAACTAGCTACCTACTGATGAAGTTTTTCTATGTGTAATTTTATATAAATATATTCATAAATAATTAACAGGAACATAACTAAATAACGAAGATATACTCAGACACGCCATGAAGGAAACAAGACTGATGTTTTTACCTCAAAGTAGATGACTATTAAATTTTCCAATGTCATTGCTGGGAGTCCAGCTGAAGAGCTAACAACTAATTTAGAAATTGAGATACGGACGTCAAATAAAATAAATTCAATATCATGCTGTAAATAACCTCACATTTCCTCTCGTCTTGGAATGCCCCAAAAACTCATAAATACCCTAGTAATTTCCCAGAATTTACCTCACTCACCATAACCAAAAACCACTTGTAATAAATCAACAGAAATTCGTTTAACACTATCTAGAAATCGTGTTGGATTCTTAATTATTGTGCTCGAAGTTCACCAAATACGCGAATACGCGAAGTAGCTGCATATCGGATCGACACGCCTTGCGCTGGCGCATGATATATTGTGGCAATCGGACTCGAATTTAGGTCTGATATCGACAGGTGGTAAAATATTTGTCAGTATTTACTGTGGTTTACTTGGATTTGTATAAATAAGCGGTTCTGGGTTGGACAAGGAGCTATTTGGGTGATATTTTGTGTAAGCTAAAAGTACCTATGAACTCATAATTTCATAATTATGATTTTTTTAGGCTTTCCATTTATTTCATCGCTTACTTTCGGTTTTTAGTTTCGTGTCTGATCAATTTTATTGTAGACTAGATTAACCTCTTGTAACCCTAACTCTTTTATAATATAAATCTAGTAACCATATCTAATATTTAGCATCAACTATCTGCCAGTTAAAGTCCAGTCAAAATCGGTTCAGCTGTTTCGGCTTATGCATTTAGTAAAGCGCTGTTTTTTGATATTAGAAACAAATTCTTTAAATATGTTATATTTATGTCGACATAATTGACAGCTACGTTGGCAAGCCCCACATCATACTCATCTAACTTGATAATCTTATAGTTTTGATCTAAAGTCAGTTCACAAAACAATCTCAAGCTACAGAACTAACAATTAAGTGACAAGAATTTAAAATAGACCAACCGCAGCTTTTCCAAATCAAGTCCTAAAAGCAGTCACAGAGCTTCAAGTAAACAAACAAAAAAACTAGTCATACACTTAAGTAAAGTCTAGCGCACACGACACCAATAAATCTCAATTCAGCACCTTACTTAGTAAAGAAAAATCGCCATCCATCGTTGGAGAAAACACCCCATTGCATAGAAAGTTCGTCCGTATCACACGTTCTACGTGCGACAATTTCCTTTCCCGTTTTTGATGGTCACCAATTGTAAATCCAGATGGTGTATGCAAAATAGATAGGCTAAGCACCAAGTATAGGCACAGCGCCTTAAATGGGGGTGAACACCTTTCCTGCAATGATGTGCTTTGGTTTAAGAGGCCAATACGTAGCTGTTTTTGTCGTTCGTGTGAATGTTTGGTAGGAGTTGTGAATCGAGAGAGTTGGGCAGTTAGCTGTTGATATAGTATATGATCAGAATATGATATACTAGCTGTTGCTCGCCACTTCCTCTGCAATCCAGGATGAAAAGTAGCCTATGTACTTACCATAGTCATGGTCTATCTGTGTGCCAAATTTCATCTAAATCCATTCAGCCGCTTTAGTGTGAAAATTTAACAAATAAACTTGCTTTGTTAGGATATAGAAGCATCTGGAAAATGTTGTATTGATAGATGGAACAAGAAATCACTTCGTTCATAAGTGTTTATCTTTTAACTGCTATCCTGGCTTGCAATTTCAACCAGCTTTATGAACTGCGCTATTCAAAACTCCATTCAGCATAATGTTCTGATTTGTGTTAGGCTGTACACAGTACAGATTTTTTTTAATTTTTGTCGAACACGTTAGTAAGATTTACAGAAGAAACCCACTTTTATTTCATTCCAAGGTTCCTCAGCACAAAAAATTACCCAAAACTTCTGCAATAAAACAAAAATCGCCATCCCTCACATCTTGTACCACATACGGACATGCTTTACAGCCGACCGTCGGCGCTACATCTTCGCCCGTTGTAAATTGTATACAGTTTTCGTCAATCAGTGTTCCGATTAGCCCCAAGCGACTGTTTAACGACTTCTGGTGTTCGGACCATCCTTAATACCTACGTGGTCGCATTGTTTTGTAGAACATGAACCTTGATTTGATGAAGGAATGTGTTTAGATTGTTTGCATGGTGAAGGCTAGGTGGATTTTGGTTTTAGTATTGAGAATGTTGGCGGTCTAAATTTTGATAGTTGTAATATTTGTTCCTGATGATCTGATAATAGTTGATTAGTAATAAATAATACGTTTATTTATTTACTCTCACAATGGTTCTGTAGCACTTAACAGTTTTGAACATGCATAAATTCACGGGTCCATATTGGCTCAACTAAAGTTCTTTACCCGAAATTGTTCTTCCTAACGATTTGTAATCCGAATGGTCACTCTTCCTAAAATTTTTCATCCTAAAGTTTTCATTCATACTATTTGTAGTGCTACCGGCGATGTTCATAACACTCATGTTTCCGAAAATTGTAATTAATAATATCATTAATGTAAATATATTTAAACTCCTACTGTTTTCTAACATAACGCTTTTATCCCTAAACATAATTACCATAATATTTTCACTCATACTCAGAAAGAAACATTTACCATGACCATGCATGCAGCAAGCATGCAGCATGCAAGCAAGCAAGCGTGCAGCATGTAACATGCAGCAGGCATGGTGGGGCTCCGGCGATCCCACGCGAGCTGCTCGTCGCAGATGTGTACCGTAGCTTCGGCTTGCTGGCCGGCTTAGCCGGCCAGCCTCAGCCTCGGCGGCGGCGGGCGTTGAAACCACCTGCTCCTCAGCTCGCGGGCCGTCTCGCCCCTCCGCACCTTCGCGATTTTAAATAACACTCTAGGGGTAGGGCAAACAAGACTACGTGGAGTCGATTTTGCAACGACTCGTTTCTTGGGGGCACTATGAATAATAGTATAAAAGATGGTTATGTTGAGAAAATATAGGGAAACAAATAAAAGTATAATAGATGTTTATTGCTACTGACATGATGAAGTTGAATGCTTCGGAATTATGAACATTAGAGACAGAGTAGTTAGGAATTGTGATTGTTAGGATGAAAAATGTTAGGAAGAATATTTTCGGATTTCCAATTATCGGAGTTGAAAATTTAGGTGAACTTTGGCGCACCCTAAATTCACATTGTGAGAGCTGGTGGTGCCTGATGTAGGTTTAGGAAAAACCTGTGTTACAGGTAACAGGATTAATTATTCTGCCCAGCCTATGTTGAGATTGGCTTCCAGTCTAACCAGATGCAGTGGAATACCAGTACTTTACATGGGGTGACAGCGTGTATGACCTCCACAACCCTGTAACTGGTTAATACGATACCCATTGGTCGGACTGGTTGTGAAGCCTTTCGGCTTTTGACTAGCCCCAACGGCTGTCAAAGGTGTACAAATAACAGCCAGGAACAACGGTATAACGTGCTTTCCGAGGCACGGAAGAGTTTCAATATGTTATGGATGGGCATCTATCCACGAACCGACCGTGGCAAGCGTACTTTAACCTTCGATCAACCCATGCAGCTATTATTATTTAGCTAGAAGCTCCTTCATTAGGATATGTATCTGTAGGATAACATATTAAGCATGAACCGATATTTTACAAAATAAAGATCGTAATCAAAAAGAATCTTTCGTCATAATTGCATATTCACACATTTCATACTCAAGCAAACAGTTTAAAATCGACAAGTCAAGTTTTACATTCACCGGCCATCGGTTACATGCATATAAAAAAAAAAAAAACATTTTGACATCGAAGATATTTCTCAAGACAAAGATTACGGTATTACACGCGAATGATAAATCGCAACAATTTGTATTTATATCCGAAATGGACGATAAGCAAGGAAAGGGAACGATAAAAATCAACAATGTTCAAACTTTGCAAGAATTACTTAATTAAACCGTAATTTTAAAGGATCTGATAACATTTTTGGGATTGCAACCCAAATATCGGACTTTGATATATCATTCATTTGCCGATTCCGGTGATTCCAAATGATACAATCTGGGTGATTTATAAAATATGCTCCGACGCGGTAAATCGATCCGAGTACAAATTAAGCTAAGAAATAATATGCTATGAAATTAATATTCTTACCTTAATATAGTCAAAAGAGAAACTGATTCAAAGTCAAAGTCAAAGCATTTATTTCAATTAGGCACTTAAAAGGCACTTTTGAACGTCAACATTTACATTTAAACGGAATTGATTCTAGTCGCCCATTCCAAAATGTAGTTTCGTATCGATTTTAAACAATACCTGCAATAATAATACGTCAACACACAACTTTCGTTCTCGGATTTTGTGACAAGATAAATTAACCACCTTTACCAGAGCAGTAATAGCCCAGTGGTATCGGCTCCGCCTTAGGAGTAGCAGTTCGAACCCAGGAAGGCAATTTATTTTGTGTATTTGATTTCATCACCACTACTCTCAAAACGGTGAAGGAAAACATCGTGAGGAAACAGGCATATCTTAAAATCAAAAATTCAAAGACATGAGACATCCACCATTCCACACTGGGCCTGCGTGGTGGATTGTGGCCCACTCCCTCACACAAAACAGATCTGTATCCCAGCATTGGGAACATTTGAGGCTGATTATGCTAACCTTTACCAGATCCCTGTCAGGTATATTCAATTCCAACTGTGTACTGAATTACTTTTTAATACCACAAAATGAACCACTTGTCCAGTGTTGTTCAAAACTCGTACGATGATAACTTTGATTAAGCATATACTTACTCTGAAAATATTACGCTCAACCTTTCATTTATCAGCCTTTATTACCTGCAATACTTATAAAAATATCGAAATCAGACCAAGCAATTCATTCGCGTCAGCCCCTGATGGAGTATCTTCACCCGAAAACATCAAAGATTATTCATAAGAGCTGAATCCATTACTTCGGACCCCTTGTCTTACAGACGTGCTCAATCCTTCATCGCTTGTTCGCGATGCCCAAAAAAGGCACAAAAAAAAAATAACATTTCGGATACGTTAACAGTGCCCAGTCACGCCAACTTGTTAGCACAGGCCCAAAACATGTTATTATTCAACATTTATTTAATTTTTTTTAAACCTGCGTCCGTTTGTTACGAGAATGGAGGAATCGGTTTAACAAAATACACAATTGCGCACGCGATCCCACGAAAGTGATTTTTTCGGAAATTTTCGCTGTCGTGTTCTGTCGATGTCTGCCGAAAAGTGGCGTGTCACTTTTGTGTGTTTATGTGGCATTTCTGGGTTTGATTTTCAGAAATCGATGCGGACATGAAATTGCAAGAATTTAATGAACATTTTCGAAAGTGGTAGTAATTTTTACGGAAATACGTTCCATCCAGTTATTATAGACCGTCTTATGCATCGAGATAAAGTTCAGTTCTATCATTATATATCCTCAATTTTCAAGAAGAATATAACAACTAGAATTTCATAGTTTTTAATTCCAGTGATCAACTATGTTCATGTTCTTCTTACTATCCATGGCAAGATTTCAGCAAAAATTTCTGTCCGAATTCCCAAAATTCTTTCCAACATTCTCTCGCTTGCCTAACTGGCACCAACTACATATGATAAAATCAGCATCTTCACAATTTACAACCATAGCCCCTGACTCAATACTAACCACACTGCGCTCATACCACTTGTACAAGATGGTCTGACCTCCTCAAAGGCTCTTCACTCCACGACTATAGTGTTTGTTCAGTAGGAGTCGGACACCCAATTTTTTGGCTCATCAAGCCACTTGACCGTCATAACACTTCAATGACTTTCGGTAAATTTTGAAGTTTTACTTTTGACGTTTTTAAGGTTGCCACTTTAAGTTCTGGATTTAGTTCCTGTCATTAGATAATGTTGAATTTGAGGAGTTGTTTTGTTGTGAATGTAGGTTATTAAAGCGAATTTTAATGAATAAGTTTCAAGAAAGTTGATGGTATGACCACAGAAAATCAGCGCTGTGCTGTGGGTCCCATAGCACAGCATCATGCTGAGTGGAAGCCTTCTTGTCACAGTCACGGCGTGCAGCTGCCGACTATTTATGTTCTTTATGAAAATATTTGTGTTGTTATGTTTTTTATTTTATTTTATTAATATGTTATTTAATTGTTTCTGTGACAAATAAATACATTTTTCTTTCTTTTTTCTTTTTCTTGTATACAACCTTTGTTTTTTCTGGCTTGCCTGGCTTTGAGTGTCAATCTTTCTTTAAGTCCCATTATCATTGGTCTTTGTAATCAATGTAATATATTACACTAGAAAAAATTTCGAACGTAGTTTTAACAGATAGTTAATTTATTCATTAATTAATCCGTTTCCTATTTGTCTGTTCCTAACTGTCTAATTTTGAACTTTGTTTCATCATCAGTTTCCATTTGACTGCATTTTCTAGAAAACTCACCGAAATTTATTGATTTATTAATAGGTTAACCATTTTCCCGGAAAGTTGAACACAACAAATAATATGAATTTATTCTACGCCACAAGTAGTTATGTAGATTTTTCTCTAAATTTATTTGGACAGCCAACATATGCATATTTTCATAAGACCTTTTTTACAATAATGTTAAAGTTGACTTACTAAATAAATCATTACATCATAATCAGTTGACAACCATTGTGGTACAAGTAGTGGTTATAGCTGTGCGTTAAAATAACAATGAGTAACGGATATGGTCGAACATTTATTAGTATTACGATATTTGGATAAGCGTTTTTGTTGTTTAACTAATAAGGTCACTCCCAAAGTTATCAAAACATCCATATTTTTGTAAGTGGAACGTGGTGAGCAAATTCTTGTAATTTTTTGTGCTGAGGGAGTTACTAGACTTTTAAATAAGCGATAAATGGCCGATTCCTATAATTTACGGTCCGATAATGGTTAAAATTAAAACTCTTACCAATAAGAAAGCAAAGACCATAGCAAAGACACGCTTTGCGTAGTAGATTCTTCCATATTATGGTAGTAGTTGTTGGAGATAAAATTAGCTTACGAATCATTAAAATGTACAGTTTGCTAATAAAAAATGCTACCATTGATAAATAAAATGATCCGTTTTTGTTTATAGGAACCGAACAGAAATGATTGTCCATTTTTACTTATTCTTTTTACCTATTGTGGAATATATTAATTTTATTGTAGGTGCATCGTTTTCACATAACTAATGTATGAAAATTTTGTAAAACATTTAAAAAAAGTTTATTGTTTATTCTTCTGCGTTCGAAGCAACCTTTTGGAAGGGGCGACTAGAATCAATTCTATTTTAATGTAAAATTTGACGTCAAAACTGCCCTTTTTAGTTACTATTATTCCCAGTTCTCGATTTTTGGGCTATCATGTACGGACTCTGATGGAAATATCCAGAAAATTGGATTCAAATTTCGAAAAATTAAGTGTACCTGTGCCATAGACTCTAACATGTGGTTAAGCTCGTAGGTTCCTTGTGTACTCATAATAACCAACATAATTTCTGATTCCAGGAATTTTTCCTTAACTCTTTTAAAAACGCAGTTTATTGCCAATAACAAGACTTTAAAGGGTCCACTAGGCGGAATAAATTATCACATTTTCATACTTGTTTGAAAAAAACGACTTTGCAAAAGAATGTAGTTAATTGATGTAAGCAGGAAATGTCTTCTTGTTTTCATACCATTGCTATTTTTATATGAAAATAAAAACTACCGAAGATAACAAGCAATGGATTCTGTTGAAAAATTAATGAAATTGTAGAATTTTCGTTACATTGGATGGAGGTTTTAAATAGTTTTTAGTAATTATTGAGTGATGAATACTTACATGAAGATGTGTTAATTTCTCACTAACTATCCAAGTGATGTTGGATAGTTAGTGAGGAGTTGTGAGTGATGTTGATGTACTTCTGGTTGGTTATGCAGGGGATACAAGGTGTTAATTAATATAATTTGTGAGACTCTAAAGAAAATGTACTATGCCTGTGTGCTCTTTTAAAATTACTACCATTTAATGGAAATACGGTGGTAATACGGCATAGCTGTTATGTAAATGATAGATGCATAGCTTCCGTTTCAAAGGCAAGCGATATGCAATTATTAACGTAAACCAAAAAAAGGAATGTCTTCCTAGTTCTTTTGCCCGAGTCGTTTCACCTTTTTATCTGTGTTATATTATTTTCTTGTCTCTTAGATTTGTTACCTATTTTGTTTATAAGCCTTCATATTCAAAAAAGAATTATTATTATTTTGCATTGTTTCAGATGAATCAACAATGTAAAGTGTGCGGAGAACCCGCGGCTGGCTTCCATTTTGGCGCGTTCACCTGTGAAGGCTGCAAGGTAATTATTAGTTAATTTAAAAAATATACCTACAGGGTAAGTTTTTATCCAGTGCGCAAAATGTAACTGTGAATTCAGGGTATCATTCTAGAACCCCTATTTATACAAAAAAAAAAAATCGCCAGATATACAAAAAAATCAGTCGTTCCATACATTTTGACCGCGTAGGAATTGCACTTTTCTATGAAACAACTGATTTCTTTTTGTTTATCCGGCAAAAAAAAATCTTCGCTAGGGGGTCTAGAATGATATGCTGAATTCATGGTTACAATTTGCGCACTGGATAAAAACCTTTCTTGTAAAATGTAACAGAACCATTTAAATATAATATAAAAATTGAGGCTTAGGTGGAGCGGAGCTCCCCTAAAAATGCATTAATTTTGATTAATTCTAATACTAAATGATAACTAATGAAAGTTATTAATTAATGATACACGACATCCTCTTTTCTCGTTTAGGAGGCTGTGGATTTATTTATTTAACTTATTTCTTGGAATCAAAATAAAATTCTTGACTATTTTATTTGCATATTGCAATTAATTTGTTTTCGACACATTTATTAACTACTTGAAGATGTTATCGGTGAACATCTTCATTAGCTTAAACAGAAAAAAAATGTGCGTTTTTTGTTCGATTGACTGTTGAACTTGAAAATAACAGTAAAAACAAGAATAGTATTTTAAATGAATGAATTGATGATTAAATTTTTTTTTTACTCCATTACAGATAGTATCAATCCAATAGAAACCAAGAAATATAGCAGTTTTATGCTTAGATAAATTATTATCTGAGTATATAACTATTAAGTTAAGCTAATTCTGATTTTAATGTTAATCTTGTGAAACAAAATAAAAGTTAACTTACAACCAAGCCATCCTTTTCCTTGGGGGGCGTACACATCAGACGTAACGTACCTAATATTAATACAATACTCTGAACGTTTTTAAAATCTCCATTTTTAAGAAATTTCACGCGAATAGAGGAAAACTCTTTCCCTGCAACGTGTAAATGCAAAATTAAAATTGTGTCCTACACTTGAATGACAAAACGCGACTATTTCTGGACGATGTATTATCGTTAATTTACTATGATGAACGTACGCAGGCAGTTCAAATTCAACGCCAATGTTAATAATGCCTCTTGAAGTCAGATTCAAGCGCATACATGTGAATACATCCTTAGTCACAGACAGACAGTCATATTACGAAATAGGGTATTTCTTTAGAAATGGCTTAAGTCATGGAGTTTTTTTTAAAGAAATTCCTAACAAAAATCTGAGTTCTTTTCACAAAACTGACAACTTAGTTCGGCGCTAAGTGGTCATTTTTGCATTAAGAACTTTACCAAACACGAAATAAAGTCGGAAATGCAAGAATTGGTTTTAGGCTAGTAATAAAGTTAGATCGCGTTTTGGAATAAAACGGAAGTTATTTATAGCTTGCTACTCAACAAAATACTGGTGCACTCGATACAAAATCGAAGCGCGTTTCGTTCATAAATGTGAACACACCCTAACCGAAGACGACGGGAATCTAAAACGCGATGGTATACGACGTGTGCCATATAGAATGAAACAGATTGACGCGTGAATGGTCGTCAGCAGAGCCGGTGGTCCGTCCTACGGAATAAATCACGCTACAAGCAAAATTGTCTGATTGTTCCAATGTATTGGTTTTATGGAGAGGCTCGGTATTTAGATGGATGGCGGAAGAGATGTGCTTGATGTAGGTACGGCATAGGACTGGATTAGAATATTGGATTTCTATTTTTTTTTCTGGAGTCGACGTCGAAATTGTTAAATAACAATTTCGATTTCGTCATCGTGGATGCTCTAACGAAATAACTTTACAGTACTGTAAGGAACGAGAGCAGTTGTGACCCCGTGGGGACAGTTGCGACTTACTAGTTAAAGGTCGTAAGTTCGACCCAGACGGACGCTTTATATGTGTAAATTATTTCATCACTACTGCTCACGAAAACGGTGAAAGAAAACATCGTGAGGAAAACGGTATGTTTTAGAACCAAAAATTCGAAGACATGTGACATCTACCAACCCGCGCTTGGTCTACTCTCTCTCACAGAGAGGAGGCCTGTTTGCTGCAGTGGGAACATTATGGGCTAATTATCCTATCCTGTAAGAATCAGTGTCTTTTATAACAGTGGCCATTTAAAGATTTATCAGTAAAGTCAGCGAAACCTATTATTCTCTTACTGATTAGCAAAATATCGCAATGGGTTATAATAACGGTCCATTAAGAAATGAGTTTAACTAAAGCTAGCTCCTATCCATCCCACAAAAGAAAAAACTAGCAGTTAGAACAAAAAGCATATAATCTTTCTAAATCAATCCGAAATCACGGTTCATACAAAAGGATTGTGAAGATCTAATAATACACCTGCTTACCTGCTTATAGGGACCTCTGCCCACCCTATAAGCGCAAAACAGCGTAAAGATAGCCGACTTTAATATCATTGCTATCGGTCACATGTTATGTCAAATGATTAATGACAGGCGGCGCCGGTATTACGTGTCGGCCTCGGTTGGCAATTGTGACGCAGTTGCTATTGTACTTATATCTTTTTTGAAAGGTCAGGGAAATATTTCAATTGATCTTTTCTTGGAATATTTTAAGCTGTATGACGTTGAAAATGAACTTGCATCGTAAAAGTATTCCACTTTTTTTTTTCAGAATTTATTTATTATTCGGTCATGCTGTCACAAAACTTTGTAAAGTAATTCAGTTAGACAATGTTACACTTGATTTTGCAATAAGCATTCGCTTACCTTTGTCATCATACTAATATTATAAATGACAACGTTTGCATGTGATTGAATAACTAAAAATCCAAACATCTAAACATCCAGTTTAGATGTTTGTTAGGTATTCAATTACGTAAAAAAAGGCTGAACGGATTATGATGAAATTAGCCACACAGGTAGTTTATAATCTGAATTAACACAGAAGGTTGTATTGATCCCGGTAATACATTCCCGTGTGATAATTTCCGACCTCCACGCGGGTTAAGCCGAAGGCAAACGGTAGTGTATTATGAAAAATACATTCGGCATCACCATATCTATTTCGATGGCGAATGATGGCTAGCCAAATTAATAATGATCGTAGCTTCGCTTGTCTTTTCAGCAAACTCAAACTTAGCGACTAACTATATTTAATTGAAACATTAAGGGCACTTTTCAATTGTCAAGCAATCAGCCAGAAACTGGAAGCTACATAGTATCATAGCATCATCAAAAATCTGTCCGAAGACGACCAATACAATACGCCCCTGGGGACCCACTCTCTAAGTTCGTCAACGAAGATACGATACCCCCAACCTTTGGACTGAACTCTACCCCCGATTTAATTACTTTTTCGGACGGGCAAAACATTGAATTTCGGGAATAGGAACATTACTTCTTGGGTTGGGCCCCAAAATCATCGAATTTCCGTGGGTTATACGGACTAGGAATCGGCCGTAACTTCGCCGAAACGACGGAATTCGGGTTTACGGAGTACACCCCTTGTATTGTATATTTGTATTGGACGTCTTCCAACGGAATTCTACTCTTTTGCATCAACTCTTAATCTGTATCACTTACTATTTCCACAGCAAATTTTCCCACACCAACACGTAATACACACGAACACGACAGCCAATCACAAATTGTCGCGCCCGTCGTCCGTCGCAATTTGCTACTCCGAATCAATTTGCGACGTTTTTGTCGCTCGTAATGTCGCCCGATTCAATTTTCTGTTAACTGCATCGTTGTTTTGTTGCCATGGCAACTGAATTATGGACGTAAAGAAACTTATTCTGATTTCGTAATTGCATTGCGTATTATGAAGTGAAGGTATTTGAGTCAACGGGTTTTAAATTAAAGTAGAGTGCGCCAGATTTGCTAATTTTCTGTAAAAGGAAAATGTGGAAATTTATATTTTTATGGGATATATATTTTTGTATGCGTCTGTATTTAGAATAATCGTCAGATTCCTCTACATTGGCATTGTTTCTCTTTTTAGATTAACAATTATTAATCATGAAATAATGTTTATTTCTGTTGGTTTTTGAGTGACTCAACTCACACTTCTAGCTAGTTATAATTATGTGATTAACACATAATTAATTGTGACAATGACATTTACCAAAAAAATACATACAAAAAACCTAACTGCCTATTAAAAATGAGACGAGCAATGTCCACAAGATCACACCTAAAACACATAATTTAGCCTCAAAATTATCCCACCCATGCTTGGTCGTAGATTTGTTGCGATCAATTAAAGACCACCCGCTATCAAGGCGAACGAACATGTCACCGAGTTATGAGGTAAAGCATCTCTGATAATTAAGCGATAATATATTTATGGTAACGCATTTTCTACCTGATTGTGAAGATACCTACAAACATTTCTGATGTTGATGATAGAAACTTTTGATTTCATAACAGGAGTATCTGTTGCATCATGTTTCACAATCAATGAAAAGCGACTTTTGTAGTAAGTAAGCCTTTTTTTATTCTGAACATCTTTGCGTTGCGGTATTTTTCCATTGGATGGACTGACTAAATAAAATCCGCAGTGGGCGATCCCTTAAATGAGTGCACATTCAATTAAAAAGTCGGAGTAAATAACAAGAAATTATGAATCATGTCACCCCCTAGACAAGAAACTTCATGAGGACCACGACTGCTCTGACAAGACTCTTACTAAGAAGAAGAAGAATTTTGTCAGTAGGTAGTTTACAGAATGTCGCTTAGTTTAATGTGCCTATTGGCAAAGGTCTCCTCTAAAATCTTCCACTGATCTCTAGCAATTTTTCTCCAACTTGACCCCTGTGAGCTTCAATTCGTTTCTATCTTTTATACTGTCTTCCCTTGTTCTTTTGGCCATCTCTGGGGCACCATTCTGCCACAACTTTACTCCGCTTGTCTTGAATGTCTCGTAACGTTATTAGTAACTGTGAAACGCGACTAAACTGACAGTTTTTTTATTCCATAAGGCGTTCTAATCATTCAATTTTACCGTATTATGATTGAGTCATCGTAAGCTAGTTATCTACTGCTTTGCGGTAAATATAAATAGGTATATTGATCGCCAAAAATTACAAAGAAATAGTAATCATTAGGCTTTATACATTACTTACTTACTTATAAGTTATAATGACCCCAAAATTGATGAACAAATTGCTTTATTATTTAACTATAATATATCAAAATCACACATAAGACGCTTTTCACAAGATCATGCCGAGCGGCCTAATCCAAAGACAATTGAGATTGCGAAAAAAAAGTTCCGCAAACGTATTAAAAAAAAAATCACACAATACGCGATGACTGCCGATATAACGTATCTTTCAGAGGAGGTTGAACCTATACTTAATTATACATCTCCAGCTGACTTTCCGCGACGTATATGGTAACAAATTGACCAATTTATCAGTGTTTAACAATTGCTTATTGATAAGGGGAAGCCGACGATAGTTCGGCGGTATAGTCAAGGAGATGACGAACTTCTCTCTTACGACACTTACGTGCGATTTAATTTATTGGTGTAATTATTGAGGATATGTGATTTGTTACTTTAATATTTTTACAAGTTATTTCTTAAATTACTTTTTTTTAAATCGCAACTAGCGTGCGTGTATGACCAGATGTATGAACATAAACGAGACAAGAGGAGTACCTATGTAAGGATCGTAGCAGGTGGCGTTTTGTAGTTTCTGTCAAATAAAATATTATATAAAGTCAAAAATCTACTACTACATACCCACCCTACTACCGACCTACCTACTGAGCCCACTCTAGTATCAGTCAAATTAGTACTTATCTATTTATTCCACAAGCAGCTGTCAAAAATAAATATAAAATGGAACCTTCAGAAAACTAAATAACTAGGGCAAGTGCCATTTAATTTGCAGTGAAAACGCATTATACCTTCCAATTTTTAAAGCGTAATGTCGCAATGAAATCTCTAAAGCATCTTTAGAAATGAAAGTCTCGCTAAATCATTATATTATTTATTTAGCTTATTCATGCGATGTTACTAGATTTTAGCATAATTATCATCCAGTAAGCAAATACAAAAACTATTGAGTTTCTCTCCAAATTATCACGATCACGCAAAATAAAAGCTGTCAAGCTCCCAGACCACACCAATACAACACAGCCCATTTCTATGAGAACGAAGACAATTTGTGAAAGATAATTACTAATTCGATGTTATAAATCAAAATATAAATTCATTAATTGTTAGGAAAATAACACAGTCGTAACTTTCGATAAACGGTTACCGAATGTTGTTTTATAATTGGTGTCGAGCTCTATGATTATCTTTTGTGATAGTGTGAATTATATTCATTAGATATCTTCTAGAGTCATGATTTCCATTTCTTCTTGAGGTTGTCGTAAGATACTAATAGATTTTGAATATCTTAGAAGGAGATCGACCAAAGTGCTTATTATTCGATTCGCTCGAATTTACCTAATAGCTTGAATCGGGTAAATCGTCACTTTTAAATATTATAATAATTTCTATGGGCGACTCGTACGAAGTTAATTTATTTTTAGGTGAATCGATAATTCCAGAAATACGTACTAAGCGTTTCACACGTTTTGTATTCTATGTAATAAAGTTAGTGTGCTTTTTCCGTTTTTTCCTTAACATTTTACTACTACTACTATGGCTAAAAAGCCGACAAAAGTTTTTCCATTAGAAACTAAGCAGTAAACCCAGTTGATGGCAATAGGCTCACCCCTTATTACATGGGCCTTAAACATAACTGGTGAAATGTGGGTGTACTATAGGTACACCTCTGCATAACCCTTCGGGAAACACAGCCGTGATGTTATGTAGAACGGGTCAATAGAAATGTTTGGATTTAAAGTTGTAGCGCTAATTGTGGAAAACTTCGGATTTCTATCCGAAAAAGCCGGGAAAAGATAATTATTTTACTCCTTTCTACGATTGAAATATTTTTTTTTCAAGTCGTAAGTATTTTAGAGCTTTGGTTTGGAAAATATGTGTTTATTCCGGTGAAAATCCTCATCAGATTCACTAGATTTGTTGGTTTTACAGCAGCATTAGCGTTTTCCCGTAATTCATTCCTTATTCGCCCGTAATCTTTTTTCGATGATTTTTGCAGTTTTCCTTCGAGACCGGTCTTGTAGGCATACCAAAAGAAAGCCTATTCATAAGAGTTTTTATTTGTTTAATAAGATATTACGTTTATACCAAAGTATTCCCTTACAATATACCGTTAAAACCGCTAGGACGATGAAAAACAATATTTACGGAGACAATCCCCCATGTAAGGGACATTACATAAATAACTTTCTGAACTTTTCGACCAAAAAGAATTACGAAACGGTGATTTGTTATAATAATTGGTGACTGCACGTATCAGTTATCAATATATTATAATCAGAAACGTATAAACATGATAAATGTCAGCTATCTTTGGCGTATAACAAATATACTTTTCACTATATCTTCGATTATACTTAACATAATTAACTGTTTATTCAAATGACAAAATAAAAACAAGGAGTGGGCGAAGATCGAAAATTCTTTATGCTAATTACACCCTTTGGTCTCTAGTTTTAAGGGTCATTATTCATTGTTATAGTATGTTGATTTAGTTAATCTCGTATTTATAATTGATGGTAGGTGTTTGATAGTTTTTCCGATCGTTAGTATGCAATTTATAGTTGTTATAAAAACTTCGGTTTGGGAAACCACTGTTTGATTTTTAAATGAACATTTGGTATCAGAAGAAAACAAATTAGTGATGACTTTGTTGCGTCAGCATCTTTGGTTACAATAGCCCTGTTGCAATGTTGTGGAAAAACAAAAAAAGTAGTAAGCTATTGACTTTTTAAACATATAAGAATTGGACATATTCAATCAATCAGTCGATTCAGCCTATCACAGTCCACAGCTGGATATATGCCTCTCCCAGGCTGCGCCAAAACACTCTATCCTCCGCATTCCACACCCTGTCTGTCCCAGCCACCTTCGTTCATCTAAATGGGGGGTATCCGACACTACGCTTGCCAATACCACTCCAGGACTCGTCTGCCCCACCGGCCATTACATAGAATAATATGATTATAACAAATACATGATAGCTTAGAATGTCTTGACGGCCCATTAGTTAAGGACTCGCCTCTCATGCACGAGGTTGTGGGCTTAAATCCGGGTAACTACCACCAAAATCTGACTGGTTCAATTCATATGCACCTACATTCTGAGTTTATCTTGGACATTACATTACTGACATGGGTGAAGGAAAAACACCGCGAGGAAACCAGGACTTACACTAAACATGATTTTAAAATCGCCTTCGCATCTTGCATAAGCTTGCTGTTTAACGCTCGTACCTTCCCTGTAGGAGAAGAGGATGGTATCATAAAGACATCCGTAAGTAAACAGGAATTAATTTTACCACACAATATGACAAATGCACGTTTCATCCAACGAGTGTTTCATAAATTCTACATATACCTGCCTACGTACATGTGCATGGCCTGACGACATAAACCATAAGGTGCATTACCCATTTTATTTCACCATAACTCCCGTTCAATCTAACATCAATGCTAAAAACCTATTTCATAATATACTAAAGGTTTAATACCCAAAGGCATTTGCTTTGACATTTACTATATTATTACGCTTTTTGTAGGAAATATTTACACAAGTCAAATTTAATTTAGCTAATGTCTACTGCTGGCATTAAAATATGTCCTCTAAGTAGCTTAGTTAGGCTTTTTAATAAAACCTTGAATGCAGGCAAATGAAAGGGAATTAGGGTTCAGATATTATTGCAGAACATTTATGTGCTACGATGACACCTAAAATTATTATGAGGATTTTACCCTTTTGAACTGCGGTACTGCAATATGTGATCGTAAAACTCATAATTAGCTTTCTAGGATGTACCGCTTTATGGCAAAACGAGGTTGTTCGTTGTTGTAAGTAGCGATTAAAATTTTATTGATCTCGCGTCACATTAGAACAAGAACAAGACGTAATCACAGTTATTATGCGCCGCAAAACATATTTTTGTGTGTAAGTTTTTATTGTACACTAGAAAAAACATAATAATTAAAATACAACAGACTTCCAATAAAAACACTTAAGGTGACACTTGTCCACATTTTTTCCATAAAAACTTCGGGAGGGTTTTACTCCACTGTTTGACTATGTACATCGAAAATTAAACATGGTATGGTTCTGTCTCATTATTAATATTGTCTGTACGGAAACAGAATACTAAAATTAAAATCCATTAAAAAGTTATGAGCCAACAAAGATTAGTTTTTCGTGCTAATTTAACCTAACTTTGGGCGTATTTAAGTAATAAAAGAAGTGTAAAATGTCCAAAACCAAGTCAGTACCAACAAAGTTCAATTATCGATAAGTTCAAAAAACTTTATTGGTCATTGATTTATTCCGTGGATTTTTCATAAAACCCGATCTTCCGAAGGACTTTCCTGAATTTTTTCACGAATGTTTTGCTATAAATGCTCCTGCATCTCACTCAATAACGTTGTGCGTGTAGACTAGCGTCTATCTGCTCATCACTGATACTATATCTGTCGGATACGAAGCCTGGTGAGACAGGGTGATTTTTAGCCAGGCCCACCAGTGAGTTCGGCCCGCGAAAAGTGTCCCCTTAAAGGGAAAATAACTTTAATTTCGACAGTCGGTGTCTTTGGATCGGTATTTTATTTTTTTACCACCGATTGCATATTTTTTTTTGGCGTAGTTTTTTTTACTTTTTGGTTTGGGTCTACCCCACACCAAGTCGTATAAAACTACGTGCTATATTAATAACAATGCCAGGAAGAATTTGAACATCATTATTTATAGGAAAGATTTGATTGTTTGTTTGTTTGTATTGAATAGGCTCCGAAAGTACTGAATCGATTTGAAAAATTATTTCACTGTTGGGAAGCTACACTATCCCCGAATGACATAAGCTATATTTTTATCCCGTATTACCACGGGAACGGGAACTACGTGATTGGAACCGCGGAGCGCTGCTAGTGGTACATAAAGTGGATTAAAATCTTATTTATATATAGCTAACGTAAAAACTACCTAAGTAAAGTTACAAAAATTTATATAGGAACACCTCAAAGGTAGTATCCATGAAAAAAAAAACAATCCGTAATTGCTGGAGATATTGCGGAAAACATGTACAAACAAATTGAGAACTTCCTCCTTTATGAAGTCGGTTAAAAATAAATTTAACACTACAAAACGTATTTATTACGGACGTGTGAGGCACTCTGTGCGATCTCTTCCAGGCAACCTTGGAATGGACAGTATAGCATAGAGACAATATTAAAAACATCCACAAGGGTGAAAGGAGAAAAAAAAACTAAATCCCACCAAAACAGTACACACGGCAAAAACAGAATAATAACAACCATTTAACACCTAAAAGAAATCAAATTAATATTATTAAAACATAAATATATCGAAGTACACTTGACGCACGAAATATGTGGGACATTATAAATTATAAAGAGTTTTAAACATGGCGTCGGGGTCAGTAATTCGGGCGGCCATTACCGCCGAATATTATCGATGACCCTATAATTTGCACACTTTTCAATAATCGACATCGTACTTTATACCGATGTACAGAGGGAAATTTAATTTCAAAACTGGTTGTGCAAAATGTTGGACGCTGCGCTTGATTATTGTTTATGAGTTCGGCTAAGTTTGGAGACGGTTGACAGGACAGAAAAATGTGGCCAGAATTTTTCTTGGGTTGTCTTTTTTCAAGGTTTATATTTTTGTAATTTTTATAGTATCGTATTATACTCCGTTCCTTATTTATTAATATTTGGTTTTAACTTTATTATGACTTACGAGTATGTGATACAAAACACGAAACGCAACCAGCGTGTATGACCAGAAGGCCAATTCTCGTAAGTAGAAACGTTCAAAGTCTAGACCATTTAGTGCACTCTCGACCTCTCGACCCTCAATAAATAATAATGTATCCACTGGACCTCTGACTATAATTTGTTCTCGATCCTTGGGGGTCGAGAGTGGATTTAATTTTTTAGCCAAGTTGTTTGGTTACCTCTCGACCCCCAAAGTAGTCTGTACCTTACTGTACCAAAATATTAATTTCAGATACTTAGCGACCTGGAGGTCGAAAGTGGACGACCTGTCTTTTGTATGAAAATTTAGTCTCACCCCTTAGGGGTGAGAGTGGACTATGTTTAAGGGTTGAGAGGAAACAAATGGTGTTCAGTAGTCTCGACACTCATGGCAAAAAGGCATGGGTTTTGTATGTATTTGTGTAAATAAATTGAAAACTTTAACATACATAACAAACACGAAACGTTGTAACATCATAACATTAATAGTATTTAAAAATTATCCTGAATATTTAAACCTACTAGTAATCACATTTTTTTTGCCGACCGTACTTATAATGTACCGTAACACGAACACTCCGTATCGTTGGTTACGTATATTTACGATCATTTATGTATAAATTGAATTATTACCAACAGACCATCTTCAATTATTACCGACACACAATCTTCAATTCGTACCGACACTTTGTAAAAAATTGCTGACCAATTTAAATTGTACCATTTTTGGACTGCGCTGTATTTTATAGGTAGTGTTTTTTGTTGAAAGTTTAAGGAACAGTTCTGAGGTAAGCAGGTAATTTTAGTCGAATATATTATCAAATGGTCGATAAAGTAAAACATGTCTTTCTTGGAAAAAAGAGATGCCACACACTAACATCATTTCCTGCCGAAATTACTGTATTTTATACACGGTTTCTTTGCAAAAGCATAAAGTAAAAAAAATGTCACATGCGCTTTTTATGAAAAAATGTAATTTTTACTTTAAAATTATTTTAGATGCATAATAAGGTACATTAACTTGATTTTGCATTAATATTCAGAAAAGGCACTTTTTAAAATCAAAAGTAACAAGAAATTGAAATTTAAAGACAGCGGCATCGCTTGCGCAGATATCGTAATGACTTATAATGCGCGTACGCACCATGAATAATTCATGGAGATTTTGGTACATGTATGTATAGTAAGTATATGCAAATATATCGGATAAATATACCACACTTGTCGGAGAAATTTTAGAGCAAATTGTTTGAATAGTAAATGTAGATGGACAAATAAAGATCATTAAAAAATAAATACTTATATATGAACTGGTATTTGGACTGAATTCTTTATGACGTCCACTTCTGTTGTCTCACACATTATCTAGAGTTATGCACCTAGGTATGTTGAAAGCTTTTGTTGAGTTTGTTAATTAACCGTACGTACAGGCAAACATCCTCTTTGGTTTAAAATTAGCACTATTTAATACTTTAGGAATTGGCAACAGACTTTTTTTTATAAAATCTGATTAGATATGACTAAAAAGTTAAAAAAAATATGATAAACAATTGATGGATTTGACCGTTCAAGTAGGTACCACATGTACTATGACAATAAGGTTAAGTAACATTACATTTCCTTAAGTAAAAGACATTTTGAACAAAATCTTGGAACGGTAAGTTTTTCAATTTGAAAAACGGTTCTGTATGTTTTGAACTTAATCGAAATAAAAATAAAAGAGATAGTGTTATTTTCGTAGCATGAAAAGTGGAAATAGTTCATCTGCTTCAAAGACGTTCAAATACAAATATAACTCTATGTCGATTATAAATCTTGTTCGAAAACTTGATAGCAAGACAAAATAGTTTGAGAATTATGATTTGCTAGGTTAATAACATCAACGTTACCCCAAATTGTATATTACTATTTGACTTACATGTAAAAATAAAAAAAATTAATACATTAGACACAATATGATAACTCTACTTCAACGGTTACAAAATAATCAAAATCAAAAGACATTTATTCAAACTGGGCTGAGAATCCGCACTATTTGAACGTCAAAAGTACATAAGATAGTCTCCCAAAGCGCTCGAACTTCCCCATCCCAATGAACGATAGGTATAATTTAAAATCTACGGATTCCTACAACGTCATGTTCAATCCGTCCATTAAACTCGTAATGAGCCAGCTTACTGCACTGATTATGGTGCTGTACTTGTGAAATCCTTGGTCGTTGGTTCACGCCTTTAAATTATACATAGAACCATCCTTTTACCTATTACCAACCGTAGGCAGCTTTATTGACAATGAAGTTTACATTAAACTATTTTAGAAAAAAAGGAATTGAAATCACAGGGTAAGTGGGTTTTTAAAGTCATTGACATTGTATGATTTTCAAATTAATTGCTTCAGTATTTACATAGTTACAGCACGTATAACGGCATAACGTCTATTATAGTACAGACGCCAGCACATTAAGCTACATACTCCAATCTGTCAAATTTCTTTGATAGATTTTCAACTTTATTTCATAAGTGTAAGGTTCATGTTCAATTGGGATAATTTGAAAGTTAGCTACCCCATAGCTTGATGTGCTGGCGTCCGTACATACTGTACAAATGAACAAGGTACTTCACAAATTCATGAACAACTTAATCATGCTTCATAATGAGATCTCGGAGCCATCTTTTGTTACTAATTCTAGACATGAACTAACTAGATTAAAAAAACATACTGCATAAAAAGTAGTGATGAACATTTTATATCATGGTCACTATAGTAAGATCAAGTTGCATTGTTCCAATTTGACACAGACAGCTCGAACTGTCAAAACATTCGCTCGTAGAGAAAGTAGGAAGGTTGACATAAAAAAGAATTCGCCACAGATTATTGGTAACATCTAACGCATATACCAAATTTATACATCGTTAGCAGACTTAACACTTTCTTTTCTATTGTAAACCCATCTTTGCACTGGACAAGGCATCACTATGTCGATCATTGTATCGATACTGAATCGAACGTGATTATAATCGATTCTATCGGTTACGAATATTGAATCGGTAACGGTAGTGTGTTTTGTGAGTTTTTGACTTGATTGGGTCTATTGTTGAAGTTTTCTAGCATCAAATAGGCTGCTCATTAAAAGTTCACGGGACATGTTTTGTGTGAGCAGATGAACGAAATATTATCGAAGTGAGAAGTGACTTAGATATAACAAGACGTGTTAATAAAGTCTAGATTGAAAGCAGTAGCCGGTTCAAAAAAAACTTGACATTTGACCACACCAGTCAATTAATGTCTGAGAATTTGAGAGATGTATTTTTAGCTTGATTTTAGCCAATTATTACTGTTAAAGATTTCATAAGGAATTTTATATATATTTTTGATTGTAAATAGATTACACTTATTACAGAATTTCTCGACAGTGATAAGTTAAGTTAATATTTATCTATAAATACGCTGTGATTGGAATATTGCTAAAAAGTAAATGAAATAAGTTTGTCTACTCACTAAAGATGACTTTTATTAATTCATTCCTTTAAAGGTATGACAACTAAACGATTTAAAAAAATGCAAAAAAAAAGCAGTACCTACATTTTTCAATCAATAAAGTTCTTGCCTCCTCAATCTTTATTGGTCTGATTCGCGCTAATTTATCGATGTGTACCTCGTAAAAGTCAACAATAAAATGTCAAATATATTTAAATTGATTCTACTGAAGATTTTTGGTCAATTAATTCCCATTAAAAATGCAAAATGCGCATTCTTAAATGTTTTGATTGACATTTAAATATTATTGGAATTGCCCCAGTTTTGTACTGTATTTTATGGAAAATGAATCATATCTATTTTGAACGTGGTGATTCAGAGATAAACGGACTTTTTAAATACGAAAAAGAAAGTTTTTTTTTTCTTGTGGCACAATAGATACCCAGAGATTTAAATACCAAGAAACAAACTGTACATCGTTGCCCTTTAGCTTTTCCCGTTAAATTATCCCAACACGGCTTTATTATAGGACACGGTCCCACAAGTACGAATTACGCACTTCAGTTTCAATCAGGCAACACTTATGGCAATAATGATTGCCAATAAAATTATTGGCAACCCAGAGAAACGCTCCCGATGCCAATGCACCATAATAAAATCGATTTTCGTAGAAAACATTCGAATCCAATTGTAATTGCAATCAGGATCAAATTGTGTGCAATCACGGATGGTTTATGTGTTAAATGTTTGCAATCACGGATGGTTTATGTGCAAAAATGTTTGGTTACTCGCACGGTGGTCCGAGTTATCACTCAATATTCGATTCTTGCAGTTCATCGGAATCGATTCTGACACGCCCCCAACATGTAATGAAATCGATTGCTCTCATTCGTTGCACGTTTTTAACCGTACTATTATAGTGTTGTACGTATAAATATTTATGGTATATTAATACCCGTATGGGTATAATTAAGATCTATTAAAGGTCAGGTCAAAGCAACAGTTTAGAAGCACATCACTCAAAGCTGTCGGAAGAGGTTTAATAAACTTTTTCTTGGTCCAACCGTTGCTTATTTTTTACATTTGACTAATATTTTTATTCAGTGCGAAAATCCAACTTAATCTTTACTAAAAAAATAATGGTTTAGATTTTCTACCGTCTTCGAATAAATTGTTTGGTATACACACGTCTGGCAACAAAGTACCTGGTAAATTTCTCTATGTGTCAAAATTATGCTCACAATAAAATATTTCGCTGCAGAGATGTTTAACCATATTATTAATGATGGTATGACTCATGAAACTTGCCATATACCTATAAGTTCAGTTACAGCTCGGTCTAAAAGGTCACTAGCCTATTACCATCACCCGTTCAATAATTAGTGGGTCGACCATTTTGTTACACTTTTTCTTTCACAACCCTAATCATCAAATGACAAAATAGCATTAACACATAATAAATTTTATATTAATGTTAATTTTCGACATAAATCACCAACTTAACATTATAATATAAATTAAATCAATACCTGCTTTTGTGAAAACACAAAATTCTTATAGTAGTATTAACATGTTTAGTGGCTCAAGAATGTGTTCATATAACTTATATTTCATGTATAATGACAACTGTATAATTCCCGATGGTGCTTCTAATTAAGAACTGGTTTTATAAATGAGATCAGAAATTAATGGGTCACAAAAACCGTCGCGTGATCGAATTATCAGAGATACACCAAAACTAAATCAGTTTTCGGTGTTCTTAGATTGAGATACAACAAAAAACACTTTAATTTATTGGGCTTGCTAATGGTTTTGCATTAGCACGTGTGGAATAGATAATATGAAACAAAGTAACCGTGATGTTTACTTATAAATACTGATAGAAATGTACCAAACCAGAAGACCAATTTTTGTAATTAAAAACGATGTATATTTAGTAGCAATGTCATCTCAGCGACAATCAATGTCAAAATATGGTAACTTGAGGTATTTTTGGCAAATTGAGACTGATATCAGACTGTTAACGTTCATAAAATAACAGGATTGCCCCTGAGATCATAGTCGTAGAAAAATCACAGAATTTCTCGTCAGGGATTTATTATTAAATAAATAAATCGTGATTTGTACAAAAACCTTCATCAATGCTTAAAAACTGGGTCGCATGAATTACATTGAATGAAAGTTATACAGATAGAGTAAACCCTGACTCCCAAACTAAGAGATCCTGTGACTTAGGAGTCAGTGTTCTACTGTCACTATGATACCAAAAACCTTTCTAAAAAGTGTGTTATATCGGTATACAAAATCATGGCAAAAACACAGGTCTGAAAGTACAATGTAAGAGTAGAGTAATTTATTAAACGGAGTTGTAATGTGAGTGTGTTGTGTAATTGTGTGTGTGGGCGTGGAGGTGTGTATGGGAGAGTGAGCGTGTGTATGGGGGGGTGTAAGTGTGCGCAAGGGTACGTGCATGAATGAAAAGTAAGTTTGTATATATTCACATATATATGTGTTCGCAGCACAGCGTCAGGATTTGTTCCCGTTGATGGCAATAGGCTCGCCCCAATTACATGGGACTTTAACATAACTCGCGAAATGTGGGTGTACTATATAGGCAGGTAAACCTCTGCTAACTCTTCGGGGAATACAGGCATGGTTTGTTATTATTTACACAAAAAAAAAACAACATCTAAAACCGCAAGGACACAGAATAAAAATTCAACAAACGAATTAATTGGTGAACGTAAAATATTAACCTAGATCATGCAAATAGATGACACAGCTGCGCATGACCTTTTGAACGGCGCAGACGCATGCAAAAAACACTATTAAAATTCTTAACGCACGTTCGTTACAAAACTGTGCTTTATGTGACTAGGATTTGTTGTACTAGATGCGATGCTACTTAGCGATATATTTAGTGTAAAGAATTAATACTTTATTAAAGAGGCTTCAAAGAATTAACGGAGCAGTCACAGGACAAGCTTCCGTATAACCCCGATAAAAATGTTAAACAAAAACATATTGCTGAAAAACTGCAAGAATAATGGATAGCAAATTGAAAAACTTGAAAAATGCAGAATGTGCCTACTAGATATCGTATCTAACCTATTTTTTGAGCGTTTCAGATTCAGTTAAAGCGTTTATCGAAGTCACTTTTTTCAGTCACCAATCTTGACAATCCTACATGAATATTAACATTTCATTTTATGAGCTATCTGCATCGGCAATCCAATTCACAATGTTTTGAACCTAAAGATAAATAACTAATTGTTGTTTTCACTGTTGCATTCATCATTATTGGTGACCAATTTTTTTATAACGATATCCGTGTATTATTTTATTTGCTAGCTAACAAGCCAACCTTTTTGAACTGTTTTGATTACTATTCAATATTCAAAGTGCAGGTAATTGGATATCTTTGAATGTCATTATTTATTATTGACTCGTCTTAACTGAAAGATAAATTAAACTGTAGATATGGCATCACAAAAGAGCAAATGTAATGTGTTTCATAACATTCTATTGTACAGTAAAACGGATGCAATTACTGTCTCATATTAATTTGACGGATATTCTTTAACGATATTTTAAGATTTCCCGTGTGAAACCAAGACAATAAAGCGAGTTTGCAAATATATATTGCAAATATAAAAACAAATCAATGGATGCCAAAAAAATTAAATCACTTATGGTTTACTGACATACAATATAAGCAACAATAACTACAAAAATATAGTTTCCATACAAAAAGCTTTATCATCCCCCAAAGATATATATTTCCTCTATGTTATCGCTCATACTGCATACCTATCTCAAACTTTTACGGCCGTAATATTCAAATATACAATTTAACCTCTGAACCGGCGGAACGAGGCGACATGGCGTCGTTTTCCGGTTTAAATTGCAATATATACGTGTTTCGATATTTTCATAATTATTCCACTACATCATAGGTTTTATGATCTCGTTTTAAATTGACCGAGGTTTCAAGAAAATGTGGATGGTTTCTTGAAGTGACTCATACTTATTTGATGAGTTGAGAATTTCATGGTACATATCCCACGGAATAATAATCCAAGCAGTACCTATTTTAGCTTGATGAGTATCTGAATAGTAAGACTTTCAGGGAATAAAGCATAGGCAACTAATTTTGTTTTGCTGTAGGCTTACATTAAGTTGTTCGCAAGTTCACATGATCTGACCAAGATTATGTCTGGACTTTAAAAGGGACCGACTCTTGCGTTTGTTTCGCTATTACTTCTAAAAAAACAAACTAGATGCAGCAGACACTTCCAATTTGACAAAGATAGGAAATGTCATCTCTATCTAGCTTATTTTTTAATAAGATTGGTAACATGTAAAAGTGATTTCGATATCCTACTTATAAAATCTACAATTTCATTTCATTTCTCCTCACATGATGGCTGCAGCATATGAGCCCTCTTGATCGTTGACGAATTTCATAAGGAAAATACAGTTTTCTTATAGTTAACTAGATTTTACTCCCGGCTTCGCTCGCGCGGTGGTCAGAAATTATCCCACGGGAACGTATTACCGAGATGAAAAGTATCCTATGTACTAGGTTATAAACTATCTCTGTGCCAAATTTCATCTAAATCCCTTCTGTCGTTTTTGCGTGAAAGATTAACAAACATCCATCCAACCATCCCCTCAAACTTTCAAATTTAATATTAGTAGGATTCAAAAGAATATCACAAATAAGCAATCCTACAAAAAACCGAAATTGCTAGTGAATTTTAAAACAAACCTATTCATATCACCGCAACGCATTTTCTTCCCCAATTTAAAATACAGTAGGAAACACATCGTTAGAGCTTTTCTAATAAATTTACGTCACAGCGGGTGAGACCACGCAGGTGCCTGTTGCGCATGCGTCGTAGGCGGCCATCCGCTTCGGTGATACATTTCTGCAAGAACTCCCTTCTTTATTTAAACGCTGCCCGATATGAAAAGAGAAAAGAAAACTTGCTCAGATGGAGATTCACAGATGACTCCGCCCTGGAGTGTAAATGTGGTGCTGTCCCACAAATATTGGGGCACTTACTATCTTCTCCAGCGTGTCCTGTTGTCTGCGCTCTACAGGAGCTGATGGACGCTGCTGAAAGTGCTAAAATCGTAGCCAAATTCTGGGGTGACTGGATTAAGATTACTATCGATACACTAAGAAGAAGACACAATTTGAAAATTACTTCGTGAGTTTCTTTAACCTAAGCATAATTAGCCTATATGTTCCCACTGCTGGGACACAGGCCTTCTCTCTGTGCGAGAGAGTGGGCCGTAATCCACCACCTAGTGCGGGTTAGGAGATGTCGCATGTCTTAGATTTTTTGGTTTCTAGGACATGCCGATTTCGTCCTTCACCGTCTTGAGAGCAGTGGTGATGAAATAATTTGCACAAAGTGAAGCGCCTGTCTGGGTTTGAACCTACGACCTGCAACCCTCGCTTTAACCTTACTGTGACACAATGTCCATAGAGCAGCAACGACACTTACCTTGCCCCACAAGCTTCATGCTAGAAAAATAAAATCTAGAAAAAGGCAAACTAAATCATCATAACTATACACGCAAGTCATTTATGTAAACACAGTAACAGGTTGCGAGGCTAGCGCACTTTTAACTACGCTTACTATAATAAACAAAAACAAACATTCACTTTCAAACAAATTAATCACATAATTACAAAGATCCCTATCATAATCGGACTTACTCTAGCGTGTAAGCGCCGCGTCACGGATCAGCGCACACGACACTATGTTATGGCGTTTGTGACGCGTCAAGTTAGGCCCCTCACCTACGGGGACTTTTTGTAGCAATGCTGTAGCGCGTTCTGAAAACGTGCTTCTGCATCGCTACTGTCGCGCGTTAGTCGCGTTTGCAACGTGTCGCAAAAACGATGCAAACGCGCAGCTGTATCGATACACATGCGCGACAGCATCACGACTGTATCGATGCAAACGAGCGACCATCTCTGACGACATCAGGGGAACGAAGGGTGGAGAACGGAACACAACGTAACCAATGCTATATCGACTGAGTCCATCTTGCAACTGTAGCGTTCATAGGTGACGTTTTCACATTTCTGTGTCGATGCTGAATCGCGTTTGCATTGCGACTGAAGTGCGACAGCACCACGATAGTAGCGATACAGAATCTGGGCGAAGGTACACAGCCAGCGACAGCATCGCTACTGCATCGCTACATAAACTCGCCGTGGGTGAGGTCTTTTAAGGCTTCTTCAAACAGGCGCGACACGACAGCGCGACGTGACTCTTGTAGAAAAGTTTCCATGAAGTTTTCATAGAAATTGTTCTACGATAGTCACGTCGTTAGGTTGTTTATGAGAAAGATAAATGTGTGTGAAAATAGAAATGAAATAGTTATAGACAGTTGCGATTATCTCGTCTTATAAACATCAATATATCTGTAAACAAACTAACATATTTTTTTTACGATAATTAATATTTTGGCACAGATCCGAAGAAACTAGAAAAAAATAAGATATATTTTTATGAAATAATTTCTTAAACTCGACATAGCTTTTTGAATTTCCTACAGTGCTGGTTAGTCAATTTGTATACCCAAATATATTATTTCAAAAACAAATTTAAATTAACGATAATTATTCGTTTCGACAAACATGCAGACAGGAACCATTTTTTATAATACAAACAATAAAACCTCTTCTATTAAATAATTTTAAACTATCTGTCGATACTTAGACCTCTAAACGCTCAAAACTGATTGACAATCGTTACTAATAATGATTGATAATCCTCACAAATAATTAAAAAGTATCTCCTTTATATAAATATTATTTGAAGCAATAAAAAATGGCAGTCATGAAACAACAAAATGATGAATAAGTTCGTGGCGAAACAATTATTTGTTAGTTACAATTTCACGCTTCAAGCCAAGGTGATAATGATTGATTCGAATCAATCAATTTGTCAATCGGAAAAAATAAATGCATGTAATCAAAATAATTTGTACCTACCTTCGCTTGTATGATTTGATATCTCAAGGGTTTGTAGCAACCTTTGATTAATTTGTAGGTTAACCTTTACGAAACTGTTTTCTATAATATATTAGGTACTTACTTACCTAATATTACCTATGATGTTCCTTATAATTCCCTCCGTGCCTCGGATAGCACGTTAAGCTGTTGGTCCCAGCTGTCATTTGAGGATCTTTGACAGTCGTTACGGGTCGTCAGAAGCTCGAACACCTGAGAACCAGTTTTACCAAAGGGTATCGTATTACCCAGTAACTGGGTTGTGGAGGCCAGGCAGGTAGTCGTTTCGTGAAAAATACTGGTATTCAGCTGCAGCCGATTATACTGACAGTGGATCCAAACGTAGTTGGGATTAGGCTATGCAGACGATAATGGTGATGTTCCATATAATTCCTAGCTAAAAAGAGGCCACTCCGTTTTTTTTTTAAACGTTGCCCCGCACTAGGAACTTCTCCTGTACTGTGGGTGCGTTTACAAAAATTTCAACTCACATACACAAACAGCCAGACCCGGAACAACTACTTGTAGATCATACAAATATTTGTTCCGTGCAGGAGTCGAACCTGCGACACGCAGCGCAGCAGTCAACGCTTAACCACTGCGTCAACCGAGCCGTCAAATTTTAGAAGTAGTAAAAGGTAGTTTGGTGAGCAGTAGTGTTTCTGCTCGATATACGCTATGATATGGGCAATTTTATAGACTTTTAACAGACTTAATTTCCCATCATTGATTTCAAGTTTGTAGGTAGTATGTTTACCATGTATGATTTATGTTATATACCATCAACAAATCACATTTAGCTTTGACAGATAAAATAGCTCTAACGAGCTGAACTTAACACCGATTCCAATAAATTCTAAAAATTCTCTGTTGAACAACACACTCGATCACGTTGAAATTCTATAAGCAACATTATAATAACCGTATCGAAATAATGAAAGATTTAGGTAACCCTATCAGCTACATTCATAACCGAACAATAAACATCAAAAAACAAATTCAAACAAATCACGACACATAAGCTCAGGTTCACACGGGTGGTCCCATTAAAATGAGGCGACTGCCACACTTGTCCATGCCTCGTTTACATATTCCACTAGGCTCGCGCATAAATTGTCATTACGGTAATCATTCGATACATTCTATCGATAACTACGCTCGCCTAAATCGTTTAGTCGATTTCAATCCTCGGTTGGACGCCTTCAAATGACTAACCAAGAAATCTATTTGTTATGTACCCTTTTTTCACAGTTCAAAATGTGTATGACGCTGTATACGTACCTATTTTATCTTTAAGTTTATTGAGCTTTATCGGTTTATAGTCGTAAATAAGGTTGGAATGATATGGAGTGCGTTCTAGTGCAATGCTCACTCAAAATGAACACGCATCGTTGATTATTTTGATATCTTTGATGACAATTTATTTTTAACGCCAGTGCTTGACGCTTCATTTTAATCTAATATTGAAATGAGTATAGTAAATTGTGGTTAATGTTTTTTAATTTTGTCTTAATGTTCTGAATAGTTTAGGAAATTGGGACCGTGTACTTTTTTATGTTGAGGCAGACAAAAATAAGAATTTGAATAATTAGAATTATGTAATTAGATGCAAATCACGAATTTATAACAGTCGCTGTCAAACTGTGATAACATTATATCATTGATATAAGTTTAAAAACAAAAAAAAAACAATTTGAAACGATGTAAATATTCTTCCATTATTATTCTTGATTCTTTTATCACGCCACAATGTATACATAAATAGTTAGTAAATAAATAAGTAAATTTAAACAAAAAGTCTTTCCATATTCAAAACCATTTCGAATTAAGATCTTTAGAATATAACTACAGCCATCTTATAACCACGATTGTAAAACAAACATCAAAACTCGAAACTAGATAAAATCTCATTACCAAAACAGGAAACCTCTTTAAACGATATCAGTATCCTTATCCATACATCGAACCGATCACATATTTGATGCAGTGTACGCTTCGTGCCGACTCGATTTCAGATTCGATTCTACCGTACTAGTTTCGAGAAACACTCCCCGTTTATGGAAACATTACTGTGGACATCATCGTTAGTATCCACAACAAATATTCTTACTCAGACGCAAACAGTATCGGTTCGAACACGAGTATCGATGTGCAAAACGACTCGATTATAATCGCTAACGCCTCGTTCAGACCGGGCGAGTAAAGACTGGTATGTAAACAAATTAGCGAGCATGCTTAAGCGAAATAGGTGTAAAGGAAGCTTATTTTATTTTCGAACCGACGAAAAAACGGAGGAGGTTACTCAATTCGACGCGTATATTTTTTTTTATTTTTTTTTATTTATGACCACGCATAACTTTTTCCAGAGTAGTCCGATTTTGATAATTCTTTTTTTATTGGAAAGGGTATACCTCGAAGTTGGTCCCATATAAATTTCAAAGAAAATTCCAACCCTAAGGGTAAGGAAACAGGGGATGATTGATTGTTTACTCACAGATTTTAATACTGAGTCGTGTATTAAATCAAAAATTAAGCATGTAGTAATTAGTGGATTATAGCCACAAAAAATTATAAAATAAAAACTTTATATTAAAAAAATTAAACCGCCGAAAAACCGAAAAATAAAAAATAATAAACTAGCTTTGTCCAACCCCAATAAATAAGTTCGGAAGTCGGTGACTTTGGATATGTATTTGATTATATGTCAACGCCTTCCGAACTAAGTTATTGGGGTTGGACAAAGCTAGTTTATTATTTTTTATTTTTCGGTTTTTCGGCGGTTTAATTTTTTTATTAAAAAGTTTTTATTAATGTTCTACTGGTATGCTGAAGTCGATTAAAAAGAGGACGTGTTTATTAAAATATAGTGTCGAAAAGTTTAATATTTTATTATCCCGTGAGATGGGAGTTAGTGTGACTAGAATAAATTAATTGATGGTTAAACTAGTGCCTTTGTTTTAAACCCAACTTCGGCCTGCGATTTCGTTCGCGTGAAATTGCCACCGCATCGCATCGATCGTTTGCCCGCTACTTTTTTTTATTTGTTTCGGCTTTTAATAATCCTAGCGTGCTGTTTAATCAAGAGTCTTCCTCTAGATTGGGCTGTCAAATGCAATAAAATATTTTTTTACCCGACGGTTAGTCCCAGAGATTAAGGCGTTCAATTATACAAACAAAACTCCTCCGGATTAATTACTATTAGGTACTACTATAGATAGGTATAGCTTTTGTAGTTTTTATTCAATATATTTTAGTCCACTGTTGAACAACAAGTATGGTAATCTTGTCCATAAAACTATTTATTCAGTAGTTCAGCAGATGTAATCAATTCCGTCAGCTTATCCCATTTTAATGCTAGACACACAACCAGTAGTTCCTTCCTCATATTCCACCTAACCGCTATTAGTATTTAAATACTAATCTTTAAATCTTTAGTACTTACTTCTCTGCATTACTGCAGTTACCAGTGAACCGTATATTTATAGTCGTTTTAGATCTTAGATCTGCTCAGTCTTAAACGTGGTCTTTAAAAAAGAGCGTGAAGACTTAAACGACCTCGCAGTAAAACGCCAATACATTCCAAACACTTCTTTCTCAAAAATCAGCATAGAAACTTGTCCAGCATACTTAGAAAGATTACAGGCACATTCTTAAAGATTATCAAACATACTGCCTTCAAATAAAGGACATTACAGTGTATCCAGTAATCGAGAACTTGAAAACAAACCTGTTTACAACCAACACAAAATACGGCCGTCAATAGAAAAACACTGACTGTGTCATGTATATAAATGATCAAATGATCTCGAGGAATACCGAAGTTTGTTTACAAAAAATAAAACCTTATTCTACATTCATGTTGCTAAACATTTACATTTAGATCTGTTCGGCTCGACTTAATACTCGGCGTACGTTCGACTGAACGCATTGATGATTCAACTGGCAAATCCGTATAAACGCCACCATTTAAATGTATATTTCGAACACAATACTGAAACAACTTAACGTATGTGTGTTTTATGCAAAAATAAACTTTATTGTCAACGTCATAAAGTTGGAGTTGCATTGGTAGATGATGAAGGTGTGATAATTAAAGAAGACGATGACGGCAGAGTGCGCGCTTCAAATAAATAAATCGACACTTATTATGCCCCATGTGACTATGTTATGTAAGTAGTTTAACTAGATTAATGGGTCACTACACTTGGTGTTCGGTTTATAATGCCGGGTACAGACTCATCGAGTACTATTGCCCAAACACATTACTTTTGACCGAAACATTACCGTCTTCATTTTACGTCAATCATTCTTGTTTGAAATATTCTTTCTTGTGGACGCATATGTTTGTTGTTACCTAATACAAGTACTTGACCAATCGTTAACATTTGTAGTTTAAAGTGGAATATAGAGGTGGTACTTGACTCTAAACGGTTAGTGCGTATAAAAGTGCTTATGGTTCTTGTGTAATTCTTGCTTGTAATAACATAAAATACTGTGACATCCGCTACTGAAAATGGAGAGTTAGTTCGCAATTTTTGGTTCACCAGTTCCAATAATTTGCAATACATGAAAGTGGTATTTTTCGGCGTATAGAATTGAATACACTGTCCTGACATTGACATAGCGAAGAAGAATATTTTATTGCCCTTTAAGTGTCAAGTTTAACTCACAATCCCTTAAGACATCAAGTTAGCAAAAGACATTTAATATATGCAAACTTCATTGGCATTGATCTCAATAACTCAATATTCGCAAAGGAAAATTCCGCGCGAATCGTCGCCAGCGCATATCGATACATCCCGATTTGATTTCGTATGTATCGATTTGCAATCGGTATGGATCGATTACGAATCTGATCACACTCGCTATTGTGTCGATGGCTTTTATTGACGGTAAACGTTGGATGGGATTGTTAAACGGTGTGTTAATTATGCAAGGAATTAAAGCTTTCATAAAATAGGCTGATCATAATCAAGCTTTTATTTGCGTCTTGTTAAGGCGACAGTAAAGTGAAATGAGAAACATAGCGTGCAAAATTAGAAGAAAATTGTACTTTTCTATAGGTTATATATCAATCAATCAGCAGACATAGGCCTCTCCCAGGCTGCACCACAACACTCTAGGTGGTTTTACAGGATGTAACATAAACCTTATTGCTATCATTAAGCACTAAATATAACAACTGCTATAGAACCAATATACATAGTTTCAGCTCAAAATAAAATACTCTAAGAATTGATACCAAATTCTCGGTTTCAAATGTTCCTTAAATTCAAATCATAAAAAACGTTGATACGGTGATCCGCACTACGTAGGTCAATAAGTTTCCCGTTACTTACCAATATCACTGTAAATATCTTCCGAGTGATGTGTTTATTTCAATTTGAAAAGTTCGGTTTCTGGTACCAATGTGTTAAAAATTCTCATAACTTACGAACATGTAGAGATAGGATTAAAAAACCCTTCCAACATCGTTTGATAATCATCCAAAGAAGCCGTGCTCTTGGTATGTATATACCCTTTCCGTTACACGTTGTTTATGCAAAGTAATCCAACCCGGTTTTATTTATCTATATAAATAAAAAGAAAAGTCCTGACTGACTGACTGACTCATCAACGCCGCAACCAAACCAACGCAACGCAGCCCAAATCCTTGGACCTAGAAAGCTGAAATTTTGCACAGAGTTTCCCTTTATAATGTAGACAAGGAATAAGGAAGGATTTTTCAAAATTGAACCCCTAAGGGAGTTAAATAGGGGTTGAAAGTTCCGCGCGGGCGAAGCCGCTGGCAAAAGCTAGTTTAGAAATAAAGTAATAATAATTGTCAGCCTATTACTGTCCCACTGCAGGGTAAATAAAAGCGTCTTCTCATACAGGGTCGGCACGGGCACTAACTTATATTAACTACTAGCTTTTTCCAGCAGCTTCGCCCGTATGGAGCTCGGAAATTATGCCACGAGAACGTGCTACCGGTATAAAAAGTATCCTTTGTGTTAATCTAGATTATAATCTATATGTGCTCCAAATTTCATCGTATCCATTCAATCGTTTTTGCGTGATTTAGTAATAAACATCAAAACATACAAACTTTCACATTAATAATATTATATTATAATAGTAGGATAGGATTTATTAGTTCAGGTTTGCTCGTGATGTTTTACTGTTTTCCTTCACCGATGTCACTTATGTCAAACTTCAGCGATGCCTGCATCTAAACTGAAAATATTCATAAATATTACTTTTACATTAACAATTCAAAATGTCTTTTCTACTCATATGGTCGAATAAAGTTTCGCGATCCACTTTTCAGAAAGTATTTTGATCCCATGTTCTTATTAACACGTCTAGCATGCGTTTAGCAATGATGTGATAATATTTTTATTTTAATATTTTTTGCAGACTGGTTTTCTTATAACTCTAGTTCATATCCTACTACACAGATTTATTAATATTATAAATGCGAATGTGTGTTTGCATGTTTGTTCCTCAATCACGGAAAAACCGCTGGATGGATTTGGATAAACTTGGCTCACGGATTGAACTTGGCCGGAGTTAGGGCATAGGGTACTTTCTATCCTGGTACATACCCGTGGAATACTTCTTGACCTCCACGCAGGCAAAGTTTACCATTTCTCCGCGTGGACAAAAGCGAGAGTCTTACTCCAGTTTCAGTTTAATCCCTGTGCCAAGTTTATCCAAATCCGTTGAGTCATTGAGACGTGAAGGTAAGAGACAGTCAGAGTTACGTCCTTTCGCATTAATAATATTAGTATTAGAATGGTAGCAATAGAAGCGTTAGAATTCTCAAACAATATTTTTAGAAAATTTCTTCAATAAAATGCATTACCTACTTCATCATCAGCCTACAATGTTCCCACAGCTGGGACGCAGGCCTCCTCTCTGTGAGAGGGATTGGGCCGTAATCTACCACGCGGGCCCGGTGCGGGTTGGTAGATGTCACATGTCTTCGAATTTTTGGTTCTAGGACATGCCGGTTTCCTCACGATGTTTTCCTTCACCGTTTTGAGAGCAGTGGTGATGAAATTATTTACACAAAGTAAAGCGCCTGTCTGGGTTCGAACTCACGACCTACAACTCGTAAGTCGCGGCCGTTACCACTTGGCCACCGCTGCTCTACCTTACCTTACCTACTTATATTACTTCATTATGATTCACCGTGACAAGTCAAGCAAAAACGCTTCTAGTCATACACAATAATATATTATAAATACTAGGCTCACATATACGTGTAGGGCCACAATATCCAATAGGCGATACACATCGATATGGAGTAGATTGATCCTCTTTGGCTCGCATCGGGAAAGCTGTGCGGACGCCGCTTACAAATTGCCGCGTGTGCGCACGCGCGCTCTTAGGGTTGACCCTTAGATGTAATTTTGATAAAAATAAATGAGAAAATAGTTGAGTGATTTTTTTTATACTGACATAATAGGCTAACATGATAAGTAGGTATTGAAATTAAGTCAAAGTCAAAGGATTTATTTCAAATAGGCACTTAAGAGGCACTTTTGAACGTCAACATTTACATTAAAATAGAATTGATTCTAGTCGCTCCTTCCAAAATGTAGTTTCGTATGGAGAAGAATTTGCAAAAAACTCCAACATTACTCGTTTAAAATATTTTAAGTACAATATTTAACATTAATTTATTATATAGTTATGTGTGAAAACGATGCACCCAGAATAAAATTAACATACCAAAATAGGTAAAAAGGACGAAAGTAAAGTAATTACGGATAAATTAATTTTATGATAGATACATACATGGTGCTCACATATTTACAAACATCGTAAAAGTACTTAAGTATACGATTTTCCTAGAATGTTAATAAGTAACAAGTCAGTCATTATCATGAAGTTATGAATGTGTCTCCTAAACCGATTTGTGTGATTTTTTATTATTTTGAAGTAACATAATTGGCTTGTTATTAGGACAAAGACAAATACTTTATTTTTAATTAGACAGATTCTAGTGGTTCCTTCAAGTAGTTTCATATGGAGAAGTATGGACAAGAAGTATGGTATACGTCACGCGTTATTCCCGTGGAGGTAGGCAGACACTAGGTACAGAACGCCACGTGATAATCCAACGAAGCCGATGAAAAAAACAAAACAAGATACATCACATACGTAATAGCAAAACAAAGTTACAAAACTAGCCGCAAAACATAATTATAAGTATGTGCCTTACGGTAACCTACCTTTACCATTTATTAGCACATAACACATAAATTCTACTGATAACCTCACATTCTTATGTAGAATCTAACAAATAATATGCAAAAATCTAATAAATAATTACGCGCGAACATTATATCTATGGAGAATAAACCACTTGTTTTTATCTGATGGTATAACTTTGAGCGATGGGCTTGTTCTATGTCGTCGAGAACATTCGTAGGTACTTAGGTAGTTACTTGGTAGGTACTTAGTGAGATGTGGTATATGGTTATAGGTTATACTTAAGTAGGAACTAGTAGCTGTGTCTAAGTATAAATTAATGCTTTGCGGCAGTATATCTAGATTTTAAGAGGAGTTTATTTTATATTTTGTTGAAAATTACGCCTCGCACTATTTTGCTACCAAAGAATAAACAACTAATTGTCGTTACTTAAGTTTTGCATTTTGATTTGATGTGATGTATTGTTAGCTAAGCGTTGATAGGTGAAGTATTTATGTACGAAATCAAATACAAACATGTACTACTTAGCATTTCATGATAGGCAGAACGGTGGTTACCACGGTTACCGTGGTTGCCACGTATGCTTAAATCAGACTGGGCCATCGCCAAGACCAAACACTCCAACAAAATTTAAGAAACCTGCAGAAACCACAAGAAAGCTCAGGTGGCCCATCCACAAAACAGACCACACATCTCATATCTTGTACAACCACTTAGTTTTCCGCGTACGCCATAAAAGAAAACGACCTTCATTTTCATTACATATGCCACATAATTAAGCCAATCAACATAATTAAGGCCCAGTTGCTACATTTTATTTAAATTCGGCTCCCAATAAGAGCCATAAACTTTCACTGTTTTATGATGCCTTCAACACATACATACCAATAAGTTACTCCATGCACGCAATTTGGGACTATTTGAAGACAAATAGAATTAATTTTATTCGTTTGACCAATACTGCGGCCTTTACTTGAAGACTTACTAAAGGTCTACTAAGTAAACAAAGATACATCTTCTTCCTGAAATAATTGATTACTGAGAGACAAGAGCTATCGTTTACAATGTTAACTGCTATCACTAGAGTATAGAAACATAACTAAACTGAATACTTAAACGGAACATTTTTAAAAGAAGAAACGAAATTTAGAAATGGTCAGATAAAGACTCTTTCATCCAATAGGGTATTTTCCAATCTATTAAAACTGTTTTACTTTGAAGATTGGGAGGAAATATTAAACAGAAAAATAAAAATAAATTTATTAATATTCATTTTCTCAAACAAAAACGAATAAAATCAAATTTATTTTTCATTGTTTTGCATTTACCGCCAAAACGCTCCTTACGATTACTTTTTTTATCACGTGACCACTCATGACGTCAGCTTTGTGTAAACGGCACCAGTACAAATATTTTTGTAGTGCAGTTTTAGAAATATTTGTGCAGAGGCACCGCACACCAGTACCACTTTCTATCCATTAAAAATCTGAAATTTGATTAAAAAAAAAAAAAAAAAAAAAAAAAAAATATAAACTCGACATTCACTTACTTTAGTTTACACAAAGTTGACAGAACGTCTGGTCATGTAGTAAAAAAGTCATCGTAAGGAGCATTTTGGCGGTAAATTAAAAAGAACGAAAAATTCATGTGATGTAAGGCGTTTTTCATTGAGAATTGAGAAAACGTATTAAAATACATGTATGTTTATTATTTTGTGAAATATTTCGTCCCAATCTTTAAATTAAAACAGTTTTTAATAAATTGAAAAACACCCTATTGTTAATTTTGATAGACTGATACAATCATAAACCACGAAGGTTACAACCACAATAATGATACTAGATTGTGGTTAGCTAAAATCAAAGTAGAAAAAATTACAACTAATTACAATGCATCCAAACACAATTGGAATTAATTCAATACGGTCGACCTTTACGTGAAGATTTTAACACTGAAATGAGGTTTAATAATTGTTAATTAAGTTGAAGCTATCGAGTCTGTAGTATGGAATGAATTTCAAGTGGTGCACGAGGCCAATGACGTGAGTAGAAAAATAATTAGGTGTGCCAAAGTAAATTTAAAATCATGCTTATCCATAAACATTTCAGATGTAATCGATCCCTTTGTAATTTTTTAACTTACTATTACAGCAAACAAAATATTAGTTAGCATGGTCAGTAATCAATAAATTAAAAAACAAGAAAGATAATTAAAAAATGAAATGACTAATGAAAAAGTGTTTATTCACAGAAAACAGTTTTTGCAGGTTACATTTACCACCGCCAAACTGTGTAGCAGTTTGTTGGCAGACGTAGCACGTAACTTACTAACTTAATAAGTCGGTTAGCTAAGTTAATAAGTTGGTTAAGTAAGTAAGTAAGTTAATAATTAATTTGTGTGAACAAACAATGAAATTTATTATGAAGAACACACAATACATAATATGTATTTTGTGTTATTCATAGTAAATTTCATTATATGTAATGAAAATTTTGGCAACCCTAATCCCTACATTGAAGGATATATCGCCGTCCACCGGCTTTCAACTTCGCCGACGTCACACATTCAACTATACGAAGGCAGCATTGTATTTTAATTTCTGCCGTGTTAGGAATTTTCAAATAAGCACTTCTTTTACAACAGCTACACAATTCTGAACTTTAACCCCATTACATAAAGGCGACAAGTTTCAAGGCAACATGTACGAAGAGTTATAGCTAGGGATGGTCGTGAATTACCATTGCGACATTTAGTATAAATTTAGACGAATCGTATGTTTAAATCGAGTGATTTAAAGTTTTATGGCGTATTAATATCGAATGAATTAAATATAATAAAGATGAAGTTGAGAAACAAAGAAATCCCCGTAATCAATTCATTGCCATTGATGAATCAACGTGGTTTGATTGAAGAATATCGAAGACAATTCATCTATTTCAAGTTTGTCACTGAATCAACAATCTGGCATTTTATAATGCGCATGGCTGAGAGAAGTTGGAATGGCTATACTTAGGAAACGCGTAATAAAATAATGTTAAGATATTGCCAAAGAAGATACGGACCCGAACGAAAGTACTTGAATCGTCAAAACAACTGTCAAATACTTTTTTTCGGACGGGACACAAATCGTGTTGATTTTCATTCTTAGTTCGGAAACTGTACTAATACTACGTTAGAAAGTAATACGGTGTAGGAAATGCCCATAACTACGGCCAAAACTACGCATACGTCGTGTTTTGAGAGTAGATCCTTACGTAGCAAATACCTGAATATTAAGAAGACACAGAGGCATAAATATCATAATCCATAAACATGGCGCTACTCTTCATTGGGTAAAAGAACCTATATCTTATTATAGTAAGTACAGAATCGAATTAACAACAGCTCTTTACCCAAAACGAACACAGGTAACCTGCCACAAATCCTGTAAACGTTCTTAAAAAAACCCTGTTTCCTGTGATAACTGCTGCCCAAAGATCTCCCGCAGACTCTCGACTCTTTTCTTTCAACCGTCCGCGTAGCAACACAAACAACGAAATACACTGACTGCGATCAATGAAATTGCTGCGCTTCCGACCCTTTTCTTGTGTCGTCCCACTGTGCGACAAAAAAGCCTTCGGTCGACGGGGGTTGTTTTATGTATCTATTCCTATTGTACTGCCTGGGGTGATGGGAAACACATGTTTTCTTTTGTACCTTGTTTGTTTGCTGCTGAGTACAAGATTTTTCTAGTTCCCAAGTTTTTTTTCTGATCCGTGTAACTCGTCGGTAGTGACAGTGGTTTAGCAGAGTATTCGATAAAACGAATCTAAAGCAATTTTATGCCTGTAACATTTAATCATAGTCTTCTAGTTCGCAGGTCGGCATGTAGTGTTTATCCTGCATAAAACATAATCTGGCATAAAACCTTTGGGCTTCAATGGTTGCCGAGTTATTCTTTAAAGCTTCCGTGCATTTGTGTTGCTAAATTAGTGATTTTGTATTCAATTAGCCTTTACCAACTATGTTGAGGTTCACTTTCAGTCTTATAGTTTACATAGAGCGACTGCCAATCTGATGTCCACAACCCAGTAACTGTAGAATACTATACCTGTTGGTAAGGTGGTTGTCAGATTTTTGGGCTTTTGAAGAGCCGTAATGTCTGTCAAGAATCTAAGAAATGACAGCCGGGACCAACGGTTTAACGTGCTTTCCGAGGCACCTACAGGTGGCCATCCATCCACGGACCAACGGGCAAGCGTAGTTTGATCTGATGGATTGACCGGTCCAACCGTTAGTTAGCCACGAGCCCCTCTAGTGAATTATTCGTAATAACACCCATATTCAATTTTGAATAATTCGATTTGGGGAACCTTTGGCGTTTGTATTCACAAGTTCTTTCTAAAGTACATCTATAAACAAAATCTCCTAGTTTGAACTGCGCAAGTGCGCAACACTTGTACATTCACAGTAAAAAGTGCACACAAACGAGTACAGTCGAGCAAAAAGCTGTAACTATCTGATTTCGCATTTCACGAGCGTCACCCGAGTATCGCAACTTCGCTACAAATTGTCTGGAGTTGTTAAATGGGTTGTTTATTTAAATAAATATTGTGTTAAGTTAGTTCTTCTTCTTTTAAGGTTTTTCTATTTATTCAACCATACTATTGATTAGTGATGTGACTTTTTCAGTACATGGTAATTTTCTGTAATTTTAAGAATATGTGAGTTTCGTAGCAAATTGATTTTTATAGAATACTGCTGAAAAGTAGCAATTATGATAGTAAACTACTACAATAACTACTTTAAAACCCAGAAAATGTATCATGTTTTTGCGTCAAGTTTATTGATTTGCGGTAAAATTAACAAGAAATTTAATTTAAGGAAAAAAGTTCCTCGTTCCTTTTTCAATTCAATTCAAAATCAATTTAGCCAGTGGTATCATCAACTCTATACACATCGATACATCGATCAGTAATCAAATCACTCGGTGCTCGAATCGCCGGCAACTTAACATTAAATTTGTCAAGACCAACGACCATTTAATGTAGACAATCTAATATAAACTTTAGCTTTATATTACCAACGTTCAATTCACTTAACCAAGGGAATATTATTAAGTTTTTTCTCAAATGTGTTGAATTTGCAAGGTGATAAATGAGTGGTTATTAATTTAGTTCCTAGTGAAGGCCGAGCATTAAATTCGTCATTAGGCCTAAAGATTACGAAATATTTTATAAGTGAAGCTTGACATTCAAAGGTAATTTGCCTCAAAAGCGTTATTTCCCGTGTGAGCCCTATTAGTATCGATATTGACAGTAATCTTTTTGATACTGCTTAATACTGTAATTAACATAACAAATAACTGACTAATTTCGTAATAGTATTGGTACTAACTAGGCATAACATACCCATGCCCATGTCGCTAAATGATTTCAGATCGAAATCGTCTTAGAAAAGGATTTTTTTTTAGGTTAGAGAATTCGGCTTATTATGCGACTCACACGAATTGACTCGCCCGAATCGGCTGAATCGTCACTTAAATAATATCATATTTTCCAAAGGCAACTCTCACGAAGTTAATTTATTTGTAGGTGAATCGGCAATTCCAGAAACACGTATTAGGCAACTGGCATAGAAAAAGTTTTTAACTATGTTGCATAAAATACAAGACGTGCCGAATCTGCTTCTACACACAAAAGTGCAATACACATTAGAAATCACGAGAAAATTTTATACAGGGGGTCCAGAATCATGTCTAGATTTCATGGTAACAGATTATAATTAATTATTATTATTATTTATTTATTTAGCAGACAACTAGGTCCAATATAATTACAATATAATTAAAATAGTTACAATTCTAAATGTTAGTAACAATTTAACTTATTTGCTATGTTAGTAATTAAATTCTAATACCTACAGGGTGGTTTTAATAAGATGCCTCATTATGGGGCTTTCATCAGGCCCATCAGCAATACCTTTCAGGAGACTGTTGCCACTGTCCCGCAATCTAGTGAGAAGAGAAGCATTCTTTTTCCGCACGACAGCTGAGAAGCTATCTACTCTGGCTGTAGAAAACTTTGCACTGCAATAACGCGTCAATGAGCGTGCCACCTTATTTTTAAGATTTTGATTGATTAAAAAAAAAGTTCACCAACGCCTCGTAAGCACGTACACAGTGACAACCTTATACCATCCCACTAATAACATCAATAGATCTCTAACAACCGGCCGAGTCATTAGCTGAGCAAACAAACGAACAGAAATGTTAACTATTCGATAAATATACTGCATGTTTGCACCTACAGCACTTAAGCACCGTTAGTGTTACTTACGGACGGTGGTAAATGATTTCGAATCGGGGCGAGTTTGCCTGATTAGATGGGTAAACTTTTTCTGGTTCCTGTATTGGATAAAGAGTCGTTTATAGTAGGAATGGTTTTGAAAAAATTAATCGTGGTGGATTCGTGTGGTACTTGCGCGTTTATGTCTTTTGTACGCGGTAGTACAAAATGGGTTGTCATAGTTTTGTCGTATTAGAGGTATTATGCAGGAAAAGTGTTTTTCCAGTGCGCAAATTGTAACGATGAATTCAGCATATCATTCTAGACCCCCTAGCGCAGAAATTTTTCGCCGGATACACAAAAAGAAATCAGCTGTTCCATACATTTTGACCGCGTAGGTATTGCACTTTTCTACGAAACAGCTGATTTTTTTCTGTACAATCGGTGAAAATTTTTTACGCTAGGGGTTCTAGAATGATATACTGAATTCATGGTTACAATTTGCGCACTGGATAAAAACTTACCCTGTATAGGTATTTTTTTTTCGGTTCTTATATTGTATAACGAGTCATTTTGTGTACGAATTGTAAGTTGATAAATCTATATAAATAAAAAGAAAAGTCCTGACTGACTGACTAACTCATCAACGCCCAACCCAAACCTTTGGACCTGGAGAGCTGAAATTATGCACAGAGGTTCCCTTTATAATGTAGACAAGGAAAAAGGAAGGATTTTTCGAAATTCAGCCCCGAAGGGAGTTATAGGGGATGAAAGTTCCGCGCGGGCGAAGCCGCTGGCGAAAGCTAGTTGATTATAAAATTCGAAGCCTATTTGGAAGGGACTTACGCGTATATGTCTTTTGTACTCGGTGGTAAATGATTTCGAATTGAGGCGGATTTGTTGGATTAGATGGGTGAACCTTTTTCGGTTCCTTTATTCGGTAACGAATCTTTGTCATTACAAATAGTAAGATAGCTTTAATGGATTATAAAAAAATCGTAGCGTATTTGGGTGCCACCTACGCGCTTATGTCTTTTGTACTCAGTGGTACGATACGTTTATGTACAAACAGTTAGCTAGCTGGTTTTTTGATAATTATTATTAAAACAGCCGAACCGATTGGGAATTAAAAAAATAGTAGTAATTTTCTGACTATTACGAACATTTGGATTTTATCGAAAGAAAAATCGGAAAAAACTGAACGTCCTTTTTTCGACGGGATTTTATATGAATTATTGAGTCAATCTCTGTCGGGTCAGTTAGTTGATTATAAAATATTCGTAGAGGATGTTGGTGCTACGTACGCGTTTATGTCCTTTATTCTACGCATTTGACGTAGTGCAAAAGACATAAATGCTGAAGCCACGCCAATACTTTTTTCTTTGTAAAATACTAGAACAAAAAAAGATTAGAAAATAATACACATATAACAGTTTTGAATAAATAAACACTTTTTGTATATTTTTCTGCCTTTAATTAAACATTCATGTCTAATCACTAACTTTATTTGATTTAAAGTATGTTAATTTGGCAATCAAAGTTAGAGTTTTTGTACAAGGTTCTCGTAATTATTAATTGCTGATAATTACTGTGGGTGCGAATGTTTATAATGGCAAAGTGTTAATTACATATCAAAACTAGGCAAAATATTTATATAATTATTTATTTTTATTGCAATATTTTGATTTCGAAGGTAAAATAAACAAATCTCAAAGCCGAAACAACAAAAACTTTACAATGATTGTAAGTATTACAGAAAATTACAGGTCAACAACATAGTTTTGCTGAAAAAACTCATATGATAACCAAGGTGATCAAGAATTGAACCTATGACCTTATATGTGCAAATATTTGACGATACACAAATAACAGCTGATCGATGATCGCAATAGTTTTGTCAATGATGTCAAATGTCAGATCTATCATAAATTGGTCACGGTTCGTTTCGACCTTTCGTTTAATTTAACGTTTAATCTCGACATTTTGACGCACTGATTCTAAATGATGGATGATATTTTTTTAATTTAAATTAAAACAATTGAAAGCACTACACGCCGAGCTTCGCAAATAAGTTGACAGTAAACAAATAATCGATCTTCTTCATGTACAGAGATTACCAATATAAATAACATAACCTCACGCTTGTAGTCCCCGGAGAGCTCGGCAGAGGTGGATTTACACACCCTCATTTTACCAGATTTTTTTAAGTCCTATATAATGGGGGCGAGCCTATTGCCATCAACCAGGCACAAGTCCAGACTCCGGGCTGCTACTAAAAAAATCCCAATAAGTCTGCTCGATCTGGGAATCGAACCAACGGCCTTTTGCTTAGATGTAGTGCTTGCGACCACTAGCCCAACGAGGCAGTCATTGCCAATATAATGGCACTCTATTGACTCCTAATAATAAATGGTTTGAGTGTTATAATGACCAATTACGGTCCACAAGATACATAGTATTGTGAAAATCGGAATTACACTTTATAATCAAACAAATGAAACACAATTTAAGCTTGACTTTCTCTAAATTGCGAAATTCTTTCCCAGGCTCAAATTGTACCAATAAAATAATCATTCCACTAAACCCACTGTCAACAATCATACACCACGAACAGAACTGGTTCTAAATAACTACTATATTCCTATTAAATCTTCAATAACTGTATAACACGCAAGCAATATAGCCTCTAACTATCTCTAATGAATAGATGAGCAAATACACTCGACCTCGTTTAAAATTAAAATCGTAAAATACTAAAACTAAAAGATAAAACTGAAAAAAAAACTGCATTTATGAACAAAAATCGGGTGTGCCGTATGCTCGTTTATAATCAATTAAAAGATATAAAAAGCTAATACAACATCCGTTTAAACTAAATAATTATGCTCTAAACTAAAACTAATAATTAAAACTTTCATGTTACCGCGACTCCCCATACAACACTAACAACTTAATAAAAATATAATTATGATACAATTAAAGTAATTATTTCGCATAGTCAATTATGATTTATAACGTTAATTAATATTTTTATATTATTAATCAATATAATATATAAAAGTATATCTATTATGTAGTTAATTCTTAAGTATGATTAAGCGAAAGTTCGCGGTAAGATCAAAAGTTGAAACTGGATTGATTTAATTCGGTTTAGAATGATATCATATCGATTGAAAATAATTGTTTACTACTGTATTTGGTGAGTCAACGATCTGAGGATGGCAATGCTAGTATTATTTGCTTATCAGGCATCATTGTATTAATTTAATCATACATAATAATATTATGTGTAATATTTTATTACTATACAAAATATAGATCATATAATTAACAGCCGCACGAATCGATAGATTAGGTTATTCACGCTTGCCACGGTTGGTCCATGGATGGGAATTTTTACATACGAGAAGACCCCTGTAAGCGTCAAAGCACGTTTAGCCGTTGGTCTCGGCTGTCATTCCTGGATCCTTAACAATCGGTACGGGTCGTCATAAGCCCGAAAATCTGACCACCAGTCTTACCAGGTGTATGGTGTTACCCAGTAACTGGGTTGTGGAGGTCAGGAGGGATATTCAGTCACTCCATGTAAAATTTATGAATACAGCTGCATCCTGGCAGAAAGGAAGCTGTTACCAAATTAGTTGGGAACGGGCTCAGCAGACGATGATGGACTTGGATGAGCCAACGATCAGAAGAAGATTATGTTACGATGTTATGTGTAGCCTTCTTTTGAAAACTGATAGGTGGGTGTGGTACTGCTGAAAATGCATTAGATTAATGATATTTATCAACCGTCTCTTAAGCCACATGGATGGTTCTACTGACAGGAAGACGTCTCTTAAAAATCTGGAGCAATTATATAACTAATTTCCCAATGTCGCTAAAGATTTAATTACTGGTCTCCGTTTTGACCATCAAATATTAGTTGCAATCTAGAGTGATCATAATGATAATTCAAATAATGTGTAGTTATAGTTACTATTAACTTGTATAATCCAACTGCTGGACAAAGTCCTGTCCCCGTGACTTTGGAATCGTGTGGTCAAAATCAAAATCAATCAAAAGTCATTTATTCAAATTAGGCTGAGAATCAGCACTTTTCGAACGTCAAAATACACAAGACAGTCCCCCAAAAACGCCCACCCTTCGACACTTCCTAGTGCTTTAGCTGGGAAGAAGAAGTGGCGCAACAAACTCCCCAGCAGCACAGCTGTCTGTTTAGTCGGATGGACTTGATTCTATACATACATAGGCAAAGTAATAAACAATAACGCATATTACCAAAAATAAAAGTTTCCTGGTATAAAGGGCTCTATATGTCAATAACTAATGACTTATTAGATAGATGATAAAAAACACTTGGTCAATAAAATTAAAAAAAAAAAGTATTTAACTAAATAAATATATGAACCCATATAACCTGTCACTAGGTACGCTAATTCTGGAGAAAGAACATAAACATTGTCTTGTGTTAATCACAGCGACCAACTATTCTTGTCATTTAAATAGTCGTTAATGGAATAGTAAGCCTTTAAACAAAGGATGGATTTTACTTGAACTTTAAACGCATCAAAAGGCAAATCTAGCAAGGAAGTGGGAAGCTTGTTATAAAAAGTTATACCAAGCCCAACAAATGAGTTATGAACCTTATGAAGCCGGTGAAAGGGAGCACGTAGTTTGTCCTTGTTTCTAGTGTTAACGGTATGAATATCACTGTTTTTAGTGTACAAGTGTATATGTTGCCTAATAAATAAGATGTTAGCTAATATGAATTGTGATGCCACTGTGAGAATACCAATATCTTTAAAAAAGTCCCTCAAGGAAAATCTGCCACCTAACTGGTAAATTGCACGAACAGCACGTTTTTGAAGGACAAAAATATTTTGAATATCAGCGGCTTTGCCCCACAGCAGAATACCGTAGGACATAACGCTGTGAAAATAACTAAAGTATACTAATCGAGCTGTATCGACGTCAGTGTATTGTCTTACTTTTCTGACGGCGTAGGCGGCTGAACTGAGCCTCCCTGCTAGTGTTGATATGTGTGATCCCCACTGAAGTTTGGCATCTACTGTTATGCCCAGAAATACTGCCGTGTCTACGGTTTCAAGCACCTCTTTATCTAAGACGATATTGGGACCTAGATTTCTAACATTCGGTAAGGCGAACTTTACACATTTCGTTTTTTTGGCATTGAGAACAAGGTTATTTGCCGTAAACCAATCCGTAACCATTGAGAGTGCACTGTTTACGTCGTCAAAGTCTTGTCTATTCCTATCTACTTTAAAAATAAGAGAAGTATCATCTGAAAACAGTACAACATCACAAATACCCTTTAAATAGAACGGTAAGTCATTAATATATACTAAAAACAAGAATGGGCCGAGTATTGAGCCTTGAGGCACACCTAACTGAACTGGCAGCCCGGAAGATTTTTTACCATTAATTTCTACACATTGAACCCTATTTTGCAAATAAGAATTTATTACGTTTAGAGCATCGTTATGGACACCGTAATAACGAAGTTTACACAAAAGCGTCTCATGGTGCACGCAATCAAAGGCTTTTGAGAGATCACAAAAAACTCCAATAGCATTTTGCGAGTTCTCCCATGCGTTAAATATGTGTTTCAACAGAGCAACACCCGCATCAGTAGTCGAACGACCTTTTGTAAAGCCATATTGCTCATTATGAAGGAGGCTATTTAAATTAAAATGTTTTAGCAACTGCTTGAGTATTAACTTTTCAAATATTTTGCTAAATGCAGGTAAGATAGAAATAGGCCTGAAATTACGAATGTCATTTTTATTACCTGATTTAAATAATGGTATTACTTTACTACTCTTCATGAGGTCAGGAAAAGTTCCTGAATCAACACATTTATTAAAAGTGACAGCTAGATAGGGGGCTACAATTTCTATAATATTACTTAAAAGTTTAATGGAAATGCCCCAGAAATCACCAGTGTTTTTAGACTTCAGTGTGTTAAAAACATTAACTACGTCACGAGGCGTTACATGTTCGAAACTGAATAGGTCACTACATTTAGGCACACTACTATGCAAAAGGTATTCTGCTTTAGACGGGGATGAATCTAAGGAGCGAGTCGTGGTTACAGGTATGTTGGCAAAAAACTCATTAAATGCCTCCGCTACTTCAGCTTCTGTAATAATTAATTTGTCGTCGACCAAAATCTCAAGTTGATTGTCTTGTTTAACAGACTTGCCCGTTTCATTATTAATTATTTTCCAAGTGGTTTTAACTTTATTGTTAGAATTTTTAATAGTGTCACTTAAGAATTTCGATTTTGCAAAAGCACTAATCTTTTTAAATAATTTTGAATAGTTTTTGACATACTCTAGGAAAGGAGTATCAAACCTGTATTTTTTCAATCCATATAATTCGTATAGTCTCGCTCTACTTTTGTAAATACCCGGAGTAGCCCATTGATTAAAGCCAGCGGAGGAGCCATTAATGTTAATGGTTTTGGTCTTGAAAGCAGATTGATACTCTTTTTGCACAACATCAAAAAGGGCTTCATAAATTTCATTCGGATTCTCGTGTTGTGCTATGGATGGTGTAATTCTATGAGCTATATTATTTTTAAACCTTTTGCAACGACTAGCTGTATAAGGCCTACATTCAAGTGTACGTGGTCGCTTTTTATGTAATGGCATGGGGAAGCTAGCTAATAAACCACAGTGGTCGGACGTTAAGTCAGTTAGTACTAATTTATTTTTGGCATCACAATCAGTAAACATATTATCAAGACATGTTGACGAAGATGCCGTGATCCTAGTAGGTTCAAAAAACAAGTTAATTAAATTAAAAGACCTAAACAGATTGAGAAGTCTAATACTTAATGGAGTAACATCTAAAATATTAATATTAAAATCTCCACATAAAATTATACTTTTATTACTTGATTTTAACTTATTGAGTAAATCCTCCATTACCGATTCAAAACGAATGAAATCCCCAGAGGGGGGTCGATAAACGCAAATTATAACATATCGCTCGAGTTCAACACAAGACAACTCAATAGTGCGCTCAATAGAAAGGTTAGCTAATTCTAAACGTTGTTTACATTTTAACTTGTTTGAAACAAGAACTAAAGATCCACCGCGAATAGCAGTTTTTCTTACAAATGCACTTTGAACAGTAAAATTATCATCATTGATAAACACTACTTCATGTTCCTTCAACCAGTGTTCAGTCAAACATAACACCTGAACATCATAGTTCTCCATAAATAAGCTTAACTCAAGCTCTTTGCCGGACAGACCCTGCATATTTTGATGAACAACATTCAACATATGCGGCTCACCCGTTGTCGCACCTAAAAGTTTAAACTACTAGGCGAATCAAAAGTAGTGTTAGTACCATTACTAACATTAATCAAAGAAGACTTCGACATAGTACATATGTCTGGGTTTATATAAGCTAATAGCCTCGCTATTTTAAGTCTAAACCTAATGGGCAGATACACTGTATTCCTTGTCGATTTTAAATTAACAACAAAACTGTTGGTATCAAAAAATATAAGTTTATCACTGTAGTGAGTTACTAAAAACTGCATATGATTATTAAGTATATGTATATCATTGTTTTTTCTACTAGATAATCTCTCAAAATATGGAAAAGCACACAAAATAATTTTATTACAATTAATCTTTAAAATCTCAGTAACACTGTCAGTGATATCTTGTTTATTGACCTTTGAACTATTACCTACAAGTACAGTTATGTTGGTATTACAATCATATTGATTTCTTGTAACTGATGTCATTATTTCTTTGAAGGATTTCCCGGGTAAACAATTGTTTTGAGAAGAATTACTCAAGTTGTTACTAAGTAATTTCCCTAAACCTCTTCCTATACTATCAGAAAACATAACTGACTGATAACAAACTTGACTACTACAAGGGATAACGCTACTAGTTGACTGATCTTGAGATGGTACTTGCACAATATCTGGTAAATCTTGGCTGGGGTTACAGTCCAGAGCACTCACAACTTGGGACGGTTCTTCCGTTACCTCAGGCTGGAGGGCATCAAGGTTGGTTTCGCTTTGACAAGTACACAGAGTGTTGCTGAGAGTCAGCGAGTCCACTCTGTCTAACAACGCATTAGTAGCAAGGAAATGTTCCTTAATTTGGTGCTGAGAGCATACATATTTTTTATAAAGGGACTTTAGAGAGTCATCAAGAACTTGAATTTCTGACTGTAAGCGTTGAGTGTCAATTTCATAAATATTGATACTGTTTTCTAAATTAATTTCATAGTTCTTCAATTTATTGACAAGAGAAACACGTTCTTTCCTTAATTGAATATTATTGGAATAGTGCTTTTGATGTTTCTTTAATTTATTACATTTTTTAATGATTTTATTCAGCCTTGCATATTTTTTAAATTTATTTTGACTCATTTTATAACTATAGTTATGTTTCAGTAATGAATCCTCTGTTAGGTCAATTGTTGTTATGGAATGAGGGTTACAATTAGTATTTAACAATTCATTTAACAAATGGTTTGTTTCTTTGACCTGAGTATGTTTTTTAACCTTTTGGAATTCTACAATTTTAATATTTGCATGGATTAATTCATCCTCTAAGTCCCTAACCTTAAATAAAGCCTCCTCATACAAATTACTGCAGTTGTTGAAACCATCTGTAACCATCCTTAGTTGATCCCGTTCAGCCACAACATCAAGGTATTGAAGATGTAAGTCAACCAGCTCCTGTTTTAAGCTTGTGTTTTTGTTGACAACTTTCTCAACTTCCTTCTCACTTTCCTCTCTTTCGTCTAACAGCTCTTGACATTTACTTTGTGAAGCCTGTAGTTCATAAAGGGTTGTTCTCAATTTAAGCTCCAACTCCTGAGCAGCAGCCTTACGGGTCATCACAGGCATGGTTTCAGGAATAGGTACTGGAAGTATAATGAAAGGAACGGTAAGAACTAAGTAGACAGACAAACAAAAAGGGAAAGGTAGAAATGTAAGAAAAAATTGGGAGAAGTTAGTGCTGCTATAGAGTAATGAGATAGGCGGCTAAATCTAATTGAAATGCAACTAATAATAATATGAGTAGATCAAATACAAAGTTACATTGATTTTATTGCCTTATAATTTTACTTTCATTTGTGTGGGTAGGCTGCCTAATTTAAAACAGAGAGAGAAAAAAAAAATTAAAAACTAGTTTTGCTGATTGCAATTTAACCAAAAGTTTTGATACTAAGAACGAATTAATGAGTTACTGAGTCTATATGATGATTGTGTGCTAATTACAGAATAAAAGTGAACAATACTCCCCGTTTATTAATCCGCAAGTCGAACATCAGCTGTTCGTAATAGGTTACCGGTACGGTGTGTAACCAGGACTGAGATAGGGCGTGCGATGCAGTGGTCGTAAGGATCACTGCTCGTTTGTTTTTTCCAGCTCATCTGTCTATCTTCTTCATTTTCAATCTATAGAAATTAATATTTAAAATACGCTGCCTGAATTTAGATCTTTGGCAATGTTCAGTTTCTTAGCTATTTTTGTCGTAATCTATAAATAAAAAATCACGTAACACCACAAGAAATTATAATTTACGATTTTTATGTTTAGTTCTCCTCATCGTATTAAAATTAATGTAGCCTTAATTTTATTTTGATCTGAAACGTGCTGCAATTTATTTTAATTAATTTTCACTAATTTATGTTGTAATTACTGACCTACTTACTTTTATATCATTTAATAAAATCTACCAAAATGAAATCATTTTACTCCCAGTAAAAGTTTGATGCTATCCGATTAATTGGTTTTATGTAAAATAAAATCAGAATACAACATAATATTTTTATTTTCACTTTTTAGTTTTACAGCTATTAAAAATAATGCCGCCGAGAATCATTTACATGCTAATGAATTATTATTAATTTCAAAATAAAATATCTGCAACCGCATAAATAAAAATAAATCATCAAAAACCGACCAAGTCGCCTATTTCGAATTTTTTGCCATTACTTCGCGAAATTAATAACAATAGCTGTCATAAACAATAATATACGTCAAATATATTGTACCCGAATATGTTATCAATAATTTCATACCGTTACATCTTCGAAAATAATATAACTAACCGAATCGCCGCCGGTCGGGCGAGCTCCCACGACCTCAGAGCAACATTTCGCTGTGCTCTATCCAATCTTACTTCCTAGTACGAACTAATACGAACCCTAATTTCAGTTAAATAGAGCTCAAAACTATTCCAGCAATAACTGTATCCATTCAAAAGCGATGTCTCGTGCACACATGCGCAGCCAACACCTTTGGTTTGCATGTGTGCTTGTAGAATCGCATTGAATGAATATTCGTTGCGTTTGAAATTGAATTCTGTGCTTGGATTGATACGGTTGGTTTTGGGAAAATATGGGTGTGTTAGTGTGAGTGTATTGACCAATATTAATAACGTACTGGCTGGTTGGGAGGTCGCGGTCGACTCGACAGGTGATGTGTTGCGATACTCGCTCTAGCGTGTGCGTGTGTGAGTGGAATGTCAGAGTTTAGCTTAGACTGTTGCTACACTGGGTTTATTGTTTTTATTACCTTAATTAGAGTTCGAAAAAAATCGATGTTTCATTAGCTTAGATATCGTGTCGGAAAATTGGCATTTTTATTGCATGCAAATTGACAGGTGAGATTTATTTGGAGCAGTTTAAAATGATGATCGTGCCACTCATTATTATTGTGCTGACTTTATTGTAGTTATAAAATAAAATGTTAAAAACAATTTATATTCATTCAAGTTTGTTTGCCGGTAAGTGATAGGTTAACACTGATATAAAAATCCCAGTGTACCCGAGTCCTAACATGTGACAGTGAGCACGAGTGGATCGCGGCAGGTGAACTTATCTATGTGTGCGTGAGGTCACCTCGTAGCTACACTATATCACCACGTTTGTGTGCAGTCTAAGGGAAGACGATCTCTTCTAAAGCTAGATTCTGACTGATACCAACTATCAGAATTCATTTGAAATGCAATACGCAGATAAACATTGAAATGATAATAAACACCAAATCTGGTGATGTAATTATGTAGTACCAAGCTATGAGGATTGCGTGCATTGACTTCTTGTGTAAGCATATAATTAAAATAATTAGCGTATCTGGTATTCTGATTATTGATAATGTTACTCGTTTGTGGAATTCCTAATTTGATGTCATTTTATTATTTCAAAGAGCTGGAGCTAGCGATTATTGCTTTACGGTACTTTTTCAACTTAACTCTATGCTTGCGATGGGTTAATACTCTTATTTAAAATATTTAAAAAATGTTGGCAATTAAATATTAAATAATTATTTTATTTAAAAACATAAGTATTATTTTATTGTTAACATTATGAATGCTAGCGAATTTATTAGTTACATCCATAATAATGTACAGTACTTAACATGTTCTATTATCTAATACTACATTTAAAGTTCATAATTATGATAATTTAAATATGGATTACAACAAAACAAGTTGCGGTTAATTAATATTAATTGTCACGTTTGAATTAATTAGACTATTATTTATGTATCAGTCATCATCACATTTCTTCCTTAACGGGTAAGTGAAAATTGAGATTATTTTGAAAATAAATTTTTAAAGCTAAACACACCTACATTTTCATTGCATCTCTAGCTGTCATTCGAGTTAAACTATTTATAAATCTCAATTTTTTTTTCGTGACAGTGAATATTCAAAAAAATATAGGGAAGTACTATCTAGTAATTAGGTTTTTTAAAAATAACTCTTAATAACTAGTTAATACGAATCACTTAAAAAAGTTAATCCTGGTGCCCTTTACCTCGTGATACACGATTACTTTACGCAACGTGTTACATTGTTCTGTCCTCACCTTTACAAAGCGACAGGTTGTCTGATTACTGCTCATGATCTGTGATTGCTTGCGGATATTATATTATTATTACGTGCCGAGTATTTTTTGGAGATCTTTTTCTCTTTGTAATTTTTTGTAGTTTATTTCAATTGATTTTTCATTAAAAAAAATTGCACACTTTATATAGGTCAAGAGAATGGAGGGTAAACTGAGAGGGCACGGACACAAAACAAAATTTAAAACATAAAATCGCGCGGTATGTGTGTATAGCTTCTGCGCACAAAATGTAAATATTGTTTTTACCAAACGAATGAGGAAAACTGGTGTAGGTTTAATAATGAGCCAACAATCAGTTAGCTCATCAACAAAACGGCAAACTACTGGTTTTACGGGCACCCCGACGCTGACCTGACCTCTCCCAGAGAAATTATATTACTAGTAATTATTTTCCCCCTACTAGCGTTCCTTATTACCTACATATTTACTTAACCATAACCAAGTTTTAAGTACTTAAAGAATATAGAGGTGACGATATCACAGTAAATTAAACTTTGTGTACCTAGTGACGTTCCTACTCCGCATACGACAATTTGATCAAATATATCCAGTAGCTTAGTCACTACAGGCAGTTGGTCGATAGATTATATCATATTGAGTCTATCACAACAATTTATTATCATCATCATAATGTTCCCACTACTGGGACACAAGGTTCCTCTCAGTGAGAGGAAGAGGGCCGTTATCCACCAAGCAGGCCCAGTGCGGTTAAGGAAAATATGGTGAGGAGATCGGCGTGTCCTATAATTTATTGTTTGAGAAAAAAAAAAATTACGTAAATATATAAGTTTAATGTTGAGATTTATTTGGTAGTTTTCAAATACTTCTGTGCACTAGTATTACCATTATTTTTATTTCCTATCGTTGGGGGAGGCTTATGCCTAGCAGTGGACTTCTTCCGGCTGAAATTATGATGATGCTGATCGTATTGTTAACAACATTGTAGTACCACTCTTGAGTTCATAGACACGTCATCTGAAAAGTGGAGCATAAAAATAAAATAAAATTTAACTGCGGAACCCGATACTACCAATATAGCACCAGTTTTTATTGTTACACACTACGGTAACAGTAATCGTAATACTAAAATAGTTAGCACTTTCACTTCAGCGTTCTCACGATCCAAATCATTATCTTGTTTTTTGTATGCACATTATTAATTTGCATTAGATTTTATATTTATTTTGTTTACTATTAAATTACATAGTTGTGTGTGTGTGTGTGATCGTGATACGAATGCATTATGTGAAGTGATAGGTCAGCAGTTTAGTGTTGGTACCTAATTATATTTGTCGGTGAGGCAGTTAAACTTATGTGTAGTTAGCTTAAGGCTTTTCTTTGGGTCAATTGAGTGTTGTAATAAACGGTAGAGGGATCATATTGAATGAAGCAGATTCATATAATTAAGTACTTATTATGTGCATTTATCGTGAAAATTATTCAGGTTTTGTAATCAAGTTTATAAAAAAAAAAACAGGATTACCAAGTGATTAGTTTCCATCATATGCAAAACAAAAACTATTTGAACTAAAAATAAAAAGCTTTGAACAACTTTAAAAACGATAATAAATTATTCATTTTCTTTCAAAATTTCGGACTAAAGTATTACCAAAAATAACTAGTGCAACACACAAAAAAACAAGTATTTAATTAAGCCAAACAGTGTATAATAAAAGCGATCGGTTCTCATGTCGATCAAAGCTTCAAGTAACGATAGCTCAATTAGTCTCATATTAAACTAAATTATAGTAACACATTAATGAACGTGTCGTAATTATACACTATTATATGCCGTACAACCGACAATTATATGCCCGATATAATATACATAGTTGGTTAAATTTAAATTATACTGTTATTCTTGTGGCATAAAATACCCATGTGCTTTTTAGGGTTAATGTTTTTTTGATCGGCTCATAAATAATTTTAATGTTTTGTTATTAGTTTAGTTATAGATAATTATGGCTTAAAATTACATGTACTTAGTTGTAAATAAATCTATAATACCATTAAAGGCATAGAATGTTGAGCCAGTCTTGCATGATTGTGGGGTGAAAAGAAAACTATTATAATAATGGAGAAGCGGGCAGGAAACTCCATGGAAACTACTTTAAAAGAAAAAAGATTTTAACCTTTAATATTGCCAGATATGATCAACATCAATCATATTTTTTTATAATTGCAACTTTTAGTCAATATTGAGTTCAGTATCCATAGTTTACAAGTTTTATTTTGCACTAGGTTTTGTGGTTTCAGCCGCGTGTAGTTCGAAAATTATCCCACGAGAACGCATCTATACCGGGATAAAGCTATCCTGTGTTAATCCGATCTAATCCGTTACATCTACTTTACAATTGCCAAAGAACTACCTAAATACAGAACAGATTGAAGACAACCAACGTAACTAGGTACCTATTAAACCCGTCATACATCAATTCAATCAAATAATATGAATAAAAAAACCTTTCTATTCGATACAGAGAAAAAAAAAATAACACATCATCATAGAAATGATTAACACAACGAACGATAATTATCATCAAGATGAAATGAGATGGCTATCAATATAATGTATAAGTGATATGATTTCGCGGTGTTAGGCTACTGGTAGACGAAACAGAGAAAGAAAGAAAGAAATAGTTTTGCAATGAAAACCATTGTTTTTTTTAAGTTGCCCCACACTAGGAATTTCTCCTGTATTGTAGGTGCGTTTACAAACATTTAAAATACACATACACAAACAGCCAGACCCGGAACATCTACTTATTGGCATTGACACTTATTAGTATTAATGTTTAAAGCCATCGGGGCTTGTGGATAATTAAAAACAGCAACACGGGTCCATCTATTAAATTACGCTAAACTTGCCGGGATTGATTCGTGGACGGCTGACAGTCTTTACATACCAAGACCCCTCCGTACCTCAGAAAACACGTCAAACGGTTGGTCCCGGCTGTCATTCGTGGATCTTTGACAGTCTTTACGGGTAGGCAGAAAACCGAAAGTATGACAACCAGTCATACCAATGAGTGCTGTATTACCCAGTAACTGGGTTGTGGAGGTTAGATAGGCAGTCACTTCATGTAAAATACCTATTGGTATTTTGTGGCATCCGGTAAGACTGGAAGCCGACCCCAACATGGTACAGAGGTAGGTGTAGGTGTGTAGGTGTAGTGTAGTTTTCTTATAGTACGAGTATTAAGTTGAAAAGAAGAAGAAACGTTTTACTTATCAATGAGGCAATCACTGGTAGAAGTCAGACTAATGTTGAATTGTGTATGACAAAATTGATACTGACAAAACTCTTCCAAAGTGTGTGAAAGAAGCAAATAATATTTAGCAGAACTTACGGTTAACATTTAGATAAAGAAGTACAGTAATAAAAATATAGGCCTAGAATTTATAACCCCCACAGAAAACGAGCGTAAATACAAAACAAATTCCATCCTCACATCGTACGTATCGATGCAAAAACTATCTCGTGGTCCCGACACTAACTGTCGATACTTAACAATTTATCATTCTTGTATCTCTGTGTGATTACGATCTAAGTATTTTAATAACGAATAGAAGCCGCTACTGGTTAGCGCCTGAAGCGATTGCTCCTCGTTTTTTTTCTCAATAGACCATCGGCTTTTATTGTTATTGATTGGTAGTCGATAACGATGACGTCATCTCTCTTTATCGATCAGTGGATAGTGGGAATGGGGTCTTTAATATAGATCTGAGCTAGGTTCTTTAAGTGTGAGTTTCGGTTTTTTAATGGGTTCGGGGGATTGTTATTGCTGGCCTAGGATCTAGATATCTTTGAAATGTTCTTTTCAGTGAAGAATGAGGCATCACACTAATTATGAATTGATTATTTCATCATGTGAACACTATTTAGTAAATTTTTTTGTAATCCCACTAATGTTATAGATGTGAAAGTTTGTATGTTTGGGTGTTTGTTACTCAATCACGCTAAACCGGCTGAACAGATTTGGATGAAATTTGACTCACATATATGTTTTATAACCTGGGTTAGGATGTATTTTATGTTTTATTTCAGTAGTACGTCTCAATGATAAAATTTCCGACATATTCGCGGGCGCTGTCGCGGGCAAAATCTAGTGTACAAAAGCTCTCAACTTCTCTTTCACATGCAGTTTCAGCATTCTCTTCTACGATCATATAACTATCGACTTCCCTACTAGCAACTCTAAATTCTGATATATAATTAGAAAATTCTAAGATTGTATCTGCACGATACAGTTCTTCTGAGTATAGCTTTCATATTAAGACATAAACCATAGCCTTTGGCGGTACATAATCATTGCTATTACTTATCTCCTCCGTCTGAGGTTTACGACTAAAACTGCATGTTACAGCTGATTTAATTTACGGTTTTTCTTTAGTAGATTTGCGAGAAAAACCTTTAGCTTTGATAGGGTTCACCTTTTCTACACATATGTACTCGTTATAGGAATTTTCTGTTTTTTTCTGTTAAATGGAAATTAGTGCAAGTAAATCCTCATTTTTGAACGCATTTTTTTTTTTGTTTTCGCTGATGTTGCTGTTTTACTTTTAATCATAATGTTTTCATAGTCTTACATTAATATTTTTACACTGATTTTATAGAGGGGCTCGTGGCTATAACAACCGCACAGATTGATCGTACGTTAAGCTACGCTTGTCGTGGTCGGTTCGTGGATGTTTGACCATCCATTATACATAGAGACTGGAAACCAAACCCAACATAGTTCTGAAAAGCTTAGTTGGGAAAAGTTAGGCGGATGAAGAAGGATTACGTGAACATTTACAACTTAATGGCATTTTTTTTACGCCAATATGTTGAATGTCTTTCCCGCTATTTTTAAGAACAGTCCCAATAAATCAAAAATACCACTAGTTTACCTATATTTTCGACAAGATTTTATCATGGACTTTCGTTTAGATGAGGCTGTTGTCCCAAGATTTTGAACGTTTCCTAAACCGAGAATTCAAACTGCCCATTTCATTTGCCCATTTGTCCATTGTTTTTTATCATCATGATTCGTGTCACTCATTGATAGCTGATTAATGAACTAACTATAATTTTCTTTATCTTTAATAAAGCGACCACATCTCTCACATACATCATTAAAAAATAATAACACTAATCAAAAATAGATGAAACCATATATCACTTGTTACAAATTCAATATCCACAGTTACCTAATAAAAAAAAGTTAATTTATATACATATGTTCATCATTATGTTCCAGGACGGGTGTGATATTATCCAATTAAAGATAAGACACGCTCGCATTTCAATAGACAGACTGACAAGCCGAAAATTATAATAAATGTTTTATTTTTTAATACGCGGTGGAAACAATTACTTGGGAGAGAATGTTTGGTGCATGTTACAAGTGGAGAGCGGTATAAATAACGGTACCAATACTGATTAAAATAGGACATGAAAAACATTTATTTTATAATAAGCTTTAGCCTCCCCCAAATCCTGGAAGGATTTGGGGGAGGCCTTTGCCCAGCAGTGGGACAGTATAGGCTAATTAAAAAAAATAAGCTTTAGGTAGATATGAGTACATAATATGTACATATTTTATTAGACAAATATCTTGAAGCTACATTATTTTAAAAGAAATTTAATGTGTCACTAGGTAGCAGCTCGATGTCTGGATTTGTGACCGGTTGATTTCTAAAGGTTCGCCTACTAAAACATGTCCAATGTACTTTAGGTACACTTCTTCTTAACTCTTCGGGGAAAACCGACGTAACGTTTTATTATGACTTCATTAAAACTGGCGGTGAAATGACACCGTTCAACCTATTCTACAAAATTCACAGCTCGTTCAAGCCATATGCATTTATTTTTGCCTTAATCTGGGTCACTTAAATGTATTTTTGATGTGAAGAATATTATACTAGGAACTTGCTGCCGCTTGTACCAAACACCATAAAAATATACCCAGTGGCTCTTTTTGTTTACCAGTACGTATGATTGATATTGAAATCGTAACGAATCGAAAATTGATTTTGAGCTCTAATCTTTATTGCTACTAGGATAAAATGTAGCATTCCGTCAATTTCGGAACATCCTTCATCAGGAAATAAAAATTTAACGTGCCTTAATCGATCTAGATGCTATTTTTCTCGTGTGAATAATTTTTATGCGAAATTATGTTCTTGTTAAGTTTTTTTATGATTCTCTGATACAGTTTGAACATTTTTGTGCGATATTTTAAAATTGGACGATGCAAGTTTTATTCGTTTGTATCCATTTTAATAGTTTTTTTTTTTAAGTCAACGGTTGGTGGTCGATTTCGGTTCTATCAAAAGATTATATTTTATTTTGATCACAGACAGATAACAGACAAATAATTTCGGACCGGATTTTTGTAATACCTACATATCTATAGGGAGTAAATTTATGTTTTATCCTAGTTTTACAGCAATACCAATTGTTATTTAGCTAAGCTGTCCACATACTATGTTACCACATACTTTTCTTCACATAAGTCCCACTATCACCTAATCTTCCCAGGCAAACTAAAGCAAAATCAGCTAAAAATAAACAAGAGAAAACGCGAAGAAGAGCTTACCTAATCTAATTAAACATCTGGTCGGAAACAGGCGATGGCCGTTATCTGGGCTCGAATATCGGACATTAACTTGTGAGACAGCGCACTGCAACGGTCAAAGGTAACGAGTGTGTGCTGTGACGGGTGGAGCGGTAAGCGGAAGCGGGTAGAGAGCATTGTGATACTGAAATGCGTGCCGCATACTTTGTAATAAGAATGAATAGTAATAAAGATCATTCTGCGAAAACTCGGTGAAGTGCCCGAAATATTTATGGCATTGGCGATAGTCACTGGAAATTGATCCATAATTTAATTACAAACAAAGATCAAGTTTATCAAAGTTTACAAAATCTGAAAAACCAAGCTAGTTAGAGTTTTTACTGTTCCCGCGCAAGAGAAAGGTGGAGTACAGGATGTTTGTGCTATCCTTTTTGTTTGTTAGATTTAGGGCGAAAATCTAAACAGCGTTAATAGCTGTCAGTGTCATCACTGTCTTTGAATATTGACAAACACCCACACGCATTCCTTCAACGCAGTTTAGATGTCTTGGTCGAGTTCAGTTTCATTTTTGAAATTCACCCTTATGATGCCACATCTTTGTATACTCCGAGAGCCAATCGCTTCCGCTCCTGTCCTCACCAAATCCCAATACCACTCACGCCCGCCAAGCTTAACATTAAGATAACACCTTACTTATGGTATGCTTATGGCTGTGATTACCCATCGCTGGGCGCCCGCGCATGTTTATGGGCATATTGCTTAGTTGGCTTTTTGTGTTCACCTTGTAACGATTGTACGGAAAAGAATGGTATTTTGATGGGGTTGGGGTTAGCGAAAATGTTAGTATGTAGAATGTTGTAACTGTCTATAGTGTACATGACCAAGGTTCACTGTAAAGCAAATTAAGTCGATAATTACCTATGTAAAATGCATGTTGGGTTTCAGCTGCCGGATACTAACATAAAATGTTGGAAATAATGAATAAAGGTTTATGTAAGATGCCTGTACTAAGATATACCTGGGTAACAGGGTTGGTCAGTTCATTGTTCAACCACGATTTTGACTTTTCGTCAAAAAATAAAACAAAAGTACCTCTGTGGAGTAAGGAACATCGACGCTCCAACTGTTTCTATGAATTTAGCACATGATTTTAGACCCCAAGAAAGCAGTTTTTCCCCTGAGCGAAAAAAATAACTGTTTCTACCCTGTATAATAAATAGGTTATAGGTCTTTACCTATGAAATTGCCGTTCTGCAGTACTGGCCATTTCAAATCAAAATAATTTTTGTTTGGCTAAGAATTATAATTTCAAATTAATTTTATTTTAAAAACATGGATTTTTTTTTTCTAAAAGTAGTCATTTCTTTATTGATTAGTGTTACATTTTCATCGCATTTCAATCTTTTTCGTCATCATGGATACGTTAAAAATTCGAGTAATTATGGAATATGAGTACCGTCGTGGCAGCAACGCGGCACAAGCGGCACGCAACATCAACGACGTTTACGGAGCTAACACTACAAACCAACGCACCACCTGTTATTGGTTTGCTCGCTTCCGTTCTGGAAATTTCGACCTGAAAAATGAACCTCGCGGTCGTCCGAAGACTTTGGTCGACAATGACGAATTAAAGGCGATTGTGGAAGCTGATGATACACAATCTACGGCTGAATTAGCAGCAGCTTTCGACGTTAGCGTCAAAACAATATTGGTCCATTTGCGTCAAATTGGCAAGGTAAAAAAGCTTGACAAATGGGTGCCCCACGAACTCAATGATCGCCAGCGCGAAGTACGCGTCGAGACGTGCCTTGCACTGCTCAACAGACACACAAATGAAGGAATTTTGAACCGCATTGTTACCTGCGATGAAAAATGGATTCTGTTTGATAACCGTAAGCGCTCAGCAAGTTGGTTGGATCCTGGTTCAGCACCTAAACAATGCCCTAAACGAAAACTTACCCCTAGAAAAGTGATGGTCACTGTTTGGTGGTCTAGCGCCGGTGTGATTCATCACAGCTTCTTACCAAACGGGGTGAGCATTACTGCAGATGTGTACTGTGAAGAACTGAACACAATGATGGAGAAGCTGGCGCATCTCCAACCAGCATTGGTCAATCGCTCGTCTCCGCTGCTCCTGCACGACAACGCGCGACCTCATACTGCACAGCAGACGGTCTCCAAGTTGCAAGAACTGGGGTTGGAAGCTCTCCGTCATCCGCCCTACTCACCAGACCTTGCGCCTACAGACTACTACTTTTTCCAGAATTTGGATAACTTCTTGGCGGGAAAAAAATTTAATACCCGAGAGGCAGTACAAAATGCCTTTGAAGAATTTGTTGCCTCCCGTCCAGCTGATTTCTTTAAGAAGGGCATCAATAAACTGCCACTGCGATGGCAAAGATGCATTGATTGCATGGGTGATTACTTCGATTAATACAAATAAAAAATTCATGAAAAAAATTCGTTTAAATTTTTTCATACAAAACGGCAATTTCATAGGTAAAGACCTATTATTAAGTTATTAAGCTTACACAACAACGTAGAAAAAGCTTTTTAGAGCTTGTATAACCCATTTTGTTCTAGTATTTTCGTTTCGTAGTCTCACTAAGCGAGCCTAAAGTTCGTTCATCATCTCATCGATGACTTGATTCATTAGTTATTTTAGAGCGACTGCTATCTGACCTCTAATGAACTCCGGGAAACTAAATTTTCGCAGTATAGTGTTAAATTCTCAACAGGTGGGTGTCCATTCAAAAGTTTTGCCTTCATTCATTAGACCAAAAACAGGTTTTATTAATATATGTTTGACGAAATCTATCGTTTTATGAGTGACATGTCGGATAGAATAAACAGCTATAAATATAATGAATGTCAGTTAGTAGGTACCTGTGTGTCCGTGTGTGGGCGGGGACCACTTGATGTTGAAGGTGTCAAGTGTCATTAAATATGGTAAGTGCTACTTGTAAATAGAGGAGTATTTTTAAATTAGTTCTAACAGGAATAAAATTAGCTTCAAGCGGGTGTTGCAATTTCTTTACTGCAAGTAGTTAAGGTTTTGTTCAGGTTTTTAAATAGGAGTTTATTTATAAATCGAATGTAAATTGTTGCTTCATGGCCATTCGCGTATAGTTCACGCTGACTGAAGAAGAAACACTAAGTCCGCCTAGAGCACCTCTATCATTGGCTCCGTTTAAATCCTGATAATGTCTTTTACCTTTGTTAAATGATCGTTCTGAGATTGCTCTACAAAAGGTTTTATATACTTATAACAGAATCTGTATCTTGGTCCAAAATCAAACACTGGTGCCGATTCTGTTGTCACAAAATTCTCTAAACTAGACTAAAAATCACTAAAATTTTGTTCCAGTCAAACGTCGATTTCCTATTCTGAAATTGACTTAATTGACACAACTTAACTATATTTTAGTTTGACAGCACTAAGATTGCGCTGAGTTATTCATTTAGTGAAAATGGTAATTTTGCTATTCTGTTGTTGTCAATTTCATTATTCTATTCAACCTAACATTTTGTTTTTCTAACTGTATCTGACTATTTTTAATGCGATTAAAAAGGTTTGGAACAAAATTAGTCAAGAACTAAAATTGACACCAACACCTCGACTTCTGATGCAAAAATAGTACTGGACGAGTATCTTTTTTTTCTTTTCTATTGCTTATAATTATCTCGAAAATGGAGTGTCCTATCGCAAAAATAATTAATATTTCGACCCCCTTTAAAAAAAACGAAAAGACCACATAAACACAACATAATATGGATAATAATTTTTTTATATTTTCTATACAAAAAGTGAAAATTTCATATAAAACACGTCGAAGCTGCCCCTCCTGCACGCATCCAGCTCTAAAAAAAATCACGGGGTAGGGCAAAAAAGTACCACGTTGCGAAGCCAAAACGTATCACGTGCGAGTCGCGATTGTCAAATTCGATTTTAGCTGTGTCAAAATTGTTTTTAAATTTTGAGATATTTTTTTGCAGAATAGCTTTAAGATTCTCATAACCAAGAGTAAGGAATTTTAGTGATAGTTTAGTTAGTTTAGTTCGGTGTACAAAAGAATCGGCACAATTGTCAAAAACGCAATACCATATCAAAACTCATATCTTCACACTATGATGAGAATCATCACTTTTGAACGTCAAAATTGCATAAAAATAACGCCAAAGTTTAATAATGTCAGATGACAACACAAGGTGCACCACCTGACGCTGATTTTCAACTGCAACCCGCTTGTAATATCCGCTAGAATAATGAACAGGGAAGTATGTGTCCGTAATTATAATTAAGAGAGAGAAAAAAACACATACAATTTTATGACATACATGTCCATTGTGTGTGTGTTACATTTCACTAAAACATGCCTCGTCAAAAATCAAACAAAATATTGCCTTCATCTAACATGTTACCTTCATTCAACAACGCCATTCACTCATAAAGAATTTGTCGCACGTCGGTGAAATGCGACGTCACTAACATCAAAACTCTCTTAATTAATTCAGCTCCTTTATACCTCTAGCGTTTATATTTATATGCTTTTTTATCACCTTCGCGCACGAGTCGATAAAATACCTGTTAGTTTGTGGTGTGAGTTATAAGCGGAGCGTTTTTTCTGTCTCGCTAACGTAGATTGTTTTAAGATGGAAAAGTTCTTAATTTTTTCTTGCTTAAGGTGACACGGTAATTGTTTTTTTAATAAATTTTACTTCGTGGAAAAGTGACTTATTGAAAGTACAGTTATGTTATTTCCACCTTCCATTTCACTCGGAATTTAGTGTGTGCGTAGTTTATGCATGTGCTTTTTAATATTTTCACTGTGTTCATTCATAATAACACATAAAAAAACAAATGTGGGTAATGATACGATGACACACGCCTTAAAATGCTGTATTATTGAAAAAGCAAACTTTTAAAGACAGCAGTGGTGAGTGGTGACCCAGTGGTAACGGCCTCGACTTACTAGATGTAGGTCGTAGCCTCGAACCCATACAGGCGCTTCATTTTGTGTAAATTACTCCATCACCACTGCTCTTCCAAACGGTGAAGGAAAACATCGTGAGGAAACCGGCATGTCCTAGAACCAAAAATTTGAAGACATTTGACATCTACCAACCCGCACTGAACCCGCGTGGTGGATTACAGCCCACTTCCTCTCACAGAGAGTAGGACTGTGTCCCAGCAGTGGGAACATAATAGGCTGATTATATTAAACATTTCCATAAGAGTAACGTCGCCAGAAAAAAATGTTTCAACATCGCTACTCTCTTAACTTAATCCCACTTTCAGATTTCGTAACCATCACTTATGGTGGTCATTTTTTATTGTTAGATACGTTTCGTGCCGTATTGTGGAGATTTAGTGGCGGGGTGAAGCCTGGTGATATATTTATTGGGCCTTATCACCGCGTATGGAATGCCATGTGCACTAAAACTTAATAGGTGTGGCTGGGTCGGTGACACTTTGACGTTTCGGAGATTTCTTAATGAATTTGATCACGTTAGATTTTATGTTTGGGTATAATTATGTTTTGTTTTTGTTGTTCTATGTTAGGCAAAAAATTTGGGGTATGAGTCACCCAGGTGATTTTTCGTTCATTCAAAATCAAAATCAAAAGTCATTTATTCAAATTAGGCTGAGAATCAGCACTTTTCGAACGTCAAAATACATAAGCCAGTACCCCACCCTTCGACACTTCATAGTGCTTTGAGACCTCTTTCAGCTTTAGAATGCTTTCGCCGTTTTGATGGAGGCCATTTTAAAGGTTTTAAAATTAATTTATTGGTCTGACAAAAGGACTTTACTAAAGACGTGCGCTCGTCACAGGAAGGTATGGTATATTTCCGACAAAATATTTTTTCCAATGGAATAGTTACTGTCTATTGATAGAGTTGTTGAGAGCAGATGACTGTTCATCATCATAATTTCAGCCGAAAGACGTCCACTGCTGGACATAGGCCTCCCAAGCTTCACCACTTGAACCGATTCTGATTATGTATTAGATTTTAAAAAAAATGGAATGTAGGAAGCCAAACTCCCGTCAGAAAGAAATTGCTAACAGAGAATAAAGATGAAAGATAACCTTTGACATTTCTTTCAACAGCTTTTAAGTGATGCTTAGACATATTCAAATCATAATCTGAAACCAATTTATAATATTCTGAAATGCATACTTTTAACGAGAAGAAAGCATGATAGGTAACCAAAATCCGTAGTCAAATAATGAGAAAGTCTAGACTAAATGAACTAAAAATCTTAGAAATTAATTATAAACAGTTATGATCGAATCGCGATGTGGGTTTTATACATAATTTATATTTTATTGGCTCTGCATTAGATTCAGAATCGAGTTCTATCATTTATAATATTATAAATATGTCAACGTTTCTGTCGGTTCGTTGAATTTTAATTAAATTTAATTTCTGTGCAGTCTTCGAATGAGAACTGCGGTAAATTAGAATTCTGAACTCAGGGTCAGGAGTTCGATTTCCGTGTAGGAGCAAATTCTTGTATGGCCTACCGATGTTGGTGGTAATAAATTAATCATGTTTATAAATCGTAACAATGACGAAGGATTTGTTTTCAGTTTTGATTTGAATTGAAAAATACGGATTTATGTTGCGAATTGTACGCATTTATCCTATATGCAACAAAGATTGTTTTATTGATACTAATTTTTTGCAATCTGGCTTTCCTTTGTTTTTGTTGGCAAAACTTTAAACCTAAATAAAGTTGCATCTAGGGTCATAAATAAAGGTAATAAGGTACCTATATTGCACTTGTTGCTCATTATAAAATGTTCCTATAGTGAAAGGATACTACTACTAACTATCTATTGCTATCGCATCCATTTTAAATCCGATTTGGTATGCAGGACCTGAAAATACAAAAAAAAAAAACTTTCATTTTTATATATCCAGCCAAATCCACGGGACAAAACAATTAGTACAACATTTTAATTAAAACTTGCTTCAGAACAGTTGTTTTTATTGTACAAATAAAATCATAAGTCTCTATAGTAATCTATACCTGCTCTTTTACAAAAATAAAATCTTAATCGAAACCTGAGCTATCATAAATCTTTAAGTGTTATTTGGACGACCGACACATTGCTTTATTATTATCTAGTCTTAATATTTTACAGTTTTTATAGCAGAACGTAAAAGGTTACAATTTGATCACTTATACTGTGGATCAGCATTTCAGTATTTCAAGCTGATCCTGAAAATTCTTCCGGAAAAACATTAGTACATATTACATATTTCTCTCCCCAAGAATCGCAATTTGCAATCGCACTGTATATAAGGTGACTGGTAATTAGTTACCGATATTAAAACACATGATTGTACTCATCATAACAAACAACTTTCCATAAGAAACATTTTTTTTTTGACCCCGGGGTCAAGCGACTCGCAGCTGATAGTACGCGAGTTGACCCGTACGGTGGTTAAATTAATGACAAAAGAATAATGCATGGTAAAAGTGGATTTCTTTTTTGTCTATATGTAACTAAATTAAATTACAGCTGACGGTGTATTATTCTTGTTAGCTACTCAATATTCTATTGGGGTGATTGTGGACATACACTAGTTAAAAAAAAATATCTAGGTAAGTTGTTAGTTATGATGAGTACAATCATGTGTTTATATATCGGTCACTAATTACCAGTCACCCTATATAACCAATGAGATATATTGAATAGGATGTCCACCATAACACTACGGTCATAAAATAAAGCACCAACCCTGAATCAGAATAAGTTCACGTACGTAGTTCATCATCTCATCCTGCCCATTTCTGGGGTCAGTGTAACATCTCTTTCTTCCATACTTCCCTATCAGTCGCTATCTCGGTAGTCACTTCCTTCCCAACCATAAAATCCTTCACACAGTCCATCCATCGTTATTTCATTCTTGCTCCACTCGTATAAACATTCATACTCAACACTTTTAACTTTACATCCTTACTTACTTAAAGAAAAAATATGATATAAATTCCCTTATAAATTCTTCAAATCAATAGAACTCCTTGTAAACCACTTATCAAAATAAATGATAACGTTATACAAGTGTTAATTTTAACCACAAAATTATCAAAAACCAAAGCAGCAATAGTTATAAATCGCATCTTTCCTCCACTTTACCTACATTCCAATCCTAAACCACATATTAACACTTTAAACTAACCCACTTATGATTACTCACCAACAATTAATAGAAACTCGACATTTCAAGGAAAAGCATCCAATCTGATCAACATCACGAAACGATGATGTGTTAAGGAAAAATAAGGATAAAACCGATAATTTACATCTATAGGTTTTTACAAATGTAGATCATGTTATTCTAAGTGAAATGAGTCAGGTTGTAGAAATAGACTTAAAGTTATTTAGAATAATTTTTCCTTGATTGATGATGCAATGATGTATCACGATTCTGCGTTTATCCGTTTTTGTGACTGGTTTTGCGGTCATTAAGTGTTTGCTGTTTTGTTTTTGGGTATTTTAATGTTGAACGATAGTTTAAATGAGTCTTCTACTCTAGATATTCATAAATGTTCATTGCTATCAACGATGCATTCTTCGTGCAGTTGTCTCTGTTACTAATCGCCTGTATTTTCGATTGTGATTTCTTCCTTTTCATTGATCTTAATTATTGTATCACATTCTTTTTGATTCCTGAAAAAATTAAACCAAATCGCAAACATTTTATTTATTAGCGGTTTTTAATACGATCTTAGGGAAACACTTAGGACCTTAGGGGAAATACTTAGGCACATTATTTGATGGACTTGAGTCATTTAAACTGTCTGTGACACATTCTGTCGCACATACTTTCTAAGATTTCATATATGTTTATAAAATTTCTGTCGTTTCGAAATAATGCATAATATTTGAACTAGTTTCTATATTTTCTCGGAAACGGAAAGTGAATCGTGCGTGCGAAGGTTGGGTGACGAATTTCATAAGAGTAGTCTTATTAAGCATGTATTTAAAAGAAAAAAAATAAACAAGTTTTTAATGAATTGAATAAATAAATCAATAAATATAACGGCGTATTTGCTTTACAGTGTTATGTAGAATTCAAATGTTTCTTAAATATGGGCACAAACCAAGATCGGTCGGTCCTTTTAGGTAGTCAATTGTGGACAACTGTTTATTTCGCATTAGCTGGGTTTTTACTACTATTCTGAAAGTGTATGTTATTGACTAGACTGTAATTCTGTATCTCCTTAATCATTTATTAATGTAAAAAAGGACTTGTATGAAACAAAGTACCTGAGTTTATTCATTTAAATATTTAAATTAATATAACCAACGTGTAATAAATTTGTGTCTTCTTACATATTAAATTAAAATATTATCTTATCTCAAATCTATGCATGTGACATTTCACTTAATTACTGACTGTCACTTAATCTGTGACTGCTCTGCGGATCAATCGGCCATCAATTTTAAATAAACAAACATTCAAATGAACAAACATATAAATTAACAAAACAACCTCTTCCGAAATCGATTTTTAGTAAATGTTGCAGTTAATTTTAGAGTTAACATCGGTACCTACCTCAATTGCGTAATTTCTAACTACCCCACGGATTCCATCTATGGAGAATAAAACCTAATCATCAGAGAAGCTCCTAATCTTCAACTGTATAATCTATATTCTAAACAATAGATTGCTCCTGTATTGCTAAAATAATGGTCTTCAAATATACCACAAGAAGAACGATGATTCTCAATCAAAATCAGGTCATATTGAGAATAAAAACAAACATCAAACTGCCCAGTTATCATTACAATTTCGATCTCAGTAGCAGCTCTATTTACAAAAACGACACAAACACAAATGATGCACCTTTTATCATCAATTCTTTATCACCTAAAGCCCAAACATTACTTACACACCAACCATACCTTACATCACCTGATTTGCATAGACGCAGGTCCCCTGCGTAGGCGCAGGTCACAGAAAAACTCTTTCCAAAGTCCCCGATACACATTTCATTGCGCGTGGGCAACAAAAACCTTTCAGATTGTTTATAGATCAATATATTATTCAGAATGTGTGAATATTTCTTTCCGATCACTATTTTAAGTGATTGAATTATGTTCGAACTTGCGATAAGCGAATCAATTTGTGTGATGGGGAAAGCTGACGTTAAATTAGAATAATGCAAGTTTATTGTTATTTTTATGGGGCGACTATGTCTTTATATGCTGATGTGGGAACGGCTGATGATGTAGTTGGTTGCCAGATGTTTGAGTAGGTTGGAGTCATTATTACTTCATGCAGTAGTAGAGCATTTTGTGATGAACCTCCTCCTGGAAAGTACTACGGTTTGATTTTAGGAAAATCGTGTGCTTACTTTTTTCAATGTTTATAAATACAAATATGAGCACAAGTCTATTTTTACGAGATGGGGCGATGTTCCTTGTCTCAGTCTTCTTATAAGTCCAGACATTGTCTTTATCAGATAGTACATCGAAATAACTACTACTTGTACTGTATTCTCCTTGAAAAGTGATAATTCTGTACCCTCTTTTTACTTTTTCCTTGTCTCATAAATATCATATCTGAAATTCAACATCCACACCAACTTTCACGTCATAGACGTCCCTAATTATAAATTATCACACATTATAACCTACTCAAGTTACAGAATATAACTTAAAAATATATAAATTCCATATCTTTATGCGTATCTTTAAGTTATGTAAGTGTGTAATAAGTTTTGCTGGTAATCGCGGACAGAAATCGCGAGCTATACGTCAGGACGCTCCTTGGTTGCGCAACCCGACACTCTGAGGTCGCTGTGAATCGCCCTGGGGTTTACATTATAAATAATTGTTTGATATGTTAAGTTAGTTTATATTATTGTGATTTGGGTAATTATTTTTATATCAGTCTAGTAAAATGAGTCAATGATAGAGAAGTTTGCATGAGAGGATCATCGAGAACAACATATAGATGTCAGTTTTCTAGTGTTCGAGTTAAGGATCATCATACAATATCTAAGTAAACGACAATAAACTACATTGCACATTTAACTACTACCTTTCATGAGAGACATGTCTTTTTTACAATTTTGTTTTGAGATACCATCAGTATCTACCTAATTGTGAAATACTCTATTCGTCAGAATCTGCATCATTTGGAAGTACATATATTGCTTATAAACATATTATGCTTCATATGTTCGAAAAATAAAATAATATGTCTGCGCTACAACGTAAATAACGCAATAAATATTTTTAAACTGTCAAAATGAAAGTTATTCTTACTGGTAGTGTGTTACCCAACTATCTCGCAGGTCAGTACGGAATATTGTTTTTATACGGTTGATGAGATAGTTTCTAAATCAATCATAAATGGATTTATATCCATAACAGTGGTTTTAAAATACCAAACAAAAAAAGGAACATCTACGCTAATAACCAAACCTTGTACCAATTTCAGTACAAAGTAGAGACAATAATTACATAATCCATGTAATTTGTACTGAATATAGGTCGCGGCGATCAGTGATGCGCCGTCGCTACCAAATGCACGCATCGCCCGCGGCCAAGATCGCTCGTTTTGTGAGCTAAGGTGTAGTTATGAACAGCAGCGGAAGCGGGTTTAAACCAAGACAGGCGATTTGATTTTTGTGAATTATTTCATCTCCAATGCTCTCAAAACGGTGAAGGAAAACATCGTGAGGAAACCGGCATGTCCTTGAACCAAAAATTAGAAGACATGTGACATCTACCGACCCGACTGGGCCCACATGGTGGATTACGGCGCACTCTCAGGAAGACAAAAGTAAGATTAACGAAAATAGGAATACAAAATGGTTCATAGTTGCTAAATCATCATCGTCTCATTAAGTGCACCAGTACCTACCGCCAAAACAACATTAATTCTGAAAAACTCCAAAAATAAACCAAATTACTACTCGCTTCCCGCTCAACCCATCACCGCGGCCCCCGGTCTCATCGACCGCCATTATGGCGTGAGAACACAAGTGACCATGGCACTTGCCACCGATCAGCCATTATCGATCGTGAACTATTGTTTGAGACCGTTCAAACGCCCGAGATACCACCAAACGAAATATCATCCTCCATTCAGATCCTATGTTCATGACTAGAGTCCTGCCGAAAATTATATATTTTTCGGCCGAATGCGAAAACAAAATTCGGCCATATTTGCATAAAACGAAATAATGTTTTTTTCTTCGGTAAAGGCAAAACAAATGCTGTGTCAATAATATTTTTTTTTGGTATGGGTTTTAGTCGCTGTAACTTTTGGTTTAATTGAAAATATTGATTTACTTACTTTTGCCGGCGCCGACGAAAATAGCGGGAAATGGATATTTCGGCGGAAGATTGCCGAAAACCGAAAACGATAACGAAATTCGGTCGGACTCTGTTTATTTATGACTAACACCATTTTTGTACCGCAAATTGATAAGAACGATTTCTAGGTCAAACTGTGTGTTGAAATATAAAGCCAGATGGTTCTTGTCATTAATAATGTCTGATAAAAATGAGGTGAGTCTGCGTTTGGGTTGCAACTGATTTTGGAGACAATGGTTTGCGCTGGTTAACAATGGTCTAGATATCGATTCAGTTTAGACTAGTGTTTGAGGTTGGTTCACAGATCGTTGTAGAGTTTCTTTCCAAACTGATGTTTTTTTCCTGTGTCCATTTTGGCCCGTTAATAAGGTTTAAATAAGCCTGATCTTCGCCATGCCTAGTTTTTTTAGGCATTCACTTCCTCGTAAGTAGGTACGTTTTCTCTTTTAATTTATTGCAGGGAAATGACACGTTAAAACGTAATATCACATCTTTAAAATCAAGATGGCACTATTTTTCCGCCGCACCCAACTCACAATTGCAATAACATCTACCAAAAACCCCAATTTGTCAGTAACAAATATGTTTACATTATTACATTTACCCAGAACCGCTAGGGCAAAGTACATGAATCACATTTAAAACCACAGGGTTACACCATTTTTGGGTCAAAACTCGTCATTTTGTAACACAATACCCACTGAGACCGCATAAGCTTTGTAGGGTTAAGTGTACAAAATATGTTCGTTGAACGTAATATTGTGGTGATGTTATGGACATTTGGAACATGTCTTGTGTTTACAAGATGCGCAGAAGTTTCCAATTGGAAAGAGCTTTAAATTCTGCGCATCTCCTCTCTCGTCATAATTATTACGTATTTGGCTGAGAATAACAAACATACCGAATATACGAGTATATACAATTTGTTTCCTAAAACTGTTCCTATGACAAGAGGCTTATGGCTTAGTAATAACTGGCCGCGGTCAGTTCGTGGATCTTTACATACCAAGACCCCTCCGTGCCTCGGAAAGCACGTTGAGTGCCATGTAATTGCTTCTATGACAATCGCACCAATCGATTTTATTTACACTTTTGAATCTACAAAGTAACCATTTCAGACACCAGTCGACATGGTCTTCACATGGTCTACCCAAAAGTATGTCTGGAGTTTAAGAGAGATTGTGACCTCTGAGTTTGTTTTGGCTTTTCTTCTCAGAATAGTCAGATAGGAAATGCCGACTTCATCCATTTAAAAAAATATAATTCACGTATAAAAGTGTTTGTACTAGTACAAACCTACTTACAGAAATAAAATCATTTGGGGATATTTATGCAGGTTTTGAACTTGTGTATTTTTATTTTTTTGGAGGGTGGGAAATCATCAAATGACTTCTTCGGCTCTGGGTGGAGTAGGAGGGCGTGTCAGATTTTTACTGACTAAAATCCACCCGTGTTCCCTCAGTTACCTGTGTGCCAGGGGCGACAGTACCTATCTCTTTCGAATAACCCGCACCCCTGGCAGGCGTCGGCCCTTGCGGACCCCACCAGTTGTTGCTGATATCTGTGACGGCGCGCGTGGAACACAACGCGCCATCCCGCCGACTACTTTTCGGCCGCAGGGGATAGGGATCAACCATATACCGACAATCCTCTTCCCCTGCGGCCCCACCCCGTCCAGGCCACGTAAGGGAAGAGCGCTGCTCAGAAGCACCGGCACTCCTCCTCTGCCGCAGCCCGTAACAATCAGCCGCGATGCCTCCCATACGACATCGGGGCCCACCTCAGTTGCGGTGCACCTCACCGCAACCTACTTTTTGGCCGCTACGTCATCGGCAAAAGCCCTGACGAGCGGCCCCACCTTTGGGTTCCTCCGCTTCACCGTGGCTGGAAGACCACGGCTACTGAGCCCCCCGCAACGACAATGCGGGAACCCACTCGGGGAGAACTTGTGTATTGGAGTCATAGACCAGTGGACACTTTGGCTAATAATATTAGTATGATGATAAACGGTGATCACATTTTTTACTAGTGTCTCGTAAAATTAAAATAATCTTCAAACAAAACACCTGTCTACCTACTAACAAAATAGGTAACCATATTTTTTTTATCAAACACCAATTTCAATGATTAACGACACTCCGTAACGGCGGCAGATACCAGAATAAATCTTAAAAAATATTATAATTCTTCCATATATAAATCTAACGTAATCTTAATAAAATGGCTGCGACTCAACGAAACATTGTCGTTGTATGAAAGTGGTTCTATATATTCATAGGCCGTGGGAACCTGGGAACCCACCCACGCAAGAATCAAAATTCTTCGTACATTTGTCATTCTAAGATTTGCATGGTGATATATTAAGGTTTTTGTCGTATTCCGTTCATGGGTACTTTTATTTTACTGCTACGTTACTGCTTGTACTGTTACGGGTTAGATGGCGGAAATTAGGTGAATGCTTTGTCCAGCTGTAGACTGTGATAGGCTAATATGATTGAACGCTTTACCTTTATGCGAAAAGTTACCAATAAGAACTACTAATCGCTAAAATCATGATCACCCATCTGCGTTTCAAATTGAAAATCAAGGCTATAATACAGTTTTTTTTTTTGAAACTCTTCCCAATAATTGATCCGAAGGACCTTACCTGGAGATGGTGACAGACCAGACCGTATGTATTCTTATTAAAGCAATTTCACTGCATATGCTATGCAGTGAAATGTACTATGCTACCAAAGGCTAGTTGTTGTAAAAATACATTAAGATTTTCATCTCATCTCCATAATGTGAAACCATTGGTCATTTATACAATATTAAATTCGTTGAACGAACAATTTGTTAGAGTCGGCAAGCCATACACCTCATCGATTAGACCAGATATGGTTCAAATACACTATCGTAACTATGGAGCTAACTAGGATCTTATTAAATTTTCCATGACAGAAAACTCAGAAGACCAACTCCGAAAATTCGTTATTCCCATACTGACGTATTATAGACCACACAATGATATATAGACTAACATTATTAAGAGGTAAAATTTGTGATCGGCTTAATTTTTTTTTTCTTGTAAACAATTTAATGTTAACAAGAAATTTCCCGCGGACCAAGTCGCAATCAGAAGCTTGGTTTTGCCCGATGAGGAGCGATCGTTGTTTTCTCTTGCTTGTTTTGTCCGAAATTTTTCATTTATCAGTTATTTTTTGACCAGCAAGGACAGGTAGAGCAGTATTGTGCGTCCAGCATAGAGCTCATTACAACGTGTACAAAAAACAACCTCCTGCTGATCTAATTAAGTAAGCTGTCACTCTACCTGATGCTAGGGAATGTTACTTTTGACTGGTCACTTCAAGTTTACTTCACCTAAGTTTTACTTAAGCTATATTGTATCAAGTGATGCTTCTGCTGTATTTCTTGGTCGAATTTAATGTATTCAGGTTTGTCTATTGAGAAGCATTTTTAATTAGGAATGTAAAAGTGTTTTTCGGTAAGCATCCGATACGTTTTAATGGTGTCCATACAGTACTTCTTTATAATAAAAGTAACAAGCAGGTGTTTATAGCCAGTCTGCTGTTTGAATAAACACATTATTTTCTTCTATTTCTCTATTATTTATAATTTAAAGTTAGGTGGAATTATGAATTATTGGGGCAAACATATTTATCATAAGTTAAACCAACATAATACACAACCACCCTGTATTAATCCCACTACTGGGACCACCAGTGCGAGTTGGCGGCATGTCACATGTCTTTGAATTTTTGGTTCCCAAGAACCAAAAATTTTCAGTTTCAAGCCAGTTTTCTCACGATGTTTTCTTTCAACGTTTTGAGAGCAATGGTGATGAAATTAATACACAAAGTGAAGTGCTTGCAATAGTTCGAACTCACGATCTGCAACACGTAAGTCGAGGCTGATAGCAGTGGGCCACCACTGCTCTAAGTCTAGTGTAAACAAACACAAAAGCTAATTTAACAAATCATGTGAACGAATATCGTATAGCTCCTTCCTGATAGACGCTAATGTCGAGAAATCCATACCAAGATTGGGCGATCTTTGTCAGATAATTTGTTTACCTACATCCCTCAAACCTGTGTTATGCAAATATATGAATTTGCATACAAAAACAAATCCCAAAGGATCAATATCACTTGAACATTGTTCCATTAACACAAGCAGATAACAAACCCGAGCACATTCATTAAGCACTGTCCAATATAAACTTTTAACTGCTGGTAATCGTACATAAATCATTAAGATTACTCAATTTGGTGATTTTACAACCTATTTGCATACTGGATGGTTAATCTGTGCAGACTGACGAGTGTGTGGCCGATCGTAAATTATGCGCCCGCGACTTTAATGACAATCTTATTGTAGTTTTGTGTCACATTCTTGGAATTATCGGAGCTGACTCGTGGGTGCAACGTCTTTACATTATGTTTTTTTTTGTAACTGTCAGTTCTCCTGCCTTAATATCACGTTTTGTTTGCCCGAGGAGTTGAGTAGAGGTATACCTACCTATATGTATAAGTTCCATGTAATAGGAAGCAAGCCTATTGCATCGAACAGTTTCAGAATCATCTGGTTTAGATACGACGCATTTTGGACAAAAATACGGTAGTACATGAAGAGGATTAATTTAGTTCAGTTCTGGTTCTTTTTGAAAAGCGGGCTAACTCTCAGCGTAGTTTGATTACATGACTTTTTTTAACTATGTTCAATTACAAAAAAAAATGCTTCTCCCTACACCCCTAATAAAAAGGGCCAAGTTGTATATTTCCATTATTTTCTCACCCTTGCAAAAAATGATGTAAAAAGGACCCACAAATAAATTATAACACTCATATTTCCTTAGGGGCACAGCAGATCTCCAATAGGTACAAATCGATTACGAATCGATGACATTGCTTTACGATATTATGTAAATCGCTCTAGTAGCTCATGACTAATGTGACAGATGGCGCCACTGGGGAACATACGATCTTTTGAAATTTTTGATCAGTGTGTGGGCCTCGAGATGTTTTCTACCTCCATTTTGATGTGTACACTTATGGTGACATTCCATATAATAGTCCAAATTTGATGAGGTTAACGTTACAAATACATATTTTGGTCCCAAAATGGAAAAGTTGACTAACTATGGCGCCGATTCTTTTGTACATTATCTAAACTAAAATAAGAGTATTGCTATCTTTTACTGAAAACCTGCGAAAGAAAAAGACAAGTGACGCTTTAGAACTGTCAAACTACATTACATTTCGATTGCTGGGGTTTGACAGCTCTTATTTTTTTCCGTCAGATATCTTGTTTCATTCGAAAGAAAAAGATAGTACCTATAGTAGCCTAAATTACGTTTGGTTGGTACACAACAGAATCATCACCCTTAAGTACCTATTCTATTTTATAAGACTGGAACTTTAAAAAACATTTACGAACTAAAACTTCGTTTACCATAAACAAAAACTTTACAAAAAAGTAGATTTACTTTATTTCAAGATAAACTCCAATTATTTTGTGAAAAATGGACAATGCCCATTATTACAAGATTATTTTGCATAATAACTAAAGAAAATCACATCACGTACTACGCAACGAGCCTCAATTAGAGAGCACTATCTGTATCGCGGCTCGCCCATAAGGAAGACGGACTTATCTGAAATTTCTAATCTTGTGACTCACATTCATGCGTTCGCGAAATTACCTCTATTTACCCGCTACACTCCCGACCAAGTCAAAAAGGGCACAGTGCACAACCGTGACTAACAATGCTACTGATTGTTACGTTATTTTGGCTTAGGTGGAATACGTGTCTACCCAAATTTTTGTATGAATAATCTCACGAATACCGGTTTCGCTAGCCATAAATCTTTATCTTTGGGTGTCGAAAATGTCTCGTTACAGTTTCTATGACATCTTGATTTTTGTAATTTGTTGCGACCTTGCCTCCTATTTTATCAGAGACACACATTTATGATGCTTCGTTATGACTTGGGTCAATTCAGATAATATTCTTTTTTGCTCTTACAGAGCAAATAACATTTTCTTGGTTTTAATTAAAACCCATCATTTTTCGTTGAGCCTAATTAGAAAGTTAAATTTTTATATTAAAATTCAAATTCTCACAAGCGAGCATAATACAAACAATAATCGCATATTGCATTCCAAAATATTGTTATAATCCAAAATAATGAGGCACATCGTTATTTACTGCTGAAAGTGCACCGACCACGCGGCGGCGCAGAGTGAAACTGTAGCACAATCACATATTTTACGCTTTTGTATGAGTTTAATTGAGTAAGAAGAGACCTGAGACCGCTCGCAGCGGGGTAACTTCCAAATTTATTTACAAAAAATTCGCAAAAGACCCCCATTATTTATGTCGCGAGACGCAACATACCCGTGGCGATGTTCACTTCTGTAATATTAAGTGTGAGATACGACCTTATTCATGTTGACCCAGATTTTAATACGCCTCGCACTGCTCTTTATGATGACTTTTTGAAAAATGTAATTTTTAATTCCGTGCAGGGACGGACCGAATTGAATGGGCCCACGGATGATTCGTTTTAACTGTATCGCTTATAAATTGTTGTTTCTTATGCGATGCCGACGGAAGCCTGTCGATATTTTAAACTAAATTAATGCGGCCGTGTACGCCAAAATTGGCGTTGTCGTATTCTCGAGAAAATCGAATGCCCTTTTTAATTTCCATTTTTTGCATATATATCATATTCTCTTATATCACTATCAACAGATCTTAACGAGCTTGGTTAATTAAAATTATGCTTTCTTTTGTTGCAGTCGTTCTTCGGGCGGACGTACAACAACCTGTCCTCGATATCGGAGTGCAAGAACAACGGGGAGTGTGTGATCAACAAGAAGAATAGAACAGCTTGCAAAGCCTGCAGACTACGGAAATGTCTCCTCGTCGGCATGTCAAAGTCGGGTTCACGATACGGGAGACGATCGAACTGGTTCAAGATACACTGCTTACTCCAAGAGCAGCAACAGCAACATATACAGCACATGCAGACCAGTAAATCACCGCCTACTTTTAATTCGTCCATGAATCCATCCTATATACCGACGAACCTACTCCCAGCAGCAGCATTAGCAGAATATTACAAGAACTCAGAAAAGAGTCCTTTCACGGAAGACGTGACGCGACAAAGCGTATCACCATCAGATTCAGGAGCATCATCAGCAGATCCCGAGGACGACAATAGTTCTAGAAGTACAAGTGGCCTCAGTATCTTCAGACCAGCGTCGTCTCCCTGCAGTGATAAAGACGTACGGTTACAAGCGATTAGGAACCATAGCAAAGACAGAAAACGGAAGCCCACAATGCCTCTATCGCCTTTCGGAACGGTGTCTGCGCCACCAAGCTTCTCGCCGAGAAGTACTCCATACTTACCAACTCAACTACAATCTATGAGAGCAGCCCCGCCAGGGCTTGCAACTTGGCAGAATCGAAATGGCGGGGACTTACTCCACCATTCTCCAGCAGTTGCCGGAGTAGCCATAGACCAAGACCAACCTATTGACCTATCCATTAAGTCTACAGCCATGATATTTAGAAGTCCAAAAAATGACGAAGTTAGTGATTCAGAACCAGAATTGTCAATTGATCTGAGCGAAGAAAACAGTAAAGAAATGATGAAGAATCCTTTAGATCTCTCACTTGTCCCGAAACGAACGGAAGAGGTGCCAATGACTGGTTGAATGTTTAGTATTTTTTGTACAACTTCGTACAGCCATGGTTTTCTATTTATGTGTAAATAATATTTTAGTATTCTTGTTAATACTCTTTCACGCCATACAGTATTTAGCTGATAACATTCCTTTCTTCTTGATTACCTGATCTTATTTACCATAATTAGCGTTTATTTAGTTTTTAATTCAAGTCATGGACTTATAGTTATAAGTAGTAAAGCAAAGTACAGTAGAAAAAAAAAATGAGAAATGACATTGTTAATGTATCTGTTTGTAGGTAGGATTTAATCATTGTTATTTCTTAATCGTGTTATAGACATAGCTCAGACTAAGCACCATTAAAGATTAAAAACGTTTTAACCCAATTTGTCAGTATCACCAGCTGCAAGCAACTATTTTGGAGGACTACTCTTTAAGTACGAAATCCGTAGTTCCGCCCGAAGTTACGGGTGTTTCCAACTCCGTATCACCTACGGCTATAAGATTGGATAGGGTCCGACCTAAGAATGAATGACACGATTTGATAATTGACGTTACTCTCAATGTGTTTTTGCCTTCAAGTTTCGGATGGGCCCATTTCTTTGTTCACAGACTTAGAGAATCCGCTGCAATGAGCTATATCTAAACACATCCAACTATAGAATGTGCCAGTGTATGTTTTACCATTTTTAGTTAATGTCTTATGGGATTAAAGGCCAGTTAAAACGAAGCTCAAAATTGTAATGTACAAACTTAAGAGTCTTGTATAAAATAGTTTTTGTTTTATGTACTTAATAATTAAGTATTTATTTCCTTAGTTTTTAGGCCAGTTTGTATTGAGTCATTTTTTTAATTTTCGTAAGTACTTTTAAGGTTTTAGTTTTTAATTTTAGCATAATTTTGATTTGCTTGTGTTATTATTTTGTTATTTTTTATTTTGTTGAAGATTTTTTATAAGACAATGACACATTCCAATGCTCATTTCATTCCAGTATATAATTCATCGTACGTTTTGGTTTGGTTGGTTTCAGTTCCAGTATTCGCTATTTTAAGCGTTTTGTGCTAATGCTTGCTATTCCCTGAGAACCTGCAAGTGTTAAATAAATAACTTTTAGTGAAGTTCGAATACTCAATACGTAATATTTTTAAGACAAAAATTGACACTGTGAGGAATACATATCAAAATGTCTGACATTTTCTTGTTAGAAAAAGTGACACCTTGAAAATACATTAGCACAATGAGCATAATAATAACTATCGTAGTTCTAAAAAACGTCACATTTTTTTGTAAATAAATGAATTAATAGAAAGCATTGAGATTCTTTAATATCTTTGGCTAAAATAGTTACTATTTTACGTTGTTCAATGAAGTACAAGTAGCAGGCTTACTTTAGATTATTTTTTTACATTTCAACACTATGGAACAATTAGAAAATAATTATTTAGAACAAGAAATATACAGAAAATGGTCAGTGTTAGCCACTTTTAAAATTACAAATCACTCTAGATTTTCCTTTATCAATAATTGATGTAGCAAAATCATGTGCATAAAATGCTGAGTAAGCCTGCATTTCTGACTAAGTTATCAATTTTGAGACATAATTGTTGTTATCAGTGTGATACGATATTTTTTAATCCGTGTTTACATTTTTTTACGTTTTTAAGTAAATTTTAATATATTTGAGAGAAAAATAATAAAAAGCGCGTGCCTTTAAATTTTTTGAAGTTTCATTTTTATCATCCTACTAGATGTGTTACCTGAAATGACAATAAAATACACCCTGTGTAAAATTTCTACTTTTATTTATGTGATTTTTATGGTGTGCATAATAGAGTTCCTATTCGATTTAATGATGTCCAAAGTTTTGTTAACTTTATGCATCACCAAGTAGGTATCTAATAAATTAATAATTAACTCTAGAACATCAAATAAATATATAAATATTTACTTCCTAAAATGAATTCAACATCTCAACTGATATTACACTGCAGGTTCTAAACATAAAGAAAGATGCTTATCGTTACATTTATTTAAATATTTTATAACATAAAGGTACCACTTAACCTAATTTTATAAATTTTGTACACAAAAGCATTCATTTAACAAACTGTTCAACATCATCGTAATACATTTCAAAAATAAAAACACCTGCGACACGGAAATAAAAAGTCAAAAATATTCAAATTTCACAAAACACAACAAGACAAACAGACGAACAGTGTTTACAAGCAAACAGTCACACTAAATATTCATGAACAACTACTCCGAGTGTTTCTTGAAATTTCATTTCCCATGAATTTTCCATAATTATTCATGCGTGGACTCACTGGGCTAATTTCGTTTTGAGATTATTAAAATTTGAACTTAATCCCCCCGAAAATAAAGCCCATTTTATGATGATTGTTGATGGGAAGTGTGAATATTCAGATGTGTTTTAGTGTGGCTACTGTGAACTACTGTTTCCTTTGCGATAAGTCAAATGAGTTCACATCTTCTTAGAAAAGGCTCCTCTGATTACACTTGTTATTTGAAGAAACACTGTTTAATTTGTATGTAATTAAGGATATATATGTGAGTATGTTAACTAGAGCCATATTCTGTCCGTTAACAGTTACGACAGTCAGACAGTTCTGCATACGAAGTTGATACAAAGTTCTCAAAGTTTTAATTACAAATATAAATACAAGCGCAATCTGTTATACTTTACCTCTTCATACTGTTTTTGTAATTTAGGTAAATATACCATAATGTACGTAAATAATAACTTATTGATTAATTAATAAAAATTACAAAACAAAATCATAACTTAAATGAAAGTATTCACAAGCACACTATGAGGAATACATATCAAAATGTATGAAATTTTCTTGTTAGAAAAAATTACACAATGAAAATACATTAGCACAATGAGCATAATTATATCTATCGTAGTCGTAAAAACGTCACAATTTTTTTGTTATTAAATGAATAAATAGAAATCATTGAGATTCTATAATACTATAATATAATACTTTGGCTAAAACAGTTACTATTTTACGATGTTAAATGAAGTACGAGTAGCAGGCTTACTTTAGGATATGTTTTTTTTTTTACATTTCAACACTATGCAACAATTAGAAAATAATTACTTAGAACAAGAAATATACATGAAAGGGTCAATGTTAGCCACTTTTAAAATTACAAATCACTAGATTTTTCTTTATCAATAATTTATTTAGCAAAATCATGTGCATTAAATGCTGAGTAAGCCTGCAGTTTTGACTAAGTTATCAATAGAACAAACTAAAATATAGCGTCGAAATTCATTTGTATCCGTAGACTGGCGTCACCACGTTGTCTGGCAATGCTTAGCTTCTAGCCAAAGTTAAAACCAGCCCTTGGGTCACGGGAAGTGTCCACCAGTCGTTTCGAGATTTCCATAAAGAGACCATGAGCACTCGGACCCGAAAACATTATAACCAATATTGTTATGGAGGAAGATAGGATGGCGTAAGATTATCTCTACAAATTGAATTGGAAAATCTTTTGTTAATCATAATATTCTTAATATCTGCCTTATATACCACTGCAGATCAGAAAAATCATAAGCAGAAATCGTGAATAAAAGCTTGACGTCAGCCTATAATGTTTCCTTGCTGGGACATATGCCATCCACCACGTGGCCCAGTGCGACTGCGTGTTGACTGTTGGCCACTGTGCCACTGGATAGTTTAGCGAAATCCATTATTTGATCAATCACCAAGGCGGTGACACATGAAACGATTCCAATGGACACTTGCGGACATAATTAAAAACACAAATTATAATAATGAGCTTTTTAAACCATAATCCAGTATCCCGAAACAATAAAGGCAACGTTAATTTGTTAACATAACAGTACAACCACTCAAAATGGTTCACCAGAATAAAGCCTTAACTGATTTAATTGATCTTATCAAGTCTTTCCGTTATTATTGTCACACCAACCTTTTACACCTCTCAAAAATAATTATCAACCTTATGTACTTTGCAATAAGTAAAAATTACACTTTTGGAGGACAAAAATTATTTCGACATGATTTTTGTCACTCAATTTAATTGAAGTCATGTCGGTCGAAGTAACAAATCAAATTTTTTCGCAATGGTCGCCATTTCCCGATATAGTTGGGTGTTTACTCGGCACGAAAGAAATGTGCCTCGTTAGTTGGATAATGACAGTTTTGAGGTATTGAAATGTACTGGTGAAGACAGAGATGATTAATTTTGAGGGGCTGTGACAGACTGGATCGGATGTCAAATGTAGGTACCTATGTGGCTGGCAGAACATGGAAGACTATACTATACTACTACTACTAATGTGCTAATTATTAGCAGTAGTATAGCATAGCATTTATTACTTTGCAGATATGGGGTTTGCAAAGTAATGGATGATTTTGATTGATTTGATTTAAATGATGTGCCAAAATTTAGTTTTCGTTCAAAATGAAGTAATGCTTACAAGTAAAAGTTGTTCTGTAATTGTTAGAATTTCTGAAAGCCAGGAATTATAAGTAAAGTTATCGTCAAACGCATAAAATGGGACTCTAATTAGGATAAGTTATTCAGCTTCACTCAAAGAATCCGATATACCATGAGGTTATTTATGACTTTATGAGGTACCCAGGTAAAAGAAAAAAATCAAAAGATTCTAAATGATTCAATTCGAAAACCATACAAAAACAAATAAAACACACTTATTCAATCCTCAATGGTACAAAAAAGTGTTATCCGACCAGAATCACACAAAAATGCGCAAAACGGCAACAGAAAACACCCTTAAGACATTCCGTGCAAAAAAATTCGCACACAAATCAACTACAAACTGGCGAACAACTGTATTCACCTGTACTACCAGTCGGTTGCCGATTTTAACGAGGAAACACATCGCACTAATTGAGATTGCACCACGGCGTATCTCAAAAAATCACGTCATTATAGCCAAAGAAGGTGGTGATTTATTTGCACGTCAGTGGAATAATAGACGTCGCGAAATGAGAGCAGTGAACACTTTTTTCAATGATTGTACTGCCGAATCCTCGCGGATTGAGAGGCTGATCGGTTGGTTGTAATTTTTTTTAATCACATGCATCTGGAGTATTTATAGCGCTGCTTACCTTGTACTTTGGTTGCAAGACAGTGTAGGGAATTCAGTACAAGTATATGTAGTGGTATTTTTTTACCGAGCGTATGGGCTCGCTATCATAAAACGATAGTTGAGATAGTACATTTTGATACGTGTTACTTAAATAGTTTAATGGACTGCTTAAGTCACACGTGTCGTAATATACGCGTATGATGATTTAGCAAAATTGAATTACCGCGAGCGTAGTATATGCGCCAAGTGAGCTTAGCACCCTCGCCAATAATGGACTAATTGTGAATTAAACTCGCACTTATGTTACGTTTTTTCTGTGTAAAATGGACTACTGAAGTCACAGAAAAGGTGCGAGTTTTGTTCACACAGTGCTATAAATCAATGTTTGTTACGGTATAGGCTTATTAAAATGCATTAAGAAACTGAAATCAAATTAACTGATGCAACTTGTGCAACATGGTGTGATCTCAATAATCATCCAATTTACAATTTTAAAGCCTGTCATTTCCTTAAAATTAAATCTTTGTATGAAATGTATCGGTAAAATAAAGGTTTCAGTTTGTTAATTACGTAAAAGTTGATACTATACTGAAAACTTGAAACAAATGATCTTGAATTCATTGTTTTTGACCTATTGTTTGTAATTACTAGTTTTGATTACACAGCAATAGGTCGTTTTCTGGTCTTTTATCATGAATTTGAATACAAAATACACACCAACTACATTTTGACACCCACAGCGGTGGCGATTTCACAATTATAATTTTCATTTCGTCCACAATAATTACTGTTTGTCACACTATGCAGTTAATGTCTTATAAAATCTTTAGCACACAACTTTGACTCTCGTATTGACACGAAGTTGACGGTCGTGTTACATCACTGATCATTATTTTCGAGATTCACTTTAATCATTATTAAATGGGTGAGCTTGATTCGGGCTTTTGTTGTTAGTATTTTTTTTGTTTTCTTACTTTTTTTCTCAATATTTATCAAGGTTTTAGTTCCTTTGTTTTCGTTTGTTTAATGACCTAAATAATGTATGAAAAACACAAGCTCTATTATTTAATAGGAGAATTCATTATTCATCATTTCAGCCGAAAGACGTCCACGGGGGGGGTGGGGGGGGGGGTTGCCATAATCGCCACGCTTGGCAGGCGGGTTGGCGATCGCAGTTTGGTGGTAAAATGCATAGAGAACGCTGCTGCCCATTCTCTAGTAAGTCCCTTAGTCGCCTTCTACGACACCCACTGGAAGAAATGGGATGGTGCTATAATAGGAGAATTAAGTGGTGAAAATACTTGAAAACAAACACTTGCATAATGTTTTTTTAAATAATAAGTGTTAAATGATAAATGATAAATGATTTATTTCTGTAAGTAGGTTTGTACAAACACTTTTACACGTCAATCATATTTTTTTAAACTAGATGAGGTCGGCGTTTCCTATCTGACTACTCTGAGAAGAAAGGCCGAAACAAACTCAGAGGTCGCAGTCTCTTTTAAAGTCCAGACATAATCTTGGTCAGATCATGTGAAGACCATGTGGATTGGTGTCTGAAATGGTCTTTTGAGGAAAGAACCACACAGGTTGAGTGGACCTGTCCATTCAGTGCACGCATGTATCAGTAATCATACGGCTCAACTCAGAACTTGAGGAGCTCAACGATTTGACGAACAATACCAAAGAAAGGACATTTGGGTAAGCCGCATAAAGTACTCAAACTGCCAGATTAACTTTAAAAATGAACTGAGAAAGAGATGAAACACAAAAACAAAAATACCACATAGTCCTCACATTCACAATAATTAAAGCAAAAATAATATTATACTTCACAAAGTAAATATTCATGTCAAAGTGTATATAATAATAATCAAATGTCAAAGTGTATATAATAATAATAGAATGTCAAAGAGCAAAACAAAAATAAAAACTAGATTCAGTATACAAAATTGGAGCAGGTTAATCCCAAGCTTTTTTGTCCTCAATATAATCTTTAACAGTATAAAAGGCTTTCAGGCACAACTTACGTTTAATGAATGATTTAAATTTATTGAGACTTAGATCTTGAACATGGCTTGGAAGTTTATTATAAAAGCGTATACATTGACATCTGAATGACCCACCTATTTTCTTGAGCCTTGTTGATGGTACAACAAATTTGTGTTTGTTCCTAGTATTTATACTATGGATATCACTGTATTTTTTAAACAATTTAATATTTTTATGGGCATATAAAAGATTTTCATAAATATACTGTGAAGGCACAGTCATTACATTAATCTCCTTAAATTTCTCTCTGAGAGAGTGTCTCGGACTTAATTTATAAATTGATCGAACAGCTCTTTTCTGCAAGACAAAAATAGTCTGAATGTCGGCGGCATTTCCCCACAATAGAATACCATACGACATTACACTATGAAAATAACTAAAGTACACTAAGCGGGCTGTCTCTATATCAGTTAAATTACGAATTTTTCTAACAGCGTATGCTGCAGAGCTTAGCTTTTTCGATAATTTGGCTATATGTGGGCCCCACTGAAGCTTGGCATCCAAAGTTAAGCCCAAGAATACAGTGCTATCTTCAGGATTCAATTCTTCGCCTTTTATCAACACATTAGTTTTCACCTGCTTAACGTGAGGTAGCGTAAACTTAATGCATTTGGTCTTTTTTTCATTAAGAAGTAAATTATTAACATTGAACCAGTGAACTACTTTTGAGATTGCGCTATTTACATCGTCATTAACAAGTTGCTGACGTTTAAGTTTAAACAAAAGTGAAGTGTCATCCGCAAACAACACTATATCATGATGATCTTTTATGAGGTAAGGCAAGTCATTAATATAAATAAGAAACAAGAAAGGGCCAAGAATCGAGCCCTGTGGGACTCCCATTGATACTACGGACCCGGGAGATCTTTTTCCGTTTACATCAACACACTGAATCCTATTACACAAGTATGAAATAAGAAGATCCAGAGCGGTGTTCCGGATCCCGTAGTGGCGGAGTTTCCTGATTAAAGTTTCATGAAGCACGCAATCGAATGCTTTAGATAAATCACAAAAAATGCCCAAGGCATCGTATTTATTTTCCCATGCATTGTAAATATGCCCTAAGAGTTCAACACCGGCATCGGTAGTTGAACGACCCCTTGTGAAACCGAACTGTTTGCGATTTAATAAATTATGTTTATTAAAAAATCTTTGCAATTGATCTAAAATTAATTTCTCAAAAATTTTACTAAAGGTAGGTAGTACTGAAATAGGTCTGTAATTAGAGGGGTCTGATGTACTACCTGATTTAAACAAAGGTATTATTTTACTATTCTTCATTAGGTCAGGAAACTCCCCACAGTCTATACAATTATTAAATATAAGAGCTAAAGTAGGTGCTACAATGTCAATAATAGACTTAGCAACTTCTACAGAATTACCCCACAGATCTGCAGTCTTTTTTACATTTAAAGTGTGAAAGGTTTTAATTATATCTCTACAGCTAATATGTTCAAAATGAAATTCTGAATCACAAACATTAACATTTTCCTTCAGCAAAGACTCAGCAACAGAAGGTGATGAGTTTAGTGATTTTGTAGTTGAAACGGGAATATCTGCAAAGAAATTTTCAAAAGCCGCGGCGACTTGCGAGTCTGATGTGATTATGTTGTCGTTGATAGACAGGCTGTAGTCAGTATTTCGGTTGCTAGACCTTCCCGTTTCACTATTAATAATATTCCAAGTCGTTTTAATTACATTACTACTGTTTTTAATCTTAGAACTCAAATAACGCGACTTGGCCATCCAACAAACTTTTTTAAATAATTTGGAATAATTTCTAACATATAAATTAAATTCAGCAGTGTTTACAGAAGTCCTTTCATTGTACAGCTCATAAAGTCGTGTTCTACTTTTATGAATACCAATGGTAGCCCAATCACTGAAAGAGACGTTACTATTAATCGAGATAGTCTTGGGAATAAATGTGGAATTAAATTCATTCAGTTCATCATCATCTGTCTGTTATTAATCTGAATCAAATTGAAAGTCGATAAAATAACGAAAAAAGGTAAGCCATTTATGATGTTGAAAATCATAAGCAACGAAATAAATCGATTGCACAGCTTAATATTATAATATAGATCAAAGACATTATAAGCATTCCATAAAAGGAAATATGGATCTAAATTACGTTTATTGGTCAAGTTTTTTTATTTTTACCAAACAACTAAGTAAATATGAAACAAATTTTGCGACACCCAAGATTATTATTATTTTTATTCTTTCATAAAATATTCGTATTGAACAAATACCATATTTTATTGCTTTATAATAGCCAGTTGTTCTCTAAACTATTTTTTAATTCTCTTTTATCTGAAGCGGCACCTATAAAAAGTAAAACACACATTGAGTCATTCTATCTGATTTGAGGACAAACTTTTTATTGCACATTATAATCGATACAATTCAAAGTTCAATCGATGCATAAAATACGAAAATTGTACAATCATAATATTCATTGTGCATAATTTTAGCATAATTTAACTAAATGTCATAATATTGTCTACGGGGGGCGTATGGGAATCTATAAACAAATCGCTTTATACAACAAGACAAATTACAGACTGCCAATAAAGTTATTAAGGATTATTAAAATGGACGAGTTTACGTAGGATCGTCGCATATTAAGTAGATTAAAGCCAAAAGTGTTAGTAATGTCACCTATTACCTCATAGGTCAACAAAATACTAAAACAATTATTATAATTCACGGTATTTGTACGTTGTAAATTAAATAATTTATATTACACCCATGGTTTTGATTGAAATCTCACCAAAGGCATTTCATGTTATTCTAATTTTAAAACTCAGCTTTTAATTTTTGAACCGTTAAGTGTGAATTAATTATAAAATTTTATTTTGTTATATAAGTATCGATATTTAATTTGTGAATAGTTTAAGTAACGGAGTTTCCAATAATTACCTTCCCTGTGGCGAAGCTGCTGTGATGGGCGATAATTTTTTAATCGATTTATGAAATTAGTTTTTATTACAGTTCGTATTTTATTTTGTCTTCATAAGTTGCGTTAAAGCACCGCTGGGTGTCTCATAAAATCTTTGTTCTTAATTTTTTAGGCGTTTTTTTTTCATTTTGATCTTTTGGTACTTTTATTTTATACACAATCGCAATAAACACAATTTTTCCTAAGCCAGTCATGCTCAAATCACTACTTCCAGACAAATAATACCAATTATTATTCCTGTCCAAAAATAAGCTAGGTTAATACAGGTGCACACAGAGCCCATAAATAACAAAAAACACTTTTTAGAGAGTTAATTATGGGCTACAAACATACATTTAGGTAACATCCTGATTACAAGTAATTCATATAAAACGTAGGGATATACTTTTATAATTGTTCACCATTTCTCTCACAGATTCCTCTTCTACCAAAATTATAACAATCCACCTTCACTTAATTCCATCCAAACAAGAATGTCCCAACAAAACTATCAGAGATTTGATCTAAGGCAGCGCAGGAGTGGAATTTAGGGAATCCTATGGTCTACCACAAATATATGGGATCTGACACTGGCTGTAGTAGATAGAGGAACAATGCCGTATCGAACCTAGCATTTTAAATAGGAAATACTTTAGTTAAAGTGTTCAGGTATGAAGGAAGTATGGGAATGTTGGAATGGCGGCTGATATGAAATAAAAATGTGCAGAGGTATAATTTAATCATGAAAACTATGAAATGAATGGCTGTAAAACTATACATGAAAAATCAAAAATTGAAAAAGTATGTATTAACAGAAATGGTCACCCATCCACGGACCAACCGCGGCAAGCGTAGCTTAACCCGATCGAACAATCCGCGCAGCTATTGTTACTTAGCCACAAGCTTTTGAATACACACGACAAATTTTCACCATACAAAATTATTTAAATATTCTCCATCCATCTACAAATAATTTACACCCACGCTATATTTCCATAGCTAACCAGCCTATAAAGAGCAATCGCCCAACGCCGATCAGATAGCGGTGCGATGCGCGCGCGCACCTAAACACGCCTATCGCGATCCTAGCGCCACCTAGCGCAGAGTTATCGCTAAGATTTATTCATCGCACACGCTTCGGTGTTTTGTTGCGTCTAATTTTGGTTCTGTAGATTTAAAGATGTCCTTTTATTTGATAGGTTTTGGATAACATTACCTGCCATATATTAAAAACCAATGCATTTATGCAATAATGTTGTGATGGCCCAGGGGTTTTAAGATGTTCAGATTCTAGGCAAGTACCAAAATGATTTTTTATCGGTTAGGCCGTAAAATTTTACTGCTAATCATCGCCTTCGTGACCACTACAACTGACATCCGGACATAGACGATGCTAAAATGGACTCCTGGTAGCCAAATTGGATCGCAGTGCGTGAAGTGCTGATTTAATACTCAAGTCGGGCTAAGTTAGTGGGTAAATGTTAAAAAATAATGTGGGAGCAGCAACCTAAACCAGGAATACCTAAACAGATGTTTACTACAGACTTAGATATGTAATACAGATTTCGTAATGATATTAGTTGGACACCTATACCATTATGGTTTTAACTCCAAAGCACATGCCTAACAGTTTGCTCGATCGTGTGAATCAATATATATTTCTCAAACAGCAACAATCTTGCCAACCAGATCACTGTTGCGACACGCTGCATAATGTCATGCCTTCAACAAAAATCAAATGAACGCGATTCCCTTCTAACTCAAATATCAGATGCTCCTGATATAGCTGACCTTTGTCTTCGAGGTACATCCGTAATGATATCTTGGGCATCGGTGAAGGATTCTTTTGTTTATTTTTGATCTAATTTTAGCATTACAATATTGGATGCATACTCGTATATCTACTTAGCGCAGTGCACGAACAGTGGTGGCTCAGTGTTAACCACTTACAAATTAATTTACAAATTGTAGGTCGTGGGTTCAAACCCAACTGGCATAGCACCTCAGATTTGATACACCTATTAACAGAAGTGTCTATATCCATTTATCCGATGTGGACAAGCATAAGGAAACTTTAGTATCCGTGAGCAGTATACACTGTGACATTTTTGGTTATTTTCCTTCAGCGAAATGGTTTTGTCTTGGTAATACAATCGTTTTATAAACAAATAAAATATTAGAAACAAAAAATGGCAAATCACCACGCGCGAGAGTTTATTTTCCTGTTCCTTTTGTCGGCGGCGCGGCGCGTGCGATTCGAGTAGTACCTAAAATTTATCTCTAGTGTTACTATAGTTTCTCATGTTTCGATTTGATGAATATTTTTTATTGTTTTAAAAGAAAAGCATCTTTATTTTTAACTTTTACTCTATGCTTCGAAAGTACTCCTTATGGCACGTTGTTCTGCCGCAGGAAGACAACCATTAAAATTTCTCGGTGCCCACGGCGGTTCTCTGCCTTTTCGCCGATTTTTTTTTGCCAGATTTTCACTTGCCAACTAACGTTTCGCAGAATTTTATTTCGCCGAATAATCATTTGCCAACTTATCATATAATTTTGTTTTATTTTATTTCCCAACCTCACAGTTACCAACTGTACGTTTGGTCTGCTTTTCATAATGACACTTTTTAAAATGCCAACTTTCAAGTAGCAGAATGTTTTATTTTGCGTAATATTCATTTAGTTGTTTACCAAATCTAGTAGGGTTTCGTTTAATAATTATGTAATATTATGTGGGTAAGCGCAACTTATTTTTATGACAATGTAGGTAAGTACAAATAAATTGAGTCATTGACGATAAGTGTTTACATCATTAGTTGCGGACTGTTACTGTGGTATGTTTTATTGATGAAATAATTAAAAGGAGTGTGTAAAATGGGCGATGTGCCAAAAGCGATTCGATTCTGGCACAACGCCGGCCGCTGCCGCGGCACGCTCGCTTCGTTCGCTCGGCTCGTGCGTTGTGTGTCATACTCTAACTTTTTTTTTTTTTTTTTTGACTGAGAAAATGCTTTATGCATGCCCGCTCGTGGGGGTGAGATGGGGTATGTGGGACTCCTGTCAGAGTGACAGTATACCCACTAAAAACTCAGTATTCCCGCAACGCCGTGATGGGAGGGTCATGGGAAACTGGCTCAGCCTTTGCTACCACTGCCCTCCCGGCGCATGCCCGCCTAGCTGGCGGGCCCCAACCTAACCTATCGTAACCTAAGATTTCTGTTGCTATACTTATTTTGGACAAAGAAGAAAGAATCAACAGAATTCTTGAACACAAAGCTACATCCTCAGAGGAAAAATTATTGCTCTGCATTGCTGCCAATTTAAAGGTCTAGTGCTCTTTTGATAATCTTAAATGCATAAAAAATGTAATACCTAATTAGTTTATTTTTTATCATTTTAACAATGTATGAAAAGGGAACTGTCTCACTGACAAAACGTCATTTGTCTAATAGTTGTGTGGCCTAGTGAAATGTTTGAAAAATGATAAATATCCCAAACCCTTTGTGTCATTATAATAATCAGCTTAACAATAATTCTACCAAATGAAACGTTGTCAAACAAAAATTTGCTAATCGTTAGTTGTCAAAGTGAAACATCGGCGAAACGTTGGTTGGCAAGTGATAATCTGCCAAACAATGTTCGCCGAAAAGGCAGGATACCACCCACGGCTCAAAGCTATTATCAAACAGTACACACATATCATCACGCCTTGTTTCCCCTTAGGGTTGGACAGAGGTGTACCTATAGTACCTACACGGACATTTTGCCAGTTATGTTAGTCTCATGAGACTAACATAACTGGCAAAATGTCCGTGTCTCATGTAATGACATGTCATTACATTACGACTTAAACATAACTGGCTAGCTGGTTAGTAAGACATTTCTTACTAAGAAATTCCAAATAGAAAAACCCAAAAACACCTTGCCCGACGTGAGAATCGTACCCAGGATTTCACGCCAAGAGACAGTCAATGTACCAATACCAACATCTGTCGAATAGTCTCTGTAGGTATATAGTACGGGGCCATGGGATATTGATAGGTATTGATAGCTATAATGGTCCCACTGCTGGCACATCGGCCTCCTCTCTTCGAGAGGGAGTGGGCACTGATCTATAACGCGTGCGGGTTGGTAAATGTCACATGTCGTCGAAATTTTAGTTCTAGGATATGCCCGTTTCGTCATGATGTTTTGAGAGTAGTTGTGATGAAATAAATAACACTAAGTAAGATGCCTAACTGGATTCGAACTTCTAACTCACCACCTATAACTCGTAAATCTGGACCGTTACTTCTGGGTCGCCGCTTCTACCAAGTCCTGTATTTTCTGACTGTTCAAAAATTCGTTCCTGCTTCTACTTACGCCAAGATTCCATATTTCCCTCCAGATCTAAATTCAAGAGCCCATTACCTACTTAATAATTAAGTCGAACCGGACATAAAATAGATCACGTGAAACAGATGGGAATCGAAATGTTAAGGACACAGCGATGCTCGATAAGACGTTCTTAATGAAATCCTTATATAGAAGAATGAGTTTGTTTGTTGAATATGCATGTGTTTATCTGGACTTTGTGAAACAATCAGTTTGTTCCTTTTCTATTAGAACTGTGAGGTGAATTTGTTTGGGTTTAGATTTTGATTAAAGAAGTTGTTAATATATTTTGAAAAACGGTTTTTGGTGGTTGTGTTGGTGTTAAGAGGCATTGACCCCCGATGTTTATTTTTCCCTTTTTTCTCATTCCGCCTTTTTCTCAGGTAGTCAGATAGGAAAAATGTACTCCATTGAACTTTGTTTTATTCGTCTAAAAGTGATTGCGGTACTTATCGTATTCATTTACGAATTTTTTCGAACAAGATTAGCTTCGTAAGATTTTGAATGTTTAAGAATAGTCCTCGTAGAGATCTTGGCAGAGAAGAAGGTTGGTCGACTTACGGAAACCTTAACCATCCTTGGAACCTTGGTATATTATATTAACCTACCAATAATTAAAAGCGAGGACTTATCTATTTATTTATTAATAACCAACTTATATTAACAGTTTGCACCACACATTCAAGTTAACGGTCAATACAAGTTATTACACATACAATCATTGAAACATAGAATAAGGTTGTATCAATGATAACGTAAGGTGACCTGACCATACCCGCTTGGGCACGCCACGATTGCGGCGGTAAGTCCCCTCTTTGAGGAGTGGTTTGAGAGGCGGCATGGCGTCCTCACCTTCCGCCTGACGCAGGTCCTCACCGGACACGGTTGTTTCGGGAGGTTCCTGTTTCGGATAGGGCGGGAGGAAACGCCCGGGTGTTTCCACTGCGAAGATCGCCCTGAGGACACGGTGGAGCACACTATGGCGGTCTGCCCTGCTTGGGCGGAGCACCGCTGTGTCCTCGTGGAGGCGATCGGCGGCGGCGATCTCTCGCGTCCGGCCCTGGTCCAGGCCATGGTACGGAGCGAGAGGGCATGGGGAGCCGTCACCTCCTTCAGCGAAGCAGTAATGCTCGCGAAGAGGGAGGCGGCGCACGTGAGGGAGAGGAAGCATATGCGCCCTCGCGACCCCAGCCGCCGCAGGATACGGAGACGCCCTGGGCGTCGGGAATCCCAGGCCGATTTCCGGCCACCGTAGGCATGGGCTTGCGGACGGCGAGTAATGGGTAGCTCGCTGTCCGGTAAGGACCAAGCCCAAGTCGACGGCGCGTTGTGTTCCACGCGCGCCTCAAAGAGATGTCAGCACAAAAAATGATGGGGCCCGCAAGGGCCGATGCCTGTCAGGGGTGCGGGTTCGTTTGAAAGAGATACCACAGCCCCTGGCATACGGGCTAATGAAGGAACACGGGTGGGTTTTAGTCAGTAAAAGTCTGACACGCCCTCCTGCTCCACCCAGAGCAGGAGAAGTTATTTGATGATTTCCCACCCAAAAAAAAAAAAAAAAAACCATACCCGCTGAAAAAAAAGTATTATAATAACCCGGAAAATTACAGGATTCTAGTCCATTTTATAACGACACATTAAAATAAACAACTGTGTACAAACTGAGTATGTTAAAAAGCAACAACACAATTAGAAAGCTATGACAAAGAGAAGGGCAATTCTCAGAAATGTCAATAACTACAAATAATATATCACAACACAAACCTACATACCAATCGATGACAGCGTGAACAAAAAATCGCAAAAATAAATCACTCATCCACATAGATATTTAGCTTATTTCATCAATTCAACTAAATCCCTTTTAACTAATAGTGACACGAATATTAAACAAATTTGTCCAAACACGAGGTTTTCACCAGCTTTCATTGCCGACAAAGAACTTAATATATGTACCTTTATTATTAATGTCGAACATTACAAATTAGTTTTTTTTTTCTTATGCGAAAACAAAATGCCTTTATTAGAAACCGGTCAGAGATTTGAGTTTCGTAGGCTTAAGAAGGTTCCGTACACTAGCTTTTCATGTTTGTGACTTACATAAGAGTCGGTCATCAGCATCATTTCAGCTGAAAGACGTCCACTTCTGGGCAAATACCTTCTCCAAGCATCGTCACTACGAGTTGTTCAGTGTTTCTCGCATCGAGTGAATTCATGCGGCCTTCACACGGTCATCGGTCCACCCTGTGGAAGGCTTTCCAACGCTACGTCTTCATTCGAGAACGTTTCGGCCCCATCAGTTTTGCGAGCATGTGCCTTGCCCGCCGCTATTTTCTTTAGGTGGTTACTTTCTTTTTCGTGTGGATCTCTTCACGTATCTGGTCTTCGTGTTGAAGTGATCACGTAGAGAATGTGGTTACAAAATAAGTATCCACTACCATTCATTCAGATTTTAGGATGAGTTTGAACTTTTAAAGCCGTACCTGAAAATCGGTATCTCAAATCATTATAAATCAGGATCTCAATCAATTTAAGGCACTTTTGAAATATCAAAGGTTCAGTCACTCAGAAAGATAAAGGCTCGTGCAGACAAGCGAGACGCGACCGTCGCGTCGCGACACTCGTAGAACATTTTCTAAGAAAACTTCGGAAACTGTTCTACAAGTGTCGTCTACGTTCTACGCTGTCGCGTCGCGCCTGTTTGCAGGAGCCTTAAAGCTTGTTGCCCATTTCAACGCGTAGTAAGTTAGAAAGTAGAACAGTATTGCGTAAATACAATAAAAGCTGAAATCAAAGGCAAAATATGTGAAAAAAAAAAACAATTGTAAAATATTACAATTTGTCGTCTAGCTCGTCACAAACTGACGTCTACTACAGAACCCTAAAAATATCCCAGAATATAGATGTAACTCTGTGTCATGTCATTCGTTTAAGTATCTGTAATCAATAATGTTGATAATAGTATGTATGTAATTTATGTATATATGGATAGTTTATTATGCATGTATGTTTTTGGTAATGCTCTGTCTAATGTTTTGGCTGTGCGAGAAGGTTGACTGTAGTAGGGAAAAGACAGAGAGGCAACTTGGCGCGGTCATTAGAAACACTATTACAAAAGCACACATTAAAATATAGGCAAGTTACAGATGAATAAATAGAGTTACTTTCGCATTTATAATATGATAGTAATGATTCAATCGGCACACTCTATTCAGCCGAATAAGGACATATGATTTCAAAAATCCTAATGTCTCAGGTTACAGAAATCCTTTTCTTAGCATATTTTCGTGGTTCTCTATAAACCGTTTTGTTTCATTCGTATCATTTGGTTGTTAAACACATAAATGTATTCTTTTCTAATTCCCTTAGTTTTTACGATAGCAAAGCATAGTATAATCACCTACAACGTCCACGCTCACTTCTGGGACACAGGCCTCCTCTCAGTGAGTAGGACTGGGCCATAATCCACCACGCGCGCCCAGTGTGGGTTGGTGTATACGATAGTTAACTTAAAATATTTTATGACTCCAAATGACATTGAAATTCATTTACACTGACTAGAAATCTTATCAACGTGATCATAAATTCGCAACATAATACACTTATCCTACTGCACAATCTCTACTATACGAGTTCATCATCAAACCAGTTTGATCGCGGAAGAGCGCCGGCAAAGATTAATTACTCAAATCAAAGATTAGTTAGGTCATATACTAAGGTCAAATAATGGTATTTACGACCATGTCACGGGTCAAAATAGGTACCGATACCTTTGTAGATTTACATAAAATGGTGACAAGACATTAATAAAGTCAATTTTAAGTCTCTTTAAGTCAGATAGATATGGTTTTGTAAATACGTAGGCACATTGAATTTTTTAGAAAGGTGAGGTATTTTTAAGCGGATTATTTTTTGCTATTATACAAGTGTTATTGATGTTTAATGATGGAGATATTTTTTTTAATGAATTATTATCTAGGCAGTCTGTGAAGGAATGAGAGACTCGACCGAGTTTTTACATAGGTTGGTATCTATATACCTTTTCTCTGGTGCGAGGTATATAAATGTAGAAGGGATCACGTTGAAGAGATTCAAAATCAAAATCAAAAGTCATTTATTCAAACTAGGCTGAGAGTCAGCACTTTTCGAACGTCAAAATTACATAAGACAGTCCCCCAAAAACGCCCACCCTTCGACACTTCCTAGTGCTATAGCTGGGAAGAAGAAGTGGCGCAACAAACTCCCCAGCAGCACAGCTGTCTGATAAGTTGGAAGAACTTGAATTCAGTCAGCCAGCCGGTAAAGTTGGAACCAGAATAAATTCATCGGGTCATCGAAGGTTCTTCAGTATCGTCACGCATGGAGGCTTCAATAATTTTCTATAAGTAACGTTTTTGCTGATAACAATTTGCGTAAATTTTTTTTTTGGTCAAATTTTTATTAGTAGTTTTTGAGTTTGCTTCAATAATACGTGTTTATTCTACTTAATTCATGTAGAATAAATACGATGATGATGATAAGTTATTGTCATTTACTAATGTTGTTCACTAAGCAAGTAAACAACATCGTGTAAACGAATTTGTGTGAGGTATCACAACTAAAAAGTAAAAATTAACTTTAATTTTGGAAGTGTACTGACAAACTTCTTATTTTATTTGTGATTGCAACGGCTACTTTGGTCCTCATAGAGGAAAACACAACCTAGGCATTAAAACCTACTTGAAACCCTCTATTCTTTATCGAACAAATCAAATCCATCTAAAGCCGAAGAAAGGACTTAATTACCTCATTGTCATCACTAACGTCTTTATTACAGACATTGAGTGATGGTACCCTTGCCAGATATATCAGAACTATGGACAATATCATACAGGCGGTTATAGATCATAAAACTATGGATGTAACAACGATAATTGCGTGAGCTTAAATGTTACAGTACTTTAGTTTTGTTACGAAGTATCACAGTTAGAATGGGGTTTCTTTTATGCGTTATTTTTTTAAAGTACATACACGTACAAACTTGATTTAGAATTAACCTTTTAATTAATCTTCTTTGCTATATTATGGAAAATTGCTTTTATGCTATATTGTACTGGAACGTACCTACTACCCGGATTCAAAGTATCAATCCAGGGTAAAAACCATCTATGTGCCAAATTTCTACTAAATCCATTTTGTCTTATTGAGAAACAGACATCCAAACGTACAAAACTTTACTTTTATAATATCAGTAGGATACTTAATATAATAGAAGAATTATTTAATGGAAATAACCATGGAATGTGTGTAGCTGTATACGTAATTAGTGCTGTTTTTACACGGGCTTGGTTGTCACTGTCAAGATTTATTTAATAACCGTGAAAATTTCTAAGCAGATTTTTAGACAGAGCATAATTTGTTTATTGACATGTTCCTATCAAAAATCTTAAATTCGTCGATAGACAACTCACAGCCTGAGCAGGTGGATCTAGAAGCATGTCTTGTACAAGATTTCCTAATTAAGGAAGGATGAAAGTTTGAATAGAAGTTCGTTCCATCATAAACCGCCACCAGAGCAACAAAAGAAAAAAATTAAATTAAAAATTTAAAAAATTTAAAAGTCGGGGCACGGCTAGGCCTCTGTTTGGCGTTTTCATTGACCGTCCCCCGACATGACAATGCCCTGATCAAAATATTACGTTCAAATTAAAAGGCCTATAAATATTATTTTTTACTTTTTTGAGTGTTGTTTGGGTCGGGGGTTTTTTAAATTTTTAATTTAATTTTTATTTCTTGCTTTTTAAACTTAATGTCTCCCTTAAATCATCATTTATCTATAATCTATTCATTGAGACCTTTTCAATGAGCCCAAACACGATACTTCTGCTGTTTGTTGGTGAATAACTTGGGTTTCCTGGAAATTCCAGGTCTTGCTCCAGCTCAGTTCAAGGTTATTTTATTCGTCTAATATCATTGAAGTAATAGAATCCCAAATTTTGAGTTGATCAGAGGCTAAAATCCATTTTTCAACCAGAAAACAGCTGATAATCTTCAAACGGCTGAACCGATTTTGATGAAACATGTCTAAGAACACTCCCGACTAATACACCTTTCAAACAAAAAAACTAAATCAAAATCGCACACACACACACACGCACGCACGCACACACACACACACACACACACACACACACACGCGCACACACACACACACACACACACACACACACACACACACACACCCCAGGTAGCAAGATGACGTCTGCGACGAAATAATGACGTCCCACTTTAGTCATTTTAGGGTCCATCCTTTATTCGTCGAACATGTACGTCAAACTGACGTTATTTTAGGGCCGATCCATAACCAACCCGTGTTAGTCATAAATGATACGTCGTAGCAACGTCTACTTAGGGTCAATTTTGTGACGTCACGAATGGTACGTCCTGATGACGACTATTTAGGGTCACCAGTGTGACGTTCTATGTCCGATTTATTTCAGCCGGTGTCGGTCATGAATGGTCCGTCCTAGCTACGTTTAAGATCATTCTGTGACGTCCGGTATTAGTCACGAATGGTACGTTCTGATGACGTCTATTTAGGGTCACCAGTGTGACGTTCTGTGTCCGATTTATTTCAGCCGGTGTCGGTCATGAATGGTCCGTCCTAGCTACGTCTATTTAAGATCATTCTGTGACGTCCGGTATTAGTCACGAATGGTACGTCCTGATGACGTCTATTTAGGGTATAAAGAAATCATCTGACCGACATTATTCCATGAGTGAAGTCAACCACCATCATAGCGAATAAAAGGGCAAATACTAGTACAACAAACAAGGATTTGTATAGCCGGTACATGGCCGGTAATAAGCACAGAAATTTGAACAGTTTCATATCGTTACAGCATCCGATAAAAAAATAACGCGTTTCGTTTCTTGATATCAATTTTTCAATCTTGTGTTGGAAAATATTTATAAAAAAAGAAAGAAACATTTCCGTCTTTTAAGGTAACTCCAAAGTTTATAGTAAAATAATACAGGTTTTTTTAATTAATAACAATATCAAAACAAGCTTAAAAATGTGATTTAAAAAAAACATAAAACGGAATGGAACTAAATTCTGACATTTTGATTGAACTGTCAATAATTTCCCTCTTTTTTCGGTTGCCCGCCGCCGCGCGCGCCAGTCCGTTCCGTTGTGTCGTTTAAACGCTTCCGTGAGAGTGCTCATAGTGTGTTGTGCGTTTGCGTTTCAAGTATGTACTCAGTAATACAATTTAGTGAAAAAGACGGCGGAACCGTGTCGATAATAAACAATCAGTGGTTTACGCCAAGGCGTTGTGAAGTTTTTTGGCCACCTGTTAAAGGAACTAAAGCGTTTGAAAGAGTTTTGGCTGATGCTAAGACACCAGATGAAAAATGGAAATTATACAGCGTTCAAAGAGTTTTTTGTGAGACTGGTACGTATATTTTAATATTTTTTACGAACCACTTGGATTTGGCTATGGGTAATTGGGTACTTAACGAAATTAAGGTTCGTTTCCTGACTTGAAGGTATGGTATATTCTATCTGGATGCAATATTTACTGATTTACCGAGAGCTTACTGAAGTTGGTGAAAGTTTTCTGTTTTCTGTGACCAGAGTTCAATTTTTTCAAGACATAATATGTATTAGTATGCATTCTTGTTGGTATATTGATTAAAATATGTATGTCATAGTTTGTTTGAAGTTACTAACAATCAAATTAACCAAAACTTACAATTTAATACATTTATGTATGACACATATAGACAGATTTTGTAATGACTGTGTTGACAAGTAGTCACAGTATCAGTACATTCAACTAATTTGATAAGTAGGCAATTTTGAACCTTTTCACTATAACAATTAATTACTTATATCAGGCATGCTGACATGACTGTCATCAGCATCACATCACATTACAAGATTCGTAGTGAAAAGGTTCAAAGTGGCCTCCTAATCAAACTGGTTGACCATACAATTTCAGGTTGTTTTTACTAATACAACTCCATCCAACATATTTACTAATAACCTTGTTTTAAATGACTGAGGGATGCAATAAGTTATGTTCATTTATTATTTTTGCTTGTTGTGTGTATTTTTTTTATTTCATTTGCATGTAAAGATGATATAGAGAAAGCCAAAAAAAAACTGAAACTGGTTGAGGATACATCAGACTTACAGAGTGAAGCCGAAGCAGAACCAAGTCTCAAACGGAATAGGGCAAAAATATATATTTCTAGCAGCGATGAAGACAATGACAATCACATAAGGCCACCGCCATTAAAGAAAAAGACCTTTAACAAATTACAAACATTTCAAGCTGCTGGCAATGTATGCTTAGAATCCTGTTATGGAGGTGAGTTTTATAGTCAAGGGCCGTTATGAAGTAAATCCTGACACATTGCACAGCTATGAAGTTTCTGAATATTGAAAATGTGAACAATGGGAAAAAATGCTGTAAATACTTGTTGCATGTGTGAGAAAAGGATAGTATTTTTTCCTAAGGTTTATACTGTCAATATTCAGTTTAGCAACTTCATCTGTGTGCAAAGTGTAGTTATTTTTAGTTCATTATCATATTTGCTGCATTCTCATATTCAAAGAACTTTCAGCCAGTTCAACCCTGTTTGAATTTTTTAATGTATTTTGGTCCTATGGTTCCCATGCAAAATTTAATTATTACATGTTTTGCAATGCAATATTGTGGTACCATCGAGCTGATCTGATGATGGAATCCTGATTCCATCCGTAGATCATATATACCCTAACATACCTAAATGATGAAAAGTGCTGAGATGGTTGAGTTTCGGCACATTTGTTTCGTTGTTTTGAGTACTTTCTGATAGTACAAGTACAATTAACAAAAAGTACAGTCCAGCAAAAAAGGTTGAAATTAGTTTTTATTAAAAATTACAGTACCTAACTGCACACTCTGTTATATAGAAGTATGTCTTGTAGTCAAACTTATCTTTTTGTTAGAACACTGTTTGGGTATGGAAGGATGGATGGAAGTTTTTTTTCTTTTTGTGGTATGGAGCCCTAAAAATAAAGAGTGAATAAATCTATTTAACTAGTTTTTTTACATGTAATTGTATATGTAAGTAACCATGAAATTCCAAAGTAATCTCAAAAATAATATTTGTTTTGTGCAGATATCTATCAAGCTCAGCCAAACATTACCCAAGAAACCCCTTCAATACCAGAAAGTGAGTAAATTATAACTAATACATAATAGCTTTGCATTGCATGCATTTTTATGAAACCCTACCCGGTTTCATAAAATGCATGCAATGCAAACCTAAATTGTATAACTAAGTACATACTTGACACGCAAACGCACAGCACACTCACGGACGCGTATATACGACACAACGGAACGGACCGGCGGCGGGCAACCGAATAAAGAGGGAAAACATCAAGCTCAGCCAAACATTACCCAAGAAACCCCTTCAATACCAGAAAGTAAGTAAATAATAATTAATATATAATAGCTTTGCATTGCATGCATTTTTATGAAACCCCTCCCGGCTTCATAAAAATGCATCACATTTTTTAAGGTGATTGGGTAAATAGGACATTACTAAGACTGACTTGCACAGTCCAGAGTAAAAAAAAATGCTAATCCAGGGTTAAGCCCGTCAGTCTTTTCAGAAATGACGTATTAAATGGATTCATCTTTATTTATTAATAGGTAGGTAGGTAGGTACTGGAAAAGTTCTGTATTGTTCATATTTTAATATGTTTCCCAGATATAGCAGAAGACGGCGAGGGGCGGCTAACTCCGGTTGCACGCCTAGGTAGTCCTCGGTGTCGTTATGAGCAACCGCCGAATCACGGCAGCAACGTGCCAGAAACGTCATCGTATGTTCAAGGTTCAGGATTAACAGGTAGGTAATTTACTATGATGTATTATTTCATTCGCCTTTTGGGAAAGTTAGTACTCTCTCCATATTTTTGTTGTAATGTAGTAATCCGAATCACTAATGCCGGGTGTACGCACCCGCCGGGACAGTACCTACGAGACAGGTTTATCCTTTCTAACTTATTAAAAACTAGCAGTTGACTGCGTCTTCGTCTGCTTAGATTTCGGTTATCGCTATCCCGAGGTAACTAAGTATGCAATTTTTCGAGATACAAGTAGCCTACGTCCTTCTCCAGGGTGACGGTGACGGATGACTGAAATGGCGTGCCCATCTCGCGGTGTCTCGACCTGTGTGTACAGTCGGCACAACATATACAAATGTATAGCAGCAAATATATCGTAGCGACCAAAGTCGTCAAATATACTCGCTCTTAAGTCCTTTACAACCTACCCGAAACTGTAAAATTTTCCCAATCAACCTTGAACCTAATGCTTTAGCGATAATCGAAAAAATCTATTAAAGAAATCTGACAGTCTACATACCAAGGTGATACAAGACTTTTTATTTTATTTTACTTTATATATTTGACCACTTTGCACTTTCGTCGCTAAAATATTATCTGACGCTGACCTGATCCTACTAATAGGTACTGTTTATTATTTTTTAGGTTACCAATCAAAAGTGCTGTCATTATTGTCATGTATAAAAACCCAAAATGATCAAATAATAAACCTATTAAAGCATACAAGCACACTGAAAGGTACTCTAAAACCGGAACTAAAATTCCCAATTCAAAATACCAATGAATTAAATACAATTGAACCATTATTGGAGAAAAAAGAAAATTATGCTAGTTTGGTAAGTTACAATAATAATACAGTGTTACCACATAATAAGCATTAACAGAAAAAAGACAAATAGTGAAAATTTGCACCAATAGGCGGCCTTGTAGTTTCAGAGCGATCTCTTCCAGACAACTTACAAAAAAGAATGAAGGAACAGCTTGAAGCAGGTGGTGCAATTTATAGTTATTTAGTAGGAATTAAATAAAAAACATAAAATAAACACGCATACAATACCTACACACTTACAACATTATGTAAAAAGTTATTTCTAATCTTCACTCATTTGACAGTTTTGAATGATTCACGGTTAGTTTCATTGGACATATACATATATATATCGACCGGGATATTGACCGTCTGCAATTAATTTGGTATTTTACAAATATACATTATTTTGTTTGTTACAGGTTTCATACATGAGAACTTTTGGAGGCAGGGATATTTCCAGCAAAGTGTCTCGGATAATGAAATTTTGTTTCACTGACCAGCTAGCTGCACAGTATAACTTCTATGGGAAGAGATCCAACAAAAAGCCTTTCTGCCAACTACGCCTGCGAGAGTGTATCGTGGGTAAGTTTAATATAACACGCAACTGTGAGGCCTGTGCGCAGCAGTGGGGAATATGCTGGAGATGAAGTTTAAAGTTATAATTTTGGTATGTAGTTATAACATTAAAAATTGTATTATGTCTTTATAGAAGGAGTTGTCACCACAACATCTGGGTCTACAGCTAAAGAAGTAGAAGATTCCATTAAAATTTGGCTAAAACATGCCCCTGAAAGATTAAAGAAGAGTAATAAATAAAAATAAACATGGCAGAGAAAATAAAATACTCAGAAAAGGCTATAGTTGGCAAACGTCAATTATTAAGAAGAGCAAAGGAAGCAGAGTTAAGTGTAATTTCAAATTTACAAGAGAGTACTGCAGCTGTAAGTGCGTCCTCTTCCATAGTTAATTTGCCCTGTACTTTATATAATAATTGTCAATCTGAAATTGTATTGCAAGGTTCTAGTAATAATTCCAATTTATTGATGCAACATGACATTTCTCATGAAAACCAAATTACTACTTTTGATGATGAGCATTCACTATCTGAATCAGATTCTGTTAAGTCTATAAAAGATGATGATTTCGAAACAGAGTTAAAACATTGGGCCACTCAATATCAAATACCACATAATGCTTTAAATAGTCTTCTTAAAATTGTGTCTCCTTTATGCCCTGGATTACCAAAAGATAGCAGAACATTGTTGACAACCCCTTTGCAACTAGAGATCACTAAGTTAGATACTGGAGAATTAGTATATTTAGGTCTTCTTTCACAAATTCAAAAACAAATAAAACTCTTTGACAATACTGATAATGTTGGGAATAGAGAAATTAAAGTTTCTTTTAACATTGATGGACTTCCCATATTCAAAAGTACCAATACACAATTGTGGCCCATATTAGGATTGCTAAAAAATAATGCTAATGCTAGACCATTTGTCGTCGCTCTTTTCTGTGGTCGATCTAAACCTTCACCATTAGATGTTTTTCTTAAGCGATTTGTCGACGAATTAGAAAAAATACTTAGAAATGGTTTCGATCTCGAAGATATTCATTACACTGTTAAAATCCATAGCTTTATTTGTGACGCTCCAGCACGAGCATTTATCAAGTGTACTAAACAACATGGTGGCTATTCAGCTTGCGACAAGTGTGTAGAGGCAGGCGAATACCGCGGCCGCGTGATCTATGAAAGTGTGTCAGCACCCACGAGGACCAATGAATCATTTCGTTCGCAACTTGATGAAGACCATCATGTTGGAGAGTCACCACTTTTACGGCTCCCTATTGATTTGATATCTTTATTCCCTACCGAATATATGCATAATGTTTGTTTGGGGGTAATGCGTAAGCTTTTAAATGTGTGGATTAGTGGCGATTTAAAGGTTCGTATACAAAGTCACTTGATTAAAATAATATCTGAAAAACTAATCTATTGTTCAAAATTTATACCAGTTGAATTTAATAGAAAACCGCGGAGTTTATCAGAATTAGCTCGATGGAAAGCAACTGAGTATCGAATGTTTTTATTATATGTGGGTCCAATTGTGTTAAAGGACATCTTGCCACGTTCACTTTACGAAAACTTTCTACTTTTTCATTCAGCTATTACGATTTTATGTTCAAACAAACATATCAGAGAACTTGGTATAAATTTGGCTCAGGAATTACTTCTGATTTTTATAAATCATTCAAAATCGGTTTATGGATTACATTTTTTGGTATATAATGTTCATATGTTATGTCATATATGCGATGATGTACGCCTCTTTGGTACACTAGATGAATATTCGGCATTCCCATTTGAAAATCATTTAAAGAGTGTAAAGAAGTTAGTACGGTCGCCTAATAAGCCATTACAACAAATTGTAAGAAGATTGAAAGAAATGGAATCTTCAAAATTATACAGCTTCTCATCGAAAATAACTGTTTCTGACCAGTTTTATTCTGGACCCCTACCTGAGGAAAATGTAAATGAATGCTATAAAAAACTAATATATAAAAATATACGTTATATGTAGCCGAATCTCGTGAAACTGATTGTTATTGTCTTACTAAGGATAAGAAGGTGTTTAAGATACACAACATCCTTAAAAATCACACTTTATTCATTTATGGAAAGGAGTTTGTAAACTATCAGCCGTTCTTTGAGTACCCTTTTAATTCAGTAGCTATTGATATTATGGTAGTAAAAAAATTATTCAATTTTTAAACTGATGCCTGTTAATGACATTTTAACCAAATGTGTGGTTGTCCACAATAACGGCTATACATTAAGCATTCCGATGCTTCATGATTATGATTGCGATATGTGATATTGTGATTGCTTTTTAGTCGAGTGCAATTAGACAATAAGGTGGAACGAAGTTCATAATGGTCGGATTTTCATGGGGTTTTTTTTGTTAAGTTCCTAGAGGAGTGGCGAAGAAAGTTACAAAAAAATAATTTCACCGCACGCCACTTTAGCGTTAGAGGTCTTGATAGAGTCACTTCACTCGTAAAAGTGGTTTTCTTGAATATTTTTACGTCCAGTTATCTGGTAAAAAACATCCGTTACCAATATCGAAAGAAATCTCAGTCTCAAAAATTCGATATTTTATAAATAATTGAAGAAAATAGGAAATTTTCAAAAAATATGCATTACATCGAAAACAATGAACAAATAAACAGACCAAATTGGCATTTAATGGATGCACGCAGGTCACACTATTACGCCAAAATATGAATTCAATTTAAAAAAAAAAATGTTGCGAGCGGTAATTTTTTTTTAACTTTCATCTCCACTCCTTTAGAAACTCGAGAAAAAAAAAACCCCATGAAAATCCGACCACTATAAACTTCATTCCACCTTTTGAGTATTTTTTTTCTAATTGCACTCGGCTATTTATGAATACAGAATGTAATCGGGGGCGTACCTATCAGACAAAGGCAGGTGAGCATGAATATCGGTACCTAACGAATCGACATGTATATGTTTACCATATTTTTTAAAGTTTTCGACACCATCGTCGCATATATTGATCAGTACGTACAGTAAAAACTAAACCTTAACACGCAAAACAAGATTGAAATTCGTGTTAAATTTCAGCCATGCTTAAGTCAGTGACAACTTTTGCATTTGACGTGGCGTCGAAAAGGTGGAAGCGTCAGGGTAGAGTGTGAAATACAAATGTTCTTACGTTTTTTGCAATTTGCAGGTCAGGATCACGCTGTTTAATGATGAAAAATGAGTCGCGCCAGTAACACGTAGGTATGTAGCTACAGAATTATAATCATAAAATCATTAATACAACCCTCTAATTTCAGTTAGGGTTAACAATGTAAATAGTATATGTGTGAATTCTGTAACTATTTATGAAAAAGTCATTCAATGGGGTTAAATGAACTTAGAGGTTTATATTGAGGATTTTAATGATTATAATTCTATAACTACATACGTGTTACAGGCGCGACTAATTTTTTATCAACATACAACCTGACACTGACCTGCAAATTGCATAAAAATGAATTTCGCTCTCTACCCTGTTCCACCTTAAAGTTATGAGCGTTTTTTTTTTTAAATTTTGTACATCACCGAATTTCAGGTTAAATTTAATTTAGTTAAATGTCGTTGTATGTATGAAGTTGTAGGTAAAAGTAGAGGCAACACTCCCTTAACCTACATGAATACGGCTGACCGCATGCTCTCGCTCACTTTGGTCCCCCCTCTGTTATTAATACTCATTGACCGAGCGAGCGAAGCGTCTCCGTTTCAGCTTGGGTAAAAATGCTTTCCTATGTCCGTTTGTCCGGATTTCCGTCTGATCTCGCCTAAAGGTCGTATTTGTCAACCGATTCACGTGAAATTTTGTGAGCAGGTTCGTTAATTTTATAGATTTTATTTTGTCATCAGTTTTTCGAAATTTTGGAAAATTGCGGAGATATGAGTGTAGATTTTTTTTTAATTCAGCCATTTCGAAAACTCGCGAGGTCTACTGTAGACCTGTTAAAGCTCATAGAGCCACTAGTATTTAGAAAGAGAGGGACCAATGTGAGCGAGAGAGCACGCGGTCTGCCGCCTTCATTGTTGTACTTCATGGTTTTATGTATCTAAAATTGTCAAACCTATGATAGTGTTTTTATATGTTTACTAGTCCGGTGGACATAGAGAAAACTAATGTTATTTTAAGTCATGACCTCATACATTTTAAAACAAGAAATAAAAACTACAATTAACTATAACTTGTATTTTTTTTAGCAATAGAAATAAGGTAATTAGCAATCTTGAGCCGTCTTTTTATCGAAAACAGCCAGGACGGTTCTCTTTTTACCCGACTGCATAGGAAGGGTTATGTTTTTCGCGCCTATTTTTGTATGTTTGTTTTTTAATAGACTACGTTACCCACCCATGCTACCTACGGGAAGCATATTGCCATGCTTACGATATCAGCAGTAAGTGTGTTCTGGGCGTTTTTATTCAAATTTATATAAAAGTGAAAATCGCTTGCAAAACACACTTACTGTTGGTAATCGTGTACACGGCAGCATAATAATATTCGGCCCCGTAGTTCCTGACGTGTACGTCCTAGTAACGTCACTATGAATCCTGTGTGTGACGTAACTCCAACGTCAGTGGCTGTCCTAATATGTACGGCCCAGTAACGTCCCTATGAATTCAGTATATGACGTCACTCCAACGTCGGTGGCTGCCCTAATATGTACGGCCCAGTAACGTCCCTATGAATTCAGTATATGACGTCACTCCAACGTCGGTGGCTGCCCTAATATGTACGGCCCAGTAACGTCCCTATGAATTCAGTATATGACGTCTCTGTAACGTCTGTAAACTGACGTCTTGAGGCTGTGACAAATTGACGTCATCTGATGGGACCCCCCGACGTCAAGACATGACGTCTCTTACGTCGAGCAGTACCGTAAACGGACGACATAATGACGTAAAAATGCTACCTGGGACACGCGTCAAACTTATAACACCCCGTCGTTTTTGCGTCGGGGGTTAAAAAATGGTACCCACCGGCGCCCAGCTTGTACTTACCGACATAACAGAGTTCTCCTCGCCCGCCAGACTGATTAGTTATGTACGTAAGTATATTGTTGAGCACCCTGGATTAACAAAATCCATCAGACTTTTCTGTTTTATTTTCTATGCATTTAAATACTGGTAGCCAAGAACAATATGATGGTTGAAAATCATTTCTCATTCTTCTGAAGTTATCCCAATTTGTTCGGTTGTTGTTGATTTGTAGGAGTCGGCGTAACATGTCTTTTTTATCCATCCATATTAGTCGTTGTTTCAGTAGTCACCCCCCAAAATAGAAAGCTGATGGCTCACTGAAAATTGAAAGTTTTAATCTCAAAGAACACACGATAGTATTTTCTGATCCGTCTCACGGTTGCTCGCGTATATCAGACCCATACCTTTACACCTTGCGGAAAACTTTCAGTTCCTGGAATCTTTGAATAGCTTGATGCACTGACTTTATTGCCGGTCGATTTTCTACGCAATATTCCTTTTCATACAGCCATCATCACATTATGAGTCACTCGACAAATTACTATTGCAACGGGAATCGTAATCGAATTCATTTGAGATATTATGGAATTCATTCATCGATTATCGTATTCCTATTATCGATTTGGCATAGTGAATTTAGAATACACGTTATAATTAATGTGAATGGGGAGAGCCGTAATCATTTTTGGTGCTAATTGATATTAGTAATTGAAAAGACTTTTCTTAAAGCACCAAGTTTGATTGTTAATACACGGTCGTAGTGTTCGGAAGACCGGAAGGCGCTCTGTATCGCCGCGACTACGCTTCTGAAGGGTTCTATTCTATTCTTATATCGAGCACAGTCGATGTCGACTATTCTCCCGATGTCTAAAGTTAGTGGGCAATACACTAACAGCAGAAATAGCATTCATAATGATAGTAGGGGCTTGTGGCTAAATAACAATAGTTGCACGGGTCGATCGGCCAGGTTAAGCTACGCTTGCCGCGGTTGGTCCGTGGATGGGTGACCATCTTTACATACCAAGACTCCTCCGTGCCTCGGAAAACACGTTAAGCCGTTGGTCCCGGCTGTTATTTGTGGATCTTTGACAGTCGTTACGGGTTGTCAGAAGCCCGGAAGTCTGACAACTAGTCTTACCAAGGGGTATCGTATTACCCAGTAACTGGGTTGTGGAGGTCAGATAGGCAGTCGCTTCATGTAAAATACTGGTTAGACTGGAAGCCGACCCCAACATAGTGGGGAAAAGGCTAGGCAGATGATGAATGATAGTTCAACAACATTCATTGCGTTATTTAGGTAGTCGAAGAGTCAATTTTTTGATATATAGGTAAAGCAATGGATTAGCAAGATCCATCAAAATGATTCTAATTCTGATTGAGAGCGTGTTCCGCAACTAGGGTGTCGGTTTGCGAAATAAAATGGCCGATTGCTTGGCTTAGGACGCGGGACTTCTACAACACTAACGTCATAAATTCATTAGGTATTTCCCGTAGGTACTACCAAAATTAAATCTACCTACATCGTTCTCAGCTGTATCAATCAAAGAATTCTGTTTGTGTCTACTACTGAATATCAGCGTCGCCGTCGGGTATATTGCCGGACACAAAATGTTGAGCTGGACTGCCGTTTGGTGCAGCCTTGAGACACACACCGCACGTTTGTAGTTCCGTTTTTTTTTTTTGTACTATTTACAATGATTTGTTTTGTTACTTATATTCTATTTTGATGTGTTTTCTTTAATAATATCAAAATGACACCACCTCGGCCATCTATGTATGTACTTGTACATAATTTATTTTCATATGACTAGTGTGTTCATTTAACAATGCTTTTGTGTGATGTTTTTTTGTGTTGCATAATTTTTTGAAGCTATTGCATAGCTTTTATCGCGGGCTTCGAGCTGGGCGACCGAATCAAGTAATTCCGTAACGAAAATAAAACCTAACACCCTACTCCGCCTACCGTGTAGCTCGGCCGACCATTCGCTTGAATTTTTATCAAAGAAAAAAAAACTGCATACATTAAAATAAATAATTTTAATTGCATAAGTTGATTAAAAAATGCTATGCAATAGCTTTACCGCGGCAGTCCCCGAGTGCCAAACGTATTATTTTTTTACTAATAGGACACTGTTTCAGTTCTCAAGGCTCAGTATGTATCTTGTCAACCCAAATACAACACAAAAAAAGTGTTTCAAGTATGTGCGTTAACTTTTTATGTATACTTTATACTGTTCCATTGGATAAACTAAATAACCATTTCAAAAGCTCACATTAAACTCAATTAAGAATAGCCACCATATTTACTAACATCGCAACATCTCAACTGGGAGATCATGCCTCCATGTTGTTTGTTTGACCCCAGTTTTGTAATATCACGGTTTTCTAAGGTACCTACAACTTTATTTCAAGTATTTAGTTAAATGTGTGTGCCTTACGAGCACACCTGTGGAAGATGAGGGTACAAATAGCGACAAAAGTCGATTAACACTACAATTTTAAAAGTATTTAATTAAAATCAGAACAGAAATAAATGGTAGGACGGAGGGCTGGTGAAGCAGACGAGTCCTGGAGTAGATGTACCGATGACCTTAAGAAAGTGGCTGGGATAGACTGGATGCGGAAGGTGGAGGACAGCGTGCTGTGGCGCAGCCTGGGGGAAGCCTATGTTCAGCTATGGACTGTGATAGACTGAGTTGATTGATAGATTTTTGGTGTCGGAATTTGGAAAAGTTTTCTATTTCTGTCATTTTTCACATGTCAGTTCATTTCAATTATTTCACAACTTGTCTCCAAGTTTTTGCCACGGCTTATAAATAATTAATTTTTTAATAATTACGTAACAGCATGGCAATAGTGATAAAACAGTAAACAACAAGTTTTTACTTGTTGTTTACTGTTTTATCACATAGGTTGTGTGGAGTCAAGTCGTGCTCGCTCCGTGCCCTTTGTTGATCGCCGCTCCTGTGCTACGATCACGGGGGTTAGCAACGTTTTGTTGGGAAGAAATATCGTCACCCATAGAGAAAAGGTACTGGTGAAATTATTATTTCGCAATAAACTTTAAATATTTGTGTTATTTACTACCTTACAAGCATAAAAAGATACTATGTTTAATACTAGCTTTTGCCGGCGGCTTCGCCTGCGTGGAGATCGGAAATTATTCCACGGGAACTTACTACCGGGATAAAATTATCCTATGTGTTAATCCAGGCATACTAATCTGCTCGGGTGTTTTTACATGACAAACATCCAAATATCTTAACATCCAAAGATTTAATATCAGACTGTCACTTAGCAGACAAACTATTTAGTAGTTTGGCAAATTAATACTGATAACTGTAGTACTGTGTAGTGATTGGGAAACAATAAACAAAAAAAAAACTTATACGCACAGCAAGACAAACTAGTCAATGATCTAATTTATTTTTAAGCAACATAATGAAGTTTGATTTTACAGGTTAAATGATAAATAATTTTATTTCTGTAATTAGGTTTGTACAAACGCTTTTACACGTCAATCATATTTTTTTAACTAGATGAGACTACTCTGAGTAGAAAGGCCGAAACAAACTCAGAGGTCTTGAGAGAGTCTCTTTTAAAGTCCAGACATAATCGTGGATTGGTGTCTGAAATGGTCTTTTCAGGAAAGAACCGCACAGATTGAGTGTACCTGTCCATTCAGTGCACGCATGTATCAGTAATCATACAGCTCAACTCAGAACTTGAGGAGCTCAACGATTTGACGAACAATACCAAAGAAAGGACATTTGGGTAGGCCGCATAAAGTACTCAAACTGCCAGATTAACTTTAACCAGGTTAACTTCTATTAGTCTTACGAGTTAGCTAAGGTTAACTTAGGTTAATACCTAAGACACACGTGCATTTTAATTGCAAAAAACCCACCGACAGAAGATCAAAGAGAGGACATGGCCATTCTTCTTGAATATTTATTTTAATTCCTTTCGCCTAAAAACGTAAAAATGTTGCTAACCCCCGCTGCGCCTGCGCACGCCCGCTGCCGACTTAATTTTCGCCGGCACTGAGCAAGCGATATTGATGCAAGCACGCAATGCTACAACACCATGCTTCTTTCTATCTTTAGCTTAAAGCTTGGCGAGCCTGGTCAATTATTTTACGTAAAAACATGGGAATATTAAGGTGTCATTTCGAAGATGACTTTTGTCAAAACTTATACTATTGATTGACTTGTAAACAATTTATATTCACAGTTTACCCCACACATGCAAGTTATCGGTTGATTCATGTAAACGTTTACATTAATACCAAAATAAAATAAAAGTAACAATATACAGGGTCGCAGGGATATCGACTCACAATGCATTAGTCCACGATTCTGAACACACCCTGCGTTGACATTTTTCGTCGGTGTTCAAAACAAAATCTGCTGTTTCATAGAAACCTACGTAGCAATAAAATAAGGAACAGCTAATTGTCTTTTTCAATAACCGACGCAAAAGTTCTACGCAGGAGTTTCAGGATTATGCCAATCCATGGTTACTGGCTACACGTCGATGCTCCTGCTACCCTGTATACAACATTATCTGAATCGATTCCAATAGTTCTTACACCATATTTTCCCAAGTTTTTTTTTAATCACCAGTAAATTACAAAAAAAAAAACGGGTTTCGCTTACTAAAAATAGGGTTGTGTAACTAAACAAAATTAGATAAGATTAGTATAATAGAAACAATAGGGTTTACAGTAGTAGGTTTATGAATGCTTTGGCATATTGAAATATAATTTATTATAATTGTTTTGGCAAATTTTTAGGTTTTTGTTTAAATAAAACGAGTTAATTATATATCGATATCTGCTACTGTTCCATTGTCGAATAAATCACCTTGAGGTATTTATTTATTTATAGAAAAATTGCTTACCAAGGAGAGATCCTTGGTTTACCTCTAACTAGATTGCTGCAGGAAAAAAAGAAGATGATTGATCTGTATTTTTAATCCATAATATCTGTGCGTTCACTTCCGGGTTGGTTGTTCCATTAGATAAATAGGTAATTTTTTGGTAAACTTGACAGCTAAGACCGCTTTTACACGTACGTAATTATATCATTGCGGGATTTCATCGCGCATTGATAAATGATTTTGTTTCTGTAAGTGGGTTTGTACAAACACTTTTACGCGTCAATAATATTTTTTAAATAGATGAGTTCGGCGTTTCCTATCTGATTACTCTGAGAAGAAAGGCCGAAACAAACTCAGAGATCACAGTATCTTTTAAAGTCCAGATATAGTCTTGGTCAGATCATGTGAAGACCATGTGGATTGGTATCTGAAATGGACTTTTGACAAAAGAACCCCACAGATTGAGTGGACCTGTCCAATCAGTGCACTGATTTATCAGTAATCAACGATTTCACGAACAATACCAAAGAAAGGACGTTTGGGTAGGCCGCATAAATTACTCAAACTGCCAGATCATCACTAAATGAGGAACAAAAAATAAATCCTAACAAAAAAAAAAAAAACACTCACACAGTCATCACATTCACAATTATTATCAAAGCAAAATGAAAAAAGTAAAATATTCATGTCGTTGTTTAAATGAAATTCATCAATGTCAAAATGTGAAAAAGAGAGGAAAAACGATAAAAAAACAAAAATAATCATGACCTACATAGTTCTCACAGTCACAATAATTAAAACAATAAGAATATTATACTTCTCAAAGTAAATATTCATGTCAAAGTGTATATAATAATCATCAAACATCAAACAGTATAAGTTTTCAAAAACAAAAAACAACATTCAGTAGGTATGAAAAAATTGGAGCAGGTCAATCCCAAGCTTTTTTGTCCTCTATCTTTAACGGTATAAAAGGCTTCCTGACTTAGATCATGAACTTTATTAATTACTTTGGCTTCAAAGTTTATTATGAAAGCATATAAAATGACATCTGAATGACCCACCTATTTTCATGAGCCTTATTGATGGTACAACAAATTTTTGTTTATTCCTAGTATTTACACAATAGATATCACTGTATTTTTTAAACAATTTAATATTTTTATGAGCATATAAAAGATTTATAAGATATACTGTGAAGGCATATATCGTTATTACATCTCTTTAAATTTCTCTCTGAGAGAGAAGATAGTGAACCCAACAGAGTACATTCCTGCGCGCTGCGTCGAAAAAACGTACTGTTCGATTTACAACTCTTGGCGAGTTCAAGATCCATGTACGAAAAAATCCTGCCGCGATATTTTAACGTCCGTTCAAATATACAGTTGCTTTAATTACCCACTGTAGAAAACTCAATAAATATATTGTAATTCTGAACTTAAAGAAAGTTTAACCAAATCTTCATCAGTATCACATTCACATTTTAGGCTTCTTCAAACAGGCGCGACGCGACAGCGCGACATGTCGCGGTGGCGATTCTGCGATAATCGCGACGCAAACCCTTTCACACAGGAGCGACAACGCGTCGCGCCGCTACGACTCGTGACGCCGCGACGTCGCGAATCGCGCGCGACGAGTAGCGCGACAACAATGTTACATTTTGTATGGTGTCGCGGCTGCGCGGACGCGACACGCGCCGTCGCGCGCGAAACGCGCGCGACACCGGGTATAAATAGCGGTGCATTCCAAGCTGAGCTCAGTACTAGACGAACTTTCGTCAGAGGACAAAGGTAGGTCTGTGCCCGTTTGCGGCGTGGGGTTAGGTTAGGTTAGGGTAGGGAGGGTGAGGAGGGTCTCTCCTCTGAGGAGGGATTTCCTCTTAGGAGGGTCGTCCCTCTGGGGAGGGAATTCCTCTTAGGAGGGTCGTCCCTCTTGGGAGGGATTCCCTCTGAGGAGGGTCGTCCCTCTTGAGAGGTTGTCCCTCCGAGGAGGGCCAAACCTCTGAGGAGGGCCCCTCTCCGAGGATGTGAGGAGGGTACCTCTCTCGAGATCCGTGTCTCCCTGAGTTAGGTGAGTTTTTTTTTTTTTTTTTTTTTTTTTTTTTTTTTTTTTTTTTTTTTTTTTTTACGGGAACCGGCCCCTGCGTCGGTGACAGTAAAGGGCAGCCACGGCTACGCTCAACCCACCGGGGAGGTAGGTTAGTGACCAAACCTACCACCTGGTGGGCTAAGTACGGTAGGAATACAAACGTTTCTTCTCTTAGTTTTCAATTTATGTAATTTCGTAAAAGTAGTCGCCTGCAACTCTCTGAGCGTTTACTGGGCTTGGTCTAATCCACTTGGAATAATATTAAAAACATAGATATTTTATGAAATAAAGTTAGCGTGAAACAATGATTAGTGTAACTGGGCGCTTTTTAAACCCTGGAAAAGATTCATATATACAGACGCCAGCACATTAAGCTACCCCAAACTGTCAAATTTTCCCAAAAATAAAGTTGAAAAAAAAAAAAAAAAAAAAGTTGAAAATCTATCAAAGAAATTTGACGAATTGGGGTAGCTTGATGTGCTGGCGTCTGTACAAAAGCCAAGTTCTATATATCGGTTTCGGCCTCATCGTCCAAATTTTGATTAATTATTATTATGGTTTGTGCAGCTCTTGAAAAATGTGTGCGAAAATCCTTATTTCTAGATTCAGAGGCTTCCTCTGACAATTTTCCACTTGTTGGAAGTAATCCGAACCTACTTTAAAAGTATAAATAAAGCCTAGCTTTTGCCCGCGGCACCACCCGCGTGGATGTCGGTCATCACGTAAAAAGTAGTCTATATCCTTTTCCATATCTCAGGCTATATCTCTGCCAAATTTCATGATGACCAGTTCCGCGGCTTAGGCGTGAAAGCGTAACAGACAGACAGGCGGTCAGTCAGACAGAGTTGCTTTCGGATTTATAATATTACTCGAGATAATCCCCCTTATTACAAAACAAGTGTTTTCTTAAGGTATGGTTTAAACCACCGAGCCTGTTTATGGAATAAGAACTTAGAACTGAAATATAATTACAGCTCCTTTTACAAAACTGACAATTTAGCACTGGACTAATAAGAGTTTGATCTGCGAATTCTTTGAAATACCTAAATTCCCTAATACCTAAATTCCTAAACTCCGCAGAAGGGTATTATCCTTCTGCGGAGTCCCCTCTCCGAGGAGGGACTCCCTTCTGAGGTGGGTCCTCTCTCCGAGGAGGGTCCGCTCTCTGAGAAGAGTACCCTTTTCGAGGAGGGTCTCCCTTATGAGGAGGGGAGCCTCCGAGGAGGGTCCGGAGACGGACGTCCGCAGCAGATTCGCGGATGTTCTCGTGTCCCCGTCACAAGCGGCACATTTTTTGTCACTAAAACTCCACAGTGACCTCCAGTGCCGCTTGTGGCTGGAACACGGGAACATTCACGACCCTGCCGCTCCGTCCGACTAGAAAACATGGCACGCTGTAACCACCCCAGGGACCAAATAGCACACGGGTGCCAGACGACCCTCTGCATGGCACCCTTGGTTCCCCTGCGACGGGTCAGCACACTGGCACCACCGCCTACCAGTTTTCGGCTGCAGGAGATAGGGAGAGCGGCTATACCGATACTCTTCTTCCCCTGCGGTCACACCGCATCCGCCATCAAACGGTGCCGACCCCGTCCAGGCCACGGAAGGGAAGAGCGCTACTTAGAAACACCGGCACTCCTCCTCCGCTGCAGCCTGTAACCCTGATGCCTCCATTGAGGTAATATGTACTAACGTACAGTACATATTACCTCAATGGATGCCTCCCATACGATACTCAGTTGCGATGCGCCTCACCGCAACCTACGTTTTTGGCCGCTACGTCGTCGGCTTGGCAGAAAAATTCCTGACGAGTGGCCCCACCTCAAAAAATATCTTGTAATTAGTTTTAATTAATAAAATTGTCTCAGAATACAGAAATTGTTTTCGAAAATGTGATTATTTCGAGACAATATGATGACGTTTAATTGTCATCTTAAAATAGTGTTGACACATTACAAATTTATTATCGATAAAATAATAGTCAAGTGAGAGTAGTCTTTAATTTTTTATCGCCGTTTATGAAGAAGTTTGTACAAAACGCAGTTTTCTAAGAAGTTTTTAATCAGATTTGTCCGTGATAGTTCCTCTCCACCGAATTGTCTTCCCTACTATCATATCCTACATTAATATTACATAGTTTACAATGTGTCCGGTTGTCGGTTGTATACCTAGATTTTTTCTCGAATCCGTGATTTTAAAATATTGGCTTTCAATTTTGAATTCAAACACACAGACACTGACACACGCAAACAGTCACTGTCACTATTGTATACGATAAAATATTATAACGTGCTTGAAAAATAGCGCCGTGCTAACGCAGTCAGGTTATGCGCTGACAGCATAACTCGGTGCTCATGTTCCCAATCAAGTTCGTATCTATGCCATATACTCGCATCTATGACACTTGGTAAATAGTCCAATGCGTCCGTAATCCGACAAGACCGGGGACGGTTATATACAGGGTAAGTTTTTATCCAGTGCGCAAATTTTAACCATGAATTCAGCATAAAAATCAGCTGTTCCATACATTTTGACCGCGTATGTATTGCACTTTTCTATGAAACAGCAGTTTTTTTTTTGTATAACCGGCGAAAAATTTCTGCGGTAGGGGGTCTAGAATGATATGCTGAATTCGTGGTTAAAATTTGCGCACTGGATAAAAAAAAACCTGTATTATGTACTAAATTAATTTTGATGTCCTAAAAAAATAGATTCGATAAATTACAACTGGAGCAGTAGGTTCGTCACTAGACAATAAAGTACGGTAATTATTTCTTCATATGTTGTCACAATATTTAAGGTTCTTTCTGAGCGGCGGCATCATAAGCAAAAGAATATGGTTACAGTGTAAGCGAAACAGTACGACCATTTTTAGCCTATTCTCAAAAAAAAAAAAAAAACAAAATCAAAATATTTTATTTCATATAAACCTGCATGGGCACTTATGAAACGTCAGAAGCTAGGTGCACGGTTCCAAATTGTTGTTTCCTATGGAGAAGAGCCGGCAAGAAACTCCACGGTTACTCTTTTAAAAATAATTGGCTTTAACAATATTTTCAAATTACAGAGATAAAATGTATGGGAGGACAGCGCAGGCCTGTCAATAAGTACCAGGTACTTAGACGAATACAGAATAGAAAATCGTCTACAAATCTACAGTCAGTAAGGCCTACAACGTTCTCTCATTCACAATATGTAAAATAATCAACATAAATAAAATGAACCTAAATAAAATTGATGTTTAATGTCAATTAATGACGAGAATATGTCAGCATATTAAAAAATTAAAGAATACAAAAGAACATTGTATTTGAGAGCAGTTAATATAATAACATAGTTACGCTGTTAATGAGGTACCAGGGAAGCCACATGTGCAGAAGGAATTAATGCCAAAATTCCCTGTCTTCAACGTAGTCTTTAATCTTATAATATGCTTTTTTGATAATGCGTTGATGTGCGTTTTAAACTTTCCATCGCTAAGTTCTGTAACTGACTTTGGCAACTTGTTATAGAAGCGGATACTGTTTATTAGAAATGACTTGCTAGTTTTAGTCAGTCTAAATTTTGGAATCACAATTTGATCTTTACTACGTGTATTCGGGTTATGGAATCATTCATTATTGTACTTAACCAACTCATAATCAGCCTATAAGGTTCCCACTACTGGGACACAGTCCTCTCTGTGAGAGGGAGTGGGCCATAATCCACCACGCGGGCCCATGAAAATTTGTATGGAAATCTACCATCTTTGTCGAAGAGAATACCGTCGGGCACACGGCTTGTTTACTTGATAAATTTCTTAAATTCACTGACAACTAACGCTTAGCCCCAACCTCTGAGTCTGGAAGCATGAGTTTGGTTTAAAGACATTTATTTTCTCAAAGAACAAATTGCTCAAGGGTTCTTATTGCAATGTTAAAACCATTGCATTTATAATTTTCACCTAACAACCGCAAAACCTGTAACTAGTGCTATATTTGTAACTAGCTTCTGCTTGCGACTTCGTTCGCGTGGAAGTCGTAAGACACCAACGACAACCACGGCCCTAACCGCCGCAGGAGACGCCCTGGGCGTCGGGAATCCCAGGCTGATTTCCGGCCACCGTAGGCGTGAGCTTGCGGACGGCGAGTAATGGGTAGCTCGCTGTCCGATAAGGACCCAGCCCAGGTCGACAGCGTGTTGTGTTCCACGCGCGCCTCAAAGAGATTTCAGCACAAACGGATGGGGCCCGCAAGAGCCGATGCCTGCCAGGGGTGCGGGTTTGTTCGAAAGAGATCGCAGCCCCTGGCATACAGGCTACTGAGGGAACACGGGTGGGTGTTAGTCAGTAAAAGTCTGACACGCCCTCCTGCTCCACCCAGAGCGGGAGAAGTTATTTGATGATATCACACACACAAAAAAAAACACATTATACAAGGTGTAACAGAAACCCTATTGCTATCCTTAAGACACCGATATCAGCACAATAGAGGTGAGACAACTGGCCATTCTTTCATTTGATCACACTTATTCCCACTGCCGACTTCAAGACGTCGATACTTACTATACTGTGATCGTTAGGTGAGTCGCGATGGTCATCGATATTCACCAATATCATCAAGCCGATAATAATTATATCGGTTTCGAATCGGTATGCGTATAGCTGGCAACATATCGGTATCGGGTTGATGTCGATATCTGATAATATGAAAACGTAACTTACAGGACACTTACCCAACATAGGGCATTTTAAGTAATAATATTAGTTCTACCATAAAATGTAGGTACCTAAAAGTAAGGAAAAAATATCGAACCTAAGCAAAATTAATTTAGTTGATCAACTGCAATATGATATACTGTGGCATGGATTTTTCGCTAAATGGTTGGCAGTTCATCGTAGGCTCCGGGAGCCGCTCACACTGGGGTGCCGTACAGGGCCATCCATCGAGTGCACCACCCCCGTGCTAGGCCGTCGGCACTCCGCACTCGGTCCAGCCAGATTCCGACTTCGAGTGGAAGCTGTGCTGATCAACTTCGGGGCAGTCGGTAGAAGTGCTGGCCGAAGTTTCACCTAGCGCAAGTAGGTATGTCATGTGATCCCGCTCCATGATTAGCTCACTACCTAAAGTGGTGCCCGCCGGTGGTCGATGGTGGGGTCCATGAAACACCAGGGCTTCCATCTTTTCGAGCGCGACACGTCCTCCCGACAGCACATAAATGCGCTAAAAAAAAAAAAAAAAAAAAAAAACATCACTCAACTCGGGGAGACACGGATCTCTCAGAGAGGAACCCTCCTAGGAGAGGGACCCTCGGAGGAGAAATACCCTCCTCAGGGGAGTGGCACTCCTACTCGGAGGGATACCCTCCCAAGAGGGTCGACCCTCCTCAGAGGGACGACCCTCCTCAGAGGGCGACCCTCCCCAGAGGAGAGACCCTCCTCGGAGAGGGTCCCTCCTCACCCTCCCTAACCTAACCTAACCTAACCCTACGCCGCAAACGGGCACAGACCTACCTTAGTCCTCTGACGAAAATTCGTCAAGTACTGAGCTCAGCTTGGATTGCACCGCTATTTATACCCTCTCGTGTGGTGTCGCGCGCGATTCGCGCGCGACGGCGCGTGTCGCGTCCGCGCAGCTGCGACACCATACAAAATGTAACATTGTTGTCGCGCTGCTCGTCGCCGCGATATCGCGTTGTCGCCGCGATATCGCGTCGTCGCGCCGCGACGCCATACAAAATGTACCAATTTGCAGTCGCGCTAGTCGTCGCGGGGCGACGGTGTCGCGGCGTGACAGATCGCCCCTGTGTGAAGTGTCGCGCGCGTTTTCATAGAAATTGTTCTAAGGATATAAATCGCCGAATCGCACGCGACCGTCGCGTCGCGCTAGTGTGCACGAGCCTTTTTGCTCATCCGTACTCCCATTTCTAAGCCTCACCCAGTGACGTCACCGCTCATATCACACGTCCACATCGGCTACTGCTTGTTAGTGCTATCTGATGGGGGAAGCTCATCAATTTCGTTCATGATTTGCAACCGAAAAATGACGGTGAATGTACTGTCGCGGACGGGTGCCCTTTTTGAAGAGTTTTATTTTTTGGTGGGTTTTGAGTTTGGCTTCGGTTTGAAAAGGTTTTACTTTCTGGTAATAGGTAAGTATACCTGCAATTTTAACTATTATTTCTTATAAAATACAATAAGTTGTACATTTTTTTTGCTTCTGTAGACGATCGGTATCACCAGAACCTGACAAAATGGAATGGCAGATGATAGGGTCAGAGGGTAAATTTTCAAAATCTTCTTTTCAACAGTCTCCTTGTAGCTTTTCCTTCCTTCCCCAAAGTGTACCGTATTCAGGAGTATTCTGTCACGAAAATGTGCTTCTAAAATACTATCTACTCCTGTAGGAGCCGTCACCTCCTTCAGCGAAGCAGTGATGCTCGCAAAGAGGGAGGCGGCGCACGTGAGGGAGAGGCAGCATATGCGCCCTCGCGACCCCAGCCGCCGCAGGATACGGAGACGCCCTGGGCGTCGGGAATCCCAGGCCGATTTCCGGCCACCGTAGGCATGGGCTTGCGGACGGCGAGTAATGGGTAGCTCGCTGTCCGGTAAGGACCAAGCCCAAGTCGACGGCGCGTTGTGTTCCACGCGCGCCTCAAAGAGATGTCAGCACAAAAAATGATGGGGCCCGCAAGGGCCGATGCCTGCCAGGGGTGCGGGTTTGTTCGAAAGAGACACCACAGCCCCTGGCTTAAGGGCTACTGAAGGAACACGGGTGGGTTTTAGTCAGTAAAAGTCTGACACGCCCTCCTGCTCCACCCAGAGCGGGAGAAGTTATTTGATGATTTCCCACCCAAAAAAAAAAAAAAAAAAAAAAAAAATGGTGTTTCCAGGCGAGGCCAGCCCAGTCCCACTTCAGCTTAGCGGCTTTTTGAGCAACGTCAGTAATCTGTGTTTTGGCAGAATAATAGGCAGTATTGACAGACCTTATTCGCAGCACCACCATCTCTTACACGTGGAAAACATTTTGATTTTCTACCCAACACTGTCCCACTGCTGGACAAACGCCCAAGTTCTTGTCAGGAGATTGTTTCAAACTAAAAAAATATGTTATTAAAAATTACACTGAATGTCATCGGTAGTACAGGAGATGACTGATTGCAATCAATACTGGACCCCGACGATATTTGGGCGCAGGGCAGATCAGCGATAAAATACTTTTATGATTCGGCAGATTTTCTCAACTTACTGATTACGGCTGCCTCGGATGCCAAAATGATTGTCATCGTTGTTGCAGTTTTGAAATCGATTGACTGACTATACTTATGTATTCTGAAGAAGTTACTATATACATACCACTTGGTGACACCACACAGGCTTTCTGTATTGTAGCTTTTTTCATTGTTACTTTGAAGGTACACATATTCTAGATAGATTTCTCTTTGGTCTCTACTAACTCGGTATAATATTAAAGAAGAAACTGTTTTACAAAACTAAAACGTTTGTTCCCGTTGAGTTACACCATTTTGTGTTACACTGTTACCCATTGGGAAAAAAATTACCGATTAGTAACACTGTAACTCAAAGCCACATTTTTTTTTCCCTTTGACTGACAATGTAACTCAACAGAACGCTATGTTCCCGTTAAGTAACACCTTGGGTAAAAGAGCATTGGGATAATCGTTGTATTATAAGTCAAGATGTGTTTCAACAATGCTCTCAACAAAGACTTCACGTCTTTGTGTGTTTGTATTTTTTTTTTAAGTTATTTATTTTCACTTTGAAAAACGGGGGCCTCCTTTTTGAAGCCGGTTAATAACATCGTATAAAATCCTTCAACTTCGGTACATCATCAAACAAAAATAAAAAAAATCTGCGAGGAAGAGGCTATGTCTATCTACATAGCTAACTCTGTGAAGCCAGCATCATGCTGAATAATAAAATAAATCAATTGAAAAAACCACCACAAATCCGCACCACATCATTATTCAAAACGTTCCATTTCAACACTCTGGCATTATAAAAATAAGTTCAAAACCTTACGTCACACAACTTAAAACGGTCGCGAAGGCATTTCCCTCACAAAACAAGTTCTTAGGCACGTACAAATTAATCTTATAAGGAATAAAGCGGCTGGGCGATCCAGATTCGTACAAATTGACATAAACGGTACAAAAAGCAAATCATATGCCAATTAGCAGATTAATTGTTTAATTAATTGTGTCCGGCGGCATTGTCCGGTGTGTTTTTTGGACGAGAATAAGATTTTCTTTTTATTACGTGTGGAGTTTGCACTGGTTCTTGGGAGCGAGGTGCGGAGGATTCTGATTATTTTGAATTTTCGATATTATGTAATACACTTCGAGCTTATTTTGATTTACTCGGATTTTAAACACCTATGAATGAACCTTCTTTGACAACTATCATCTCGCTTGTAGGTATTTCTCGAAGGGTCAGGCAGAGGTGTACCTATTTAATGGATTGACACTTCGCCAGTTATCTCCATATATATCCGGTAAGTGCCATGTAATACGGCGAATCCACCATCATCAAACGGTCTCAACTCCAGTCGCCGCCGCTAAGCTGCTACTAAGAAATTCCTTATGAAAGAAACAAATAACACTGCCCAATCTGGGTACCCAACCCAGGACAAATACAGCCACTCAATGTACATAATCTATTGTCATTTAATCCATAATTTATCTCGTATATAATGTGAAAGAAAGTCAAATCCTACGTAAAGTGGGCTTCTAATTAAGGCTAAAAATTAAGTTCAAAGGCAATAATAGACTTCGTAACTAACTTAAGCTCTTTGACCTTTAAAATCGAATATTTTTATAAACATAACATCACGCTACATTTCCCCTAAGGGTTGTTCTTATAGTACACCCACATTTCGTCAGTTATGTTTAAGTCCCATGTAATATGGGCCGGGTCTATTGCCATCAACCGGGCACAAATCTAAACTCCAGGCCAACCTATAAATTACCACATAACGCAAATTTTATTATGCACACATATTTTTTTTTCAATTTGGGAATCATACAAGTTTTCCACACTTATATATTCGGCCAGACCGACCGGCTGGCTGAGGCAAATACAGTCATAAAATGCTGTGAAATAGTGCAACAATAAGTCAACCCAGGTTACGCGCAACACATAAATACAAGGTTTACTGACAAACTTCCTACATTTTCTAGGATTATTCAACTTTATATTATAAATCTAGACCGAACTGAAATATCGTGAGAGCAGGTCTTGGAATCTGTGCAACTATAGATTATTTCGTATTAAGAAATGTTCTGTGTGACAAATAAATTGTGATGAACTCGCCCATAATGCAAACACAAACGTGAACAGGGCATGTACACTCTACCACGACTTGTTAGTTAATTCGCACAAATTAACTCGCCCGAAACGGGTGAATCGACAATTTCAAATAATATATTATTATCGTGCAGAATGCTTACAGAAAATAATACTTACCTACATTGTTTAAAAGTGACAATTCGCCCGTATCGGTATTGTAAGTTTGTGCGAATCGACGAATCAGTCTCTACCGCACATGTAGTAGTAACACTACGAAAATCGCCACAACATAAATGCGCTATCAAAGTCAAAGCATTTATTTCAAATAGGCACTTTTGAACGTCAAAATTTATACTAAAATAGAATTTTAGTCGCCCCTTCCAAAATGTAGTTTCGTATGGAGAAGAATGGGCAAGAAACTCCACCGTTACTCAATGTCAAGTTGTTACCATTGATGTGTTGACTGTTCTCTAAAAGTAGACCACGCTTACTCTGAAGCATCCAATAAGTAGATTATTAGACATTGTAATTTTAATGGTAAATTTCAATAATATAAGATTAATAAGACATAAGATTCCGAGCTGTATTATAAAAAAGAACGAAAAGATCGAAAAAGAGCAAAATAGTTTTTTTTGTGATTTGTTGACGACTTCCTTGCTTCATTTTCTGCTGCTTCATAACTAGAGATCAGATAATCGGATGCTTAGTTACCTTAAGTAAATTTTAGTTATGAAAGTATGGAAGTGGCTTCTTAAATTATATTTTTTGTAAAAAATATCCCGGGATTCTGGGAACACCGGGAATTTATAAAGCTTTCTAGTCGGGTGTATAATATGGAAGCGACTTCTAAATTATTAGGATTGTATTCAAATGCAAAAATTTTATTTAAAATTAACCCCGATGCAAGTAATATTTATGTGTATGTAGAGTGTAAGTCTGTAAGAGAAGGGGTGGTGTGAGTTAGTTATAACATATTTTTTTACATTACATTGAGATTTTTTAGATAAAAAGCGCGTTCTATATTAGCCAATACCTCAGCTTTAGGTGTATATGCATGCGAATATCCGATCTCTGTTCATAGCTTCTATTTGAAGATTCTGAATACAATTTTCCATTTCACAAGGCAAATGGTAAAGTCAAAGAATACCTTTTAAAAAGTCTCCATAATCAAACCCAAAGATACCAAAAAAAATGAACTTTTACTCCAAATATATTCACGAACCTCGCGACAAACTAGTTATTCTCTTATAATAAAGTCCGCCAAAAATATCCAATTAAAACAAGACAAATTGCTGTCGCGAAAAAATACCTTAAAACCAAAAACGTTGAACCGATGGTTTCTGTTGAAATGCTTATTAATTTTCATGAGGCTCCGTGCTCCAATTTTTTTGTCCGGACGAAACGGGCAGCCCACTGTGCAGTTCGATCCTCGTAAACTTTTATGACGCAGTCAGTCAGCGCTAAACGTGCGCGGGAGAGATAAGTTATGATAGGTATTTGCACAGTGTTCCGCTTGCTTTATAGTTATGGATAAAAATTGGGGTAGTGTAAATAATATGTTGCAAAGATTTCCTTTAAAAGGTTTAGGGCGAATTCCACCAAACTATTATACTTAGAACAAGTCTTATCCTGAGAATAAATTTTGAATTTTTGACAGATCTTCCATAGTAGAATCGTCAGACGTAAATTTTACTCTACGGATAAAAGATATCTGACTTTGGTAAAATCAGCCCTTAGCAATTTTAAAATAATACTTGGTTAAGTAATATATGCAGCACGGGTCGATCGATCAGGTTAAGCTACAGTTGCCGCGGTCGGTCTGTGGATGAGTGACCATTGCCAAGACCCCACCGTGCCTCAGAAAGCACCTTATTCTGTTGGTCTCGTCTGTCATTAGTGTATCTTTGACAGACGTTATGGGTTGTCAAAAGCCCGAAAGCCTGACAACCAGTGTTATCAAGGAGTAGGCGACTGCCTATCCTCCACAAGCCAGAGGTTTGTTAGGCAATCGCTCCACGTAAAATACTAATTTAGCTACATCCAGTAAAACTTGTAGCCGTCCCCAGAAATAGTTGGGAATAGGTTAGACAGATGATAAAGTCATATTAACCTAATTGCAGTGATGTGATTTAAAAAAGACTGAATATAAAAAGTAAGCTTTATTATTAAAAGTATAAAATAATGTGGCCAGATTTTTTCACTTAAACGTTCCCAAAATAAATATCTCAATACTTTTATTGCACAAAATAATACCGGCCGAACCATAAAACTACGCGGCATCACATGATCCCAAAACCAGAACCGGACCAAGTACAAATTCGACCAACATAAAACAAAAAATGGATTATCAATTATAACAAAATACCGTTACGAAGCGACAAGCGGGGCGCGTTAAAAAACCTCGTCGATTTCAATTTCTCATCTTCAGTTCCAAATTTGAAAAAAAAAAGTCCGGCCATTTTTCCCGAAATTAAGGTGAAACACGAAAACCAGAAGGGAGCCGTCGCCATTTTCGGCGGTCGTTCGGGCGGTCGGTATAAATGATTCGAAATTGTTTCCGTAAGCACTGTAGAGGGCAAAAACCACGTGTTGGAGCAATAAATCATTCGACGGCGACTCGAGTTTACTCGAATAAATGAACGATTCGATTGCCGATGCGACGATTACATGTTGTGTTTATAGAGAGAGTTGTAAGGAAGAATGTCGTCGGCGACTTTTTGTGTTAAATCGGTTTTGAAAGCTTAATTTTTTTTTTTTGTTATTAAAGGGCATGCCGCGTTTTGTTGAAAATTTAACGGAGTTATAAACTATTGGGATGTGCTTGGGAAATGGATTATGGGTTAAATACGCATTTTCGATTCCTCGTTTATTGATTTCGGTGGATTTTCGAGCTGACCCACTTTAATTGAGTCCCGCTCATTTTTGTAGGTATATACAAGACGCTTAATTTTGTTGATGACAAGAATAGAAACATGCAAAATGATTTCGGAAATTTTGAAAATGTTCCTATTGTATTGCACCAGTAGGTAATATTATGTGTGGCACAAATGGGCTTTCGTTTTTATTTCGACAATTTAATAATGTAGTTTAGCTCTTTGTAATTAAGTAAGCTATTTAATTACATAGCAACTAGCTTCATCTTTCTAACTCACCGACCTTGACAATTCAAAAGTGCCTGTAATTGGTTTATTTGAAATAAATGCTTTGAGTTTGAGTTTGAGTTTGAGCATAACATCACGCCTTGTTTCCCCGAAGGGTGGGGTAGACGTACATTTATAGTACACCCACATTTCGTTAATTATGTTTTAGTCCCATGTAATAGGGGACGAGCCAGTCATCGACCGGGCACTAATACAGACTCCGGGCTTCTACTAAGAAATTCCAGTAACAACCCAATAACACTTTGCCCGACCTGGGGATCAAACCCAGGACCTCATGCTCAGCAATAGCGCTTGTAACCACTAGAACAACGAGGATATAATTAATTAGCCATAACTATGATAAGTATCTCAGTCAATCTAGCTATCGTATTTCTATTGATAAGTACTTGTTACGTTGTTATTCACGTCATTCGTGAATTTATAACTCAGTATGCATCAGGTGGAACCCGGCCAACCTTTGTTACCTTTGGTAATTTATCCCATAAATTTTACCACAATTACCATAATATGAGATATTTTATGGTAACGATAATGTATGGTAATTATGTATATGTTTATATATTATATGTAGATACACGTATAAATAATTCCCATGTCATCAGTTTTAAGTCGTTTTTTGTAGTTTTTATAACAATAAGCAAACTTTTCCTCTAAACTTGTTTCTTTCTAGGCTAAATCTTATTTATTATGCACGTGTTAAGTATTAAAATACCTAGTGTGTTTTGTAAGTTTTTTGTAATGGCGGTCTTTTTGTCGAGACGATAGAAAAAAATTACACAAATATGTCCTCTTTATCAATAGCCTAAAGCTTAATATTTTTCATTCAACGACACATCTTCTGTTGTTGAAAAAAATTATCGTCTCCAATTATTTTGCAATACATGATACAAACCTATGTAAAATAATACAAAATGTAACTTTCTATAATTTGAAAGAAAGAAAGAAAAAACGTTTATTTGCGGTAAACATGACGCAAAAAGAACAGGAATACAAAAATAAGAAAAGGTTGAGGGAAACATGCGTCACATCCACGCAAAACGGCTATCGCTCAGCATTATGCTGCGACCCTATGCAAGACAGAGCCCCAGCGCTGGTTTTCAGTGACAGCCGGCTTTGACGTATTGACGTCGCCCGGTGCCTCAAACAATTAATAGGACACTAAACTGGTACAGCGAACTTATAGAAAAAATAATATATTATTTATTATTATTATTCCGCACAATCTATACAAAAGTAACTATCGCATTTTATTCAAAATTCGTCCCATATTATCACTTGCAAAACCAATTGAGATAAACCAAACAAAAAGGGATCATCCCAAAACAAAAACGAAAAAGAAGTATCGGCCAACATATCACATATCGGACCGTTCTCCTTACTATAAATGGTGACATCCCAAAAAGTACAGCTCGTAAATAACAAATGTATTCGCATAAACGGTCCGAGATGCACCGGTTGTGCTAAAAAAAGTGCGTCAGTAATTAAAGTGGTAGTCCCACGGAACACTGTTTCATACTTCGAATGTTTCGGCCCCCAACAACCGAAATTCGCCGCATTGTACTCTTAAGAAAATTGAGCCATAAATATTCTACACGTAATTTTCGATTGTGAAATTTTGGCCAGAATATTTGCATATCGAAACACTGGGATGTCAGGTTAAAGGTTTGTAGTTTGGACAGTGTGTCACTGAGTGAATTGTGTGCGTACTGCAAGTGGGTTGGCAGAATGCAATATTTTGCTAACCCATTTTATCGGTTTTGAGTGCAAAGTAAATATTGTTTTGGCAGTAAAACAATTAAGTGCACATTTTTGCAACGAGTCAATACATATGACTGGATCGTTGCATTTATAAGTGCAGTTAATTGCAATGGCAAAAGATGTCAGACCATCTTTGTCTTATAAATTAAAATAGTTTCGAAGCGTGACCTGCGGGCCTAGACAAAGTGATATGCTATCATCGTTAACGATGGTGGAAAAGTCAAAAATGTAGTGCTACCGAAAAGCTTATGTCAATCCTTTATAAAATATACTTAGAACTAAATGTCCTACTTACATCAAATGTAATTTAAAATAGAAAAACTTAATTCTTCTCTTCGTTTGTTTTTGACGCAGGTCCAAACCAAACTGTTTTTTCTCAAACATGCTAGGAAATTCGCGCATTTTTTTGACAACGTTTTTCGAGATCAATCAAAAATGCTGCATAAATACCTGCGAACAGCTTCCGGCAATGTTATTATGAAAATCCTTCTATGTCGTGTTTAGCAGTCGAATTAATTACTTACTATGAAAAAGTAGATTGTAGGACAAGGGAGCAAAATAATATTCTTAAGACGAGGACGCTATTTTGAATCCAGAGCAAAGCGAAGGATACTAGAATAGAATCTCGAGTATAGCGGGGGAAAAATATTTTTGCTCTCGAGTCATTTACTCTACTTTTCATCTTCGTCTATGATAAAATAAATAAGGGACACTTTTGAGTAATTAATGAATAAGTTTAATAAAAAAAAAATGACATGAATGTAAAAAGGTAAATTCATCATCATCATCATTTCAGCCGAAAGACGTCCACAGCTGGAGATAAGCCTCCCCCAAAAGGGGGGTTTCGAATCGCCACGCTTGGCACGGGGGGTTTGCGATCGCAGAATGGTGGTAAAATGCACAGAGAAAGCTGATGCCCATTCTCTAGTAAGTCCCTTAGTCGCCTTGTACGACACCCTTGTACACCCACGGGAAAGGTCAATTACAAATTATATTTATATTTGATACACTATCGCAATTTCGAATAGAACAAGGAAGTAAATCGCACGCTTTTGTTTTTTTTTAGTTATCGTGCCTCTCCGCACCGTACAGCCAACACTTACAGCCAGTCATTTTATACAATTTCCGTTCGATTTCAAAGTACGATTCATGTTCCAAATTCAAATCCCATTAATGCCCGCTAAAAAGTCTAGTGGCGAAAAGAGCTACTTTGCTCCCGCATATAGAGGAACAAAACGACACTTTTCGAATAGGAGGGATGAAAACTCATTTCTATCGTGTAATTTAAAATGGAACAAACTTTCCATGAACAACATGACAACCAAGGAGGTAACCTATCAAAGATTTTATTTACATTTCCAACTAGCTTGATAATGGGGCTGTTTAAAGTAAAAAAAGAAACAAAATGATCATAATGGCGCGTGAAAAATTATTGTTGTTTATTTATATTTTACTAGTTTAGCCAGTTTCTTTGCCTGCGTGGAAGTTCAAAACTGTCCTACGGAAATGTATTACCGTGATAAAAAGCACCCTTTGTTAAATTCAGGTTATAAACTATTTGTGTGCCAAATTTCATTCACATCCGTTCAGCCGTTTTTGCGTGATTTAATAACAAACTTCTAAACATCCACACTTTCACACGTATAATAGCGAGAAAGGTATTCTCGGCCCACATTATGCGAGAAAGGTACTCTCGGCCCACATTATGCGAGAAAGGTACTCTCGGCCCACATTATGCGAGAAAGGTACTCTCGGCCCACATTATGCGAGAAAGGTACTCTCGGCCCACATTATGCAAGAAAGGTACTCTCGGCCCATATTATGCGAGAAAGGTACTCTCGGCTCACATTATGCGAGAAAGGTACTCTCGGCCCACATTATGCGAGAAAGGTACTCTCGGCCCATATTATGCGAGAAAGGTACTCTCGGCCCATATTATGCGAGAAAGGTACTCTCGGCCCACATTATGCGAGAAAGGTACTCTTGGCCCACATTATGCGAGAAAGGTACAGTAGCCCTCACTAATGGTGCCCCAATCTCAAAAAGCAATAGATTGACACTTCGCTTTAACTTACGACCTTCTTATAATAAGCAATTTCTATAGGCTATAATACTAAATACACACACACTCTCATACGTTTACGAATGAATGTATTTCCTAAATTCAACCGTTAAAGCAAATGGCATGATAGCTGAGCGGTTATTGCACTTGATTATCGCGTTTGAGCGCAGCGAGTCGCGGTTTCGAATCCCACTCGCTGTGTGATAGTCTTTTTATTGTTTTAAAAATCACTTTTGAGTATAGTTTCTTGTTCTGTTCTTCTTATTCACTAAACTCGTAAAACTTTATCATTATACCCACAGAAACCTAAATAAATTTAAATGATTTACGACTCATTCACCGCGACATAAAGAACGGTGTTGGTTGATAATTGTGTGCTAGTGACGTGTGTTTCATCTATTAGCGTCCTTCTAATTCATTTCAAAATGTAAGCAAATTTAAATATAGAAATGAAAGCGAATATTATTGCGCTGCATAAAAGCGGACTTAATACCTGTATCACAAATACCTATGTGATGAAACCGGACTGAGTGTGAGTATTATGATTTAAATATAAATATTAAACATTTATTTAATTAAAGTATAACTGCTGATCCTTGTAGTTATTTTTAACACAATGTCTAAATAGAATAAAAATATAAAATTTCAATGTAAATTTATTTCCTAGATTATAGAACGATGAAAATAACAATAAACTTAATATCTATGTGAAATTGCCCTTTTAATTAATTTTGTTTCTAAATAGTAGGTAATACATAAAGTGTGTATTTTGCTTAGTAGCCTAACAGTACCCCTTTTTTGTTTTAGTGAAATACTGTGAGTCGGTGGGTGAAAAGATATGAGGAAGGCGGTAGCCTTGCCCGTGGAAAGCAAAGTGGAAGACCCCAGCTCCTATAACAGGCACACGTTCAGCGAATATGAAACAAGTGGTTTCAAAACGACAAGACATTTTGCCGAATTATTCGACACATCTTTACGAACCGTGCGCCGTGCACTCCACGCAGAAGGTTCACATCATGGAAAACCAGCTCGAGAATCAGCTCAAAAAACATAGTTAACGGAAAAAACATTAACATTAAGTTATAAATTACAAATGTTTATTTATTTTAGTAATATTCAAATAATATTTTGTCTTATCCGTAATCTGGATTATTTTGAGGTTTAGTTTCAATCTTCTTTTCGGAATGAAAATGAACACTTAAGCTATAACCTCTTTAAGTCCTATTAAATACGATTTGTTAACTTTGAGGTTTGAGTTAGAACGAACTCACTCGCAGTAGAATAAAAGTAGTACTACTGAGTCATTTAATTGTATTGTGACAACTTGTCTGCATTTGTTACTTTTACGTGGGTAGATTTTTGTAGAATATTGTGATTTATTTAAAGTACCGACACACAGTAGTAATCAGCACAATATTATTATATTACTAAGATACAATAGCCTGATTACAATAGTTCACCAACTAGCTTATTTACTTCAATAGATTGTTCTTTATGAGAAAATAAACTGTTTTAACAAGAAGTTATTATTAGTTATTTTTATACATTCTTCATGAAGTTATAACGAATAAACATTTTGTAATCATTTATTATTGGTAAACCTTTATTTAAATAACATTACGAGTAATAATAAAAAAATGTTACATTATTATTCTGGTATATTAATAAATCGAATAATAAAAGAACAGATGAAGATGATTGTTGAAAAGAAAAATTAAAGCTTCATTGCGAGATTTGAACCCAGACCTATGAGTTTCTAATCCAAGACGATACGCTGCACGCTACCGGAACTCAAATTATAAAAGTAAATTTTAGCATGCAATGGTATGAACCGACCAAGGCCTTAGGTCATGTCTGTCGTCGCCGACGGTATGTATAAAATACAAAGAGTAACGCCAGTGTGTGAGTGGAGCGGTGAGTTTTGTGTTAATACATCACTTATACACACAGCTGTAGGTACGGCCTGGACCGCCACTTCATAGCAATATAGCCCTTAGTATGCGACTGCATTAGTGAATCTTGATAGTACTCTCGGCCCACATTATGCGAGAAAGGTACTCTCGGCCCACATTATGCAAGAAAGGTACTCTCGGCCCACATTATGCGAGAAAGGTACTCTCGGCCCACATTATGCGAGAAAGGTACTCTCGGCCCACATTATGCGAGAAAGGTACTCTCGGCCCACATTATGCAAGAAAGGTACTCTCGGCCCATATTATGCGAGAAAGGTACTCTCGGCTCACATTATGCGAGAAAGGTACTCTCGGCCCACATTATGCGAGAAAGGTACTCTCGGCCCACATTATGCAAGAAAGGTACTCTCGGCCCATATTATGCGAGAAAGGTACTCTCGGCCCACATTATGCGAGAAAGGTACTCTTGGCCCACATTATGCAAGAAAGGTACTCTCGGCCCACATTTTAATTTTTGTCCATCGATGCCTCTTTTGCAAGCCGCTACAGTAATGTCCTATCCCTGCCCTCACATACTTTTATAACTCGAACAACTACAGCGAGAAACAGTTAATAAACCCTACTATTAACATTAGAACATTACTAATAACTCTGAAATATTGCAAAATGTCCAACTCATACAATAAACATTAAAAATTAACTAATTTATCTAACTTATAAGCGATTAGCGGTTCCTTTAAAGCAAACGAGTCAAACATGATTGTAACACATTTTGTATGAAATAATTGAGTAGATAATAAATTGGTACCTATGTAAGTTTTATTTCCATGTATTTGTCATTTTAACATAGATGATGAATTATTATTTTAAACAAAATGTAGGTACCTATCTACTTGTTTAATTTTCTACAAGACGCTGACAAAAGGTTCTAAAAAATATTTTCTAAAAAAGAAAAATCCTCGTCCATTAGCCACTGACATTTAAAAAAATTATCCACCTTTACATAAAAAAACTGTCGATAACATCTAAAAATCTAGGTCACTCTCTCCTCAATTCCTCTAAACGTTGCTACAGTAATTAAATCAAACACCTAAAAGCCTTAAACGACTGGTATTAGTATGTAAATATCTCAATTTGAAGCTATCAATTAGTTAGGAGGCGTGCGCTGGCGCAGCCCGGGGGCGCTAACATCGCGCCGTGACTACTGTTCTTGTTAATACCCCGTCGTGGGAACCGGAGTAGAGCAGTCGCTGCTCTGTGAAAGTTTAGCGATAAATTGGTCGATAGGAAATTGTAGCAGAACATAGTTCTAGCTAAAATTAAAAGTATGTTATTTGTGTAATATATTATATGTGTGAAGATGAATGATTGTATAAAAATAATTACGTAAAATAAAGTAATTGGTCAAGTTATAGAGGTATGAGGAACAGGGTGTAAAGTTCGCTCATCCTCTATTGAAAAGGAGGATCCTCCGACCAGACGGGTATTGTGTCTGGTCCGGGCAACTGCCCGACAGTTGACGTCGGGATTTTTGTATATGTTCGAGTGCCGTCGAAAACTCTGATTGCGCGATGCAGAATTGCTCATATAGTTCGCCTGTGGCATTGTAGATGGCGCCACTTTTCTTTTTGTGTTTTTCGATTTTTGTTGCGAAGCATTTTTATTTGTAGTGCCGCTACATCACTCCCCCCCGGAGACCGGAGGTCGATAGTGGGCTGAGTCAGCGCATGTTATGATGCTTGCCAGTGCCAGTTGTGGTTCCAGTGAGTCGGAACCGGGTGTCACATAGTTCGCGGTGAGTCGGAACTGTCTGCGACGATTCCCCAGTGAGTCGGGGGTGCGCTGCGTTATGCTTCAGTGAGTCGGATCTGGTACAGCGCTGGGTTGAGAGGTTGAGGCTGACTGCTGGCGTCGACCGGGAGGTTGGGCTCTCGACCGGCCGAAAGTGCAGTGTGCTGGGCCATGGTTGCTGATGAGGCTGTGGGTGATGACCAGGCATGCGGTTCGCTGCATGCAGGTGGTCAGGATACCCGTTGAAGCCGTAGGGTGCTGGCTGGCTGTGTGACTCGCCGCTCGAAAGCTTGAGGAAGTGGTCTTGATGTGATGTAGATGACGTCACGCCGAAGTATTGCACGAAGGCTGCGCTGACGTTCTTTCACGGGGTCACCAGTATAGAGGTATGAGGAACAGGGTGTAAAGTTCGCTCATCCTCTATTGAAAAGGAGGATCCTCCGACCAGACGGGTATTGTGTCTGGTCCGGGCAACTGCCCGACAGTTGACGTCGGGATTTTTGTATATGTTCGAGTGCCGTCGAAAACTCTGATTGCGCGATGCAGAATTGCTCATATAGTTCGCCTGTGGCATTGTAGATGGCGCCACTTTTCTTTTTGTGTTTTTCGATTTTTGTTGCGAAGCATTTTTATTTGTAGTGCCGCTACAAAGTAATATTGAAAGTGAATCAGAGCGCGACACGTCACAACTTACAGTGTTAGTTACCACCTAAGAAGCGTATTCTCTTCTATAATATTCAATTCTTTAATTACTATTCTAGAATTTCTAGAATATTAGAATTATATTCTAGAATTTCTAGAATACTCTCTACATACCTCTGTTTTTATTTATTTTTACTAAAAAAAAAAATGGGTATTTAACCTGCAATGAAATACTATTTAATCATTTATTTATTTCCATAATCTTATTTACAGTATTTACTTTGTACACACATGGTATGTGAACCAGGTCTAGTACAAAATGACCCATCGGACTATAGCGTGCCTAGGGGCAATTGCGATGGCAACAGGAATAGCTATCAGCTTACACTTAATGGGATATATGTGGGAATTCGTTTGGCCAGTCGAGAGGAATTATGTCGCCCGTGTTAGTTCTAATTTAGTGGGTTCTTAAGTTGCACAATCGGCCCATGACGTTCCCACTGCTGGGACACAGGCCTCTTCTCTTTGAGATGGGAGCTTTGGAGTGGACTGTTATCCATCACGCAGGCCCAGTGCCGGTTGGTAGATGTCACATGTCTTCGAATTTTTGGTTCTAGGACATGCCGGTTTCTTCATGATGTTTTCCTTCAGTGTTTTGAAAGCAGTGGTAATAATATTTTTACACATACCTAGTAAAGCGACTGCGTGGCTTCAAACCTACAACTAGTAAGTCGGGGCCGTTACTACTGGGCCACCACTTCACAGTTGCTTGGGAGAATTCGGTGTGGGAGATACCTAAAATATTATACTTAGGTACATACAAATTGCATGTTTTCCTTTTGTAGTACAGTCAGCCTCAAAATTATTTATAAATCGATGATAATTCGCTTTATTATAAAGGGGCTAATTGATAATTGCCGCACGAGTCGATCTAAGGTTAAGCTATTCTTGCCGCTGTCGGTTAGTGGATGGGTGATCAAGATCATCCATTGCATATCCAGACCCCTCCGCGCCTCGTTAAGCACGATAGACCGCTGGTCCCGACTGTCATTCGTAGATCTTTGTCAGTCATTGCGGGTAGTCAAAAGCCCAAAAAATTTAGTAAAAGCTTCAGAATTTCAGCCAACTTTAAGTGACCAGTGATCATTCATAACCAGTGATCGGAATAGGCTGAATATATTTGCCTAAACTTCGGAGAACAGAGACAGAAAGTGGAGACTTCCTTATGACTATATTTTTTTCCCGGGATTTCGGAAAAATCTTCAGTAAGTTGAAAATAAACTTTATTTGAGAAGTATAAAGGCTATTTTTAACTAAACTTGCAATTACCAAAGTTTCGGGATTCTCACGTTTCTTCGGGATTTTTCCTGAAAATACTTATTCACAAAACGTAATGTACTCAATGATTTTTTACAACAGTTAGTTGGATATAATTCGAATACATGAATTAAAGTTAGATTATTTATTTCGGGATTTTACGAAAAATCTTAAAAATAGCCTTTTAGCAAGATGTGTCTTGAATAAAGCTCAACTTACTGAAGATTTTTCTCGGATCCCGGGAAAAAAAATATAGTCGTAAGGAAGTCTCCACTTTCTGTGTCTGTTCTGCGAAGTTTAGGCAAATATAGTCAGCCTATTCCGATCACTGTTCATAACTCTCAGGTTAATTTATTCCATTACAGATTTTTTATCCAACTAACAGCCGTAACTGCATATTTACTTTTTTTTTTCTTTTTTTTTTGGGTGGGAAATCATCAAATAACTTCTCCCGCTCTGGGTGGAGCAGGAGGGCGTGTCAGACTTTTACTGACTAAAACCCACCCGTGTTCCTTCATTAGCCCGTATGCCAGGGGCTGTGGTATCTCTTTCAAACGAACCCGCACCCCTGACAGGCATCGGCCCTTGCGGGCCCCATCATTTTTTGTGCTGACATCTCTTTGAGGCGCGCGTGGAACACAACGCGCCGTCGACTTGGGCTTGGTCCTTACCGGACAGCGAGCTACCCATTACTCGCCGTCCGCAAGCCCATGCCTACGGTGGCCGGAAATCGGCCTGGGATTCCCGACGCCCAGGGCGTCTCCGTATCCTGCGGCGGCTAGGGTCGCGAGGGCGCATATGCTGCCTCTCCCTCACGTGCGCCGCCTCCCTCTTCGCGAGCATCACTGCTTCGCTGAAGGAGGTGATGGCTACCCATGCCCTCTCACTCCGTACCATGGCCTGAACCAGGGCCGGACGCGAGAGATCGCCGCAACTGCACATTTACTTAACTTACTATTTGGGTAAGGAACAACACCCACACAAAGTCACAATATTATTGCGTTTGCATAAAAATCCTACAATGTATCGATATCAATAAACCTGATAACATAATAAAATAATAACAATTGACAATCGCCGTCCATGGCGGTGTAAATGACATAAATGTAAAAATAAAAATGAAATTATGTACATTCAGCGTATAATTTTGGATGACTTTACGAGTTTTTGAGTGTTAATAAAGATAAGGTAATAATGTGACTGTAAAACTAAACGTTTATGATGGATATTGTTTTAAGTACGGCGCGGGTTTTTGTTAAGGGCAAGGCAGGGTAGGGTACTTTTGAGTCTTTCATTCCGACCGCATTTTATTTAATATTAAAATATTTTTTATTGGTTATTTTCTAATAAGTGACCAAGGTCATCAGGCATTCTATCATTCAGCAGGCATTAGTTGCATAAGATAAACGTAACAGTATCTATTGCAATCGTTCTGTGTACAAAATCAAAAGACGCTGTAAAAGAAAAAAAACCGTGGTCATACGTAAAAAATATATAAATGCTTGGCGACTTGAGAACCTCCACCTTTTTTCTCGTCGACTTAAAAGCAGAAAACACAAAGACACAATTATTATGTCTGCATCATTAGCAAAACAAACAGGAATTAGAACAACCCATCGCTGCAGAAATACTTTTCCCCTTTTACGACGGACTATCGTTGAAAATAATAATTTATTTAATAATCATCAACACTTGGACTTTAAAATACCTCTTAGTTTGTTTCGGCATTTCTTCTCAGAGATCAGCCAGTTAGGAAATGCTTGCGCCATAAGAGCCATAAGATTCAGACTAACCCCTTTATTTATAAACGCTGCTTAAAGTCAAGTAACTATTACCGAATGTTTGACGTTTAAACATCAACAGTTTGGGGTTCACTGGCAAATAATATACTGTAACTAGTTGTAGGTATTATTTAAGCTACTCACAAGTCGTCACAACATGATTTTAAACTGTGCTTGCTAACTGTATTACCTGGACAATAAATATTTTCTATTTTTCTATTTCTATCTATTGACGAAAAACGACGTGACGAGGTTTCTTAAAAAACAAAAAACAGAATTAAACATCATTTTATTTTGTTTCAACCTTCCCTTAAGTAAAGCGCAGTGTTTACGAGCACACGATGGTTTTCAGCAAGTCCGCGATGGTAATCACTTAATTCGCATTTTTTTACGATGCCACATCAAAATGTTCAGTGCCCACGTGACCTTTGACAAATAGCGGCTTTTTACCCAAAATAAACTGTTATCGGTTTGGCTTATGCTTTTCAATGGGGTTATTATCCGTAGTTTACGAGTTTCTGAGATTTCAACAAGGAATCAGGAAGGAATGGAAGTTTTTATTCATTCGTTTTTTACGTGATTTGTAATTTTATGGATAAAGATTAAGTGCCTCAAGTGGCATTTAAAATGATTTGGTCCATGAAACAGACCTTAAATATCATTTAATTGCATTGGGTGGGATATCATCAAATAACTTCTCCCGCTCTGGGTGGAGCAGGAGGGCGTGTCAGACTTTTACTGACTAAAACCCACCCGTGTTCCCTCAGCAGCCCGTATGCCAGGGGCTGCGGTATCTCTTTCGAACAAACCCGCACCCCTGGCAGGCATCGGCCCTTGCAGGCCCCATCGTTTTGTGCTGACATCTCTTTGAGGCGCGCGTGGAACACAACGCGCCGTCGATCTGGGCTTGGTCCTTACCGGACAGCGAGCTACCCATTACTCGCCGTCCGCAAGCTCACGCCTACGGTGGCCGGAATTCAGCCTGGGATTCCCGACGCCCAGGGCGTCTCCTGTGGTGGTTAGGGCCGTGAGGATCGCCTTCAAGAGGACACGGTGGTGCTCCACCCAAGCCGGGCAGACCACTACCGTGTGCTCCACCGTGTCCTCAGGGCGATCTTCGCAGTGGAAACACCCAGGCCTTTCCTCCCGCCTTATCCGAAACAGGAACCTTCCGAAACAACCGTGTTCGGTGAGAACCTGCGTCAGGCGGAAGGTGAGGACGCCATGCCGCCTCTCAAGCCACTCCTCAAAGAGGGGACTTACCGCCGACTTAACACTTAACACCAACATAGTTAGGAAAAGGCGGATGATGATTAGAAAAAACGAGATCATTTTGCTTTAAAATCTTTCTTATAAAACACTCCCTTCGATCGAGGTGAAAAAAAAAAAACACAAGCATAAAACATTAATCTAGTGATAGGTATATTAATAAAGGAAGTACGATTACCTAACTAAGAAAATTAAATACATTAATTGCAAATGAGTGCAACATAAAGTATTTTTCCCCACACTCATAAGGCTCGTTTAGAATAGTTTATATAAAGTAGATCAAAGCCAGCAAATTCTAACAAGAAAAAAAAAACATAAGACCAAGAAAAACCATGTACACAATTACCCTATATAGTCTATAATCAATGAATAATTCACACAGACTTTATTCACGCCTGCAGTTTGTCATTGACAACCCATCAAGTAATTGTAGAGCATAAAAAACTCAATTACCCATACTTAGTAAAAACCACTTATAAACAGACGAGGCATCAATCTGTGTCTTATTTGAATAAATAACATCATGTTATAAATGTAAATATGAGTAACGCATGTGTGGCACTTACGACATTATTCCTTGGCGGTTGAGATGGGTAGTTGACTAGTGAATTAGATTAGTGGCATCTAAGCGAAGTCTTCATCATTAACCAGGGGAAATCTGTTGGATATTGGATAGTGCCAGATGAATGAAGAACTCTCAATGAACTATTGTTACAAAATATTTTTTTACATGTCTTAATATCACGGCTGCAATTCACTAGATGTTAAGCAGAAGTGTAGTTACCTAAAATACACCCATCTTTCGCCAATTATATTTACGTCCTCTATTACATATAATAGACGTTGATCCTATTGCCATCAACCGGGCGTAAATCCAGACTCCGGGCTGCTACTGAGTAATTCCAGATGGAAAAACCTATAAAAACTTTGCCCGACATTGAAATCGAATCCAGAATCTCGTGCTCAGCAGTGGCGCTTGCGCCGGCAGACCATCGAGGACGGTATAACATCATGTTTTAATAAATTTAAATGTGAGTAACATATTGCTCCCATTTACAACACTTACTATATTTTTCCTTGGCGTTTGAGATGCATCGTTGACTAGTGTATTAGATTACTGGCGTTTAAGTGAAATCTTCGTTGTTCACCTGGTGTCATCCGTACATGTTGGAAATCGGGCACTCAAAGAATGGTTGCTTAAAAGTAAGTGTTGATTTAATTTGTCAACTGATCAATCCTCGTCAGGATTCTTGCCAGAAAACACAGTGACACTGACTGCATTTTACGTCATCAGTGAAAAGAAGAAAAATGGATTAAAATTTTAAAAAAGAACACGAATACATCGGGCAATAACGTCACTAAACAGGACGTTACCAGTGCAGTATTACCCAACATCCTTCTTTACACTACATTCCCTTATTAAAAGTTAATAACGACAAATTACGAACACCTTTCTGTTTGTCTATTTAAATGTGCCACGCCTAAGCAAAGGTATACGATACATGTTTCAATTACGGGTATGCTTATGGACAGAGTATGATATAAATGCAAACCATTGCGCCTTAACAGGTTCGCGTATTAGCTTGGTTTGAAAAAATACGAGTTAGACCTGGGGATTGATAGATTCTGCTTGCGACTGGACTAATATATCCACTCTTTAAATGTAAAGTTGAAAGTTGGATACGCAAATTGATTTCCAACTTAAATTGAAAAGAACGTCAGTCATAAAAAATGGCAATTTTACAGAAAAAAAACATAATATGTTTTTTTTTATTTACGGACCGACCGCTCTAAGCGTACCATAAACATATCGATTGACCCATGACTCCATGAGGCTGTCATTACTAAGCCAGAAGACCCCTTTTTACAATAGACCACAGTAACCAATATAATAACTCTTCGAAAGACGAAAAAAAAAACAAAAAAAATCGCCATGAGACATATAAAAAAGGTTGTCTTACATAATTTAATCTGATAGAAGCCTCTTTCAGTATGTTGTCATTGCACCTAGTCATAATTCGTGTCGGCCACACCGCAGCACCATACACAGCTGACACTTTCGCGTGACCGACCTTATTTTAAATTAAAACCCCGCAAAATGTCGACCAATATATCATATTAATAACAAGCCGATATTAAAGGTAGCTAGTCTTTGCCGCTGACTTTATTATGTATGAGTACAGAAGAGTTATTTTAATTAAAATAATGTTATCGATAAAAGTCGGTCGGTCAATATGTAATTTATTATTATTTTTCTAGTGATTTCCATAGTCTCAGAGTTAAATAGGATGTTTAAGAAAGAAAGAAAGAAAAAGCATTTATTGTGACTTGCACAGGAAGATCACATAGTAAAATAAACACACTCTAGTACAAAAAAAAAATCTTGGGAGAAAAAATTATTAAAAATAAAACAGAAAGTCCTGCACGAGGCCAAAAGGCTCCTACCTCAGCATAATGCTGCGACATTTAAAAAGTGTCGCAGCGCTGGTATTCTGGTAGGACCCGAGCGATATGATGTCACGTTTAGAAGAGATGAGATGTTTAGGATGTAAGTACTCAACATTTGTATTCACGCCACGATTCGTAGCCGGCTTATATTAAGTTTACCAGTAGGTACCTAATTTGCATATCACACTTTCAATCACAATTCGACAGATTTGAAAGATATTGAAAATCCATTGATTCATAAGTTTGAAAAAATCGTCTGCTCAACAACGTAAATAACGTAATGAACGTGAGTGAACTATCGAAAAGAACCCCATTGCGATCAACTGTCATTTTATCTGCGTTGCATAAATACTCCGCAGGTGGGCTATACTTTATACCTCTGCATATTATATCGAGATTATTTTTGCCATCAGTCACTTTTGATCAAATTTTACAGGTTTTAGTATTTAAGTATCAAAACACAGAGTTAGTATGTGGTTTCTTTTTAAAGGTTATGTATGACAGTACATACAATGCCAAATTAAGGGTTAAGAAAAAACGTATATCGCTATGTGCTCGTCGTCTACATGTCACAATTATGCTATTTTTTTTTAAACTTGTTCCAAATAAAATAAATCCAAAACATTGTGTGTTTTTTCCATAACCGAAGGCGTTGCTTAACGCTTGCTCCTTTTACATCGTCACAAAATAAATATCGGTATTTTATTTTGTTGTTTTTCCCACTGACAGTCATAATCAGCCTATACCGTTCCCACCGCTGAGACACAGGCTCGGTGAGAGGGAGTGGGCCGTAATCCACCACGCTGGCCCAGTGCTGGTTGGTAGATGTCACATATCTTCTAATTTTTGATTCTAGGACATGCCGGTTTCCTCACGATGTTTTCCTTCACCGTTTTGAGAGCAGTGGTGATGAAATAATTTACACAAAGTAAAGCGCCGGTCTGGGTTCGAACCTATGACCTAAATCTCGTAAGTCGCGACAGTTACTACTGGGCCACCACTGACAGTGATGCGGATGAATTCTTTGATGACCAGTGAGCTCTTCCTTATTTTCCTTTATATACTTGTTTAACATACATTTATTTTAGTGTTTGATTGTATACTGTATTAAAATGCCTTCCGTTGTTATAAAGTTTTGTTGTTATTCGATTTAAATCGCTAGTTAAGTGAAGGGTGGGTTGTTGGGGAATGTCTTTTGTAATTGTGACGTTCAAAAAGTGCTGACTCTCAGCCTAGTTTGAATAAACGACTTTTAATTTAGAATTTTTGATTTAATACTGATTTTTTTTAAATACTTTTATAGTACAGAAAAAAAATTCAAATATTATCCAAGTTACTAAAATGTATTATTTTACTTTATACACTACTACAACACTAACGTACTACTAAAAACAGCACTTAATTGCTTAACGAAGTGTAACGCAAAACTCCTCAGAAATTACCTCACATTCCTGTCGTCTGCGAAAACTGACGTCGTTAACAGCGTTCGAAAAATTTCCTCGACGTCACTAAGTTAATTCTACCAAGTAAACTTTTAATTCCTGTGTATGTAACCTAAGGTTATATTTAACGAGACTCATAACTTTGCTAGCCTTCTATTCTTCCGTATATTTTAAGGGCTTGCTATGCTGAGGTCAAGGTTTCAGTCTTCCGGCAAAGTAATTCAGAGGTTCAAGGAGTTGCTTCGTCGAAATGACCTATTTTGGTATTTTGTGAGTTGGTTCCGTGTTTGAGAAATTATTGGGTTGTTGGACTAATTGTTAGTAAAAGTTCAAGGTAATCTGTAACAGACGGGTATTTAAAAAATGTAGAACTTAATTTATCAAAATTTGCATGTCTTGGTTTGATTCAAAGCTTACAGGGAAAAATTACTTTGTTGGAGCCCCCGGTCTTTTTTATTTTTATTACTACAAGCTACAGAATTCAAACAAACAAACGACATTATTAAAGACGAAAAAAATGTGTTAAAAGATAAGTACAAAAAAACTGGAATAAAGACACGCGTGCTTGCGAAAGATGCCCAAGCGTGGGATAACAAATGCTAGTAAAAATAAACTACAGCAAAAAGAACATAAAAATAACACAGCCTTAAATCAACCACTTAGATCACCCCCCGAGTGGGTTCCCGCATTGTCGTTGGGGGGGGGCTCAGTAACCGCGGCCACGGTGAAGCCAAGAGGAACCCAAAGGTGGGGCCGCTCGTCAGGGCTTTTGCCTTCAAGCCATTGACGTAGCGGCCAAAAAGTAGGTTGCGGTGAGGTGCACCGCAACTGAGGTGAGCCGCGATGTCGAATGGGAGGCATCGCGGCTGATGGTTACGGCTTACGGGCTGCGGTAGAGGAGGAGTGCCGGTGCTTCTGAGCAGCGCTCTTCCCTTCCGTGGCCTGGACGGGGCCGCCACCGTTTGATGGCGGACGCGGTGGGGCTGCAGGGGAAGAGGAGTGTCGGTATAGCGTCAGCCGCTCTCCCTATCCCCTGCGGCCGAAAAGTGGTAGACGGGACGGCGCGTTGTGTTCGACACGCGCGCCGTCAAAGATGTCAGCAACCACTGGTGGGGTCCGCAAGGGCCGATGCCTGCCAGGGGTGCGGGTTTGTTCGAAAGAGATACCACAGCCCCTGGCATACGGGCTACTGAGGGAACACGGGTGAGTTTTATTCAGTAAAAGTCTGACACGCCCTCCTGCTCTACCCAGCAAGAGAAGTCATTTGATGATTTCCCAACCAAAAAAAAAAAAACCACTTAGATCAAATAAGAACCCACGAGTGCAGCTAATAGGTATCAAATCAATTCCACGCATCCAGGGGCCTAAGTCTACTAATTTATAAACGTTACAATGGTCTCTCAATGGTGTGTTTTTGACAGTTTTTGTATGGCAAATCTGTCAAAAACTTACCATTGAGAGACCATTGTGACGTTTATAAATTAGTAGACTTAGGCCCCTGATCACTTGATGGTAATAAATCAGCACGTGCCAAATAGAGTGCAGGCCTTGTAGGGAATAGTGTTATACCAATGATAGCGTGATGTAATGTGCCAGGAAAAGTATCGATACAAATATTATACTAGCAAAATTTTCATCGACGAAAGACCGTTCACCATAGGACCAGACGTGTTTTTAAGACGTGTTACACACTTGCTCGGGTCGGCAAAATAATAATAGTCATGGATTATGGAAACCGTGGGAACCCAACTCTCGGATTCCATAAACCTTCGAGCCCTCTCCGCAGCCGAAACCTATAAGTATTTGGGTATGTCGGAAGCGTTGGGCATCAATGACACTGACATGAAGCAATCGTTGAAGGAGCGCTTCTTTGGCCGCCTGAAGAAAGTATTTAATAGTCTTTTATCAGGCGGAAACAAGGTTCGCGCCTTCAACGGTTGGGTCATGCCGGTTTTGATGTACTCTTTCGGCATACTCAAATGGACTCAGACCGAACTCGACGCCCTGGATAGGAGGGTCCGTACGCTGATGACTGCATATCGAATGCACCACCCACGGTCATCGGTAATGAGACTGTATATCCCGCGAAAATATGGAGGTCGAGGGTTCTTAAATGCTAAGACTCTCCACAATCGCGACAAATGCAGTCTCAGGGATTATTTCCTAGAAACCAACGTGGGGATGCAGCGAGATGTAGTTGGGGTGGATAAGGGCCTCACCCCGCTCTCCTTGGCTAAAGAGAACTGGCGCAAGCCTGTAGTGCTTGACACTAAGGATCGCATGGAGGTATGGCAGAGTAAGGAGCTCCACGGACGCTTTTTTCGGGCCCTACATGGACCCGATGTAGACTTACTAGCGTCCGTAGCCCGGCTGCGTTTCAGTGACCTCTTTGGGGAAACCGAAGGTTTTGTCTGTGCAATTATGGACGAAGTTATCATGACGAACAACTATCGGAGATTTATTGTGAAAGATGGTACGGTTGACATCTGTCGGGCATGCCACCGTCCGGGAGAATCAATCCGACACATAATCTCCGGTTGTTCTCGTCTAGCTAACGAGGAGTACTTGCATAGACACAACCTTGTAGCCAGGATTATCCACCAGCAACTTGCTCTGAAATACAGCCTTGTGGAATCAGAAGTGCCGTACTACAGGTATGTGCCCGACCCAGTTCTCGAAAATGGACATGTCACACTGTACTGGGATCGATCCATCATCACTGACAGGACTATTGTTGCCAATAAGCCTGATATAGTGGTGGTGGATCGACTAGAGCGGCGTACAATGATCATTGATATAACGGTCCCGCATGACGGGAACCTCGTGAAGCCGAGAAAGATAAACAAATCAAGTATCTTGACTTGGCTCACGAGGTTGTCGACATGTGGGATGTGGACTCAGCGATCATTGTACCGATAGTCGTTTCAGCCAATGGCTTGATAGCCAAGAGCCTCGACCAACATCTGAGGAGGCTCTCGTTGGGCAGCTGGGTCAAGGGCTTGATCCAGAAAGCGGTACTCCTGGACACGGCTCGCATCGTTAGGAGGTTCCTCTCTCTGGAGCCCTGACCGCCGGTAGCTTGGACCTTGTTCCCGATACCGGTGGGCTACTATTTTTTATATTTTTAAATGTTTTTATATTTTTGTAACAATATTTAAAAATGTAATTTATATGTATTTTTAACGGAATAAAAGAAAATAATAATCATTTTATTGTCAGGCAACTAAGGCCCATAGATAAAATACACAAATAATCTTAAATAATAATGAAAAGCTAATACATATTAAGAAACCTTATTTAAACTATAACTATCGTAAAGTTGTCGTGTTTCGCTGCGAGGTGTCGCGTAACCGTCCTCGGAAACGTCGATATACGACACCTTTCGGCCAAAAGTCTTCCTTCATACAGTGCTGTAGATGGTGGGTTGGAACTCGTACCACGAATGACTTGAAGTTGATGTCGTGGCGCGATTCCAACCTTTCGATCCTCAGAGTCCAGAAGGTCTTCACTTTCAAGTACTGCATCACTTCCTCAATCTTCGTGGAATTATGCAGACGCGAAATGTACAGCTGTGTCGTAGGCACAGCAGGGTGCAGAAGCATGCTGGGTCCACTCGGTGCGGTACGGCATAAGCAGGGCTTCTTTTTCTTCTTCTTTTCTACCTTAATGAAACCCTCCTCATCAACTAGGCTCGTTCTTGGCATGGAGCTACGGACCGCAGTCCGTAGTATGATTCGAATTGGCCGCTTGTCGTTCGGATTCGGTTGGCAGCAAAGTTGAATGGCAACCCTGAGCACTCCTAAGTGGTAACCGCTTATTGGTAAATCGGCAGCAACAGCGTGAGATGTCTTTGACTAGCTAGGGACGATGAACTTTAGGAAGCAGATACTATAATATGCAGAAGGTGGAAAACTGACTGCTATATGGGATAAAGTGGGGAAAACTTCGGAGCGCCGAACGCGCTCGATGCGTTTGCTCAAGATGGTTAAATTAAACTCACACTAGGGCCACTGAACTAAAAAATCCAGAATTAACTTCGTAAAATGGATAACGTGTTTTACCTACCTAGATGGCAAGAAAATACCAGAAAATAGGAAACAAAATCCATAAACAATATAGATAATTACCGTTTAACACAACCTCTTAGCACTCCACATTATTAAACAACTATTTTATTGTGTCTCGAGACACAAGTCATCCTAAATTATGTAAAAATGAGTCTTAAAACAAACTAAGTACTATTGATTATTGCAAAAAGATTCGCGTATGACTGTAGTGACAAGGTCAATTATTTTTCTGTCACGTTTATTGTGGAAATGTTTCAATTTTTACAATACATTGAATAAATATTTGTAATGGGTATTGAGAGAATATGTTTTTAATTTTATTGTAGGCATAGTGAGAAAATAACCGTTCAACCCGGATTCTTGATAATGTTACAGATGATCTTACGTTTTATTTAGTTGATTATGTTGTGGTTGTCGATTAAATTGGTTATTCTTGGTGGTTGGTATCTCGAATAACCAATTATGATCGATTTTGGTGATGAGCCTTAACTTATTAATCGACTCGTAAGAATTCACTCGTCCAAATCTGGCGCATCGTCACTTATAAATAATATAAACTTTTTCATAGGTGACTCGCACGATTATCACATATTAGGATACTTGTTTTCCCGATATTCCTCGAGCCTCGTGTGGGTGAAAACACGGGCTGCATATTAGTTTAGATAATTTTAACTAATCAATCAAACATTTTGATCGATCCATTGCAACACTTTGTTAAACTTAATCTACCAAAAACTAACTTTACATTATAACATTACAACTTAACAAATGCACACCCTGTATATTATACCCAACAAGTCAGCGTAGTAATGCCATTGGAATGTGGAAGTAGGTAGGTAGGTTGGATAAACCAATTTTCTATCTAGACGATATCAGTAAGTTTTATTGACTTGCAACTCTATTGTAGTTTAGAAGTAGCATTAGCAGAGAATGGTGAAATATTTTTACAAAATCTTCTAACTAAATGGAACTGAATACCAGTATTTTACATGAAACGACTGACCTAAAGTCAGATACTGGGTAACACGATACCCCTTGATAGGACTGGTTGGCCGACTCTTAGGCTTCTGAGTACTCCTGTAACGACCGCTAAACATCTACGAATGACAGCCGGGACAAACGGCTCAACATACGCAGCATAGCACGCAGGGGTTCCACGAACCGATCTCGGCAAGCGTAGTGTGCGGCTATTATAATACATCCAATAAAATAATATGCAAATATATGATTCGACCAAACTGTTGCTGCAGAGCAAATGCCTCACGAATACTGGCAAGGAACACACCAGCCGCATGCACAGTAACCGCTGGGCAATAGTCTCCACACAGTAGAGGCCTGAGGATGGGCGGCGCCGCCCGCCAAGGGTGGTCCAAGAAGAGGTGACGCGTATTGCAAGGGTTGAATTGAGGTGCCCCTGGAAAAGGATAACAGGAGGGGATTTTGTTTTTTTTAAGATGACATTGATTTAAAAATCCAGAGGAAAATACCCATCTTCCACAAAATATGAAACTACCCTGCTTCTCTAAAAGAAGGAACAAGAGGTACGTCTCAGATAAAAGGACCAAGTTAATTCAAATATTGAAATACATACAGCTTAAATGTTCTTTGCTGACCGTATTACACTAAGTTTCAAGAGCAGTGCGATCCCGAACAATGAAGCAGTATTTACGAGCAGTATGGTCAGCAGCGCAACTGCTTCGGATCCAGGTTTGTTACAGGAACATATTAATAAAAGCCGGTGCGTATTTTATCTAAGCTCACTGTATTAATGCCCTTGGGAAAATATCATTCGCCACTAGTGCCTAGAACCTTTCCATCTGTAGGTGATCTATGAAACTTGAGGATATGTAGATGAGTCTCCCTTTCTGTAACATCATAATTATGGAAATGGCCGCCAGCTGTTTGTTTCAGTTGGCAGTTTTTCTGTGTCGATAAATATTTAATGTTATGTGATATCCTATTATATGCTTATATTATACTTACTTATCCTACTAATGATACATGTAAAAGATTGTATGTATAAATGTTTGTTACTAAATCACGCAAAAACGGTTTAACGGATTTGCATGAATTATGGCACACAGATAGTTTATAACATAGATAAAAAAATAGGATATTTTTATCTCGAATTCTCTCGGGATCGAGACTTATTCAAATGAAAACCTCGTGGTGCTACCAGTTTATTCATAGATTTCAAATGTAGAAAAAACAAAATCAGTAAGGTGTATTTTTTGTTCATGTGTAGGTATATTCATCTTTTTTTTATTTTATTTTATATCTTCATTTTCCTTGAAAAACTGCGAGACCCTCAACTGTTTTACATCATTCGCAGATAAACGTACAGTGTACAATATAAATAAAAATGAAGACATCATTAATATTAAACTTAAGTTCAACCCTCAATAATATCGTGTACACAACAACAATCAATGTCTGGATCACATCATAAAAAACATAAGTAATAAGTATAATTCGCATAATTTAACCCAAAAACGGATCAGGCCACACAAACGGGCGGGCAGGCGAGTATTACGTAAATCTTTACCATGCGCACCGAAGAACTTCCCGATTGCCTTTTAATTTGAGAAACTGAACCTTATTAATATTGCAATCAATCATCCATGTTTAAAATGCGACGATTAATTATTTAAGGGGAATTCGTTGTGTGTTTAAGTATTAAACATTATTCGCGTTTGTAAGAGATTGTTGCGAAAAGTTGGAGTATTTGGGTGTAGGCAGCATAGTAAGTACATTACTACTTTATTAAACTGATTTCTTGTTCGAATAACCATCATTGTTTGATTCTTCTTGGTCACGTACTTCATTACTTAGGTCGTTTCCCTGAAATGCTTTCGTAGCTTCGTGTCGGTTTTCGGCTTCTCTCATGGCCATCGTAGAAGAGTCCAGTGACGGCGGTTACTTGGTCGGACCAGCAGCCTTGCCCATCACCACCAACTTTTTAAAGTCATCTGGTTCTCAACGGGCAATGTGACCAAAGTAACCAAGAATTGCTTATTTGGGTAGGCATACTCAAAGCCGAAATATTTTGGGAACAGGTATTAATATCGTTTTCTATGATCCGTTTTGTGTCTTCAACTCGTACATTCCAAAGATCGTAGCTTATCATAAACAAAATGGATAAGTTTTAACAGACAGACAGTCTTTGATCGCCTAGAATTAGGTACTTTTTGCGCAATGACTTACTTGACGAAGTTAATATTTCTCACCATCTCAAAATAATTCAGTATGTTAGGACCAGTGTATGACCCAGAAACATTGTGGACGAATCATACGAATAATACGTAACCCGCGTCCTTCGATACCATTATACACTTTTAATCAAATTGCTTATACATTACTTCATTTTATTATGTTCCAAAACTTCGTCTGCTCAGCAACGTATAAAACGCAATGAATGTATTTGGACTGTTAAACTGAAAGGCTTCGCCATTACAAGTCATCATCTGCCTAGCCTTTTACCAATAAGTGTTGGTGTCGGCTACCAGTCTAACCAGATGCATGACATGAATATTTGACATGGAGCGACTGCCTATCTGATCTCCACAACCATATTACTGGTAATACGATACCCTTTGGTAAGACTGGTTCTCAAAATTTCGGGCTTCTGACGACCTGTCAACTATGCACGAAGGACAGCCGGGACCAACGGTTTATCGTACTTTACGAGTCACTGAGAGACTTGGTATATCAAGATGGTCACCCATCCACGGACCAACCGCGGCAAGCGTAGCTTAACCTGATCCATCGACTCGTGCGATTATTATCTCTCAGCCGTTCTCCTTTGTTTGTCTCCTAGCAACAGTTATTCGGTAAGAAAGGACCAGTTGGTTGAATTCCGTTCGCACAGTGAGTGAGCAGTGTATACGTGAGGTACAGGGTGCTGTCTTACGTATGATTTGTAACGCTCCCTGTTTGGTACGTGATCACGTGTGTCGGGTAAGGCTTATAGTGTTGAGAGAAGCGGAAACCGAAAATAAACGGTAATTATTATTTTGTTCTAATCAAATATTGCAACGTAAGTCGATAATCCGCTGGATGCGGAAAGCACAGAACTTGTTGAAGTGGTGGAGCTTGGGGGAGGCCTATTTCCAGCAGTAGACGTCTGTCAGTTGAAATATGATGATAAAGTTGATAATATTGTTCGAAGTAAGGATCACTCAATATATGCAAATTATAAATTAGATAAGTCTGCAAGTGCATAGTGAAACTATCTGCAGTATTTATGATTTTGAGATTTATGTAATGCGGAATTTCATTCTTTACCAACATCATCAGTCCAACTTTTTCTCATTATGTATGGAGTCGACTTCCAACTTAACTGGACCGAGTGCTGAAACCAGAGAAATACTGCGGTCTACGAAACAATAGTATTTTTAATGCACTGTTATTATTATTCATCCACTGCTGGACTTGGGTCCAACCCAAGCGTCGCGGTCGGTCAAGTGACAAGTCCATATCGCAACCAGTGGATTCCCTAATCAGGTGAGCGGGACCAGCGCTGTGCCACAATAATTATTTTTGAAACGAAATCGCTCCTCTTATCACAAAGCGACACAGACCTAAAGGGCGGCGGCAGATGTGTCCACGGGTCGCGTACGTGTGCGTTCGTATCGCGTCGACAGCGTGTGTCGCGCGCCTTAGTACACGTGATATACTGCTTGTGGTTGCAGATTGTTATTGTTAATACTGAGGACCTGGTTTAATAGCGTGTGTTAAGTTAGGTACTTAGACAAGGTGTAACAGAATAGCGCCAGTCCTAAAAGTAGTTTTTGCGATACCTGCTGCCAATTAAGCCAGAAAAAATTCAATCTTATCCCAAGGTAACAAAACTTAATTTTAAATTCATAAAGTAATGCTAGGGTCAACATTTTTTTTTAGTAATAACAGCTTTAAAAAAAATAGTTTTGGTCATTGAATTATGATCTTAATACCTACCCAATACCTACTCTTAATGGGGTCTTGAGTTAGTTATGTTACACATTGAATAATAGTCTATTGAAAAAATGTAATTAAATAATCGCGTGAATCCGCTGGATGTGGAAAGCACAAGACCGGTCGAAGTGTAGGAGCCTGGGGAGGCCTATATCCAGTAATGGACGTCTTTTGGCTCAAATGATGATGATGATGAAGAAATAATTGAAGACTACCTTAGCAACTAAACCTTGTTAGAAACAAAGATAAAATGTAAAAGAACATCACGCATTACACGTTCTAGTTTTATCAGTAAAGAGTTCTCACTGACTATAGGTATCAGCGCCAGTCTCCTCCGTCGAATTATTTTTTACAAATAGCGCCGAAACAAATATTTCAGCAAATACCGCTAGGACTTGGAATCTCGCAACCCATTGAACCACATATTTGCTAATAAATTATCTCCGTGCGCCCGTAACTTATTTCAAGTGATGTTCTTATTTAAAAGCACGTTTTCGGGTTGCGCGAGCGCTTTCTGAGACATGGCAACTCCCGCGCATAAATTTGAAACGGAAATCTTTGTTTTTTTTTCGTTCAACATTTAAATGGAATCGGTTTACGTGAAAACGAAAATTGTATTTTTGTGTATTGTTATTGTAAAGTGTTGTATGGCATGGTATTGAATTATTGTTATAAGTTATGTTTTAGTATTTCTAGTAACCAAAAAAGAATTTAGTTTTGAACATTGTTTAGAGATAAGCTTCTGAGATTGATTATGTGTCTGCATTGAACCGGCTTCGGCTTCTGTTTTACAACCGCAGCCATTTTAATATACACTTACAGCTGACGTGATGGGACAGTAGCATGACGGACGGTGATGTGGTGTGCACATGGGGGAAGTAAACCAAATTTCAATTTTCTTTACCTAATCTTCTAAAAAAGTATAAGATTTTGCCTACAAAAATGTTTTAATCATCGATCGAATGGATTGTCCATGGATACGGTGGCTTAAGCCCCAGCTGCACGTTTTATTTTTCCTACGTTCATTCTTGTACAAAACAAACTGCGCAGGTAAGACAGGACATCTGGACGGCAAGATGGTAGCTTGTGCAAGTCTTAACGTTCTGTCTACATGCTCCAACTTACCATACAGTTAAAACTATCTACGTGTGCCGGGGCTTTACATAAAAATTCATTATCCCGGATGAGAGCTTTTCTTCTCAACTCGTGTAGGTACTAATAGTGTGCTTATTGCTATAAGTTTATCGTTTCTTGTTTAACGAAACCCAGCAATTGCTGTAATATTCTACGAGCAGTCACCAGGGGTGGACGTATCATTTACTTATAGTTTGTTACGACAACTGTGTCTTTAAGGGGTGCAGAATGTGTAGAACGCAGTGTGTGCTGGCGTTCGTGGAGCTGTACCTGGGTTTGGCGCACTCATTTTCTGGGGGTAACCAAGGCAACCGACATAGCCCGAAGAATTGCCAAACTTAAGAGGCAGTGGGAAGGGCACATTGCTCGCAAAACAGATGGCCGATGGGGCCGAAAAGTTCTGGAGTGGCGACCGCCTACAGGAAGACGTAGCGTTGGAAGGTCTTCCAAAAGATGGACCGATGAACTTGTGAACGTGTGATGCGAGAGCCGCAGAACCGGTCGAAGTGGAGCTTGGGGAAGCCTTAAATATGGCATTGTACCACAAACTTTTAGGATTCTTAATTCCTGAATTTTGGCTTGACTTGCATTTGGTGAGCACCGTTTTTATTTCCTCACTAATATGTATTTATTTAAACTTTTTGCATACAAAAAACAGGTACAAAGGCGGAATTAATGCCTTAGGCAGTATCTACCACCCAAGCAGCATTGCAAGCTGTATACAAGCTGTATTTAAGTTCATTTTTATACTATAAGCTGAATAACAGGCTGTATTTAGGCTGTATAAGCGCTTATACAGTCCTTATATTTAAAAAAGGGCACGTTTTCTGCAGCGTTTTGCGTTATTAGAGCTGTTTAGTAGCTGTAGGGCAATAAAGAAGCTGTAAAATAGCCGTACTAGAGCTGTTAATCGATTTACAAAGAAACCATTACACTATAGATATTATCTTATAAATTTCTCATAAAGAAAAGAGTTCTAAATAGGTTTTTGAAGAGAATTTTAGAATTATAAAATTTCGACAGACAGATTTTCGATGTAATAGAAACGTGAATGGCGACATTGTTATTTATAACATTTATTAGTGAGTAAAAGAAATCTTGGACACAGATGTCTGAAGGTGATAACTGCAAGTGCGGATTCAAATTTATTGTGAACCTGTTTATGTTATCCGACAAAATATTCAAGCGCCAGCAAAATAATTGAGCTGATATAAAGAAAACATACTGTTAATACGGTAAGTAAGTGTTTATTTTTTTAGTTTAGAATAAAAAATATATTATAATTATAGATATGAGGGCACAGTGTGATCAATGTGCCCTCATATCAAGCTGATAATCATGATATGGCTGGAACTGTTGTAAAATATTCCTTAAATTATATTTCAAATTTTGTTTTTATACATTCGAAATTACGAAAATGGCATCAATTTGTTAAACAGCCTAAACGCTATTCGGAGTACGTAATAGTCTTTGTAGCTGTACTAAGTAAGTTATGGATTATGTTGTACAGCGTTTGGCTATTAATCAGCTTTATAATAGAATATTTTTATTACTTAAGGTGTATATCAGTTCTCAATACAATATCTGTTTTACTTTATTTTCATGAAAATATGCAGTATAAAATTATAAAACCATTGAGAAAGAGCAAAACAGGCTTTGCATTGTACAAGTTTGTGGGAATCAAAAGGCGAGTGAGGAGATGGCCAAGAAAGCGATTAAACGTCAAGAAATTAGTAAAGGATGAAACATCTCGGCCTTTAGGTAATTGGCCCACTTCAAAATGCTGTGTGAAAAGGCTATCATTATCGTCATTTGACGAAGTAGTAAGACAACAAGATCTTATGGTTCAAATCAATCATCATTTGAACTAATTGCGCTGCTGCAAGAAGAAACATCATCCTAAGCTTACGAAGGTATAAATCTACAAATTTAACATAACTGTTATGATCATTAATATCACTGTTCAATGTTTTTGCTACGGAACACTCTTTGTTGGACGTCGACGGAATTGGCGGTTGACCGTTAAGTATTATCGAGCGACTGTGTCATGAATACCAAATAAAGCTGTACTATGGCTGTCGTTTATTTTTTAAGTTTTAAAACACCCTCAAAACAGAAATTATAAAACCACTGTCTGTACAAGAGTGTAGAATTACGCCATAAAGATTAGTTTTACAACGGAGTTTTCATATGCCATTATACAGAAACAAGTATCAAGTGATACTGTAATAGCACTTAGAGCTGTAATAAGTAAGTGATCACATGTAAAAAACAGCTTGTGTACAGCTTTAACGATAAAACCTTTAGAGGGCACTCTTTATCATTTCAGCTGATAGACGTCCACTGCAGGGCTTCACTTATCGTTGCCACATCGAACAGTCCTGGGCAGCTAGCCGAGCTCGTATGCCACTTTACCCTAAAGAATATGATCGCTTACTACTGTTCGTTTTATTAAGATAGGTGGCATACGACCACGGATTTCAGATCAGAATATTTTCTTGTTTGATACTTTTTTTTTTTTTTTGGGTGGGAAATCATCAAATAATTTCTCCCGCTCTGGGTGGAGCAGGAGGGCGTGTCAGACTTTTTCTGACTAAAACCCACCCGTGTTCCTTCATTAGCCCGTATGCCAGGGGCTGTGGTGTCTCTTTCGAACAAACCCGCACCCCTGGCAGGCATCGACCCTTGCGGGTCCCATGACTATTTGTGCTGACATCTCTTTGAGGCGCGCGTGGAACACAACGCGCCGTCGACTTGGGCTTGGTCCTTACCGGACAGCGAGCTACCCATTACTCGCCGTCCGCAAGCCCATGCCTACGGTGGCCGGAAATCGGTCTGGGATTCCCGACGCCCAGGGTGTCTCCGTATCCTGCGGCGGCTAGGGTCGCGAGGGCGCATATGCTGCCTCTCCCTCACGTGCGCCGCCTCCCTCTTCGTGAGCATCACTGCTTCGCTGAAGGAGGTGACGGCTCCCCATGCCCTCTCGCTCCGTACCATGGCCTGGACCAGGGCCGGACGCGAGAGATCGCCGCCGCCGATCGCCTCCACGAGGACACGGCGGCGCTCCGCCCAAGCAGGGCAGACCGCCACCGTGTCCTCAGGGCGATCTTCGCAGTTTGTTTGATACTTTAGATTGCGATATTCCAGTAGACGGGTTTTAGTTTTTAGCTTGCTTATTAGTTTTAATTATTTTGGGGTTAGTTGGTAATATCACATATCGCGACAACATTTAACACATTCCAAAATACTTTCTCAATCAAATCAATTTTTGGAGCCATTCGACAGATGACAGAAACAAGATCAAGAACGCTGCTAGTGACCTTTACAAAAATCTGGAAACGGATAGTAGCCAGACGTCAGACGGAGACATTAAAAACAGTAACATTTATGCAGCAGAGCAATGACTTAGAAAAGAGTTGAAAAAGCTGTTGAACCCCACTAAAAGAATAACCGGTGAAGTTCGATAATATAATTCATTTATTTTTTCTGTTAGTATTTATATCATGTAAATATTGATCTATATAAAAATTAATACATAAGGCTCAGAAGGAATTGGATTACGAGATGACAGAATTGCTGCGCCGATCCCATGCAAATATTTTGAAATAAGGGCAAAAAGACGATGATGAATGATTACAGATTTTGTTCCGGTAGTATACTTGACACCAAAACACGTACCCCCTAGTTGTTATACACGGAAAAGTTATGCTTTACTTAAACCTCGAAAAATATTTGGTACTAGCTCCGCCCTGCGGCTTCAAATGCGTAGGTTTCGATTTCGTGGGAATATCGGGATGCATCTACTGTTTATATGTCTGTGGAATGCATACACAGAACAGCTATGTACCTATTTTCATCGTAATCGGTCAATTCGTTTTTGCGTGAAGAAGTTACAACATATTATGTAGGTATACATACTTACTAACACAAAATTTCACAATTAGAGTAGGATTTGATTAGTGAAGACAATAAACAAAAATTATCACAGCTAATATTTCATTTACTTAAACATATTGAATGTAGGAAATAAAAAAACTTAAAAAAAAAAAACAAAAAAACAACCGACTTCCAAAAAACACTAGGAAGTGAAAAATAACTTTAATTTCGGAAGTCGGTGACTTTGGTTATGTGTTTTATTAATTTCTTGTCACCTCCTTCCGAAATTAAAGTTAATGTTCACTTTCTAGTGTTTTTTGGAAGTAGGTTGTTTTTTTTTTTTAAAGATTTTATTTTTCACTTTTTGGTAATAGTACCCACTCTACACCAATTATTCATCATCCTTGGGGTCAAAATAATGCATATTTATGCGATAGCAGCAATCGCAGTTGATTTGCTGTAATTTTTTTAAAGAGTTCCGTTGTGTGTTTCCGAAACGCATCATCAGATCCATATGAAATTTAAATGGGACCATTTCGGAATAAAACCCTATCTAAAAAAAAGAATTTTGCAAATCGGTCTATATATGACGGAGTTATGCCCGAATCTGCACCTAACTTCTAACCATTAAAGAGTTGTACCTTCCTTCGTCAGCTCAGCGTCATGAGATGATGATGACCTTACGCAAATGTCTCAATAGCTTTAGAAAACATTGGCAAAACATTGTTAACATCTATAAGATTTGAGGGTTGCCCTCGATTTTCCCAGTATTCCATCATCAGATCCTGACTTGAGACCACCTCAGGAGTACACTCTTTCAAGTAAATGATAATTTTGAGAATCTGTCCAAAAAGGGGGGAGAAATCGATGAAAATACATAAAAAAATACATACAGTGGAACATATAACCTCCTCCTTTTTTGGAAGTCGGTTAAAAATGGAAAATATACCTAAATAAAATATATAACCACCCTGCAGTCGGGTTAAAAAAGATTGAAAATAAGAATGTGCTATTCGTTTGAAGCAACTTTAGTTATAACAGCCGCACGAATCGATCGATCAGGTTAAGTTACGCTTGCCGCGGTTAGTCCGTGGATCCATCTTAACATACTAAGACCCCTCCGTGCCTCGGAAGGCACGTTAAGCCGTTGGTCCCGGCTGTCATTCGTGGATCTTTGACAGTCGTTACGGGTCGTCAGAAGCCCGAAAGTTTTACAAACAGTCTTACCAAGTGGTATCATATTATCCAGTAGGAACCGGGTTGTGGACGGCAGATAGGCAGTCGCTCCATGTAAAATACTGGTATTCAGCTGCATCCGGTTAGACTGGAAGCCGACCCCAACATAGTTGGGAAAAGGCTAAGCAGATGATGATGATTCGTTTGAAGCAAAATCAAGAGATTTTCCGTAGATCACCGCGAGACAGGCAGACGTATAGTTACTCATGGGAGAAGTATACTTTTCTTAAGGTGAAACAAGTCCACATTTTTCCATACAAACTTCGGGAGGGTTTTTATCCACTGTTTGACAATGTACATCAAAAATTAAACATGGTATGGTTTTGTCTCATTATTAATATTGTCTGTCCGGAAACAGAATACTAAAATAAAAAGCCATTAAAAAGTAATGAGCCAACAAAGATTCGTTTTTCTTGCTAATTTAATGTAACTTTGGGCATGTTTAAGAGATAAAAGAAGTGTAAAATCTCCAAAACTAAGTCGGTACCGACAAAGTTCAATTATCGAAAAGTTCAATAAACTTAATTGTTTATTGATTTATGCAGTGATTTTTTCAGAAAACTCGATCTTCCTGAGGACTTTTCTTAATTTTTTACGCGCCTGTTTTACTATACCTGTAATAACTGATCCTGCAGCTAACTCAATAATGTTGGCGTGTAACTAGCATCTAACTGCTCATCACTGATACTACCTCTGTCGGACACGAAGCCTGGTGAGACAGCGTGCTTTTTAGCCAGGCCCACCAGTGAGTTCGAGCCCGCAACTAATGTACCCGTAAGGTGACTCTTGCCCACTTTTTTCCCATACAAACTTCGGGAGGGTAGTATTACTCCAGTGTTCGACAAAGTACATCAAAAATTAAACATGGAATGGTTTTGTCTCATTATTAATATTATTTGTACGGAAACAGAATACTAACATTAAATACCATTAAAAAGTTAGAAGCCAACAAAGATTCGTTTTTCTTGCTAATTTAACCTAACTTTTGGTGTGTTTTAGTAATAAAATAATGTTAAAATCTCCAAAACTAAGTCGGTACCAACAAAGTTTAATTATCGAAAAGTTCAATAAACTTTATTAGTCATTGATTTATGTAGTGGTTTTTCCATAAAACCCGATCTTCCGAAGGACTTTTCTTAATTTTTTACGCGCATGTTTTACTATAATTGATCCTGCAGCTCACTCAATGACGTTATGCGTGTAGACTGGCGTGTAACTGCTCATCACGGGTACTACCTCTGTCGGACACGAAGCCTGTTGAAACAGCGTACTTTTCAGCCAGGCCCACCACTGAGTTCGAGCCCGCGACTTGTTTCCCCTTAAGTCGATGCCGACCAGTGCATATGTTTGTTCCTGTGATTTATTCATAGTTACTGCAAATGATACTTTAACCGGGAACTGAATTCTCTTAAATGATAATATGCAAATCCGTCGGTGTCATTGGAATACGCGGAATTTGTGGGAGCTGTCCGGCTGCGGGACCGGTGATGATGGTGGCTAGAATGACATTGTGTCGAAGTTCCTTGATTAAAACTCTTGTGCCATTACAGGCTTGGAGGGTGTCAATTTCTTAATATCATTACAGGGATTCCAACTTTTGACTTTTGTGTGGCGGCAGACCAGATGGATTTAAAGAGTTTAAAATTTCTTGAGGGTAGTGTACAGTGTCCTCAATGTTGCACACTGTGTCGGTGGACTTGTAGCATTTAATGTCACCTGGTAGTTTTGTACTATAATATCATCAAGCTTTGGCGATATCATCACGCGTTCCCATGACGACACCAGGAAGTGTTTACCTAAAATGTCCAGCAAAGACAAAAGTCAACCCTCTCATCACAGCACTTGAGTTACGAAGGTCTTTTAATGTCCGGTCTACTGCTTCAACATGAGCCCTACGACTCATTGCGTCCCATTGCGTTCCCGCATTGTCGTTGCGGGGGCTCAGTAGCCGTGGTGGTTCCTACGGTGAAGCGAAGAGGAACCCCAAGGTGGGGCCGCTCGTCAGGGCTTTTGCCTCCAAGCCGACGGTCCATCGCAACTGAGACGGGCTGCGATGTCGTTTGTGGATCTTTGACAGTTGTTACGGGTCGTCAGAAACCCGAAAGTCTGATAACCAGTCTTACCAAGGGGTACCGGGTTACTGAATTGTGCAGGTTAGATAGGCAGTCGCTCCATGTAAAGTTCTGGTATTCAGCTGCATCCGGTTAGATTGGAAGCTGACCCCAACATAGTTGGAAAAAGGCAAATTGATGATGAAGCAAGTTTTTGGTGAGCATATTTTTGAATTGACAATTTCAGACCACTCGTTAACATATTATGGTTATAATTGAATAGTAACACCATTCTGTGATTGATTGGGGGAAAGTAAACCTAAGTCTTTCAGTTATTTATAGTTCAGTTCTAAAAGTTTTCGAGTATTGCGTTGTTATACTCGCGATAACTTCCAAACCGAATATCCGATTCGAATCAATTAAAAAGTATTTTACTGTTACGTAGAAACATTGATGTTTTTTTTTTAAATTCTTTATTTATTAAAGGGATTTATGTACACATATGTGACAATGTCAATCCCATCGTACTTTTACACATGATACATTACTCCTTAACTAAATAAAGTAACCTGAATTACAAAAAACTTAACCTTATCTTATTTATCATCTAATAAAAAAGTTTATAATATTTTTGCTGCTTCAGAAGTTGGATTGGCTAAGATGCCAAGAAACATTCCAACATCCATTACCGACAATTTCAAAGAATTCAGCAGTGCGTTTCTTTTGTTAGTATGCCGGACACATTCCACCAACACATGCTGTGCATCTTCTATTGTACCACACACCTCATAGTTAGGAGAGTTCGATTTTCGCATGAGAAAAGCAAAGATTTTTTAGTGGAATATGTCCTGACCTCAAACGATCTGCAGCAACAATTTGATATCGACTTAGTTTCGATCCGGAGAACCAGGGTATATGAGGAGGCCCACTCTGTATACTTTTATACCAGATACCTTTCGCTTTCGATCTCTCGTTAAAATATTCCTTCCACGATATATTGTTTAGTTATCTAAATTTACTTAAAATTTTCGAATAACTTGGTAATATACCCCGCGAATAAACACCTTGAAAAACTGCTTCTTTGGCTAGTCGGTCAGCCTCCTCATTACCCGAAAGTCCAACATGGAACCCACTGGATAACTAAATTTTTACATACACTACATCCATGTCTCCAAAGTAAACATTAATACTGGATATGAAGACGAAATCTCCTCAGCTTCAACCTTACTGTGTGAAGCAACTAGCAGAGGTTTCCTCTTCCTATTCCAGTACCTATTATCGATCATATTACTCAGGTCTGAAACCAAACTTGTAGAAACATCATTAGACCTCGATTTCAGCTTTAAACAAAATTTCAGAGAAATAAATTGTCTTCTAATTTGCAGAGGAGGTATCAACTCGCTTTCCAACATTGATGATAAAATAATTTATTTGAATAAGAATTAATACTACGATACGAATATAACCAACTTTTGTTTCTACCGGCGATCTAATTAAATATAACTAACTTTTGTTTCTACCGGCGATCTAATTAAATATAACCAACTTTTGTTTCTACCGGCGGTCTAATTAAATGTTAGAACACAAAAGCTGCTATTGTGACTCAACTATGATAGTTAGATAATATTCTACATGATTGAAGAAATCATTATTAAATGATTACTTCAATCATGTAGAATATTTTTTGATGTATCGTCAATAGTTTTCTCAGCGCACGCCATGTAATGAATTTTATAGGGAACATTTTGCTACTTTAGGTTACATTATTGCTATTTTCTTAACGATCTCTACATTTTTTTAAAATAAATTATAGCCTATGTTACTTCCTGATAATTTAGCTTTCTATTGGTGCTAAGATGGTTAAAATCGGTCCAGTAGTTTCGGAGCCTATTCGGAGCAAAGAAACAAACAAAAAAAATCTTTTCTCTTTGTAATATTAGGATAGATTAGAAGATACGTCTATAGTTTTATCATAACCTTGTAATTTTGCAGATTGGCTTTGTTGATTTGGGTCAGTTTTTATTCTTCGAATAATACAAATTTGTTGAGAAGAACGTAAGATAGAAACGGCTTTACATCCAGCACTCATCCAATAAACAAACACCGTTGGTTAGAAAATAGTGGTACCACACGATGACTTCACTGCGTAGTCCAGAGCAATCGGTGTTATATCTGTAAAAAAACGTAAAAAGGGTGAAATTAACTTAGATAATAAGATGGAACGGCTTCCATAGTTTTATTAAAATAGAGCACTATGAAATTAACAAATGCCGCTATTGGCTTCTACAATGTCCGAATGGATAATAGCGCAACACATGTCTAAAAATGAGCAGTGGATGAGGAAACTCCTTCAAAACTCTTGGATTGTAAAGGGTGCTGTTTTGTCAGTTTTACATGAAAAAAAAAACTAGATACGAAATTTTCTAGTCATAAATGTTACTTTCATGGTTGGCGTATACAGGTTGAAGCAATTTGACGTATTCCTTTCAGGATGTGATAGTGTGAAATGTTTGCATTATTTAAGCACCCCATAAGACCTAAAGAATTGATAGGATTCGTGAACCCAATTATAATGTAATTTTGATTATTGAGTTTACTCAATAATCAAAATAACAGTGTTTTTTTTTGGTCATAGAAAGTGGCTCATATTTTATGATATAAGCGTGTCCATTCATACTTTTAGGAAATCAAAAACAGAACGTTTGTACGTACCTGTATTTAGGATATCCTTTAACATTGAAACCGTTTGTAAACATTTCGTCAGAAACACTGATACATCGCATCTTTCTCCGCCATAATCCCCTTTACATTGACAGACAGGCTCACTCTCCTCGTTCAAATAACAATCGGCGTTGTTTAAACAATACTCCTGGCATTTGTTTTCTTCACACCTGACACCAGAGTAACGGGCATCACATCTGAAATACAGAGGTATTAACGAAGTAGCTCAATTAATGAAACAAGAAAACCGATAAACCAAAGAACGAAATATATTTTTACCTGCATATAGGTTGTCCATCAATAACGCTACAATTCCCTTGGATACAATAGTTCTGACAGTTATCGTTGGATACTGAGTGTTTTGTTACTAGTGCTTCACAGATATGCACACCTCGTATTTGATCTTCTATTTTATAGTTCGCGAGTAGATCTTTATAAGGTCCTATAAAACAATTCGTATAAATTCGATCGGAATTCGCACTGCCGTTTTTTGGTAATTTCCACAGTGTGACATCCTGTCCCCATTTTTCGTGTGTCCAGTAGATGAAATCTTGAGATACGGTTAATGCTGTTATACTGGAATATCTTGGGAAGTTTTCAGTATATAGTCTACGATCTAGGTTTTTCTCTCCGTTTAAGTCAATACTGTCAATAAAACCATAATGGTCGTCGGTATATAGATAATGCAAGTCAGGATCATATTTATCAGCATAAAATCTGCTGTACAATTTCTGTGTCTGCTGGTCAATGACTAAGAAATCCACGTAACCCTGGTCAAAAACTTTTACAATTTCTTTATCAGAGCCATTTAATCGAACTCTTGCTATTTTTGCATAAGGATGGCCATCTTCATACGTATAGTAAAGGTACCTGTAATTTTTATATTATTATGAATCTACAAAATGTTAAAAGTGCATTTTGTTGGGTTAAAATAATCTGAATATTAGTAACGTACCCTCTGCAGCTGTCTACAGCAATCTTTTTGGGAAACGACAGGGGAGGGAACTCGATTAAAAGGTTCCCGTAAATATTGTTTTTGAATCCAGGCTTTAAAGAAAACCAACAGATTCCCATTGGGTCGACAAAATAGACTAACTCTGTGGCCGGGTCGTAGGCAAGACTAAGGATGTTGTTGTATGTATTTTCATATTTTCTCATAAAAAAAGATTGGCGTTCCATGTTTGCTAAGTTCAAAGTATGTAGAAAGACTTTCCGAGTTTCTTCTTCGTCTAAAAAAAGGAGCCTATTTTGTACAGCATCGTGTGTTAAATGTTTGATACCAAACCATAAGTCTTCCGAGTGCGTTAGGGTTGACCCTTTATAAAATTCAAGTGTAGTGTTAGTGGCCACGACGTATTCTGAAAAACAAGAAACATATCATTTCAACCAGATAATCTTCAGAGGCAATTACTACCGTCATAATTAGTACCGTTGTACTAGTTATTATTTCCATAGTCATCATATTTTCGTCAGAAGGACTTGTATCAATCAATTCATATCATATTATTGTGAGTATGACGGGTAGAATAACCCACATATGTACAAACATAATGAATAAAAATTGCGTGGAGAACTTTTTAAATGTGTGGTGGTGCAGTTTTTTAACAAAACCGTCAAGTTAGGCACTTGACGGTTTTGTTTGTTTTAGAGTAGGTAGGTAGGCCTATTAACAAAAAAAAAAAATAAGATAGAGAAGTTTCGGCACGCCACAATTGCGGCCGTAAGTCTTTTAAGGAGTGGATTGAGAGGCGCCACCGCGTCCTCACCTTCCACCTGACGCAGGTCGTCACCAGACACGGTTGTTTCGGGAGGTTCCTGGTTTGGATAAGGCGCGGATGGCGCATTGTGTTCCACGTGCGCCTGGAGATGTCAGCACCAACTGGTCGGGTCGGCTAGGGCCTAGTTCTTCGAAAGAGGTACCGTGGCCCTTGGCACACAGGCAACTGAAGGAACACGGGTGGGTTTTAGCCAGTATAATTCTGAAACGCCCGCTCCACCCAGAGCGGGAAGCGGTTGATTTTATAGACGCGATTTTATAGTCAAAATACACCACATGAAAGATAATTTCAATCAATATCAAGGAAATGAGCAATTTTTTCCTTACTACGATTCGATCGAAACATGGGATGTACTGCAATGCCTTTAACGGTGCCAGATCGACTATCGGTACATCGAGGTGCTGACGTGGCTGTACGAAAACGCCACTATGTCAGTCCGACTGCAGGACTAGATCTCGAAACCTATTCTTCTGCAGCGAGGTGTTAAACAGGGAGACGTTATCTCTGCAAAACTGTTCACCGCTGCACTGGAGGATGTCTTCAAGGTTCTGGACTTTAAAGGGGCTGGCATCAACATTAATCACTCATCTTCGGTTTGCCGATAATATAGTTGTCATGGCTGAGATCATGAAGAACCTGAATAAAATGCTCGATGACCTTATTAGAGCTTCCGAAAGTGTGGGTCTTAAAATGAATATGGTCATAGGTCATGTTCACTACCCATGTAACACCCACTTTCAGAATGATCGGAGGCGCACACCCGCAGTTCGTTTTCGTTTACCTAGGACAAACTGTCCAGTTACGTAGGTCTAACTTCGAGAAAGAGGTCAATCGTCGAATCCAACTTGGCTTGCAACCGTTCGGGAAGCTACACAATATCTTCTCGTCCCACATACCGCAATGTCTCAAGACGAAAGTCTTTGACCAGTGCGTGTTGTCAGTGATGACTATGGTACTGAAACGTCGTCGCTCACAATGGGCCTTATCAGAAAGCTAAAAGTCACCCAAAAGGTAATGGAGAGGGCGATGCTAGGAGTTTCCCTACGTGATCGAATCAGGAATGTAGAGATTCGTAGGAGAACCGAAGTTACCGGCATAGGCCGAAGAATTGCCAAACTTAAGTAGCAGTGAGCAGGGCACATTGCTCGTAGAACAAATTGCCGATGGGGCCGAAAGACGGAAAACTAGAGTTGGAAGGCCTCCCACAAGATGGATCGATGACCTTGCAAAGGCCACAGGAGTCCGCTAGATGCGGGTAGCATAGAACCAATCGAAGTGGCGAAGCTTGGGGGAAGCCTATGACCAGCAGTGGATGTTTTTCGAATGAAATTGTGATGATGATACCGACCCTCTCCGTCATTATACAAGCTTGTTTTATTCGTTCTTATTCCTAACCACAACAGCGTACGTCCTGTCTCCCCGCCAACTCATGAGTGGCTGATGCGCCCGCGTGGGGCGGGTCTGTAATAATACTGCCACGGTTTACGAAAAATATGCAAATATTTATTTGTTTTAACTTACATAGGTTGATAGTGTCGTATAAAAATTGGTTGGTGTAAAAAACTAATTATTTTAAAATGAAACAGCAAAAAATGGTTTTAATCTAACCACTTGTTATTAGGTTTATCATAAGTGACGTATTTAAAAAAATATGGATAGGTACCAACAAACTGTTTTAGCGACTAAAGAGTACAGAATATTGTTTGAAGATCCAAACAGAGTGTAAAACAGCTGCATCGAAAAGGTTTGACCCGACATGTCTCTTTGAATTTGGCTGACGGTAGAATGATTGAGGCGACATTGAATAGTGTGAGTAACGGAAAGCAAATTGTATGAATGCACTTTTCATTTCAAAGTTAGCTTAATCGAAAAACGCTTTATCTGCCATCCAACTGAAATTGTAGGACGAGAATAACAGCTCATGCTACGATTCTCTTTATTTGTGTACAGCTTAAATGAAGTACACGAAAATATGGCAAATTTGATGTCGGATCATACATCACGTTTGAGAATTATGCACTAAAATTGCATTGTCTTAAGCGCCAAAAAAGTGCTCAGAATTACACGAAACCCGTCCCATCGACGCAGAAAAATTCGCTGAATCCGAATATGTATATAACTCAATATCGCCCAAAATGTCGCTTAACATAGATTTGATGATGCGTTTCAGAGGCAGACAACGGAACTCTTCAAAAAATGACAGCAAATCAACCGCGATTTCTGCTATCGCATAAAGTTCCGTTTATAAAGAACTGTTTAAAGTTATTTTTCTCTTTTTAGTGTTTTTTGGAAGTCGGTTGTTCTTTTTTTTTCTTTTTTAAAGTTTATAAGGTTAAAAATAAAACGAGTGCAGATATTTTGCAAACGCTGTAGTTTATTTAAAAGCTCCTCGGTGGTATACAATAAACAGGCATCACCGTAGTCAATGATGGGTTGTATGAGAGTTTGTGCAAGGGAGATTTTGGTGTTCAAGGTCAGGAAGCTCTGTAGGCGTTTTAAGGAATGGAACGTATATTGAGCAACATGAACAGTCCACGATAAGTATGAGTCCATGGTTGTTTTTTTATTTGGGTGGGAAATCATCAAATTACTTCTCCCTCTCTGAGTGGAGCAGAAGGGCGTGTCAGATTTTTGATGACTAAAACCCACCCGTGTTCCCTCAATAGCCTGTATGCCAGGGGCTGCGGTGTCTCTTTCGAACAAACCCGCACCCTTGGCAGGCATCGGCCCTTGCGGGCCCCATCACATTGTGCTGACATCTTTTTGAGGCGCGCGTGGAACACAACGCGCCGTCGACCTGGGCTTGGTCCTTACCGGACAGCGAGCTACCCATTACTCGCCGTCCGCAAGCCCTCGCCTACGGTGGCCGGTAATTGGCCTGGGATTCCCGACGCCCAGGGCGTCTCCTGCGGCGGTTAGGGCCGTGAGGGCACATAGACTGCCTCTCCCTCACGTGCGCCGCCTCCCTCTTTGCGAGCATTACTGCTTCGCTGAAGGAGGTGATGGCTACCCATGCACTCTCGCTTCGTGCCATGGCCTGGACCAGGGCCAGACGCGAGAGACCGCCGCCACCGATCGCCTTCACGAGGACACGGCGGTGCTCCGCCCAAGCTGGGCAGACCGCCACCGTGTGCTCCACCGTGTCCTCAGGGCGACCTTCGCATTGGAAACACCCGGGTGTTTCCTCCCGCCTTATCAGAAACAGGAACCTCCCGAAACAACCGTGTCCGGTGAGGACCTGCATCAGGCGGAACGTGAGGACGCCATGCCGCCTCTCAAGCCACTCCTCAAAGAGGGGAGTTACCACCGCAATCGTGGCGTGCTCAGAACTGGGTTGCGACAATCGCACTCTTCATGTCGCCATGAGATCCCACCGGAGCTCTGTCCGCTGTGCCGCGATTTCCCGCGGCAGCAAAGTTACGCCCCGGCGTTTGGCCTCCTCGCGCCACTTCCACATGTGCACGAGGACCTTTACCTCCAGATCCCATGGCGGTAATCCGGCAAGGAGGCCCGCCGACTCGCCGGAGATCGTGCGATATCCTTGGTTCATCCAGATGGCTATGACCCTATGGGACACCTTCAACCGGCGAAGAGTCCATGGTCACCCCCAGATTTTTAACCGTTTTTGCGTATTCTATCTGAACTCCATTCGAACAGAGTGGAGACAGCGACGCAACATCGAGCTTATTCCGCATATACCTGCCACCAATAATTATGGCCTGGGATTTCTTAGGGTTGATCAGCGGAATTTATTATTTCCATGGAAGTTGGGTACGCCTTTAGTGTGGGATGCAACGTGTGTCGATACTCTTGCGCCATCCCATCTTCCTGGCTCGGTGTGCTGTGCTGGCGCTGCCGCTGCGGCTGCGGAAAACATCAAGCGGCGAAAGTTTAACAACCTAATTGGTAATTATATTTTCGAACCGTTTGGGGTTGAAACCCTCGGGCCGTGGGTTCCGAGTGCTCATGGTCTCTTTAAAGAAATCTCGAAAAGTCTGGTTGACACTTTCCCAAGGGCTGGTTTCTACCTTGGTCAACGGCTAAGCATGGCCATAGAACGTGGTAAAGCTGCCAGTCTCTTGGGAACATTTCCAGTCGACAGTGGCGATGGCGGCAATAAAAAAATGGCGTCAAAAAATTCATTCTCATGATGAATTTTTTGACGCCATTTTTTTAATTTGTGAATAGGACTATTTAAGTTAGTATTACATTTGTTTTTATTTGTTAGATGTTTATTTCAATGTTGCTGTTAATAAATACTTGATGAAGAGGCTATAAGGACTGTGAAATTTAAATAGTTGTTTTTCTGCGGCAAAACAACTTGCCATAAGAAGTAAAATAATAAAAGTAAAAAAAAAAAATGTTTATTCAAAAAATATTAATAAACTCTAAAACGTGACAATCAATAGGAACACTAGAAGTAACCGCCCGGGTGTTTCCACTGCGATGATCGCCCTAAGGACACGGTGGAGCATACAGTGGAGGTCTGCCCGGCTTGGGCGGAGCACAGCCGTGTCCTCGTGGAGGCGATCAGCGGCAGCGATGTCTCACGTCCGGCCCTGGTCCAGGCCATGGTACGGAGCGAGAGTGCATGGGTAGCCGTCACCTCCTTCTGCGAAGCAGTGATGCTCGCAAAGAGGGAGACGGCGCACGTCAGGAAGAGGCAGCATATGCGCCCTCACGGCCCTAGCCTCCGCAGACGCCCTGGGCGTCGGGAATCCCAGGCTGATTCCCGGCCACCGTAGGCGTGGGCTTGCGGATGGCGAGTAATGGGTAGCTCGCTGTCCGGTAAGGACCAAGCCCAGGTCGACGGCACGTTGTGTTCCACGGGCGCCTCAAAGAGATGTCAGCATAAATCAATGGGGCCCGCAAGGGCCGATGCCTGCCAGGGGTGTGGGTTGTTCGATAGAAATACCGCCGCCCCTGGCAGACAGGCTACTGAGGGAACACGGGTGAGATTTAGTCAATAAAAGTCTGACACGCCCTCCTGTTCCACCCAGAGCGGGAGAAGTTAGTTGATGATTTCCCACCAAAAAAAAAAAACGCTAGAGGTAACTTGTAGGTACTACTCGAATCGCACGCGCCGCCGACAAACCGAACAGGGACCCATAAATATTCAAAGCAAAACAAACGTTCGCACGTGGTGATTTTTCCCAATTGTTAATCTGCAATTTTTTGTTTTTAATATTTTATTTGTTTATAAAACGATTGTGTTTCCAAGAAAAAACCATTTCGCTGCGGGAAAACAACCATTTAAATTTCACGGTGTATATAAATATTGCCCTTTGAAATGTCAAACATTAGAAAAAGAAACATGACTCTTATACTCACCCCAGGATAAGGAGTTTGCCAGTCCCACAAACAGCGATACCATCACCAGCACGCACTGCGTTCTAAACATTGTGTAAGACGACGTTTTTAAAACAAACTAGATGATGGTGCGGCTACTCCTAGTGATTGCTCGTTAGATATTAAAGTAAACGCGCCGGTTTCCCATAAACTAGAAATTACAAAAATATGTCTATTTTACAATAGTTCACTGATTATAAGGGCTCTTATCAGGGACTAGCTGCGTCCTAGTGTCATCCGGTCAACACCGATGACCTTGTCCGTTAAATATTATGATTGTTTTGCGTGGATTTTCTGCGCTTGGATGGCTAGTTTAACATATATTTTTTTAAGTTTTGCGAAATAAATTTTATATAGCCAAACACACAAACAAACACAAACACATAAACAAACATACAAACACACAAACAAACAGCCAGATCCGGAACAACTACTTGTAGTCGATACGAATATTTGTTCCGTGCGAGAATCGAACCCGCGACACGCAGCGCAGCAGTCAATCGCTTAACCACTGGGCCAAACATGCCGTCAAGGGTTGAAGAAGCGAGACGAAGAGAGCCTTCCTCAAGCATTGCAAACGCAAAAATAATATTCCAACTCTGACTGGTAGTGTAACTGGTAGTGACTGCAGTGTTCAGCTTTATTATTAGTTAGTAGTTCCGCCCGGGTGCTTCCACTGCGAAGATCGCCCCGAGGACACGGTGGAGCACACGGTGGCGGTCTGCCCGGCTTGGGCGGAGCACCGCCGTGTCCTCGTGGAGGCGATCGGCGGCGGCGGTCTCTCGCGTCCGGCCCTGGTCCAGGCCATGGTATGGAGCGAGAGGGCATGGGGAGCCGTCACCTCCTTCAGCGAAGCAGTAATGCTTGCGAAGAGGGAAGCGGCGCACATGAGGGAGAGGCAGCAAATGCGCCCTCGCGACCCTAGCCGCCGCAGGATACGGAGACGCCCTGGGCGTCGGGAATCCCAGGCCGATTTCCGGCCACCGTAGGCATGGGCTTGCGGACGGCGAGTAATGGGTAGCTCGCTGTCCGGTAAGGACCAAGCCCAAGTCGACGGCGCGTTGTATTCCACGCGCGCCCCAAAGAGATGTCAGCACACACGTGATGGGGCCCGCAAGGGCCGATGCCTGCCAGGGGTGCGGGTTTGTTCGAAAGAGACACCACAGCCCCTGGCATACGGGCTACTGAAGGAACACGGGTGGGTTTTCACAGTCAGTCATTCCATATAATGTTAGATAAAAAGCCAACGCTTACATACTTGGGAAACGATTAGGCAGACATTTGGCAATAATATAATTTCGAATTATTTAAGCGCATTTTTAACCGACTTTCAAAAAAGAAGGAGGTTACATGTTCCACCGAACGTATTTTTTTAAATGTATGTTCCTCGATTTCTCCCCCATTTGTGGACCAATGCTCATTTTTTTTTAATTTGATCTTTCAAATAGGAATAGGAGTATACTCTTGTATACTCCTGAGGTGGTCCCATTGGCACCAAGTCAGGATCTGATGATGGAATCCTGGGAAATCGAGGGCAACCCTCAAATCTTATAGGTATTAACAATGTTTTACATATGTTTTCTAAAGCTATTGAGACATTTGCGTATGGTCATCATCATCTCATAACGCTGAGCTGATGAAGGAATGTACAACTCTTTAACGGTTAGGAGTTAGGTGCAGATTCGGCCATAACTCCGTCATAAACAGACCGATTTGCAAATTTTTTTTTTTTTAGAAAGGGGTTTATCCCGAAATGGTCCCATTCACATTTCATATAGAGGTGATTATGCGTTTCGGAGACAAACAACGGAACTCTTCAAAAAATTACAGTAAATCAACCGCAATTGCTGCTATCGCATAAATATGCATTGTTTTGACCCCAAGGGTGATGAAATGGTGTCGTACTATTACTAAAAAGTGAAAAATAATTACAAAAGAAACAAGTGACTTCCAAAAAACACTAGAAAGTGAAAAATAACTTTCATTTCGGAAGGCGGTGACAAGAAATTAAGAAAATACATATCAAAAGTCACCGCCTTCCGAAATTAAAGTTATTTTTCACTTTCTAGTGTTTTTTGGAAGTCACTTGTTTTTTTTTTTTCTTAAGTTTTTTTTTACATTCTTAAGCTCTATATAGCCCACTGGAGGTATTTTAATTGTTTTAAAGTCATAAGAACACTGCCAGTGATTTTTGTGTTTAATTTAATCTTTCACATGATTGTAAGTCGAACTTTCATTTACCCTTTGCCTTTGTATTGCCTGCTTGCTGCTTGCCTGCTTGCATGCAGCATGCCAGCTTGCATTTTGCATGCCTGCTTGCATGTTGCATGCTTGCACAATAATATTACCTAACTGAACAGTTTGTGTAGTTTTCTAATTTGTTTTTTGCATGCTGCAAATCCTCTGTATTATTGATGAATCACTTTGGTTAGGTTAGGTTATCATAAAAGTAATATGATCTTCTTTCTAACGAGCAATTACGAGTATGTGTTTATTTGTCTTGCTATTCAGTTTTACAAGGCATTTTTACTTCGGAATTGTAATAATCAGTATTTTATTCGGAATTCGTATTTTTGATGTTTACAATTATTATTAAGTCGGATTTTTTGTTATTCGATCTATTGAAACTCAGTATTTTGAGAATAGTAATTATAAACGTTATGAATGTTGAAATTTAGGAATTATAAAAATAGGAGTAATGGTAAGTCGGAGTTGTTATATTTCGAATTTTGAACTATTCGGAATTATGAAAATCGATATTTTGAAATTTGTATTTGTGACTGACGGAATAAAATTTTCGTATTATTTTTTATTCCACACCTATTTAATCGCGATTAAAAATAGTCAGATTTAGTTAGACAACCAAAATTTTAGGTTGAATAGAATAATTTGTGAATAATGAAATTGACAACAACAGAATAGCCAAATTGCCATTTTCATAAAACTAATAACTCAGTGCAATCTTAGTGCTGTCAAAATAAAATATAGTTAAGTTGTGTCACTTTAATCAATTTCGGAATAGGAAATCGACGTTTGACAGGAATAAACTAAATATTGGTGATTTTTAGTCTAGTTTAGAGAATTTTGTGACAACAGAATCGGCACCAATGTCAACCATTTACTATTACAGGAAATAGTAGTTGAATGCCCAAGTCAATCAAGCACCGATGCATACGTCGGAGCAATGTAGGGAATGAAAACGACAAAAATGCCTCTAGCTCCCGATATGAGGCGATCGACATCATTATAATGTAGGAGTTAGTGTTGTAGTGCACGAATAGGTCCGCGCATAAAATTAAAAACATGTAAGAAATGGGCATTTTACCAGGGGGCGTATATGGCGACGGGGTCTTCTCCTTAGGCACGAAGAGCTGAATTTACAGACGTTTTCTACTCCGTCTTACTAAAAAGTATACTCACGAAAAATGTTTACATGTCATCATCATTTCAGCCGAAAGACATCCACTGCTGGACATAGGCCTTCCCCAAGTTCTTCCCCTTCAACCGGTTCTGTACTTCTCGCATCCAGCGGATTCCTGCGGCCTTCCCAAAATCATCTGTCGACCTTGTGGGAGGCCTTCCAACTCTACGTTTTCCGGTACGCGGTCGCCACTCCGGAATCTTTCGGCCCTATCGGCCATCTGTTCTGCAAGCAATGTGCCCTGCCCACTGCCACTTAACTTTGGCAATTCTTCGGGCTATGTGGGTTGCCTTGGTTCACTGCGGATCTCTTCATTCCTGATTCGATCACGTGGGGAAACTCCAAGCACAGCCCTCTCCATTGCCCTTTGGGTGACTTTTTGCCTTCTGATAAGGCCCATTGGGAGCAACCACGTTTCAGTGCCATAGGTCAGCACTGGCAACACCCACTGGTCAAAAACTATCATCTTGAGACAGAAAATTTTGCTAAAGAAGAGGGAAGCTTGTTATAAAAGGTTATACCAAGCCCAAAAAATGAGTTACGAACTTTATGAAGCCGTTGAAAGGGACCACGTATGTATTTTTTCCCGTCCATAAAACTCAATTTATTACTTGTTTGGACAGTTCTACCATTTTCGGACGGGTCCTTAACTTCGTTGTCGGACGTTCTCCCCCAGGTGCAAGAACTTAAACGGAGCAAAAGGAGTAAGTAAGGATCATAGTAGGTGGCGTTCTTAAATTTCTTATTCTTCACTTTCTTTGAAAAATTACTTGCCCGGTGGCTTTGGTTTTGTATTTCCGTTTTTGTCACCGACTTTAAGTTGTTTTTCACTGGTTTGTTTTGGAAATCGGTTAATCTATTTTTGTAAAAAAATATTTAATTTTGCAAACTTTTATTTAACTTGTAATGTATGTAACTATGTTTGTTCGGGTAGAATCTTGCAACTCAATTTTGAAGCAGTTATCTTTAACTGATTGTGCTCAAAATTTTGTAAATATGTTTACTTTGGATAACAATGCATGGTTAGCGATGTGTCGTCATTCTATATCCAACATGGCGGAACATCTAAGATAGCGGACCATTATTTTTTTATGCATACCTACAATATAATAAAACAACACACATCATCGAGTTTGGGCTCGTTTGATTCGTATTGACGAGTACTTTGATTCTATATGGTAACCAGGGTCTGATGCTGGAGCTAGAAGAAGGACATAGGAACTCCGCAATAAAATGACACAATCTCATCGAGTTTGGGCTCGTTTGATTCGTATTGACGAGTACTTTGATCCTATATGGTAACCAGGGTCTGATGCTGGAACTGGTAGGAGGCTATAGATACAAAACACTTAAAGTACTCAAAACAACTTAAGGTTCTACGAATTATTACGAGCTACATAACAGAAAAACGCTGCTACAAACTACGCCGTAGTAAATCCCGCATCAAGTTATAAATAAAATTAAAAGATGAAGAAAATCTTTTCGTAAACAGCTTATATTACTTGTTTATAAAACGAACTAAAAAGATAAAATAACTTAATCTCAATAAAAAATAAAAGCGTGTTACTATTGAGGGTGAGAAATAGGTGCAACATGCTAATAAATGTTCTTTATTTCTCCTGCCATCAAAATGTAACACGCTTTTATATAAATAATTGTGATTAAATGATTTTTAACTTGTTCGTTGGTTCGTAGTGACTCGTAGATCTTTGACAGTCGTTACGGTTCATCAGAAGCCCGTAAGTCTGACAACCAGTCTTACCAAAGGGTGCTGTGTTACCCAGTTACTGGGTTGTGGAGGTCAGATAGGCAGTAGCTCCATATAAAATACTGGTATTCAGCTACATCCGGTTAGGCTGGAAGCCGACCCCAACATAGTAAGGAAAAGACTAGGTAGATGTTGATGATGAGTTCGTGTTATTAACAAGAAATAATAAAAGCTTGTATTTTTTTTTTATAAATCTTTTGTTTAATAATCAGGTACCTACAAACTCAGATTATAAAACAAGGCAGATAGACCGCGCGGAACACCAGAGTGAAGCCAAAAAACCAAATACTAAAGCGTCGTATTGTATATAATGCGAGGCTTTAGTATTTGTTTTTTTGACTCTTGGATGTTCTGCGCGATCTATCTGCCTTTGTTTTATAGTCTAAACCAAAAATAAACAAATACTAAAGCGTCGCATTGTATGTTACATAAAATACGACGCCTTAGTATTTGGTTTTTTGGCTTCACTCTTAGTGTTCCGCGCGGTCTATCTGCCTTTATTTTATAATCTGAGCCTACAAATAAATGAATGAATGAAAAGAATCAGGTATTCTGGACTACTACTTTATAATTTTGTCTCTTACATTTTGCACATGACGTAGTTACGTCATGTGCAAAATGTAAGAGACAAAATGCAGTTGCACCGTCTCCCCGTACCTTTACAACCGCACCACTAATCGACACCCATCGTGTGTGGTCTGCCGCGCCGTAACAAAAACTGTCGTAAGCACAACACGAGCATCGTGTAAACATAAATTAAATTCCTACTGGCTGTTTGTTTAATTTTTTAGACCAGCCATAGAACTTCTTAAGTAGCTGCCGTATTAATATTGATTAGGTCACAGTTTGGGTTACTAGTTAGTAGGGATGTGTTGTTTTTGATGTTGGTTCATGGTAATGGAGGCATAATGTCGTGTTCGGAATCTTGAAGTATTTTGACAATGGTACCTATTAGGCTTATGAATGATGGATCTTGCTTCCAGAAAACGGTTGAAGAAAATACTTACCCGTCTCAACTTTTGCTAACAACCATATTGTTGTAATGTTAGTTTCACATTCTGAATAACTTTTTAAAACCTTAAGTGAATTATTTTGTTTTTGAATTAGTGTAATGGCAGTTTTGTCCATATTTTGGAATTATTGTGATAAAAACGAGTCAAAAGTGAGCATGTTAGTTTTGTGAATGCAATCATTGACCAACTATCTACTTTCTACTCGTATTAAAATGAAGGGATAGATAAAAGAATAAAAGGCTTTTGGACAGTAGTTTGACAAATTACATAGCTACTTAGGTTTCATGTGAACAAAATAAATACACCTAAACTAAAGCCTCGCTAAATATAATTCCCACGGCATTAACCAAATAAAGAAACGAAAATACTATTTTGAAACCATTGAATAGACGTTTTTCAAAACGCTTCGAACAATCAGTCGGTTTATCTGACCGACAGACGGTCAGACATCGGGACATATCCCTAATTAATGATCTAGCAAACGAAGCTGCGCCTGCGCAAACTGATCGAATGAAAACCGACACAAAAACTAGTATAAATACATCTATAATGTTAGCGCATCCATCGAGATGGTTTACTGCTGTACAAATTAAAGGCACCATCCGGCCATCCACCACATTATTCACAATGATGTTTGAATGTATTTTGCGCTTTATTTTTGTTTACAAACGGGAAAGGTTAGTTGATACCTGATCTGCTGTTTTGTTTTTTTTTTTTCATTTAACGTTACATTTTCTATTTAATAAGATTGGCTGTGCCCGCGACTTGTTCCGCGTGGAATTTAACACAAAATTATATATTAATAACAATAAATAAAACTTCTAAAATAAAAGTAGCCTAAGTTACTCCTTATTGCAACAGCTATCTGCCAGTGAAAGTCCCGTAAAAATTCAGCCGTTTCAGAGATTAGCCGGAAACAGAAAAACAGACAAAAATTGTAAAATGTTATTTTGGTATATAAATATCATGTATACATCCATATGCATTTAGTAAAAAGCGGTTATTTCAATATCACAAACAGATACTCCAATTCAATTTATCTGTATAGACAGATTTATAGATAACACGCTTTGAAAAAATCAAACTGCGTCACTAATAATGATAGTTTCTTGAATTAGGTACTCAGCCTGTTATACATTAACTAGCTTTCGCCCGTGGTTTCACCCGCGTGGAAGTCGGAAATTATCCCGCGGGAACGTACTACCGGGATAAAAAGTATCCAACGTGGTTTCGAGTTAATCAGAGAGCGTGTTAAAATTCTTCCATACAAACTTTGAGACCCCCAATCCCCATTTAGGGGATAGTTTAGAAAAACATTAAATAGCCAACTTTATAATTTACTTAGATAAGTATTTGTGCCAAGTTTCAAGTTTATTAACTCAAGGAATAAGATTTTTAATACAAACAAAATCCCCCCTTTTTAACCCCTTAAGGGTCGAATTTCCAAAAAACCCTTCTTAGTGCTCCCCTACATTATAAAATAAAGCCGTGTGCAAAATTTCACGTTCCTAGTCCTAGTAGTTTCGGCTGTGCGTTGATTGATCAGTCAGTTAGTTACTATCGGCCCATATCTGTACTGCCATCAATTTCAAAAATTTTAGAAAAAATAATAAACAAGAGACTAATTAACTACTTACAGAAATACAATATTTTATCAAATGCCCAATACGGGTTTCGGAGTGGACGATCAACTCAAGACGCTATCACAGCTTTGACATCAGAAATTGTTGACAAAGTGGATAAGGGTCATAAATGCTTGACAGTGTTCCTAGATCTCAAGAAAGCTTTCGACACCGTTTCCGTTCCGATCCTTCTGCACAGGCTAGAAAACATAGGTATAAGAGGTACAGCTCTCTCCCTTTTTGAAAGTTATCTTCAAGATAGACGGCAAGTGGTTAAACTTAGTAACTTATACAGTTTTGAAGAGGACGTCTACTACGGAGTCCCACAAGGGAGCGTGTTGGGTCCGCCGCTCTTTTTAATTTACATCAATGGCTTGTGTAATATGCAAATCAATGGTGGAAAAATCTTCTCGTACGCAGATGATACTGCGGTTGTTTTCTCGGGAACGTCATGGGAACAAGTAAAAGCTGTCACTGAGGCGGGTCTGGCTGAGATAGCTGGTTGGCTTAAAGCAAATCTTTTAACCCTTAATACCACAAAAACTAATTTTATATGCTTTTCTCCAAGCCAGAGGTCACAGCCTGGGTCTGACTTTGGCATTTCGATCCATGTTTGTCAAAATATTGCAGTCCAAAACCTTAGTTGTGGCTGTCAATCGATCCAAAAAGTCAGCTCCACAAAATATTTGGGCATAATTGTTGATCAAAGACTGTCATGGCACCCTCACATTGAGATCCTTATGAAAAGGATCAGGAAGCTAATCTGGGTGTTTAAAAATGTACGACATGTTATGTCCGCGCAACTATTAAACAAGATTTATATAGCTCTGGCGCAATCTGTAATAACTTACTGCATTCCGATTTGGGGTGGAGCTACCAAAATAAAATTCCTCGATCTGGAAAGAGCTCAGCGATCCCTTATAAAGGTGATGTATTTTAAACCATTTAGGTTCCCTACCACAGACCTCTATAAGGTTAGCAACTTGCTCTCAATAAGAAAACTTTATCTTCTGTACGTGTCCTTAACCCGGCATAGGTGTCTTCCTTATGACTCAGCATCTCAGAACAGAAGGCGCAGGGATATAGTGGCAAGTTCCCCAGGGGTTCGAACTATCTTTGCTAGACGTCAATATGTAACGCAATCCACCTACATTTATAATAAGCTAAACCGTAAATTAGATATATATCCCCTTTTGTTATACGACTGTAAAAAAAGAATAACTGAATGGTTGAGATCCCTAACGTACGATGAAACAGAAAATATTCTGACCAGGATTAGCTAACAAAAAAAAAAAAAAAAACATACACACTAACACACACTTGCACACACTAACACACACTTACACACACGCATACACACACACACAAACACACACCAAGAGCTGCTAAATTAAAGTTTTATTGTTATTTTTTTTTTTAATTTTTTTTTATATTATTTTTATTTTCTTTTAAACGTCTAAAACATTGTTAGCTACCACTTACAGGAAGAGCGAGACAACTCCGACACAAGTACTTTTGTAACTTACTGGGGTTGCCTCAATTTATGTTTGAAACAATGTTTACGATGAAATAAATATTTTTGTATTTTGTATTTGTATTTTGTATACATATAGATATAATTTTACTGTAAGAACAGGCACTTTGGAATTACAAATACCTTTGTCACTTTATTAGATTAGATGTAAGTGTCTCATTACGATCTGACAAGTAACCTCAGTCACTCGCAATAACTGTTTACTGTTTCTGCAAAACTTACATTCATCGTCATGAATTTTGGCGTAGCATCTGACCATCTTGTTTTGGAATACATTTCACGTGAAAAATAATGACAGGATTCCATATAATCTGGGTGTCGTATTCAGACTTTGCGTACATTCTTACAGATACTTTCAAAATATAGATTTGATCTCGATCCAATTAAGACAACAAGTAATTGCAGCTCATTTTTTAAAATTGATTATGGCCAGAATCTGCTTCTCCTATAGATTTGATGGAACAGAATTGTGTTATAGCAGCAATAATTAACATCTTGTTTTGTATAGGTATACTCCTCTAAAAACAACTCGTTTTTTTGGAAAACTTGTAAAATTCTCTCAATAGTTTAAACAGTGAAACCACTACTACTAAAATCCTACTAATAAGCATATTAATAGTAATAGAAATACCATATTCTGGTGAGTAGATATGATAATCCTTAATAGCTCCGTCCCAGGTTTTGCGTCTCGATATTGCAAATAATTGCGGTTTGATAGTCGGATTTCATAAAACTAGTGATTGCCCAGTGTTCGATATTCGACAAAAATAAAAAAATATTAGCTTTTCGCACTCCTTCTGCATTAATCTGTAACTCTGCCGAATTTCATACTCTTCCGGTCGCGTAATTTTCGTAAAAAGGGCCCAAAGGTTTTGTTTCACGTAAAAATATATGGATATTTGTGTTTTATTTATTCGTTTGTGCAGCAAAATAAATAAAAAATACATAAAAAGAAAAGCCCTGTTTTGTTTTATATGACGTAGGTTCATGGTTTCATTCATGAATGCTTCTGTAATTAAGCGGCACCAAATCTGCCTTTCTCCTTTCTACGACATGTTTACCAGCAGCGTCTTTCAATGCCATTTGAGTGCTTTAAGATCTTCGGAACAGTATAGAACAGACTTTGTATAGTAAACCACATCGATGGCTGCAAGGCTATACCGCAACATCGGCTTACGCTCACAAAGCGCCGACCGGCGGCAAATAGGAGACAAATTAAACGTGTGTCCTTCGTAAAAAGAACTCCAAACCGCTGCAGAATGACGCATGCAAGTCACGAGGCGATCTTTATGTCGTCCGCCCGATGACAGCCCAGTGGGCCCAATGTGTGTCGTTTTGGATTAAAAATAGTTCCAGTGTTAAATGTTGTCGGTACGAACAAAGTAATGGGGAATTTTATGAGGCAAGTAATATGATATTGTGGCAGCAGGAAAATGGGAGCGGTTCTGATGTAAAGTGAAACGGATCTGCTATCTTGCATCGCAGTGTATACGGCACGTAGCTAAGAGAAATTTTTCATTTATGTATATAACATAACATCAAAAATGTTATCCCCAAAGACAGTACCTAACATACAGAATAAAATTGTAGGTGCGCCCAACTAAAACATATAATTCAACATGGTATGTAGAACATTTTAAACATGTCATTGAGGAAACAAATGTGCATGCACGAAGTACACGTAGCAAGCGATTCAGCAACGTAGTTTTTTGTAACAACGGTCAAAATTAGGTAAATGACCGCTAGCTCAACGCGTTGCCAACTTGCTTCATGTTGTGAACTCTGCGATGAATTGATTGCATATCGGGCGCGCGCTGAAATTCATAGTTTCATTTTCTTACCTATTCTGATATTATGTATTACGTTTTTTTTTTACTGGACTACCGATAATTTTTATCTACTTGAAGGCAAAAGCTTAGTTTGTAGGTACTATCTATGAGGATGATTTCACTTTTTTTCGTATTTGGGAAAATACAGTTTATGATGATTACGTAACACGTAGGTAGGTAGGTACAGAACATTCTATTTGGAATTGGCGCAAGTTTAAATTTCATCAAGTATAATGTCAGCGTAACATTATGAACATCGTCTGTTTATAATCTATCTCGCGAGATTACAAACAGTCGATAAATTGTGAACTGCAAAAACCATTTACTATTTAACGCACTATTTTTCGATGGTTTATAATCTGTCCGTCAAATTGTGAACTGGTATCAAGACGGATAGTACCTTGCGCTATTACGAAATAGTCAAGTAACTGCCAATAACTTGGAAGTAGCGGCCGCTACAGCGGCACCGCTCGCTGCGCTCGCTCGGCTCGCGCGCTTTTGGTCACAATTCTAACCTATTCGGTAAGCAGTATGGTGCAGTTCACAATTTATCGACAATTTACAATCTCGCGAGATAGATTATAAACTAACGGTGTTCACAATCTTACGGAGACATATATACCCATTGATATATAACCACATAAAAAGTCTCCAACATTCGATAGTTGTGTTTTTTACCTACCATGTAATAGGTGGCGGGCCTATTGCCACTAACCGGGAACAAATCAAGATTCGAATTACTACTGAGAAGTGCCTGAAGGACCAATAACACTTTGCCCAACCTGGGAATCGAACACAGGATCTCTGAGGTGGAATCAAGCCCAGGCTCAGCAGTAGCGACCACTAGACCAACGAGGCAGTCATTACATTTATAGCAACATTCTCTTGCCCTTACACGAATGGAACTAGTAGGTTGTCTCATAACTCTTTTTTTTTCCTTTGTTTTTTTTTTTTCACTTTGCCCGCATTTGAATCCACAACCTCGTGCAAAAGATGCGAGAATTTAACCACTGGGCTATCACAACTAAATATAGCTCAAACATTCAAAATATCAGACACTAGCTTTTGCGCGCGGTTCCGCCCGCTTGGAAGTTGGTTATCGCGGAAAAAATCCCAGGCTATATCTCTGCACAAATTTCATGACGATCGGTTCAACGGTTTAGACGTGAAAGCGTAACTGACACACAGACAGAGTTACTTTTGCACTAATAATATTAGTAGGGATTTGGGTTCCCAAACTCCACAATCGCAGCATACGTACCTCAATGTACATTATAATATGCAACAACGAAGAAGAACAAACACAAACTTTCTTTGAAACATGGAAGATTCCGCAAAAGCCTACAAGGTTCAGTTAAAAGTAATCCAATTATCTATGTTGGTACTTAAATAGGCTCTTAAGTAGACAGAAACTAATTTAGACGGATAATTAAAGCTTAGGACACAAGGCATGAACTTTCGCACGAGAAACTCACTTGCGACGTAAATAAACCGTTTACGTACGGCCACTACACACGCGGACTGAAGTGACGTTTATACAACATGTCCCGGAATTAACGCACATCAGCAAACACCCAGTTACACTATTATGTTATGATCATGTGAATAGGTTTAGTTAACTTAAAATTATATTTTATTTATTTTTATTTTTCATTAAGACCTTAGTGCACATATTTCATCTATATAAATATAAATAAATGTCCTGACTGACTGACTCATCAACGCCCAGCCCAAACCATTGGACCTAGAAAACTGAATTTTTACACAGAAGTTCCCTTTGTATGTATCTATTAAGTATGTGGATAAGTATTAAGGAAGGATTTTTCAAAATTCAACCCATAAGGGAGTTAAATAGGGGAAGAAAGCTGCGCGCGGACGAAGCCGCTGGCAACAGCTAGTTAATAATAAAATCATATATGATCATGTTATGATCGTGTGGTGCTGGACTAACTAGCACCACCCCATTTATTTTCGTGGAGAACCTGCCTTCTGTACCTACATGCTTAAACATACATAATAAGTCTATAATGTTCCCACTTCTGGGACACAGGCCTCCTCGAGAGGGCCGTAATCCACCACGCGAGCCCAGTACGGGTTGGTGAATTTAATTAAAAATTGTAAATAAAAAAACCTTGTTGTCAACTTGCTATTGCTGCTCATCACAGGATGCACAGAAATAGGCTTTAAATAGAACCGAATTACTAAAGCAACAAAAATCTTAATTATTCATTTAGACACATGTCGGCTTGTTAACAAGTTCCTTTAAGAAAAGCCGGCCTTGCATTTGACCAAAAAGCGACAATAAAGAAATAAATTAGATTGAAATAAGTAGAAAAACATAATAAAATAAAGCGCTCCGGTGTTCAAGTTCCGTAATGCCAAATATCAACGTACCGACAAACATAACATGATCAATATTCAATACGTAAAAATGTCAAGTAGTTGGCTTTTCTAGAGTTACGTAGAACAGGGAACCCTCTTACGTAGTTCATGACAATGGGGACTTGGAGGATATATACTGACCTTATTGGTGAATGTTCCTCGGAAAGGTCAGGTGCGTACTGTTCGCAACCATCGTGTATGTGCGACCAACGTGCATTGCGACCAGCGTGCATGTACGACCAGCGTGCATGTACGACCAGCGTGCATGTACGAACAGCGTGCATGTGCGACCAGTGGGCTTATTGCGTAACACATGAACAGTAGGAATGGCTATCATTTTGACAGTTCAACAACATTCATCACGTTATTCAAGTTGCTGAGCTAGTTTTTTCATCGAATATATGAAGCAATATTAGATAGTGTGTTACGCAATTAGGGTGCAGGTGTATAAATATAAACGAGACCAAAGGGAAGGAAATATCGTAGTAGGAGTCGTGCAGTAGTCTCTGCCTACCCCATGGGTAGATGTAGATGGTGTGAGTTTATGTATGTATGCATGATAATGCTACTCCAAGAACGTCTAAGAGAAAATTATAATTTTCTTTCTGTACACTCAGAAATACATTTTGAGAATACTGTTCAAAATAATAGAAAACAGTTTTGCAGAGATTTTTGCCCGTATTAATAAACATTTCTTAAAGTTAAATAATGATCAGCGTCTGTATAACCATACTGTTTGGCATTTAAACGTCTCTTAGCTTAAAGCATCGTTTATAATTAGGAAGGTTATTGACCGATATGTTAATATTACTTACAAAAGTCTCAACCAATAAACGAAACTGTCAGATTGTGACAAAAAAAAAAATGAAAGCTGTAAATCGAATCACTAAACAATAAAAAACCATAAGTACGTTATGTATCCAGGCCGATTTCCGGCCACCGTATGCATGGGCTTGCGGACGGCGAGTAATGGGTAGCTCGCTGTCCGGTAAGGACCAAGCCCAAGTCGACGGCGCGTTGTGTTCCACGCGCGCCACAAAGAGATGTCAGCACAAAAAGTGATGGGACCCGCAAGGGTCGATGCCTGCCAGGGGTGCGGGTTTGTTCGAAAGAGACACCACAGCCCCTGGCTTAAGGGCTACTGAAGGAACACGGGTGGGTTTTAGTCAGTAAAAGTCTGACACGCCCTCCTGCTCCACCCAGAGCGGGAGAAGTTATTTGATGATTTCCCACCCAAAAAAAAAAAAAAAAAAAAGTACGTTATGTATTTTCTTATTTCTAGCATACTGAACAAATGAAAAATAAAACGCTATATAAACATTGTAAACACAACAAAATAGTAAACGTTACTACGGAACTCAATAATGTGGCCACAAATGCAATTGACAAGTTTTTTTCTATCAATAATAGTTATGTTATCGCATGGAACGCACGTCCGAATGAGTAAATATCACGTTTTTAGCTCGCCAGTTAATTAAAGAGTGGTCCCCATTTAGTTCAATTTGTCTGCATAGACTGATGTTGTGTTGACAGGTGAAATTCTTTGAGTTGGAATTATGTCCGACTAGCTTCTGGAGGTCTGATATTATCTGGAAATGTACACGAGAACATACTACCGCGATAAAAACGATCTTATGTGTTAATCTAGGTTATATATTACGAGTATCTGTGTGCCAAAGGAGATGGACAATATGTGCCCCATCGAGTACAAACATGAAACCTTCATTTTTTTAAACCGCGTTTATAGAAGATTAGTAGTATTCAATGATATAGATTTGATATCTGTTCATTCTGGGGTACAAGCCCATACAATTTTTGGCCATCTTCTTATATTAATATCAGTTCAGCCGTGATTTGGTAACAAACATCTGAATATCCAAGCATACAAACTTTAATATTTATAATGGTAAGTAGGACATGTTATGGCTGTTATAAATACTCTTCCGTACTAGTCCACAAACATCAAACAACAGCAGGCCTTTCCCATAATAAAAACGTTTATATTCTAGTCGCAATGTCGTGTCAGCCACTGTACAAACATATCGGAAATGTAGGTAAATTATAGGCAGATATTTTTGACAGATTGAGATAGAAAATTTAACACTCTGGGAACGGAAAAGAGTATCACGGATTTTTTTATAAACCTTTAAATATTAATAAACAGAAAAAAAGTAATACTCTTTTTTAACCCTCGATGCAAAAAGAGTGGGTATCATACGTTCGACCGCTATGTGTGTCTGTCTGTGGCAGCGTAGCTTTTAAACGGGTGAACCGATTTGGGTGCAGTTTTTATTATTTATGAGTATATTTATTTATTATTATAGTATTGCCTATACTATAATAATAAATAAACCGTTTATAGAAGATTAGTAGTATTCAATGATATAGATTTGATATCTGTTCATTCTGGGGTACAAGCCCATACAATTTTTGGCCATCTTCTTATATTAATATCAGTTCAGCCGTGATTTGGTAACAAACATCTGAATATCCAAGCATACAAACTTTAATATTTATAATGGTAAGTAGGACATGTTATGGCTGTTATAAATACTCTTCCGTACTAGTCCACAAACATCAAACAACAGCAGGCCTTTCCCATAATAAAAACGTTTATATTCTAGTCGCAATGTCGTGTCAGCCACTGTACAAACATATCGGAAATGTAGGTAAATTATAGGCAGATATTTTTGACAGATTGAGATAGAAAATTTAACACTCTGGGAACGGAAAAGAGTATCACGGATTTTTTTATAAACCTTTAAATATTAATAAACAGAAAAAAAGTAATACTCTTTTTTAACCCTCGATGCAAAAAGAGTGGGTATCATACGTTCGACCGCTATGTGTGTCTGTCTGTGGCAGCGTAGCTTTTAAACGGGTGAACCGATTTGGGTGCAGTTTTTATTATTTATGAGTATATTTATTTATTATTATAGTATAGGCAACTTCCTCCTCCTCAAGTCGTGCTCCTCATTACTGAGGGTCGTGATCCTCCCTAGAAATCACTTTTTCCCTGACAATGTTTCGCCGTCTCTGTCTATCCTTAGCCAAGTGAAGCACATCATGAAATTTCGTTTCGAGAGAAGAGCTTATCTGGTCAGACCATCGCAAAGGGCTGCGACCTCTTGGTCGTTCACCATCCACCTTGCCGGTAACCATCAGTTGTTCGAGGTTATTGCCATCTTTTCTCGCTATATGGCCAAAAAATTCCAAAATTCTGCGGAGGCGGGTCGTAGAGAGTCTGGTCTTTATTTTTTCTTGATTTGTAGGCCCAGTTCCATGCTGATACGTTCCATCCTAGCAAGGAGTTCTACCATTTTCGACTCTGAGGCTGCTAAGAGAGTAGTGTCATCAGCGTAGCGGAGATTTGTAAGCTTGGTACCGCCTATCGTCACACCACCTTCCCAGTTTTCACAGGTACGTCTGATAATATATTCTCCATATGCGTTAAAGAAGATGGGTGATAAAATGTATCCTTGCCTTATGCCTTTTCCGAAACTGAAGGGGTTAGAGTTGGTTTGGTCGACCTTCGCTATTCCCTTTTTTGGGAGTATAGGGCTTGAATTAGGGATACCAGATGATGCGGAACTCCAAGCTCCAAAAGTACCTTCCACAGGCTTTACCAGACTGCACAGTCAAAGGCTTTACTGTAGTCTATAAAACACATGATGAGAGGTGTGTTAAACTCATATGCCTTCTCTACCAGGTGGTGGACGTTGACGATCTGCTTACGCGTTCCTTTGCTCTTTACGAAACCAGCCTGTTCTTGAGGGATCTGCCAATCCAGAAAGTGACGAATTCTTTTTTTTATTATAAGTAACAGTACCTTGCTGGCATGAGATATTAGAGCCAGGATTCGATAGTTATCACATTTCGAAGTGGAGCCCTTCTTATGTAATGGCAAGATGACTGATTTTGTCCAATAGGCAACTTGAAAGGCCAATAAATATTTTTTTTTACTTTTTTGAGGTTTTTGTTTGGTCCGGGGGTTTTTTTATTTTTCAAGGTCTATTTGTTTGTTCATGAGGTATGATATAATAGTATATTTTCTCCGTAGAGCCGTGGTGGCTACTGTGCCCCACAGCTAACGATGCCGACTTACGAGTTGTCCACACGCCAGCACATCAAGCTACCTCAAACTGTCAAATTTTCCCATTTGTATACGAACCTTATTCTTAAGCAATAAAGTTGAAAATCTATCAAGGATATTTGACAGATTGGGGTAGCTTGATGTGCTGGCGTCTGTACGTCATGGGTTGAAACCCAGTCAGGCGGATTACTTTGTGTAATTTAATAAAGCTCGCTTGTGTTTCGACTTCGATTAAAATACCAAAAGCCCCGCCATATTAGGGGCCCCACAGCTAAGCTCATTACACTAAAACGGTGCCTAATTAAGATCGGGCCAGTCTCTTTATATGGGGTGATGAACCGCAACCACGGGTTAACCATACGCTACATAGTCTTACGATTTACGTTTATTACCGACTTCGACGACGGGGGGTTGTGTTATTGAGATGGGAAATCGCGTGATTAGTACAAAAAATGTTTTAATAATAATCATGGTTTGGAGATAACCGAAGGTTAATAGTAAGATTCATATCGGTTTTATTTATTTTGTTGGTCTGTTTGTTTAACAGTTTTGTTTGGAATTTTTGCCGTGAAATTCTATGAAGCTAATATTGAAGGAAATATGTATCATGTATGTATGTATATTAACCTAAGTGTTTGGTACGCTCTTTATTTGCACGGGATTACAAATTACTGACCTCTTGCTTAGAGTTTTTGTATTAATATCTTGAGGTCTAGGATTTTGTTACTAGTTAACATCACATAATTAGCTTATGATATTCCCACTGCAGGGACCACAGGCCTCCTCTCTTGTTCAGAGGGAATGGGCCGTGTTCCTCCACGTGGGCCGAGTGGGGTTTGGTAGATGTCACATGTCGTCGAATTTTTGGTTCTAGGACATGCCGGTTTCCACTCGATGTTTCCGTCACCATTTTGAGAGCAGTGGTGATGAAATATGTTTGACAAAGAAACGCGCCTGCGCAGCAATTGCGTTATCATCATCATTTCGGCCGAAAGACGTCCACTGTTGGACTTAGGCCTCCCCCAATATAGGAGTGTTGTTGCCATAATCGCCACGCTTGGCAGGCGGGTTGGAGATCGCAGTATGGTGGTAAAATGCATAAGGAACGCTGCTGCCCATTCTCTAGTAAGTCCCTTAGTCGCCTCTTACGACACCCACGGGAAGAGATGGGAGCATTTGCGTACCACGCATGAAATGCCAGTTGATCTGTGTCATTTTGACAGTTCAGCAGGATACGACATAACCTCTCCGCAGGTAATGTCATTCCCATACATTTTGGCGTAGCGGTTGGCGTGAACGCTAACAGAAATGTATTTTGTATCTAGGCCCTCATACGTCTATTGCGTTATTTACGTTGTTAACCAGGTTTTCTTTATACCTAAGTAATAGATTATGAATTTCTTTCAAAACCCTGACTTGTGATTGAAAGTCTGGGACGTAAAGTCGACTTTCACACGGACGTAAAAGTGACGCGGCGGGATTCTATCGCGCCCTGGATTTTTCAACTGTAGGTGTTGAACGTGAATCCAACAGAGTGCATCTCAGCGCGTCAAAACAACATTGTGTTCGATTTTCAACTTTAGGTGGCTAAGCAGTGCGTTGAAGTTCTAGTGCGCGGCAAATACCGACGCAATATTATTACATCCGTTTGAACGTCCACTTAGGGTGCTGGCTAGGAATATATAAGTTGTTAAAGCTTCTTCATGTCATATGTTTACTATTTTACGAACAGAGAAACTACATACCTAAAAAATACATGAAGTGAAAGTGAAAAATACATATGCATTTTTCCTTAAATACGGTAGTAATTGCTGCACTATTAGGTGATACGACCCCACCTTACATGTGACCAAAAACATGATCGATCTTATCAATTAATAATCAATTAACTTTCTTACCTTTAAACGGTCGCTTCCAACACCTTTGGACAGTGAAAAATCCCGATGACAACTTGGACACGATTTACCTAAAATTAACTTAATATCAAGGATGGGACATAATTGAAATACACCTTAAAAACTCAACCGGTGTGCATCGATATATGCGCATTTTGATGAGGCGAAAAAATTCTTAAATGAGTATTCATTTAAAATTACAATTTTTGCGGTTTCGTTTTAAGCAAAAAAATTAACCGAAATATTTTGGGTTTTTAATAAAATAGTTTAAAGATGAACGGGAAGTATGTTGGGCATGTTTTCTTATTTTTAGAGGACGGTAGGTATGAGTGAGTGCTCAAAGGGTCTTGATGTTCCTCTAGATCCGGGCAAGTTTTGTAGTAGCTGGACAGTCAATACTGAATACTCATTATTGTACATATTTACATAGCACAATGTTTACTTACGTCATCATCTGGCCAACCTTTCCCTAACCATGTTGGGGTCGGCTTTCAGTCTAGCCGAATGCAGCTAAATACTATTATAATATAATAGTATTTAGCTGCATCCGGCTAGACTGAAAGCCGTATTACATTGAACGCTTGCCTATCTTATCTCCACAACCAGTAAATAGGTATAACGATACCTAAAAGTAACACTGGTTGCCAGAGTTTCGTGCTTCCGACAACCCAAATCGAATGTTAAAGATTTACGAATGACATCACGGACCAACCAACGGCTTAACGTGCTTTTTGAGGAACGAAGGGGTCTTCTGAACAGCTAATATGTTAGCTGAAACGATTTCCACTTGTGGCAGCAGCAACATGGCAGAAAAAGGTAACTTTTCAATTTGATTGTGGTTCATAGATCGTCGTACACCGCTGATTTATAAAACCTATCCATTTATAGGTCCCGGGTTGACGACGCGTGATGTACCACGTGCGCCTCAAACAGATGTCAGCACCAACTGGTGAGGTCCACAAGGGTCGATGCCTGCCAGGGGTGCAGGTTGTTCGAAAGAGATACCGTGGCCCCTGGCACACAAAGGAACACTGGTGGGTTTTAGTCAGTAATAGTCTGACATGCCCTCCCACTCCACCAGAGCGGAAGAAGTTATTTACTGATTTCCCAACCTCAAAAAAAATAAACCAATAATAGGTATCATACAAAATTATTATATTCTACGTTGTGTAGAAACCGCAGAGAAAGCAGTGGTGGCCAAGTGGTAACGGCCGCGACTTACGAGTTGTAGGTCGTGAGTTCGAACCCAGACAGGCGCTTTACTTTGTGCAAATTATTTCATTACCACTGCTCTCAAAATGGTGAAAGAATACATCGTGAGGAAACCGGCATGTCCTAGAACAAAAAATTCGAAGACATGTGACATCTACCATCCCGCACTGGGCCAACGTGGTGGATTACGGCCCACTCCCTCTCACAGAGGGAGGCCTGTGTCCCAGCAGTGGGAACATTATAGGCTGATGATGATGATGATGATAGAAACCAGAGCAAAACTGTATCGTCTATAACCCTTCACTTACAGTACCACTCGCGAACCCATTTGCCATCATACACCATTTAAAAAATGATCGCAAAAACGATTAATTTTAATCAGAATATGCTCTCTTATCGTTAACATGTCAACGTATGGTCTTTTTTTTGCAAAATTCGAAAAGGCAAGAAGATGAATGGTCTCGTGTGAGCGAAAGTTTTATTTATATTAATTGATATTTTTAGGGTTCCGTACCTAAAGAGTGTCATCAGAAACCTATTACTAAGGCTCCGCTGTCCGTCCGTCTGTCACAGGGTTCTGTAACTTTTAACCGTAGTAGTTATACACTTAAAATTGTCACACAGTGTGTATTATTACTAGGGCCGCTATATTAACAAATACTTAAGGGGTCCCTATAAACGTGTTTTAAGGCGTTAAAAAATAAAAACTTTTTTACAAAAAAAATAAACCGCCGAAAAAACTAAAAAGAAAAAAATTATAAACCTGCTGTGTTTAACCTTTCGAAAGGCGGTGGCATAAAATTAAAATACATTTCCAAATTCGCCGACTTCCGAACTTAGTTATTAAGGTTAACAGCAGGTTTATTATTTTTTCTTTTCAGTTTTTTCAGCGGTTTATTTTTTTTGTAAAAACGTTTTCATTTAACAATTTTTTGTGGCTATAATGTACTAATTACTATATGTTAATTTTTATTACTTTTTGTAACACACAACTCAGTATTAAATCTATGAGTAAACAATCAATCATCCCCTGTTTTCCTACCCTTAGGGTTGAATTTGTTTTTCCAAATTTATATGGGACCAATTTCGGGGTATACCCTTTCCAATAAAAAAATATTTATCTAAATCGAACTACTCGGTAAAAAGATATGCGTGGTCATACATGAAAAAAATAAAAATATACGCGTGGAATTGAGTAACCTCCTCCGTTTTTACGTCGGTTAAAAAAGTTTAATATTGTACGGTGCGTGGTACAGAACCCTCCATGTGTGAGACCGACTCGCATTTTGCTGGTTTTTAGTTCATTGTAGCGGTCATATCGTAAAAATATAGTGTCAATAAAGCGGCTATGTTCATACAGTAGATTTGCACATAGTGAATAAAATTTCTCCTTTTGCAGACAAAATTATTGCTTATGACGTGTCCATTATGGTGATCACCTTTTAGGGATGAGCAGTGCTTTAAGCTGTTAATGAGTTAACATCAATCACTGATTGATAAGGTAGGTAATTAGCAACTTTTACTGTTTCGTTAAGGAGCGGCAACGCTGAAAAGTCAGACAATTGATTTTAATAACAATTCGGAATTACTGGGACAAAGTAATACAAAAAGTTACAGCTACACAAGCAACCAGTGGTCCACATTAGCACTGAATCAAAATAGCTGGAAGTCATCGAGAGAGGGTTTTGCCCAGCAGTGGGATGATGCAAGCTAACAGTAACAGCTACCTAGAATTTACAGTAACAGATTTGAAACTAGTCCCGAGTGCACAAAAGGATGTAGCCAATCAGATTTTTTTTTTTATTTAACAAATTGATAAAAACATTCTCTGTAACGACTAGTGACTGTATACGACAAATTTATGAAGAATTAATAAAGTAACTGACATTTACTGTGTAGATAAAGGGTGATAAAGATCAGTGAGCTGTGTTTTTATGTGCCTCGTCGTTGAGTTGGAGATTGAAGATGATTAATTTGCCTTAATGTAGGTACCATCAGTCACTACTGATGTGCATAAAATCGATTGTTTTTAAATTTGCAACTGTGTGTTGGAATGTTCGGGAATCAATCGAAAGCCGATATGTCATTATTAATTTAGACTGTAACTTCTTAAATTTTTGGACCTAAGCCTAAATTAATGAAGACGTGTCGACAAGGATGGAAGCATGAATGTTAAAACTTGAATTTTATTTTTAATTTATGACGTCTGGCTGTTTTAATCATAAAACAGCAAAATGGAACCTATCCGTTTACCTAAAGTAGAACATTCACGATCGACGTAAAACCATGAATGAGCTCTTATCTCGGTAAGGTAAGGTATCTACACATTAGACTGTTTTGACATGAGTTTGATAAAAAATACTAGGCAATCTTCTTATAACAGCAATAGTCTATCTTTTTGACAGTATTAGAAACTCGAAACTAGCCTCTATTAGGTACCTAACTGAAAACTAATCTTTAATCTACTTGGGTCACCAAGTTTTTTTCCTCAAAATATCTTACTGTTGTAAGTGTACTCAAAGTGTAACATTTTTTGCAATACCACTACATATCTAACCTTCACGAGGAGGTTTATATTTTTAACCAAAAAAAATAACATGAATGTTCTTCTAAAAATAACACATCGGCGAGGCGTTCAAAGCGAGCTGACCCAAAACTCTATACAAATTGACAAAGCATAAATAAAACACAAACATAAAGTCGCACTCCCAAATCAGCCGACGAAATTAACGAGACCGAATTTTGGCCACGAAGTCAAAGAAAAGCGCACTGTGCAACGATAAAATTTCGGCCATACTTCACTCGGTGTATCGAAAACCAGGAATGTACAGCAAACATATTTATTTAGCTCGAACTTTCTCTTGAGTTTAAAAGGTTGGTATTTTTGGTATATATTTTTGGTCGGTCGCATTGTATTTAAATTGCAAATGTACCGTAAGTTTAGTGAAATGTCTTCAATAGTTCAACTCGAGATGTTTTTGGAAAATGTTTCTGTTTTTTTGGTCGGTGACTTCACGATATGCGCCTTTTTTGGAGTTATTTGTGCAATATTACCTCCAGTAGCCCATTTTGTATTTGTAGTGATTTATTTAACTTTTGTTGTGTATTATGTGGTATATAATAAAATATAAATAAATGTTACATGAATATGCTGTTGATGCAGGTTGATGCACTTATTGAATAAATAAATAGTATCTGAAATCTGTCTGAGGTTACATAGAAAAAATGCACTCAATATTATACCTATATAACATAAACTACTTCAGTGTGTGTATGTGAGATACCATGCAAAGATACGGATGTCTTAGATGTCAATGATAGTCTAGCTGTTCTTTCGAAAAGGTTTGCTGCTAATAATCTTTTACTCAATGCGAACAAAACTAAATGTCTTAAGTTCTCGTTACCAAATGTACCCCAAGTGGGTCTAAACTTAAAACTAGATGGCAAGACACTAGTTGCTATTTCGGAAACTGTATTTTTGGGAATTACTTTAGATTCAAAATTGTAATGGGGTGCTCATATTAGAGCTCTTTCAAGTAGATTAAGCTCAGCTGCTTACGCAGTAAGAAAGATAAGGCAGTTGACTGATGTAGCCACAGCTAGGTTAGTTTACTTTGCTTATTTTCACAGTATTATGTCTTATGGCGTTCTGTTGTGGGGATCAGCAGCTGACGTAGATTCAATTTTCATTTTACAAAAGAGGGCAATCCGCGCAATCTATAAAATGGGGCCTCGCGAGTCTCTTAGAAACAAATTCAGCGAAATTGATATACTAACTCTGCCGTCTCTTTATATCCTAGAAAATATCTTGTATGTTCGCAAAACTTAGGCCTTTTCAAAAAACGATGCGATTTCCATAGTCTGAATACACGAAGTAAAGATGAAATTGTGATTCAAAAAAACTGAACTACATAAGAATAATGAGTAAATCTGAAAATAAAACTAAAGCAATGTGGCAAATAATAAAGGAGCGTACAAATAAAAATAAAAAACAATCTACTAATAACATAAAATTGCGTGTGCAAAATACGGTGACAGAAAACGCGACTACCATTGCCAACGCTTTCAATAGTTATTTTGCTTCAGTGGGAAAAACAGATACCGCAAATGGGAACACTTTTCCAAGTGGCCGCCCTACGTCCTCTCAAAGCGAAAACTCCATCTACCTAAGACCAGTTGACCCTAGCGAAATTATGTTTATAATAAAAAAAATGAAAAACAAGCGCAGTTATGGCCATGACGAGCTACCGCCTACACTTATAAAAGCTTGCGCTGAAGAGCTAACGTTACCCCTAACCTATTTAGTCAATCAGTCTTTGGATGAGGGTTCGGTCCCTGACTTGCTAAAAGTATCAGTAGTAAAACCTATTTACAAGAAAGGAGACCAGACTGACACCAGTAATTATAGGCCGATAGCATTGTTGCCTACTTTCGCAAAAATATTGGAGACTGCGATGTCCAAGCGACTTTACTCATATTGTGAAAGATATAAGATATTCGACGACAGTCAAAACGGGTTCAGGAAAAATAGGTCTACAACTTTGGCTATATTCAAGTATATCCAGGAAGCTTTAAACATAATCAGTAACAAAAAGTACGCAGTAGGGATTTTACTGGATATGAGCAGAGCCTATGACAGAGTTTCATACGAAATCCTACTTAGTAAGTTATATGCAATAGGCGTTAGAGGTACAGCATACAAGTGGTTCTCGTCGTACCTACAAAGTAGAGAACAGTTCGTAGAGGTTGAACATAGGGATCAACACACTGGCCGAATAACACGCGTAAGATCTGATAAAGTGAAAATAACAATGTCAATACCTCAAGGCAGCGTTTTAGGATGCTTATTATTCCTAATTTATATTAATGACCTACCAAAAGAAATTGACGCTCAAACTATCTTATTTGCTGACGATATTTCTATAATTTTTCCATACACTAGTGGTGAAAACTTAAACTTAGACGATAAGCTCTCGAAAATAATATCATGGTTAAAAGATCATAACTTAGAATTAAACTTTGACAAAACAAAAATAATGCAATTTAGACCATATCAAAAGCGTAAATTGGATATAAATTACTCGTATAATAATATACAGATACAATGCATTAATGAGTTTAAACTGTTGGGTTTGTCTATAGATACCAATATAAACTGGAAGGCTCATATAGATGCAGTGGCAAATAAGCTTGCTAGCTTTATATATGCCCTAGGAGAGCTTAAAAGAGCTACAGATTTTAAAACTGCTCTAACAGCATACTATGCCTACGCATACTCCTGGTTAAATCACGGAATAGTGGTGTGGGGAAATAGTGTAGACAAACAAAGGCTCTATATTCTACAAAAAAAATGTTTACGAATTCTTTCCAATATAGACAACACGGAAAGCTGTAGGCCATTCTTTGTTAAATATAAGGTCCTTACACTAACAGGCATCTACATATTGGAAGTAAGTAAATTTGTACGAAAACACCAATCACTATTCCCACTCACTAGAACCCTCCGTCCACAAATTCGCAGTGATAGGCGCCAAAACAAGAATAAATTAGCCCTACCAAGCTCCACATTAGGTATGTTCCATTCAGGACCTTTAGCCATGTGCGTAAAAATATATAATAAGCTTCCAAACTCAATTAAAGACATAGAGTACGAAAATAAATTCAAAACCAGCCTTCAAAGACACCTTACACTAAAATCATACTACACTCTAAAGGAATTCTTTGACGATAATGATAAGTAAATTTTGACATTAAAATTCATAATATAAATATATCATTCACAATTTTTGACTTAATACTATTATTCTGGTTTGGCATTTAGCTTTATGGTTATTATTATTGTTAAGGGAATTCTTGGACGATAACGATCGATAAATTTTGACATTCAAATCCTTATTATATACATCACTGAATATTGTTGACTTACTACTATTATTCTAGTTGACATTGCCTATGTTATTTTATGATTATAGTTATAATTAAACTTATTTTAACTATTAATGGAAATTATGACCAAATAACTGTTTACCAATACTTTATCATTATGTTAAAATTTATGTTATTATTGTCTTTCTGCACTGTGGGTTTCTTTCATTTCATTTACATTTATTATGTACTGTAGCATGCCAAAACACATGTATATATTGCTGTGCCCTAACAGGGTCAATGTATGAAAAAAATATTATTGTAACATCTTGTACACTACATTGAATGCAATAAATGATGATTATGATTATGATTATGATTCCAAAATTTAAACTGACTAAAACTAGCAAGTCATTTCTAATAAACAGCATCCGCTTCTATAACAAGTTGCCAAAGTCAGTTACAGAACTTAGCGATGGAAAGTTTAAAACGCACATCAAACGTGTCCTTATCAAAAAAGCATATTATAAGATAAAAGACTACGTTGAAGACAGGGAAGTTTGGCATTAATTCCTTCTGTACATGTGGCTTCCCTGGTACCTCATTAACAGGAAAACTATGTGAAAGTCTATTAACTGCTCTCAAATACAATGTTATTTTTTATTATTTTTATTTTTACAATGCTGACATATTCTCGTCATTGTTTGACATTATATATGTTTACATAAGTTCATTTTATTTAACTAGATTATTTTACATATTGTGAATGAGAGAACGTTGTAGGCCTTACAGACTGTAGATTTGTAGACGATTTTCTATTCTGTATTCGTCTAAGTACCTGGTACTTATTGACAGGCCTGCACTGTCCTCCCATACATTTTATCTCTGTAATTTGAAAAAATTGTTATAGCCAATTATTTTTAAAAGAGTAACCGTGGAGTTTCTTGCCGGCTCTTCTCCATAGGAAACAACAATTTGGAACCGTGCACCTAGCTTCTGACGTTTCATAAGTGCCCATGCAGGTTTATATGAAATAAAAATATTTTGATTTGATTTGATTTGATGCAACAAAAAAGATTGGAAAATTAGTATGTTGTTAACAAAGGAAAACCTATATTTTTAACCGACTTCAAAAAGAAGGAGGTTATCAATTCGACATGTTTATATATTTTTTTTTTTTTTTATTGTTCGGGCATAACTCCGTCGTATATAGACGGATTTGCAAAATAATTTTTTTGTTCGAAAGGGGTTTGTTCCGAAATGGTCCCATATAAATTTCATATAGATCTGATGATGCGTTTTGGAGACAGACAACGGAACTCTTCAAAACTTTACAGCAAATCAACCGCGAATGCGACTATCGCATAAATATGCATTGTTTTGACCCGGAGGATGATGAAATTTCGAATTGGTGTGGCGTAGGTAACTAAAAAGTGAAAAATAAAAACTTTTTTCAAAAAAATATCAACCGACTTCCAAAAAAACACTACAAAGTGCCAAATAACTTTAATTTCGGAAGGCGGTGACAAAGAATTAAAATACCTACACGTCCAAAGTCACCGACTTCCGAAATTAAAGTTATTTGGCACTTTGTAGTGTTTTTTTGGAAGTCGGTTGATATTTTTTTTTTTAAGTTTTTATATCTAATCAGACATTCCCCCAGTACATCACAAGCTGTCCGAAAAATAAACAAACGTCACAGAACGGTAAATCAGTCACAGATAATATAAATGTCAGAGCTGTCACATATAAATAAATAAAGTTTTATTGGCAGCTATAATAATTAAGATAACCCGGACACCACACTATAAAGTCAATTATGATGTTGCGAAACACTATTTTATTTTATTAAATACGAACAAAAATAGCTATATAATGCAATAGCTTTGCAACATAACATTACGCTTGTATTCTCTAAAGTGAAGGGAGGGAGAGAATGTAGTGATTTACCTATAGTAGGTACACTCACACCAGTTACGATTGAATCCCTGAATTGAGCACAAAACTAGCCTCCTGACTGCTACTCAGAAATTCCTAATGGAAAACCCAATGGTACTTGGGAATCGAACCCGAAAAGGTAATTTCGTAACACACCAGCAGTAGGAATGGCTTTTATTTGGACAGTTCAACAACATTCATTGCGTTATTTAAGTTGTAGGGGAGACAAAGTCATTAATAAAATCTCAATGTTAATAATGATGATCCCATCGAATGAATTTTTCATGAAATAATTAGAAGGCAAATTGCAAAAAGCTTAAAAAAAACACTTTAGATTTCACAACCCTGGCTCTTCCCCCTCAAGTTCACACACATAAATTCCAATGATTGCCACCCTGCTCTAGTGTCATTTGGTGTCAACTGGAAAAATCAAAATCAAAATAAAAAGTCATTTATTCAAACTAGGCTGAGAGTCAGCTCTTTTTGAGCGTCAAAATAACATAAAAAAGTGTCCCCGAAAAGCCCGCCCTTCACCATTTCCTAGTGCTTTAGCTGGGAAGTAGACATGGGTAATTCGCGAACGATTGGAGGAAATGAACTACTTCATATCACAAAATAAACTTATCATTCAATCAGTAGTCATTCAAATGTGCCTCTGCTTCACTTAGTTCCGTCTTTCTTTTTGCTCACATAAACAGTGCATATCAGTAAAAAAAACCTACTTAGGTACTTAATAAAAATGGTTTTGCTTAAATTCATATTTCTAATTTTCTAGGTTGACAGCTCTAAGCCTGTAGGAAAATCGACATACGTATAAAACTGAACTAGTAAAGTGCATCATTTGCATAAGTGTGCGTAACTTGTAGTGGATAACTTGTCAATCACTGTCGTCATCTTATTTTATGCTAAGGACTCGTTCTGATTTAGTGAACTAAATGAAGTACTGAAGTAAATGAGGACTACTGACTACTTCGCTAAGCGAAAAGATATGTTCTTTATTAATTTCTTTTTACTGATACATTTGGCGCATCTCTACTGGAAAGAAGAAGTGGCGCAACAAACTCCCCAGCAGCACAGCTGTCTGTTAAGTTAGAAGAACTTGATTCTCTATAATAGTAGGTAATTAACATTACGAAACACAAAATACATTAGTCATATGTCAGCTAGCACACGCCAATATACCAACAAAACATTGAAGACTCTATAGTTTAACTCTATAGTTTTGAGTACCTATGTACTCAAATAGAAAAAAAACGTAAACAAAAAAACGTAAACAGAACTCACAGTTTAAATAAAAGCATACCCCCCTCGCTATATTTGAGGGAAGGAGACAACCTGACCCCTGACGCTACCGCAAGCAGTGACATCTAAGGGAGCATGACGAACTTGCTGCTGGTTGCATTGGCAACAATAATTATGAAGGTAACTAAGTTTGTTTCCTGTTAACTGTCCTCCTTAACTTATTGCTAAAGCTCCCGTTAAATCATATTATTATTGTCAGCTGTTTGTGCCAAACTGCAAGGCAAAAGTCTATCATCCCTCCTTCCACTTATCTTGCTGTATGTAGCCAATCTTTAAGAGTCGAGTTCGTTCCGCTATCTCTTCCTGGTCCTGCCGTGATGCCGTTTGCTGGTACTTAGGACCCACTGTGTAGTTGTTTTAAAACAGTAGCTTTAACAAAATCTTTCCATTTTTGTAAGTCAACGTTAAATAAACTATACGGAACAATATTTGTGCGGTATCTCACATCGGGGCTAAGCATACACACGCGACTTTTGTACAATACTTTCAAAGTAAATATTTGTTAAGCTCGACGAACGCGAACAGACGTGGGTTGCTTCGATAATACGAACTTATTTGTGCTTTATTTTTGGGAATGAACGTGATATTTTAGTCTTTTCGCCAAGGTTTCGGCAATAAATGACAAGGAAAGAGTTACACATGGGTTCTGTAACGAAAATCAAAGTAGTGACCCAATACAGGGGAGCAATGGTAGCCCATTGGTATCGGCAGCCAGACGCTTTACTTTGCGTAAATTATTTAATCACCACTGCTCCAGTCTTACCAAGTGGTATCGTATTACCCAGTAACTGGGTTGTGGAGGTCAGATAGGCAGTTGCTCCATGTAAAATGCAGCTGCATCCAGTTAGACTGGAAGCCGACCATATACCGCACCCGGTGCATAGATAGTTGGGAAAAGGCTAGGCAGATGACTGCTCTCAAAACTGTGAAGGAAATCATCGTGAGAAAACCGGCACTACCAACCTGCACTGGGCCCGCGTGGTGGATTACAGCGTTTACAGTTTACTCCCTCTCGAAGAGAGGAGGTAAGTCCCAGCAGTGGGAACATTATCGGCTGATTATGCAACCTTTGTTTGCTAATGATTGTGTCAATTTTTGTTTCAAAAGTATCGATTGATTGTGAATAGCTACATTCACAACCAATCGTGCTTCTGTGCCCTCGATTGGGACATTCATTGATGTTTCCGCATTTTTTATTTTTTTAACAATTTTCGGACTTTTCCTTTACTTGTACTGTGAGACCAATTTTCATGATTCTAGGTCATCATCATCAGCCTATAATGTTCCCACTGCTGGAAACAGGCCTCCTCTCTGTGAGAGGGATTGGGCCGTAATCCACCACGCGGGCCCAGTGCGGGTTGGTAATTCTAGGTCAACGGAAACCTATTTGTTTTGATTTATTGGGTTGACTTTGAAACTTGATTTTTTAAAGCTTCAAGGGACTGTAGACTTTTGTCGTTTTTATTTTTTATTTAAACTTTATACCTCCACGCGTTCCTTAAAAAACGGGGATTTGACAGTCAGTCGAACGGGTAATAAAGTGATCCTATAAAGGTTCCGATTTCTCTTTTGGGGTACGGAACCTTAAAACACTGGTGAACCATTAGTATGATAGCTGACTGATTGCAGAATAACGGAATTTTCAGCGATGAAAATTAACAGAATATTATGTAGATATTATTGTTTACCTTCACAAAATTCCTTATAAAACTTTTAGTTTCGTGAAAAGTACTGATTCATTTTACTTTAAAAACAAACAATGAATGACTCGACATTGATGACAAACGTAAATGAGAGTGGTTCTAAGAATTATATTTTATGAAGTAAATACCTGGGGATAACCATACTCCGGGAGTACTCTCACGTCATAAAGGAAAACTCTTTGAGGAAACCAGCACACCCTAGACTCAAACTTTCGTAGAAATGTGATTTCCAGCAACCACAACCCAATCCTTCCCAAAGGGCAATGTGTCTCGGCAGTGGGAACATGAATGCTGCTTTAAAGCTCCTCATCATTTCAGCCGAAAGACGTCAACTGCTGGTCATAGGGTTTCCTCATAGACCTTACTACCTTGATGATAATAGAAATTAAAAAACCCCCGACCCAAACAAAAACTCTAAAAAGTAAAAAATAATATTTATAGGCCTTTTAATTTGAACGTAATATTTTAATCAGGGCATTGTCAAGTCGGGGGACGGCTAGGCCTCTGTTTGGCGTTTTCATTGACCGTCCCCCGACTTGACAATTTTTACATTTTTAATTTAATTTTTATTTCTTGCTTTTTAAACTTAATGTATCCCTTAAATCACCATTTATCTATAATCTATTCATTGAGACCTTTTCAATGAGCCCAAACACGATACTTCTGCTGTTTGTTGGTGAATAACTTGGGTTTCCTGGAAATTCCAGGTGTTGCTCCAGCATCAGTTCAAGGTTATTTTTTTCGTCTAATATCATTGAAGTAATAGAATCCCAAATTTTGAGTTGATCAGACCCATGGAAGAGGGTAAAATCGCTTTTTCAACCAGAAAAGAGCTGATAATCTTCAAAAGGCTGAACCGATTTTGATGAAACATATCTAAGAACACTCCCGACTAATACACCTTTCAAACAAAAAAAAACTAAATCAAAATCGGTTCATCCGTTCGGACGTTGCCTCAGACAGACACACACACACACACACATACACACACAGACACGTCAAACTTATAACACCCCGTCGTTTTTGCGTCGGGGGTTAAAAAAGAAAGAAATCAAAATATTTTATTAACAATACGCACAGGAAATACAAACAAATGAAAAAGAGCCTTCAAAAGTAACAAAATTAACATTATAACAACCAAAAAATTTACAAGAAAAGTAACTGTGCGAATCCAAAAAGGCTCCTATTTCAGCATAACGATACAGTATTTAAAAAATACGTGTGGCACTCGGGGACTGCCGCGGTAAAGCTATTGCATAGCATTTTTATCAACTTATGCAATTATAATTATTTATTTAGGTTTTATTTATGCAGTATTTTTTTTTCTTTGATATTAATTCAAGTTACACTTTTTGAGCGTGGTGACCAATAAGAAAACAAATTTTGTTATATCGTACAGTCGTACCATCGTTAAGCGAAAGCTCGGCTGAACTACATGGTAGGCGGAGTGGGGGGTGTTAGGTTTTATTTGCGTTACGGAATTTCTTAAAGCCCGCGATAAAAGCCATACAATAGGTTAAAATGAATTATATTATAAAACCAAAAACTCGAAGACATTGTAACACCTACCAACCCGCATTACGGCCCACTCCCTCTCACAGAGAAGGCCTGTGTCGTGGCTGTGATAGTCTGATTATGCTTATGCTACAAAAAAAAAACCACAGCGATGATATTCTAATATAATTAAATCATGCTTCCAATTAAACTAACTCTTCTTCATCAAAGGAACTTCCTAATAATAACTAATTAAACGTAACCACGTACGCTTATTAGCTGGGCCTTATTAAAGAGAAATCAATTTATTTAACGTTAATAATGGACATGGTAATTAATGGGGTGCTGTGGCTAGCGCGGCGCAGGAGATTTACTTCGATAGCCTAGTTAGCTGGGATGAGGAATGTCTCACACTGTCCTCGATGAAAAAACGCGACCAGCGGCATCTGGCGTCGTCAGCACAATAATCAGCCTGTTATCTTCTCACTGCTGGGACATAGGCCTCCTCTCGGTGCGAGGGAGTGAGCCATAATCAACCACGCGGACCGAGTGGGGATTGGTCGATGTCATAAATGTCTTTGAATTTTTTCTTCAACCTCTGCACTATGGCCATGTAGAATTTTTCGCTACTTGTTTAGGCGGACTCTGAATATTATGTGGTGCACTGCATGTGATCTAAACTTTGTCGGTAAATTAAATTTCGGATTTGGTGTGAGGGTGATTTTTAGTAAATCGAGATTCGGCGATCGAAATCTCATTAATTTAGCACTCCGAGTGGCTGGCATTACGATGGGCATAGCTTAATAAAATGGTCAAAATCTTCAAAATGGCGGTGAATTTTGGAATTTTGGCATCTTGCTGATCCTTCTAGATTCAGTCCCACGTCTTGGTGTTTTCCCAAGTTATACTTGCGCGTGTCATTTAGCCGCGCGTCTAAGCACCCGCACGTGTGAGTTCACCATCTTCATCGCGTGCGCTACTAACTGCTCCGAACAGTTACAATTAAATTGGATACTCTTTATAAGGACGCCATTGGATGCCGACTAGCTTTGCGTTCATTGTTTGTGTCGATAATATCTGCTGGTTACAAATTAATTTAGAAATATAACGATTTCGGTTCGTAAGTTAAAGTATGTTTGAGGTAATTGAATGTTTGTTCAAGTTATGTATTTGCTTGAAACATATTCCTTTTGTTATCGGATAATCCTCCGTTGGTTTGTTAGTTACAAGTTTCATGTGTAATGTATTTACTATTTATGGTACAACGGTACACAAGGGTGAGCTTGAGTTTACATAAATCCACGTTGAGGACTGCTGTGCTTTGCACTCCCGTGCTGTGAGGAACGCGAGCCATTTTACCATACAAGAGGGCATTGCAATATCTCATTTGAGAATAGACCTTACCCACATTGTATACCGGCATGTGATCTGGAGGGAAAGGGCTTCGTGCACATCTGGGAGTGGCGCAAAGAGGCAAAACGCCGCGCCGGGGCGTATTTCCGCTGCCGCGAGAAATCGCGATACAGCGGACAGAGCTCCGGCGGGATCTCATGGCGACACGGAGAGTGCGAGTATCGCAACCCAGTGCTGGGCACGCTATAATTGCAGCGGTAAGCCCCTCTTTGTGGAGTGGATTGAGAGACGACATGGCGTCCTCAACTTCCGCTTGATGCAGGTCTTCACCGGACACGGCTATTTCGGGAGGTTTCTGTTTCGCATAAGGTGGGAGGAAACGCCCAGGTGTTTTCATTGCGTAGATGGACACGGTGGAGCATACGGTGAAAGTCTGCCCGGCTTGGTTGGGCGGAGCATCGCCGTGTCCTTGTGGAGGCGATCGGCGGCGTCGATTTCTCGCGTCCGGCCCTAGTCCAGGTCATGATTCAGAGCGAGAGTGCATGGGTAACCGTTATTTCCTTCTGCGAAGCAGTGATCCTCGCGAAGAGGGAGGCGGCGCACGTGAGGGAGAGGCAGTCTATGCGCCCTCGCGACTCTAGCCGCCGCAGGATACGGAGACGCCCCGGGCGTCGGGAATCCCAGGCCGATTTCCGGCCACCGTAGGCATGAGCTTGCTTGGGTAGCTCGCTGTCTGGTAAGGACCAAGCCCGGGTCGACGGCGGGTTGTGTTCCACGTGCAAGAGATTTCAGCACCAACTGGTGGGGTCCCGCAAAGGTCGCCTGCCAGGGGTGCGGGTTGTTCGGAAGAGATACCGTGGCCCCTGGCACACAGGCTACTGAAGGAACACGGTTAGGTTTTAGTCAGTAAAAGTCTGACTCTAAAAAAAATTGCTACAAATTCTGAACAATTAATGCACCTGAGACCCAGTAGGTATTACATTTTGCACTTGTTTCAGCCAAGTCTTTCAAGAAATACAAAGTGTTTTGTGCATTTATTTATTTATCATTTACCTAACAGTATTACGAGCATATTTACACTCGATTATCAAAGTGAAAGACAGGCGTGTTTTATGTGAGTGTAAAGTTTTTTCGTATCACTTCCAGGTCGCTTTAAGACTGTCTTTGTTAAGGCGATGTTATATCATCACTTTTAATTGATTGAGTAAGTAATATGTGTATTTAGAATATTAATTGTTGTATTTTCAAAATTTAAATCTCAACTGTTGTAATTCCGTACTTAGTTAAAATTTTGGCTATAAATTATGTATAGATAGATTCTGAATTAGTAAGTACTCAAGAATAAGGTTCTGTACTGTTTTCGGCTATGGGCAAGTACTGCAAATAGTCAGGCTATACTGTTTCTACTGCTGGTGTACCGGCTTTCTGTGAGAGGGAATTGGCCGTAATCCACGCGGGCCCAGTGCGGGTTGATAGAAGTCACATGTCTTAAAATTTTTGATTCTAGGACATGCGGGTTTCCTCACCATGTTTTCCTTTACCGTTTTTGAGACCGGTGTTGACGCAATACGTTACAGATAGAAAAGCGCCTACCTGGGTTCGAACCCACGACATACAAGTCGAGTCCGTTAGCACTGGCCCACCATTGTTCTCGTATTGTTCTAATAAAATATATTTAACTATGAAACGGTGTATCTTTGTTTAGAATATTTTTGATACGTACCTATCAATCACCTTATTTGTCACACGTGACACTTTCTGAAAAATAAAACAAAATTCAAATACAAATTTAAATCAGGCTCGCCTTTAAGTTGATGCAAATTATATCTTGCCCAAAGTTTATTGCTTAAACTTTACGAGTTTCAAACGGAGTGTTAACATTAAGATAGTGGGCTTAAATGTCGCTTAAAACGTTCCTTTTAAATGCATGCAATGTTTGAACGAAATTAATTAAACATGATGTTTGTATCACGAGGCGTGAACAGTGACACATTAACTTTTTATGTGACTTTAATCTGGGTTTCTGCGCACCTCTCTCTGAGAGTGTGGGCAAACACGTCATGTCATGGAATAAAATAAACACATCATCATCAGAATCATCTGCTTAGCCTTTTCTCAATTATGTTGAAATAAGCAGTCTACCCGAATGCAGCTGAATACTAGATTTTGAACATATAGCGACTGCATTACTGACCTCCACAACTTAGTTACTGGGTAAGTAAACATAAATAAACATATAACCGGTGAAATGTACTCGTAGCAATAAGTTCTAGTACACCACTGCCTAACCTTTTGGAGATAGCAGGTATGATGATAAGTATGTGTGGGTTGTGTCATCGATGAGAAGTTGAATCTTTTATTCGACCGAAACCAATGAGTTTTCCTAACTTGATCGCAATAAATTGTCACTCGCTTCTTCTCAGTTTTAATTAAAAGATATCAGTAGATTCTCATTTAGGATTTCATTTTGGTAGCTGGATATTTCCTTCAATTAACTGATTGATATAACAATACACAATCAAATCACTCCACCATTGATTTGACACCATCGGGGACAATTCCAGTATTTTTACCAAACTGCGCTAGAAGGAGGGTTATACCAAAATTGGTATACCAGACACTGGGTATACCAAAATTGAAAAAAATGCCCGATTTTTGGCGCCACATTTGGTTTTGGAAAAAAAAAATCTCAAAGCCTTTTGAATGGGGTATCAAAATAAAGGGTTTCATAAATAGCTTGCAAAAATAAATGCAACTTGTATGTTTACATGTAATTTGGAATGAAAAATGGTAAAATAATAAAAAAAAGCAATAAAATAGTCAACGTTACAACATAAACTACACGATTATTCATTAATTACATTAAGTGTGTATGGCAGACAACTACGAAAATTAAAAAAAGAAAAACTTTAGCACAAACTCACTTTTTAGGCAGTCGCATTTTTTTTTTAATAATTAAGAAGGCGGAGGTGTCAAAAATTGCACAATACAATTTTTTTGGAATGGAAAAATGATAACGGATTCGTATTACTTAGCCTCTCCATCTATTAGAAGTATCAAATAGAACTATAGTTTTCATAGATTTGAAGCTATAACAGTTTTACTAACATCAATGTCACAATAACCAAAGTTATGATAAGTTATAGATATTGTTTTATTGTGTTTGTTTTATTCCTCAAATTACCATTTTGGTCACCAATCTATATTGTCTTCACTTGATCTGACCAAGATCATGTCTGGACTTTAAAAGAGACTGTGACCTCTGAGTTCGTTTCGGCCTTTCTTCTTAGAGTCAGACGCCGACCTCATCTTGTCTTTAAAATATGATTGACGTGTAAAAGTGTTTGTCAAAAACTACATACAGAAATAATTTCAATTATAATTTATCTAAATTCTTTCTCTTTTCAAAGTAGATACCATTGTTTAACAAAAAAACGTAAAATTGCACATACGTAGATACGTAGGTATAAGAAATCTTATTGCAAACCAAGCTCATCAAAAGATTGCCTTTTCGCTTACCAACAATTACAGTTCCAGACAGGTTAACCACCTTAACCGTCTAGTGTCATAATAAAGAACCTGGTACATTCGACCTGACTGTCAACTTTCTTCGTTGCACCATCCATGAATACGGTCAAAGAGACCGCGCCCACCTATTGATTTATAAGTGCCCACGCATGTGAGGTCCTGCGATATGTCCTCAGATATGAGATTTGCGATGAAAAGAATTAAGAGCTACTCTTAGGTGTTGTCGCGGCGGTTACAAAAATAATTAGGTAGGATTAGGCTGGGTGAATGTGGGTATAAATATCTCCCGGGTGCATACACAATGATATTAAAAGGAACAATAGGGTTTAAGTCAGTAGGATTCTGAAATAACCCTCCGTTCTTTCCAGATGGAGGGTATCAATGAGGATATCTTCAAGGGAAACAAAACGTTAGAACTTACTCTTGTAGTATAACTGTGATTTCTAAAGTCAGTTACTTAGGTAGCTTATTTATATTTTGTTTTTCATCCATTACGCATTTCAGAAGTCTATCAAAGATAGCTAATCTACTAAAACCTTTAACCTTACAATATAGTTTAGTATTGGCCGACCATTTAATTTTATAGCCAGCATTTCTTTTTCAAAGATAACATAAGCACCCAAATGCCACCACACAGCGAAACCAGAATACATTAAAGTAGCGATAAAAACAGTAAAAATTGAGTTATTTTTTACTTATTGACGATAATGGTTAAAGCACGGAAGTTTTATGCTCTTTGAATGAACTTTACACTTAATCTAGATGAAAAAACGTATTCATTCATTCATCCTGGGACGGTTTTATCGCGACGTTCCAATCTCATGTGCCTTATTCATTGAAATAAGACAACACATCTCGCCCTTTGCGAAGCGATGTTTTAAGAAATATTTTCGTACTCATCTTTTATGGAGTATTTCAATTCGCATTTCTGCATATGTTACGATTTCAGTATGTATGTTGCTTAACAATAAGTTTTAAAGTATGCAGATATTTGAAGTTTAATCGGACTGACTACCGATGATGGATGCAGCAATAAGTTTGATTCTCAAAATATTTTTTAGGTTTGCAATTGTTTTCTGGTCTAGGTAACCTAGGTCAGTCAGGTCATTGTGACAGCAAATTTATGCAGAACTACCTTAGAAAATCCCAATCAAATTAATATTTTACTAAATCGTACCGAGTCTCAGCAGACACAGAGAGAATGAAAATATGAAAAATATAGCTGTTAAATCAATAAACAGTTCTTAGTAATTCGTTCTTCGTTAATTTAACAATACTGTAAAAACCTCTCCAAAAAACATATTCCCAAAAGTTTGCTGCTTAAACAAAAAAAAAAAACCTTCTAATTATCTTTAATCACTCTTTCCGGGTACTGCAAACATTAACCGGACAATATCAATAAAGTATTCTGACCAAATCGTTAGTCTTACCAATCTGACCAATCTCTTGTGGAACACATTCTCCTTAAAAGGCGCGGGCGCACTGAAGATGCGTTGCTATTGGTATGCGCTCGAAAGTACTAATTGTGTACCCGATGCCTTTTTTGTTCGTCGTTTTATAGGGCCCAATGTTCCGGATTGCTTTAATAATATGTAGCGTTGTGTCGGAGAAAAACTGGTGGTGGAATGATGGCATACCATTATACGACATTGGTCATTATTAAAAACAGAGCTGAGTTTTCAATGGCACGGCTGTTTGTGTCAAAAACTTTCCAAAAAGGATGATCTTCTTAAAAAAACCGTAAGGGAATATTTAAATCAAAGCAACGGACCTAGAAAGGGGAAGATATATCACAACAGGAGGTAACAACGTATTTCAAGATCTAATAAAAAAACAATTAAAAGAGGAAATGAAAGTCAAACCATGTAAATTATCATGTCTTATTGTGTCGAATATAATAAAAACAAAACAAGGATTACCAAAAAAAAACCACATAGTTGGAAAAGCCCATTAAGATACGTGCATTAGATTTATTTAAAACTAGCTTTTGCCAGTGGCTTCTCCCTGCGCGGAACTTTCATCCCCTATTTAACTCCCTTAGGGGTTGAATTTCGAAAAATCCTTCCATATTCTTTGCCTACATTATAAAGGATACCTCTGTGCAACTTTCTAGGTCCAAGGGTTGGGGCTGGGCATTGATGAGTCAGTCAGTCAGCCAGGACTTTTTATTTATATAGATAAATAAAACCGGTCCTAAATTGGTTCACCCGTTTAAGAGCTACGGTGCCACAGATAGACAGACACACATAGCGGTCAAACTTATAACACCCCTCTTTTTACGTCGGGGTATAAAAAATATTTCCAAATACTATTAAATAGTTAACTGGAAATTTAACGATTCTAGAATTTGCAATTGCCTGTAACATATCTCAAACTGCCTTCGCAATATCTATTACTTCAAAAAAACTTAAACCATAATTTTTATTGATTTACGGTGCAAGCGCAGCTCCCGAAACCGCGGCCATTTTTAACACGATCGTTCATTAACATGCTCTTTACAAAAAATATGATGGCACATAACAACTCGACTCACGTAAGAGCTTTTTGAAGGAAAACCTATTAAATTTTATGAGTCTTTTCCATACCTGCTCTGCTCCAATTTTTTGTGTGTCCGTGTGTTTGAAGTATAGATATGCAGGATGTGGCATGAGGGTTACAGCCGGTGTGAAGTATTTAGAGCAGGTAGAAAAACGCCTTGTGTGAGTTTCTTTCCAAATGTTTAAATTAAAGATGAAGATTATATCTTCATTCTAAATTAAACATTTACTTAGTAGTGGTAGGTTGGAAAAAGAATGAGTAAGTAACTAAATCATGCATCATTAACCATCTCTTCGGGGAAGTCAATGAGAAATTGCCTTCTTATCTTTGTAATCTCCAAAAAAACTTCAGAAATTGCCTTCTTATCTTGGTAATCTCCAAAAAAACTTCAGAAATTGCCTTCTTATCTTTTTAATCTCCAAAAAAACTTCAGAAATTGCCTTCTTATCTTTATAATCTCCAAAAAAACTTCATTTTCTTAGGTTAATGTCTTCTTCTTAGAGTGTCGATAGCAATCTATCAGTCAACTCAGGATTTACTTACGAGCTTGGCAGTAGCGCCCACCTGTAGCGTGTAGACAACAGGACCTTCTGGCCACGATATGAAATGCCCCATTGCTTGTGGGACAGCACCATATTTACACTCCAGAGCGGAGTCATCTGTATATCTCCACCTGACTGGGTTTTCCTTGCTTTGGCCTACCTGAGTTCGAAGTCTATTTAAAGACTTCCAGATACCCAAGTCAAGGCAACTCATGTCCAAGTGCGAGATTTTCAGCAGGTGGAATGACTGGGTATGGTACCGAAGCACTATCTCGCTAGCTGTAGCCTTTCCTTATACCGTTCGTCCGTAAGTGGGAGGACACACTTTACAAACCATAAAACCATAAATATGTGAGCACCATGTATTATCATAAAATCAATTTATCTGTAATTGTTTCAATTTCATTCTTTTTACCTATTTTGGTATGGTCATTTTATTCTGGATGAATGTATGTTAAATATTGTACTTAAAACATTTTAAAATAGTAACGGTGGAGTTTCTTGCCAATTCTTCTCCATACGAAACTACATTTTGGAAGGAGCGACTAGAATCAATTTAATTTGATTGCAGTTGTTGACGTTCAAAAGTGCCTTTTAAGTGCCTATTTGAAATAAATGCTTTGACTTTTAAAAAGCTGGTGCAGCTTTTTAGCCTTTTTAACACTACGATGTTAGCGCGCAAAGGGTATCGTGTGTTGGAAATCAGGGTCATGTTATCAAAACACAAATAAATTAGGTAACTTTTCATTTTAATTCATTCAAAGGGTTATTATTAACTAGCTTGTGCCAGCAGCTTCACCCGCGTGGAGGTCGGAAATTATCCCACGGGAACGTACAATCGGGATAAAAAGTATCATATTTGTTAATCTAGGTTACTTGTAAACTATCTGTTCGCCATTTTATCCAGATCGATTCAGGCCTTTTTGCGTGATTGAGTAACAAACATACAAACTTTCACATTTTTTACATTAGTAGGATTAGCAAGATTTCCGTCAGAAATACATGGTAGTAGGACACAAGGCAATTCTCTGACCAGTTATTGTCATAGGACTATCGAAAGGCTACCAAGTACGCTTAACCCTAAAACACCGAACCGTTTCCAGCCACCCCACATCTTCGTTTCGTACGGGCGGTTCGGACAGTGCTTCACAGATCTTGATACTCGTAAAATTTTATGTGTCCCAGACAAAAGAGAATTTTGTTAATTAACCGCTCTGCTTGCTCGCTTCGGGGTGCACTTTCTTGTAGTGATAGATAATACTGCCTTTTTTATCAACACCCGAATCTTAACTACCTGTAACATGTACTTGTGTAATTTTGGAGAAGAAATGTTACGTATTTTTCGTGTATTTCGTATTTTTGTGACAATTTGTTGGTTGCTAAAGAATTACTGTTATGGCCTTAAGTCTTTTTTTAGTATAGCAAACAAGCCTGACGACAGGTCACCTTAGTCTTTATTTATTTGCAATATCAGAAATATTGAGGATGCTTTGACTTGATATTCTATACGGAAGGTCTACTGCCTAAGCTTGAAAACCGTAGTTTCGAATGTTAATCGTAAAATCGTATGTTACGAACTACTAATGCCGAAATTACGGGCATTAGTAGTTCGTAACATAAGTATCATTGTTATATATTAAGTAACATTGTTTTGACCCTGAGGATGATGAAATTTCGAATTGGTGTGGCGTAGGTAACTAAAAAGTGAAAAATAAAAAGGAAGTCGGTGACTTTGGACGTGTAGGTATTTTATTTCTTTGTCACCGCCTTCCGAAATTAAAGTTATTTGGCACTTTGTAGTGTTTTTTTGGAAGTCGGTTGATATTTTTTTGAAAAAAGTTTTTTACAATAACCGACGAAAATTTTCAACGCAGAAGGGTTCTGAATCAAGTACTGAATCCATGGTGACAGTTTGCTCTTCGATGTCCTTGCCATCTTGTTTAGAGACACACCTGAAATGTGGGCAGCGCTACTGCTGAATAAGGTCCGATTTCCAGATCAGGCAAAGTGTAATTGGGTGTTACTCTTTGGGATTTCTCAGTAACAGCACGGAGTCTGGATTTGTTGCAGATTGATGCCATTAGGCTCGCCCCTATTACATGGGACTTAAACATAGCTGGCAAAATGGGGCTTTGTGGAGGTACACCTCTGTCCATCCCTTCGGGAAAACAAGGCGTATTGTTATGTTATGTTAAGTTAATAATTTCTTGTTCACAATTATATTTATATGCAAATTATTATATCTACATAGTTTATTAACTATGTAAATATTAAACAAGTTATAAACTATGAAGTTATTATTTTTACGGTGCATTTACAAATTAAAATTACATTGAAACAAACGAAGTATGTAGTTAGATCAGCCAATCCGATGTGCTGTGACAATCGTGAGGAGTTTTGATTGGTTAATGTTATTATTAATAGTTGTTTTATTATTCTATTCATGAGTACTTGTCTCAGTTTCAACACACGGCTATTTATAGTCTTTATTTATGATTTTATGTCGTGTGCCTATAAATTATTACAAGAAGTTACTTGTAGGTCTAAGTTCATTTTAACAAAATGGTACCTACTTACATAGATATTACCTACTACATAACATAATAACTCCAATATATAACTTGAAACGTATCTACGTATTATATTTATTATCTCTATATTATCATCATTTTATTTTTTTCTATCATTTTTGTTTAAAACAGTAAATTCAATTTAAAGTTTTTTTTTGTTTGTACAAAGATTGTGAAGATGTGTGCAAAAGGATTTAAAAAAAAAAAAACAGGATTTTCTTCATTCTGAATGTATCATTAGTTACAGTCAAACATGGTAATACAGATGTGGTATATAGAATTAAAACTTAATTCCATGCACTAAAACTTATTAAAAAAACCTAACGCTTACAAGTTACGAGAATATGACATGCACTCTTTAATTCGGAATCATCAAAAACAATTAAACATTTAACTGACCTGACGATCGTACAATGAACAGTAAAAAAAATCCAGAGACCGCCAATCAAGGATGGTGTCAGAAAAAGTGTTTTTAATTACTCACCCCTGTTTTGGCGGCCATTCGCCGCCGTAACGAGGCGAACGAATGATTTGGGTGAAATATTTTATTTACGACTGTACGTGTTCAATTGTAAACTGTTATGGCTCTGTCCTACTTGTTAATGTGGTTTTGTTTCTAACTTTTGTTTTGGGCGAGAAAAAATGTGCGTTTTTGTGATTTCCAGCTTCTTAGCGTGTCAATAGCAATCTTAATACAGTCAGCCCAGAATTTGGCTACGATTTGGCACTTTCAGCAGCGACCATCAGTGCGGGTTGGTATATGTCATTGAATTTTAGGTTCTAAAACATGGCCGGTTTTCTCACGATATTTTTCTTCACCATTTTTAGACCGTTCCGTGTGGTGCTGGATGTAAAGAATAGCACCATCCCATTTCTTCCGGTGGGTGTCGTAGAAGGCGACTAAGGGACTTACTAAAGAATGGACAGCAGCGTTCTTTATGCATTTTACCACCATAATGCGATCGCCAACCCACCTGCCAAGCGTGGCGATTATTGCAAACACCCCCATTTTTTTGGGGGAGTTCTTTGTCCAACAGTGGGTATCTTATGGCCGAAACAATGATGAAAATGATGATTTTTAGACCACTGGTGATGAAATTATTTACACACAGTAAATCGCCTGTAAGGGTTTGAACCTATGACAACTGGGTTCGAACCTATGACAACTGGTAAGTCGCGGCCGTTATCACTAGGCCACCACTGCTCTCTTTATGATTTCCAACCTGACGATATTGTCATAGACCTTCTCGTCTACGTCACGGCATCTCTATAACACAGGGTAGTAAAATGTGTGGAAATACAGGGTCACATTAAATTAGCTGGCAATACTTCACCCACGTATTGGGTATCGATATTGAAAAGGAAAGAAACAATAAATACAAAAAGATTAAAAAAGAAAACATCATTCGATGGGTGAAGGTCCTGGCTTGCAACCAGTCAACTGTTTTGTAATGTTTCGTGGAATATCTAAGTTATTTTACGAATTTCCAAAATTTTAACGGTCGTTAAAATTTTGGGAATTCATTTAAAGTTTTTATCAAAGTTGTTTTTCTTTTATTGTTTCTTTAGCTTTTGATATCGATACCCAACACGTGGAAAATGTATTGCCAGCTACTTTAATTTGAACCTGTATAAAAAGACGCTTAAATATTTCCGTCCACCATAAAATAACCCCTGCCACCCTGCATAAAATGTATGGAAATACGTTAACATCATCATCATTTCAGCCGAAAGACGTCAACTGCTGGATATAGGTCTCTCCCAGTTTGGGGGGGTTTGCCATAATTGCCACGCTTGGCAAGCGGGTTGGCGATCGCAGTATGGTTAAAACGCTGCTGCCCATTCTCTAGTAAGTCGCCTTCTACAATACCCACGGGAAGAGATGGGATGATGCTATTCTTTACGTCCGGCACCACACGGAACTTTCAGATTTCAAATGCGGTACCAGAGATGAAAGAAACCATTAGACGACTGGTATAGGTAGTACACCAACTGTTTGTAGGGTATTTTCATTTCCCGGAATCTTTCGCAGTTGGCTGCATAAGTTATGTACCTAAATCTGGTTTTTGAGGTTTAACTACCAAATCCTTATGCATTCAATTGTAGGTCAAATGAAATCTACAAAACGAAAGTAATTCAATGTTTACACAATACAAGGACCTTGTGTGAAGTTCATAAGCAAAATGCTTCCTTTGCATCTTATTCTTGTTCTTTATGTATGCACTTAGCTATTAATGTAGACCATAAGGAAATGTAAAGCACTGTTTTTGGCTAATAAACATTATCTTATCTTACTAGAATAACATTTTATGTCCAAATTCTCGTGTTGTATCAAGGAGACCCATGCAGCTCCTTAGAAAACGTTTACATTCAGCAGTTTCTGTGTACCCCAAATAACACTAACTCACTAAATTGAATGTCCCTTATATAACCGGAGATATTCGCTGACATACTTTACTTTTACACTAGATTATCAGCAAAGAAATAAAATTCTTTGCAATTCGTACAAAACTATGCAATCTTCATAAATACTAATAGGTGTACTTTACAATAACAACGACAGGTTACGGCCAAAGGTTATCTGCGGTCGAAGATGAGCCTACTTTCACTTGCCAAGCCTTTCTGCTAACCATCTTAATCATGCGCAAAATCAAGCAATAATCTACCTTGGCCCAATGAGGCAAGGTTCAAGCAACATGCAAATACTCTTGGTAATTAAATAATCTGTTTTGTGCGATACCTTTGCCAATGAATTTTGGACTTTATGTCCTTGAGTTAAAGGTCTCCAGTTTCAGTTTAATCAATTTGAAAATCGGGTTGTTGCACTTTTAGGAAGTCGCATTAATATTATATGAAACTATCTCCTCGGCTTATTAGGGTGTGGGCCTGAGGGCACTTTTTATGTGCGCCTGCGCCTTTTAGGGTGTTCAAAATTGGGTGAAAGACGGATGGACCTTTCTTTCCTATTTGCATTAAGATTTTCTTTACGCCACGAATACCACGCAAAGGCAACAAGGGTTCGTCTTGTCCTACAAGATAATCTCAATTGGTTGATTTTAGAATAATCATCATCATCATCACCAGCCTGGAGCAGTACACTGCTGGACATAAGCCTCGTCAATTGCACGCCATTCAGCTCGATTTTGAGCAGGTCTCATTCAGCTTAGTAGCTCTTCGATCTTTGCAGCGTCGCTAGTAGTCCAGTCACTCTGCAAAGATCGTCGCTCCACTTAGACTGAGAACATCCTACCTTACGTTTGCCAATTCGCGGTCTAGAGCACTGCTAGTTCATAAATTAAAAATCGATCAGCGAGCTATGGGAACGAGCTACGCTCGGAGTATCTCTGAAGGTTAGAATCCGGAATGAGGTGATCCGGCAGAGAACCAACATTGACGACATAGCTCACAGAATTAGCAAACTGAAGTGGCAAAGGGGCGGCCACATTACCCGTAGAAACGATTTTTATTAAATAGGGTCTCTATTTAATGTTTTTAAATTTCTTTCTTCATCTAGAATCTGAAACAAGAACACTTATTTCATAGGTTAACCTCTTTAATGATAAAGACGTAATTAATCATGTTTATAGATTTCGATTTGCCAAACTCATGGTGGTTTTTCATCCAGTTTTGGGTATGAGTCAATATACATAGATTCTCATAGCATCGAAGCAATGATGTCATTGGTCATCAATCTATTATATTCTCACATAAAAACACACCAGAAAAAATCGAATGATTTATTTATTACCGTATCAGGCAATTAATTGCGTCCATTTTCAAATACCACGAATATCAAAGTGAAAAGTGGAAAATATATCAACATCAGTGCGATGGTTACACTTTTAAATTATCCTGGCATAGGAAATGATTACTCAAAATTGCATCTTATGTACTTGAGGGAAGGTTGATAGTTGCGAGAGGAAAGGGTGTAGTATAAATCAACGTAGGTATGCTGACGCTTACAATTTAGTAATTTAACTGTCCTCTTGATCTAGTCTCATTATCAATGTGGTGCAATGTATAGACGGGAGCGAGAGCGGTTTTGTACTAATAAAACTCTTAAGTAGGTGTTTAGACTATAAAACCCCTTTTTTGTCCGTGTTATGTATATTCAGGATCCGCCAGTTATTTTTGTCCCTAAAATTATTCAGTATTTAAAACAGGTCGATTTTACAGTGTAGTAAATTAGAATAGTAATTAGATGACTTTTGGGGATACAAAGAATTTATTACGAACAATACAGATGGATCTCTACTACTAAGTCATGTTTTAATAACTTTTATTGTGAGAGCTTATTTCAACGTAGCTTTTGCCTAAACCACCTCAAAACCTAAGGATGACACAAATAATTCTCTACATTAATGGAATTGATTTTTAGTGGATGGTACATTACAGTGCGGATCAAAATCTTACACCAAGAAAAGATCAATCATCATAACGATTATTCTCTCGACTTTATTCCGATTTATTTGGTGTCGGCACAATATGTTTTCCATACACATCTTTTAACCGTCGAGAAAAGACCAATCGCGATTTCGATTTTCTGGGTACACATTCCCCATAACGGCTGTGTAAATCGCTTGTGCGTATTAACCTACCTCTAACGACTTGCACCTTCCCCAACATAAATTATTTACTGGAGCAAAGGAGTAAGTGATTAAAATAACGCTAAGGTCATTACCGATCCATATCCCCGGAGCATTGATTGTCACCATAATGGCGACAGTTTGTGGGGGAATACCCACCTGTCTCGCTTTAACCTCCATAGTAATCGCTTAAAAAGCATGCAAGGTGTGTTGCATGATATGTTGTATTTTATGGTGGTGAGTATGCCTGAGTACGTCATTGTTCAGTGAAATTGTGACTGTTGAAATGGTTCAGCAGTGAGAAGATCTTTTGTTGGTAATGAAATCCGTATATAGGGAAAATTTACTAATGAGATGTTTGATCAAGTTTGTTTTTTCATGTTATAAACGGTTTCAGAATTAATAAGATGATCTTAGACAATTATGTTTTTTCTTTAATTGTTTCCGTTAAATGTTTTGTTTGTCTCTACTTCACCCAAGCTTGAGTGGTAAAGAGGATATTCCGCTTCTACATACATCCATACTATAATAATATAATAGATTCGAAATTAACTCTGTCACTGTTCCCTCTTACCATTTCATGCCAATCTAACAGACTGAACAGATTTCAATAAAATTTGCCAAAGAGATAGATGGGGTTGATTCTGGGGAAGGACTTAGGCAAGTTTTGGTCCCGGTAGAAAGTTCTCCTGGGATCATGTCCGAAATCCACCATAATATCATATGCTTGTAGTGTTACTAAAAAATACAAACATGCTTATGTAGTTTCAAAGTATCTCCGAGTCATCATGTTTAACAAAAAGACAATACATAATAGATTCATGTGACATTGGAAATTTGTCCTTTTCGAATCAACCAGATAAGGTCAGCCCTTTCTTTGATCAAGTCCAACCCCAACTTTCACCTGTTTTCACAAAACACATAACATAGAAAAAATATAGGAGACACAAATGATCACACCATAAAAACTCATCATCGACCTATTCCCATAAATCTTCACACCATCTTAATACACCACCTGCCGTTCTGCCGACACCACAAATTGTAACGTCCATACAGAGACGCATCTTCAATCTTGTTGCTCTTACTTTTATGGTGGATCTGTACTGATTTACAAGGCTGGCCGATGACTAGCGGTGGCCTGCGGTTTTGCCTGGGAACATAGTTCGTAATGCTTGGATGCTAGAATATTATGAGGTGTGTTATAGTTGTAGCGTGTAGCGTGTGAGGGAAACGGGTGCGGCAATGAGCAAATTTTGTTAATGGCTGCAATTTCCTCCTGAAAGTGTTTTCCTACACTTAAATAAGGAAACGACCTTTTTTTATTTTATTTATTTATTTATTAAAACTCTACCGACGGCATATTGGTGTCCTTTCGATTTTAGAAATTTTAGAAAATCGTTTTCCTAAGGATGAACGGTCGTCAAATAGCAACATCGACGTAATTCCATTATCATGATGTTTGGTGATCACAAAATTTCGTTGAGATCTTCGGAAAGAACGTCAAGCCGTTGCTCCCGGCCGTAATTTTTCAGATTTTTGACAGTGGTTACGGGTAGAAACCCAAAAGTCCAGCAACTAGTCTTACTAAGGGCTATTGCGTTAGCCAGTAATTGGGTTATGGATATCATATGGGCCATATAGCTCCATGTTAAATACATGTATTCAGTTGCATCCGGTTGGACTAGAAGTCGATCCCAACACCGTTGGAAATAAGTTACGGAGTTTGACTTTGACATTTGAATTCTCGGAAATTTCGGAAATCTCCTACCTTATTCACTATTCACGCGAGTCAACATATAAAGTGACCATCTTCTTTGCTGAATAAATCTTGTGTAGTTTTCCAAAATAAATGATCATCCCTTTTACCTTTAAACCAAATGATTTGGGGTTAGTGCAGGCGCAGCAAGTTTTTATACTCCATACATCTCCATGATGTCTGTAACTTTTTTTTTACCGACTTACAAAAAAGGAGGACGTTATATGTTCCACTGTATGTTTATTTTTTATGGATGTTCCTCGATTTCTCCCCCATTTGTGGATTAATACTCATTTCTTTTTTTTTTCAAAGACAGTACACTCCTGAGGTGGTCCCATTGGCACCAAGTCAGGATCTTATGATGGAATCCCAGGGAAATCGAGGGCAACCCTCAAATTTTGTAGGTATTAACAATATCTTTCATATTATTTTCTAAAGATATTGAGACATTTGCGTATGGCCATCATCATCTCATGATGCTGAGGTGATGAAGGAAGGTACAATTCTTTAATGGTTAGGAGTTAGGTGGAGGTTCGGGCATAACTCCGTCATAAGACCGATTTGCAAAATTCTTTTTTTGTTCGAAAGGGGTTTATTTCTAAATGGTCCCATTTAAATTTCATATAGATCGGATGAAGCATTTCGGAGACCGATACGGAACTCTTTGAAAAATGACAGCAAATTAACCGCGATTGCTGCTATAGCATAAATATGCATTTTTTTGACCCCTAGGATGATGAAATTTCGAATTGGTGTGGGTTTTTTTTTTTTTTTTTTTGGGTGGGAAATCATCAAATGACTTCTCCTGCTGAGTAGAGCAGGAGGGCGTGTCAGACTTTTACTGACTAAAACCCACCCGTGTTCCCTCAGTAGCCCGTATGCCAGGGGCCGTGGTATCTCTTTCGAACAAACCCGCACCCCTGGCAGGCATCGGCCCTTGCGGACCCCACCTGTGGTTGCTGACATCTATGACGGCGCGCGTGAGGAACACAACGCACCGTCCCGTCTACCACTTTTCGGCCGCAGAGGATAGGGAGAGCGGCTGACGCTATACCGACACTCCTCTTCCCCTGCGGCCCCACCGCGTCCGCCATCAAACGGTGGCGGCCCCGTCCAGGCTACGGAAGGGAAGAGCGCTGCTCAGAAGCACCGGCACTCCTCCTCTACCGCAGCCTGTAACCCTCAGCCGCGATGCCTCCCATTCGACATCGCGGCCCACCTCAGTTGCGGTGCACCTCACCGCAACCTACTTTTTGGCCGCTACGTCAATGGCTTGAAGGCAAAAGCCCTGACGAGCGGCCCCACCGTTGGTTTCCTCTTGGCTTCACCGTGGATGGGAGACCACGGTTACTAAGCCCCCCCGCAACGACAATGCGGGAACCCACTCGGGGGGGATTGGTGTGGGGTAAGTACTATAACTAAAAAGTGAAAAATAAAAACTTAAAAAAAACAACCGCCTTCCAAAAAAACACTAGAAAGTGAAAAATAACTTTAATTTCGGAAGGCGGTGACAATAAATTAATAAAATACATATCCAAAGTCCGAAATTAAAGTTAGTTTTCGCTTTCTAGTGTTTTTTGGAAGTCGGTTCTTTTTTTTTTTAAGTTTGTTGACTCATCTTTTCACAATTCATCCATCGTTCCTTTGGTATTCGCCTACTTTAATAACCATCCTAAAGTCAGTCAATATCTTGTATATTCTGACCCCTATAATCTTTTATAGAAACAAACAAACAGACAAAAATTAGCTCTTAACTCTTATCAAGGGATCTCCCGCGGACGTTTTGAATTAACAGCTTCGAGGCGATTCAATTCGAATGAGATGTACTATTAATTCTAGTGCTCATTAGGTTTCACGCTTTAGCCAACACCAGTGTGGTCGGTAGGGAGGCTAGGTTCTTGGCATTTGGCAGGACAAAGTTTTAATTTCGTGTACCTACTGCAAAATTTGTTTAAAGTTATTTTACAATTAAAAATAATTCGATATGGCAATGTACCTACTGTAAACGCACAATGTTATATCTAAAATAAAGGATTTTGAAGTAAGCAGATACTTCAGTTGAAAATTTGTTGGTGGTTGATTTTGAAGGATTGTAAAAACTATAAAAGAACTGTCGCGGAACGCCGATACCAAGATTCTGGAAGCTAAAAAAAATGGATTTAACAAATGAACCGTTTACTTATGTCTTAGGATCGTAACGATGCAGACTGACGGTAGAAATGATTTATTAGTGTCTCAAACAGAATGGGTGTCATCATTACACGAAGACACAGAAAAAACCTCGTGAAAGTAGTACCTCATCCCTTATTTCGCTCCTCCAACATGGTGTCATCACAATTCGCCAGACACTCACTATGGTGTTATTAATTGCTATCGCCAGCGCTATGGGGATTGATGGTTATCTCCCGACACCTTCGCGGTACGTTTTTATGGGAAACTATAGTTCCGAGGCGAGAGATTTTATTTAATTCTTCTATAATAACCAATATGGCGCTAATGTGGGAAATATGGCCAGAAAGGTTTTTACCAAGAAAATTATGGAATAAACATTGTAAGACATGACAAATAATATCATTTAAATAATAATGGTTTTTTTTAAGTAAAAGTAAGTTGCCAAAAATGTACAGGTATTTTCACTAGTGCGCTGAAGCTGCTAATTTTTATCTAATTTCAAACAAATCGAAAACGGCGTTGTATTTTCAACAGTCACGTACAACTTATTATAACAACTTTTATTTTCAATCCTCACTCATAGAAAACTATATTCAACATTTTATACAAAATACGTTCTCGCGGACAGACACTAGTGCGTTATTGGACGAAGTACTTTAATCAACTCAGCTTATTGTAGTCTACTGCTGGACGTATGGCTCTCCCAGGCGGTACCCTGTCCTCCGTCTTCCGCATTCAGTCTGTTCCAGCCACCTTTTTGAGGTCGTCGGCCTTTTTAATCAGTACATCCTGCCCGTTATAACATACGGTGCCGAAACGTGGACACAGACGGGTTGGTGCACTAATTTAAAGTCGCTTAGCACCATCTGGAGCGAGCTATGCTCGGAGTTTCTTTGAATAAAATATAAAACAGAGTTATTTGTAAAACAGCCCGATTTTCCAACCATTTAAACAAAATTGTTACGAAATCGTTATAACTGCAGAGTTAGCATAATATAGAAGATGCGCATATCATTTATTCACATTATGTTAACAATATTTGCTAGACCTTCTTTATTAACTACAGAACCATAAAAAACATAGGTCTATATTTATCACTTTCATAAACAAACACAAATAAAGGCGATCTCATAAAAGATCCAAGTACATTTTCATTTGTAGCTGACGCATTCATACAAATAGTACTTACCCAAGAAACCTTCGAATCACAATAGTGAAAAGCAAACTCCAGTATTCCACAAGTTCATGTGAAATTCCTTAGCCTAAATACATAAAGTTGCAGCGTATGCTAGCAGTGCGAAACTATGCGCTGCGCAGCGTCACATCTCGGCAGCCATTCAGTCGTCACTCAACATTCAGCTTAAGTTTTGTTAGTCGCCCAGGTTTGGGATAGAATACTTTGTACTTTTTTTGAAACTGATAAAGAAATGTAAAATTATGTTAAGATAACACACAAAATCCAAAACTTGCTTACGTATATTATATGTATTTATATGTCACCGCATTCCGAAATTAGTTATTGGGGTTGGACAAAGCAAGTTTATTATTTTTAACTTTTCGGTTTTTCGGCGGTTTAATTTTTTATTAAAAAGTTTTTAATCGAGATTTTTAACATCATAACATCATCATCATTTCAGCCAAAAGACGTCCACTGCTGGACATAAGCCTCCCCCAAGAGGAGGGTTTTACCATAAAAGCCACGCTTGGCAGGCGGGTGGGCGATCGCACTATGGTGGTAAAATGAATTGAGAATGCTGCGGCCCATTCTCTAGTAAATCCCTAACGCGCCTTCTACGACACCCATGGGAAGCAATGGGCTGGTGCCGTTCTTTTACGTCCGGCACCACACGGAACAACACATAACTCATATTCTACCATATAACTCGACTTATTTACTTATTTTTTTTAAATTAGAGTCCGATTTTGTAGCTCAGTTATACCTAGATCTAAAACCAAAAGGTTGTGTTATTGTATCTACATTGTGCACGCTAGGAGTGTGTCCAGTTCAGTAAACAAACCAAGCCAAACCTCTGTGGTCTCGGCGACTACGCAGCCTATTCAACGGGCGGTCGATAGCTATCTTCAATGGGCTATGTCCCGCAAACGTACGCACCGTCCCATTCGGTGGAGATCGGTATGTCCCGGGGAGGCGGAAGACTGGCTTCGTAGGGCTGCTAGACTGGATGAGATGGTGGGTCAGGTGCCTGCTTAGGGATTCTTTGATATTTTCTAAGGTTGCTTGCAAACTCGAGTAGTTTTTTTAGAATATTACTTATCAATATCATCTTTCACAGGGAATATCAATTCTCTCTCGCTCGATTTCGCTTTTAAAGTTTGTAATTAAAAATAAAAAAATCTAACAATAAAAGTCCATAAATTATTAGTACACACGGCTACACATCAAGCTATACATTTCCAGTATAAGCTGATCTTGCATTGAATAGGATTTCCGTACAGTGCGAGATCAGCATAAACTGGAAATGTATCTATAGTTTGATGTGTAGCCGTGCGTACATAACAGGTTTGCTGGAAACACTATTTTAAACCCCCGACGCAAAAACGACGGGGTGATAAGTCTGACGTGTCTGTTTGTTTGTGTGTGTCTGTCTGAGGCAACGTAGCTCCCAAACAGATGAACCGATTTTGATTTTTTTTGAAAGGTGAATTCGTCGGGAGTGTTATTGACATGTTTTATCAAAATCGGTTCAGCCGTTTGAACATTATCAGCAGCTCTTTTCTGGTTGATGAAGGGATTTGTGCACCTTTCACGGGTCTGATCAACTAGAAATTTGGTAGGTATTATATTACTTCAATGATATTAGACGAACAAAGTAACCTTGAACTGATGCTAGAGCAACACCTGGAATTTCCAGGAAACCCAAGTTACTCCAACAAACAGCAGAAGTATCGTGTTTGGGCTCATTTAAAAGGTCTCAATGAATAGATCATAGATAAATGATGATTAGAACGAGGAATGACGATAAATTAGTAACAAACTTCACTGTGGGAAAAATTCGCAACGCTGCGCAGATTTAAGCGAGACATTAAGTTTAAAAAGCAGGAAATAACAATTAAATTTAAAATTTAAAAATCCTCACAACTCAAAAAACTCTAAAAAGTTAAAAAATAATATTTATAGGCTTTTTAAGTTGAAGGTAATATTTTGATCAAGGCTTTGTCAAGTCGGGGGACGGTCAATGAAAATGCCAAACAGAGGGCCTAGCATTTTCATTAGCCGTCACCCGACTTGACAATGCCTTTATCAAAATATTACCTTTCAACTTAAAAGGCCTTTAAATAGATTTTTTTTACGTTTTAGAGTTTTGTTCGGGTCGGGGGTTTTAGTAGGTAACTTAACCTGAATACGAATTAATGACAAGATCAACCAACTACTAGACACGCCAAGAAATAGCAACTAGGGTATAGGTCTTCTCACAGATTGCCTTATTATGGCAGAGGAACTATCTGTCGCCACAGCACAATAAAACGTGGAAGTATTTTTTAAAGAAATAAACTGTTTATAGAATTATGTCAAGGTATAATCAGCCAGGCAGACGAAAAGTGAGGCCTATTACAGCTGATTCCGGGGTGAAAATGAAAATGATGATGATCGTCAGTAGGATCATTAGTACCTACAGTATCGTCCTGAGATTACTGTGGATCATGCTAGCTTCTGATCCATCCATTTACTAAGCATACGTTGGAATTAAGTTTGCAAGGCCACACAAGTCTTAATTTTTATAATGTCAGAATGTGATGATTGGTTAATTTCGTCACTCACTGGATGTTTGAGAAAGGACATCGCCGTTGAGGTAGGTCCTGGCAAAGGTGTAGTGACGATTTGATAAAGTTTGCAAAGCCAAGCCAGAAAATGCACAAGACTTCAGGTTTGGAAGGAAAAAGGGGAGGCCGTTGCCCAGCATTGGGATACAGATTTGGCTAACTACAAAAAAAAGCGACGATCACAATCATGAATTTAATGTACTGCCTAGCCTATAATTTCATGCTCTTTAGGGAACGCATACCTTCCTAAGACTTGCAAAAGTGCCAGCCCTGTCCAAGAGTGACATGTTTATATTTTAGCTGATTGTATTAAAGGCTGTGTTCGGATGTTATCGCTCTGTGATGTAACTGGGAATTTGCGGTGCGCTTTGAATGTCCAGGGTATTAGATAGACCAGTATTTTGGGATAGGTATAAGGCGATCTTCGATACACATAATCAATCTATAATGTTGCCACTTATGCACCAGGTTGCAGGCAGTCCAGGAAACCTTTGCCATCCTCGGATGACAGGCTAATCAGACGTTTATTACTTCTGAACAGTGGTGGCCTGTACTTGGTGACGGGCGCGATTACAGGACAATGCTCGTTTAACAAAAAATTCTAGGCTAAGGAAACCGTTATGCATGTGCTCTTTAAATACACAGGCGTCACCCGGATGAGGACAGAGACCCTCGTGGCATCCAGATCTTACACATTATATTCTCAACATACCAGGAGATCTAATCAACTTCTGGAGAGGTAGGATGGCTAGAATAACCATTGACAGCCACCGGGGCCCACTTACAATGCTCCACCTGTAGGACTAAGTGTGAAATCCAAACGCTTTAACATTGAACATAGACAGAGTTCCTACTGGGACATAGGCCACCTCTCTGTGAAAGGGAGTGGGCCGTACAAATGCAGCATACGGGCAAATCGATACGAATACTTCTATTTTTTAACCGACTTCCAAAAAAGGAGGAGGTTATATGTTCCACCGAACGTATTTTTTTTTAATGAGTGTTCCTCGATTTCTCCCCCATTTGTGGATCGATTCTCAAAATTCTTTTTTTTGTTTCAAAGAATATACTCCTGAGGTGGTCCCATTGGCAATCCCAGGGAAATCGAGGGCAACTCTCAAATCCTACAGGTATTAACAATGTTTTTCCTATATTTGCGTATGGTCATCATCATCTCATGACGCTGAGCTGATGATGGAAGGTACAACTCTCTAACTTAGGAGTTAGGTGCAGATTCGGGCCTAACTCCGTCATAATATATATGTCGCAGGGATATGAGAAAAACAGGGAATCACGGAGGATGTTAAAATAATAACACGTTTTTATCATTTCCCCAAGCAAATCTGGTGATTTGACAAATCCCAATAAAGAAATCTAGTGATTTGAACAAATCTCAAAATTGGTTCAGTGAAATGACAAAAATAACTTTTCTGTGGTAATTTAAAGGTTTATTTTGTACTAGCAACCCGGGGTGGGTTGCTAGTACAAAATAAACCTTTGCTGGGCTTCGCACACAAAATGTAATATAGATCTCAAAAATCACAACTAGAACATAATTATTTGAAAAAGAGAAACAAAAATGTATAAAAAATAGAAAAACGTAACGTATGATATGCCTATTTGTAATATTCACTTATTAAAACACGTAGCAGATTTGTGGCAACGTGAATTACACAGAACATTATTTTTCTTACAGGCACATTTGTTCGTTTTGCATCGTACTTTGGACTCTTGACAAGAACACTGCTTGAATCCTTGTCCTCCAAATAAAGATAATTTTCCTGAAATTTCACGCAAACTCAGCGTTGTCGATGGAACCGAATCGGTTAATGTAACTGTAGATAATTGAAGAGCGTTTCTTGGAAGCCAATCTCTTATGATACCAACTGAAGTACCGATTTGAAATAAATTGTTTTTCGTATCTAATACAATCCCTGTAATACTATTTGCATCTAGTGGACCTCTGTCTACTTTTGGTACATCAACCAAAACGGTGGAACCAACTAATACATCCTTGAATTTTTTCGAACAAGTTTCTTTCATTTTATCACCAGATCTTTTTAAATTTTGTGAAGCATCTTCCCTTTGCTTTTTAATTTTCTCTTCTTTTTGGCATAATAAGCATAAAACTCCCGACCCATATCCTTCTTCGCTTGTCGTAATGCCACATATTGCAAGCACGGAATTTCCGCAAATGTCACATGAATGAGCTCCTGTAGATTCTTGTCCACAAACAATACAAATCATTTCCTGTACTCTCACAACCGATTCACTTTCTGATACAACAGGTGGTTCAGCTAATAATTAATGTGTTAAAATAGGTGAAGTCGAAGTGTTATCTTCATTTGATGCAATAGTTAGTTGTTCCTCAGAAGTTGTGGCGTTGTTATCAATTGATTCAGTAGCTAATACGTTTTGCTGTTTAAGAAGCTGATCCAGATCCTCTTCAGTAACTAACTTGTCAAGTAATTCTGTTGAAATATGAGTAGATCGGAGTCCTGTTTTTGGTTCTGTTCCAAATAACGCCTTGTTAGGTGAACGCTTAATGGTACGATGAAAGGAGGAATTCTTTTGAAATTGAACAAAATAACAGCCGATTGCCCAATTTTTACTGTCATTGTCAATTAACCAAGCCCGTAACATCGCTTCGACATCTTGGTTTGCACGCTCAACTGACCCTTGACTCGCTGGATGTCTAGGCCTACCATTAATAATTTTGCATGTTGGCCACATGGCAGTTAATTCTTGAATGATTGCAGCAGTAAACTCACGGCCATTGTCACTTTGTAGTATATGGGGACAACCGACTTCCAGGAATTTTTTTAAAAGTTCCATTGCTACTTCAGCTGCTCTTTTTGAAATAAATGGTCGCAAAAAACTGAATTTTGTTGCGTGATCTTGATAATGTAATAGCCATTTATAATTCCTGTCGGGGGTTGACTGTAGGTCAATCAAATCAACCTGGCCGCGATGGTTAAAATCATTAGACACAATCGGGCAAACAACAATACCTTTTCTTGGGAATTTCTTTTTAGATTGACATACCGTACAGAGTTTCAAAAATTCTAATACAACAGAAGTGGGAATTAAATATCTGGATTTCAAATAGTACAGCATTTTATCTCTGCCACCGTGGCCCGTCGCTTGATGGGTTTCACAAAGTATGGCATAAAATTCATTTGTAGTCACTATCTTAACCACTGAGTCAGAAGGTAACTTTCTTTTTAATATCAAAAACTTGGTTGTACCTACCTCCATTACATCATATTTGTTACCGTAATAATATTGCTTGTTTGTTCTCTTAAGATTCAGTACTGGAGCTGATTTAAATTGTTCAATCGCTGTAATCGCTTCTTCTACCCTCTCTTGAGTCCATAACGGTTTTTCCTTATCATGCCGCCCCTCTACAATCGTCTTAATAGCTTCATTAAACTGTTCCTCACACACAAACTCAGTACGAGGCTGATTTTGTTTCGTATTCAAAGCCATTCTCTATAATTTTCGTAAAATTATACTCAAAAGTGCGTGCGTCCGTCTCCCATAGTGTTTAGAACCAACTAAGACCACGTGCGGGCGGCCGCGGGTGAGTGCGGGGTGGAGCAGGGGGCGCGGTAACTGACAAGACATGTTTTATTATCTTTTCACTGAACCAATTTTGAGATTTGTTCAAATCACTAGATTTCTTTATTGGGATTTGTCAAATCACCAGATTTGCTTAGGGAAATGATAAAAACGTGTTATTATTTTAACATCCTCCGTGATTTGATCAAATCGCTTAGAGATTTGATCAATTCCCTGTTTTCCTCATATCCCTGTGACGGAACTCTTCAAAAAATGACAGCAAATCAACCGCGATTACTGCTATCGCATAAATATGCATTGTTTTGACCCCAAGGATGATGAATTGGTGTGGAGTGGGTACTATAACAAAAAAATGAAAAAAAACCTTTTCCAAAAAAAAAACCTTTTCCAAAAAAAAACAACCGGCTTCCAAAAAACACTAGAAAGTGAAAAATAACTTTAATTTGGGAAGGCGGTGACAAGAAATTAAGAAAATACATGTCCAAAGTCACCGACTTTCACTTTCTAGTGTTTTTTGGAAGTCGGTTGTTTTTTTTTTGGATAACGTTTTGTTAGGATAGGTTTAAATAACTCATCTGATCCCGTAGATTTTTGTGATTCTGTGTACACCAAATCGATATACGTTATTAGAAACTATTGAAGACAGGCAACTATACAGGATCTAAAGAAACTAAATTGATTATTATCAAACCTTGAGCACATGATGCAAAGTTGGCAAAATTATAAAACTTGTAAAAACAGGCTGAAATTTCGCAGTTTCAGCCGGTTTTTGTTTTTACAAGTTTTGTAATTTTGATAACTAATAAGTTGATAACTTTAAGTTACAGATTGGATGATTAACAGCTTATGCTCCGTTTAACAGAAACCACAGAAAAAGCCGCCTGTTTTAAATTTACAAATTGTAAAGTAGATCGTAAAGCTGCACATCTGTTTACAACCAAACCGAGAGCCGCCTAATAAACTGTATTTACAGCATACAAAACAACACACAACATTATCTGTCCGTTTCCCAATAAAGACAATACAAAAAACAATACAAAACCAATAAATTAAAACAAGGAAATAGACTTCTTTACAACAAACATAAAATGCCAATCGGATCATAAAGTTCGTATTAAATTTTAACCCTCGACACTTTACATGGGTCGTTTTCACCAAACGACATGATGTTCGCGCCAAAAACAAACAGAATTATATATTAAACAGCCAATAACAATAAGTATACGAGAGATGTGGCTGTGAATCGTTTTATAATAAAATACGTAAACTTGGGAGCCGAAAGTTGTAAAAAAATTACGAATGTTGCTGATGTTGATTGCGTCTGCAGATGGGTACAATGTGTGTTCTCGTGGGAGATGAAAGGAAGAGATGGATGAATAGCATTTATATTGAGAATTTTATTAATGATTTCGAACTGCTACTGAATAATGGTACATAATATGTACAGACATCATTCTCATCATCTTTCTGCGCATGTCCCTTAGTACTTGAGGAACAACACTTTATTTCTTTCATTCTGCCCTGTCAACCATCACGTCTGCATTCACTCTCCCTTTACTTTCATATTATTTCTCTCATAATCCATCGATTTTTCTTTGGTCTTCCTGTCCCTCTCCGTTTATTAATGTAAATACATAAATAAAAATGGGTGATGATCACTCATTTTCTAACACATATACAAACATACATACAGAAACCCACGCCTTGTTTCCATGGAGGTAGGCAGATAGATATAGATAGACCGCCACCTGCTACCATTCTTATAATATAAGTATACTTCTTTTGTTTCGTTTGCATTGTCATCCATCAGAGCAATTCCCGTATTTTTAAGAACGTTTACATTCCCATCTTGGCCCAATCTGTCAAAAAAAACTTTATTTTCATAAATTTTTGACATTTATTGACGCTAAGATTATGACTAGATTTTTCAATGAATAGGTTATGGATACATGGTGGTCAGGACGAGGATTGAAGATAAATTAGTAACAAACTTCACTGTGGGAAATATACGCAACGCTCGCTGAGCAGATTTAAGCGAAACATTAACTTTAAAAAGCAGGAAATAAAAGATAAATTAAAAATTAAAAAACCCCCGTCATAAACAAACCTTTAAAAAGTAAACAAATAATATTTATTGGCCTTTTAAGTTGTAGGTACTATTTTGATCAAGACATTGTTTATGTCGGTGGTTTATAAATTTTAAATTTAACTTTTATTAGTTTACGTTTTTATTAATATGAACTTACAATTTAATTAAAAAAAGAGTCTGGATTTGTGTCCTATTGATGGCAATAGGCTCGCCCTCTATTAAATGGGACTTAAAATTAAATCGCGAATTGTAGGTATAAGTACTTACACCTCTGCTAATCCGTTGGGGTAACAAGGCGTGTTATGTTTTTAGATTGTGTGAAATTGTATAAGTGTATATTTTGCCGAATATTTAAAATGTTAGCGAAGATGAATTGTGATGCCACCGTGAGAATACCGATATCTATAAAAAAATTCTTAGAGAAACACTAGCACCTAGTTGATAAATTGCTCGGACAGTTCGCTTTTGAAGAACAGAAATATTTTGAATAACAGGGGCTTTGCCCCACAGCAGAATGCCCTAGGACATAATGCTATGAAAATAACTAAAATAGATTAACCGAGCTGTATCAACGTCAGTGTATTGTCTTACTTTCCTGACGCCGGAGGCGGCCGAACTGAGTCTTCCCGCTAGGCTTGATATGTGTGATCCCCATTGAAGTGTGGTATCTACTATTATGCCCAAAAAAACGGCTGAGCCTACGGTTTCAAGCACCTCTTTAAATAATACGATGTTGCGACCTTTGTTTCTAACATTCGGTAAGGCGAACTTTACACATTTCGTTTTCTTGGCATTGAGAACTAGGTTTTTGTCGTAAACCAATCCGTGACTATTGATAGTGTACTGTTTACGTCGTTAAAATCTTGTTTGTTCTTGTATACTTTTTGAACACCGTAATGACGTAGTTTACGCAAAAGCCTGTCATGGTGCATGCAATCAAATGCTTTGGAAAGATCACATAAAACTCCAATAGCATTTTATGAGTTCTGCCATGCGTTAAATATGTTTCAGGAGAGCAACAACCGCGTCTGTAGTCGAACGACCTTTTGTAAAGCAATATTGTTCATCTTGAAAGAGTCTTTTTTTTTTAAATTTTATCAAATATTTGACTAAAAGCCGGTAAAATAGAAATAGGCCTGAAATTGCCAACGTTATTTTTATTACCTGTACATAATAATATCCCGTTAAATTATTCAGATTGTGATTGATAGTGTATTTCGCTATGCTAGTGCAAGTCATACACGCATTCCAGTTGCAAGTTCTACGCACCTGATCTTTCAGAAGACCTTCACAAATAAGTTCAAAATATAATAGAAATAATAACATTATAAATTCACAAAATTTTCCGACACAGCAGTAAAAATGAACTAGACTAGGTACCTGTTACATAAAATCATTAAAGAATCTAGCTATCCGGAATGTTAAATCACGAAAATCTTCAAATTAAAACTTTCTGATGCAGATTCACATAGTTGAATAAATTAAATTAGCACTACGAATGTGTCTATAACCAAATAATTAATACTTAATTATGCATCCTTTAAGACTCATTGAAGTAAGAAAATATTTTTTGAGTAAAATGAAACTTAATCCTTAGATTTGAAAACGGGATTCTTTAAAATGTGCAACGATACTAGTTTCTTTATGTTAAATTATGCATGTTTTATAGTCTTATCAAAGTAAAATTATTTTTTTTGTTACAAAATCATAATTATGTTGCTTAACCTTTATCATCCAGTAATAACATACTATATTTAAAGATAACAACAATACAAACAATTACAATAAATTCAACGAAAAACACATTTAATCAATATAAAATTACAAAAGTTAAACAATGTAATTATCATTTAACACTTAAATGTAGAACATAATTTTGTTAAATTTTTCGCTTAAAACAAACTTTTACGCTATTAGCGTCAGATGATGTTGTGTAAATTATAAAGATGTGTTATCCTGTCTTATATTGTTGAAAATTCAAGTACAGAAGGTCCATAAAAATCTAGACGAAAAATATTCACAAACGAAGATGAATATTGAAATTTCCGAACGTATTTTTCTCATTTCATTTACATTTTTCTATAAAATATATACATAATTCAAACTTTCTGCTTTCCTGTTAAAATCTGAGAAAGCTTCAAAGTATTGCAAAGTATGCACAGAGCTTAAGTAATCTATAAATATTTTGTTCGATATTCTCTCAACTGATAGACTTTTAATGTGCACCTCTTTTTACATCATTCTCACATTTATAATTTCAACATAAAAGATGTAACCAACTTTTTGTAAGAATAATATGATTTAAAAAGAGTATCCATGGGGTTTCTTGCCCGTTCTTCTCCATAGGTATGCTGCTAAGCTTTGGAATGGGCCTAGCTTCATCTTTCCGACTTTTTGACAATTCAAAAGTACCTGTAATTGGTTTATTTGAAATAAATGCTTTCAGTTTAAGTTTTGAGTTTGAGATATCAAAATATATTACACGGAATATTATATCACCTGTAACCCTAACATTCTAATAGATGACATCTAATACCTTTGAGACTTTTCTGATTTTAACCAAGCAAAGTTGGTTGAAACAGATAATATTAGACATTAAAAATCTTGAACTCCTTCATTCACAGGCCGACTACCCTCAGCCTGAAACGATGAGCCTAGAAGCATGTTTTTTTTGTTTTATAATGGCATCTCGCAGTTGACCTTGAGAGGCCGTGACTGCTCAACCGGACTTTCCTGTGAAGGTTTTTAGAACTCTAAAAACCTCCAGCCAGGGCGTCAAACCCACTTAAACCTAAAGCGACTGCGCTCTGAGGGCACCCCCTGTGGGGTACGAACCTCGGCTCAGGGAGTCACTGGCGGGGGAGGCAGCTACTACTAGTAGTGGGGACAAGCTGGATCAAGGTATTTTCATGATTATTATACGGGGAATTTAAAGCTACTGACTCAGCTGCGGCGCGGGCTGGCGCATCAACGAGCAAGGGACGGTTGGTGGTCTGATCGTTACTCGGGAGTCTTCGCGGGGCGCGAGGACCTCGGCGGCGAGGTCGGTAGGACGGTCGTCGTTTGTATTTGTGTGCTGTACTGGTGGCCCTATTCTTTTCTTGGAGAACAGTAATGGGGTCATCTGGGTCGGAGAGGACATGTTTCGGCCGGCGAATACTACTGATTCTACTGGCGACATAACTAGCGGCCTTCACAATCAAGGGATTGCGATGTAACTCGGCTTTATCGAAGAAACGCTTCGAGTTGCGTTTCAGAAATTGAGCAATAATGGGCATTTTCAGATCGAGATGGAGGATCTCGTTCCGAACGAACCATGGGAAGCCTGTGGCTTGGCGAAGGAAGCGGTTTTGGAGGGTCTGCATTCTATGGATGTGTTGGGGGTGCGTGTGTGCAAAGACTGCACATGCATACGTCATGATGTGCCTTATGCACGCCGTGTAAATACGCAATTTGCACTTGAGTGACAATTTGCTACGTGCGTTCAGAACAGAGTGCAACCTTCCGAGAGCGAAGGCGGCGCGTGAGCGCGCCTTCTTGATATGCTCAGAGAAGGAGAGGTGCTGATCTAGAATCACTCCGAGATATTTGGATTGCGTTTCCCAAGGGATCGGCTTGCCGAATATGGAGATGGGCCGGAGGGGGTCGAGGTGGCGTTGCGGTCTCTTAAAGAGAACCGCCGAAAGGCTTTTGTCCGGATTTAATTCGATTCGCCATTTCCTAAACCATGCGCCGAGTACGTTGACTGCGGTTTGGAGGGATTTGGCTATCGCTTTGGAACTACGCCCAGAGTGGTAGATGGATGTGTCGTCTGCGAACAGAGTCAACTGTGCCTTACTACTCTTGGGGATATCGCGAGTAGACAGCGTAAAGATGAGAGGGGACAGCACGGCGCCCTGAGGGATGCCGGCGCGAATCGGGTGAGGGAATGAGAGAGCCCCTTCGATGCGATAGCGAAAGGTGCGGTTCGACAGAAAGTCTCGTAAGATGAGTACGAGTCGGTCCGGCACGCCGAGTTTGTACAGCTTGTAAATCAAGCCGTTGTGCCAGACCTTATCGAAGGCTTTCGCTATGTCGAAAAATACTGCACCGGTCGCATAGCAGTGTTGGAGACCAACGCTTATATGCTCTACGATCCGGTGTACCTGTTGTACGCAACTGTGCTGGGTTCGGAAGCCGAACTGCTCGTTGGGTATCAGGCCTTTAGTCTCGGCGAAGTCCCTGAGACGCTTGTAAATAAGTCGCTCATAGGTTTTTTCCGAGGCTGTCCAGTAAACTGATGGGCCGGTAGCTCGTGAGCTCCGTTTTGGGTTTGCCGGGTTTTGGAATGCCAATGACCGTGGCTTGCTTCCAAGCTTGGGGGAAGATGTTATTGCTCAAGGCTCCATTGAAGATGGTGGTCAAGAGCATGATCAGGAGGGCGGGTAGCATCTGGATCACCTTATTGGTGATGCCGTCAGCTCCGAGGGCCTTCCGGGGTTTCAGACCTTTGATGATCTCGTGAACTTTGTCCGGGGTGACGAGAGGTAATGGATCATCAGGGTCTTCGACGGGCGGGAGAGAGTTTCTACGTTCGACTTCAGCGTCCACCTCAGCGAGGTGTGCTTGGTCTACAGGTAGAGAACTGGGCGCGCATTGGGCCTCAAGACTATCGGCGAGGCATTCGGCCTTTTCGATGTCGTCGAAAGCAACGGTGCCGTCGGGCCGGGCATGGTGGCTACTTCTCGGGACTTGAGTTTCCTCTCGAGTTCCCAGAAAGCTAAGTGCGTGGGTTCCAACTCGCTCAGCATCTTGTCCCAGCCCGCGTCACGTAGCTCCGACATGCGTGTCTTTACAGATCGCTGTAAATAGCGCATGTGAGCTTTGTTCGCGTCGCAGGGAAAGTTGCTGTCGGCACGAACAGCCGCGTTCTTCTCATTGAGCAGTTCGCGTACATCGTCCGGCAGCTTCCACCGGGGGTCTTCCCCTACCGGAACCCGCCTCGAACAGTCGTTCAGGACGGATTGTACGTGATCCGTGAATGAGTCGATTGCGGCCGTTGTGTCCGCGAGAGAGTTGAATTGGTCGGGGATGAGCATGAAATTTTGCACAATAGTGCCTTAAATACGAAAGTGAGCACTTAGGAAATATTTTGTATATCCACCTTCCTTAAAGGAGAAAAATTAAATATATTAAAGATGAAAGTTTGAAAGCAAGTATGTCAATTTTGCCATGAAAATCCTATCGGGCTCGCTTGTTGGTAAAGTGGTACTTCTTAAAATTCGTATACCGAATTCAAATCAAAGAATCTGTAATGAGTGTTCGATGTAAACGTCGATTTAAATCATGTTTCGATTATCGTTAAAACAAGGATCCTTGATGAATCAGTAGCATTTAAAGGGTTGACTTTAAATTGGATTGCTCCTTTTTGGATTTTCGGGAAGTGTCCGTGATTTGTGGGTTAGTAAATTATTGTTTTTTACACTTGTGCAACACGCAATTAAGTCGTGTTTAATTTGTAGGTGTCCTTATTAATATAGGTAGTTTCTGCATGTGAATTTATTGAGAGGGAAATTTTGTTTGCGTCATCAGATATTTAAGGTATTTGTCAGTCAATTAACTCAGAGTCTCTATCTAGTTTACTGCAAAACTGATCTTATCTACCACTATCGAGTCCATTTTCCAAGCTCAGTCAAGAATCGTTGTACAACGGCGGGAACAGAAAGGCCTTAACATATCTTCCAAATATGCTAAAAATTTGTTTAAAAAGGCCGAGTCGACTGGATGGGTCCAACCAAAGTTATTAATATTGTACCCATCAAAATATACGCTTCATAACCATCGGTATCAAGATCATTTATATTTAAATCGCTAAAATTTAAATTCGCTCGATTCTTTGCATATTTTATCACGATACATTCAAAATGAATTCTGTACACGATATTTTTTTAAATTATCTTATTTCGGTGTGAAACTCAATTTTGTATATGTCAATTGAATCGATTATAAAATCGATACTAAATGTTCTCGATTTACATTATCTTATGGTTTTTAATTGTGTTCGTACATCTCAAATCGCATTGGGCACGACTTTCATTTTGTTTCTTTTAAAATTGAGTCGGTTTTTATGTGGTTATATGTTGCGAATTTGTAATTTCATTTTAAATTGTTTGTATAAATTTATTTTGCATTTAATTTGTTTGCGGTTTTGAGAATATATTTGTTATTTAAAAAGACAATAATTGTATACAATGTCCAGGTTTGATGTTCATTTGTATTAAGTTGCAAAACTTCAAATTCCAAAAATATTTAACAGAATTTACTCACGTAGTTACTCACAGTTAGGCAAGGTAGAACTTAACTTAGGTCATTACTTAGTAAAGTGGTTATCTTAGAAAATAATAATTTTAATTAGGTACCTAAGGTAGAAAAAACCTTAATAAACAATAACGAATCTTCTCCACCATATCAGAATTCCTAAAGACCCGACCCACCATTAATAGCTCCAATTCTCAATACAAAAACACTTAAGTATAAAACGCGAAACAAACAAAGTACCCTCCACAAATAGAAACAAATCATTGTCCCCACATTATCTCTTACCATTCATGCCGCACCAAAGGAAACCAGAAAACAATGTTCATTAAACGAATACCAAAGTAAGAGTCCGTTCAAATAATTGCTGCCTACATTTAGACGCGCATATCCAATTCAATAGGAACAATTTGTCGGTCCACCCTTTGGTAGTCTGCTTTAGAAATTCAGACATTTCCAAAGGTCCGCACGGAGAGTTCTGATACCTCGTTAGTTATCTTGCGTTGCCACTAAATAATTGTAGCAGAACAACTCTAAGATGATGCTGCAGAGAAATTTAAACTCAATCTTGAAGAGGATAAAGTTGGAATTCGAAATGAAGATGAAGACGACGTTGGGTCTGCTTTTAATACAATTTCTAGCTTAGCAGTTGGCGATAGAATTTAAAATTAATCGAGCTGCTTCATTTTTTACAAAATAAATCCTGTGCTCAATATTGAAACTTAAATTGATAACTCTAAAGTTCTAAATGAAATAGGTTAAGTAATAGAGGTTGTTTCTGAAACTCAGCACGGTACGGAAGCTAGAGTAATTTAACTGTCTACAGTCTTTATTTACTAGTATTGAGTGATATATTTACAGACAAATGTGATGTTTCAAACAGCGGTTTTGTTGTGAAAGATATTTCTGAACTATTTCCGCGTTAAATACAAAGACAGGTGTCTTGTTTGTTGAATTATTCCTTCGTTCAGATCCTTAGGTCATGGAAAAAGGCTAAAAACAATAAATTATGTTATAGAAACATTCTTTAGTAAAGACTCTTTTATCAATAAATTTCTAAAGAAAAATATAGGAAAGATAAATACTTGAAGCACGTTTAACAACTGCATTGACGATTATATTTCCAAGCATGATCTGAATATATATTTTAAAAGAGTTTTTCCTCTGCCCCATACTCTTCTCAAAATAGGCTCTTTTCTCCACAAATACGAATGCAGTCTGTTCCATAACTACTGTTATGCTCAGCATTTTAGGCATAAAAATAATCAGCAACCCAAGTTAACTGATTGATAGTGAATATCGATAAAATATAAAATTCACATGTCTGAATGTGCAAAAGTCGTTCAAGCGATTATACTGTGGGAAAAATAAACATACGTAACTTTCCCGTTACATTATTTGTTGCCTTCAATTTGGGTCCCAATGCACCAGTTCATGTTTTCTGAACACGTCTTTAATCGTTTTAGAAGACATGACAATCCAATTCTGTGTGTTTGGTAGTCCAATATTAAAACTAAAGGTGAGACGATGGTAGAAATTTAACCATTCCCACGTAAATTAATGTGAAGATTAAAATCAAATGCCAATGACCGTCACATACCATATTTAAGCTAATTTAGATCATAATTATATCGGGTAAAATTACATACCTATTGTTTTAATATAAAAATACCGATTTGATAACCACCTCCTTTATGAAGTCGGTTAATAAAAAAGAGTTCCTATACTTCTTTTTGAATAAAAAAAAATGCTTAATTTCGGCCACATTGAAATTACGCTTGGACCGTCTAGAGCCAACATTCATGCAAATAGAAACATAAAAAACACATAACGTCACGTCACGCCTTATTTCCCTGAAGGGTTGGGTAGAGGTGTACCTGTAGTACACCCACATTTTGCATATTGTCATAAATACAGATTATTGAGAAATTACAAATTAAAAACCCAAGAACACTTTGCCCGACCTGGAAATAGAACCCAGAACATCATGCTCAACAGTAGTGCTAGTGACAACTAGACCAACGAGGCAGTCAAATAGACCATGTACGAAAGGCAATAGACGTTGAAGATGATGATGGTGATAATTTCGTACTGGAGCCATTCAGTGTCCCTTACACGACTCCACACTTAGATACCGACAGTTTTTCTAACAAGCAAGAAGCCAGTAGGTACCAATAAACGAACGGATCTGTATATTACAAACATGGAAAAATGGCTCACAGATAACAAAAATAAGACTTTAAATCATATTACTAGAAACTTTGAAAGTAATAAATTGTAATCAATACTACAGACGTTAATGACACCAATTAAATAATCGTAAAAAAAAAACGATACTTATCTGTTATATCCAACGTTTATTTATTACTCGATTGCATGTTCTAGTATCGAGTTATTTATCGATTCCATATTAGCTTCTCAATAAGCATACAAATATATACCCGAAGGGAAATTCAAGATCATTTTTAATGATATTTTGAGAGTCCACGTCAGATTAAAAGGAATTATTGGTGTGTACTTAATGAGATTATTTATCGGATTATTTAAATTAGATACGTAGTTAGTTTAACTTGGATAATAGTGTCGCAATTTGAAATTATGATCGAGTTGGAATACAAGCAATTTTTTTATCCCGTTATGGGAAATATATGGAAGTCGATTTATAAGACCACCACTAGATATTTTTTTATCCCGTTATCACCCGGACGTACTTAAATAATAAAAAACATAACTCCACCCTGATGAAAGAAGTACGTTTTATGATCTTGGAAGCAACATAGTTTGAGAATATAGGCAATGAAGAACTACATATAACAATATAACCGAAGTTTGCTAATACAACAAAGTTAATCGACGTTCCAATCTCCCAAAATAACTTGTCTTCCAAGATACCATAAGTCATCCAGAAAGAAACCACTTTTCACCATTAATATAAACGTCAAACAATTGCCAATAAAAACATTAAACCTTTTAACAAGCACAGCATTCTCTTCGCGAGCTTTCTTCAACATTGTTACCAGTTTCTTGAATTTCAAAGAAGACGTGAGATATGAATTAAATGGACAGATATCGGGCGGAGATCTCATCGTAATGGGTCCCTATATCTTTTTAATTGGAAACCTTTTTTGCCTGGACACATATCTTGTGGGGAAGCGTGGTGAGAAAAACACATGCCTTTATGTATACCATTCATCTTGGTGAGTGGGGTGTGGGATAAGGAAAAGGCTTTGGGTGGCTTTCAGTGCACTGTGGTAGAAAATGAGCGAAAGGAAATTAAGTGAATGTGATAGTATAAAAATTAATGGTGAAGAAGATAATACATGAAAAGAAGGACTATCTGATATTGAAGTTGATAGATTAAGTACATTTGTGTAAAGAAAATCTTACTAATATGATATGTGAAAGTCTGTGAGGATGGCTGGATAGATGTAAGTTTGTTACTCTGTTACTCATGTAATGTAATGCATATGTAAGTCAGAGTAGTCAAATACATTAAATTACAATTTAGTTTTTGCTAACTTTTGCCCGCGGCTATGCCCGCGTTGAAGTCGAATTTTTTCCCACGATAATATACTACTACTAGGATAAAAAGCATTCTATGTTTTAATCCAGGTTCTAAACTATGTACACGTGATAAATTTGATCCAAATCCATTTAGACATTTTGATAAACAAACATCTAAACTTTCACATGTATAATATGTATACTAGGAGTAAAATAAAGGTAACCTAAAAAAAAAGGCTGCTGCATTAGTCTTAGATTATTTTTACAAAAATTGAGACCTTTTAGCTTATGGAAAATCAAAACAGAATAAGTTAAGGGAGCTTGGCTTTTTTTTTTGGTTAAAATTCATGATCACCACTACCAATAATTGAGAGATTTCGCATTAAACACTTTACCAGTTGTGTTTGTAGAGAGTGGCTTGACTATCTCCAAAGATACTAATGGTGAAATCACACTAAAATTTCCGTTTCAGCATCTTTCTGTATCTCAATATATGCGCGTTCGTTTGATTTCACTAGAATTCCTTCCGTTTTTAAATCGCCCCGCTCATATTGCTAACTTGACCCGCCCCCATCTGAAGCAGCGTAAGATATTAGTAAGTCCCAAGTGTCGATATAACCGTTTCTATACAAAATGGTGTGAGATTCCTAGGCGGTCGTTCAATATAAACTATTGCGATTTGTTCAGCTATTTGTAAGCTTCGCAGCCACCATATAAATGGTCGCATGTGGCTTTAACTTGTTCGTTATCAACTTGTTTTTATAATGTTTCCTTTTGTTTATGTTTCCGCTGAAGTTTTTGTTGTTAATTGGCGTATTAGCGCTGTATTGTGTTTAATTGATTATGATGAACTATTATGTTGTTACGTTGACGCTTGCTTTTTGTAACTAATTTGAACTTCAAATTATCTTCTTTTGCGTCTTGCCTCATAGAGTTGGTTAGATATGGTTTGATCCTCCTTATATTGTTCTCTTAATTGTTGTTAGCTACTGATTCACACTAAATGATAGCTGCATTCACTCAAAAACCGGTAGGTACTTGTACCTAAAGAAAAGATAGGTGGTATCTAGATACCTACCGGTTTTTAAGTTAATGCATTCTGCCTTTGTTGTCTTTAAAAGTAACCTCAAAGAGTTTTTTTTTGCAATGGAGCACTAAATAAACCAACACCATTTGCGTTGCAGCAGTTTCATATCACAATATGGATAAACATCATTTTGTGATCCAGAATAGTCACAATGGAGCAGTGGTGGCCCAGTGGTATTGGCCTTGACTTCAATTTCATTCAAATTGATCCAAAATGTTTCCAAAAACGTCAACCTTCTAAATCCGCCTTTTTAACCAACCCAATAACACAATATTTTACTCCACCAAAATTACATTTACTTTAATCAAAATCAAAGCAATCTCGCACCCTGTTTTATGGTTCCAATTAAAAGGGAATAAACTGGCACCTCCCATGTTGATATCAATAATATTCAATAAGCAAAGCCGTGAGAGATCCATTTGTATTTGTTCCTGCCGCTGCGAATGTAGTAGAGAATACATATGACGGAGAAAGGGCAAATAATATTCGTCTGTTATTAGGTTATTTTCATGAAACCTATGTAGAACATCGAAAACACTGTGGTAACGACTAACAAAATAACAGATTGAAAGTTGAGAAAGAAAAATATATCATATGTCTATTTTTCGTAAGATAGAGACAGTTTGATGGACGCTTGTCTCCAGCAAAGGACGTCTTTCGGCTGAAATGATGAGAAGAGAGAAGTGAATAGTGGTCAGTCTACACGTGCTGTTTCGGAAAATATATCATTAGATTAGAATATGATGATCATAAGTGCCTATATTTTTTTGCACAATGTGGGCAAAACAGGACCGAATATTTCGCCTGAGCGGGTGATGATGATGGTCATCCAATTTTGTGGTCTGAGACATAGGTAAGCCAACATATCAACACTGATGATTATAGCATTAAAGATAAATGCATCTTTGGCATGTTGAGGATGAAGTTAATGAGTACTATATGATATGGGTAGCTTGGTTTCAAAGAAACTATCAAACATTACACTGATGTAGTATTCATAATTATTATGGTCTTGCTACGTAAACCTATAAATTAGTCTGACTATCTCAGCTGTGTTCAACGACTATTGTGTCACATAATAGCCCATAGTCTTGCACTTTATGGTAATTGAGAATCATAGTAACGCGGTAATCTTAACGTGCCATCCCTGGACAAGAAAGGACCCATTTCTTACGGGAAAATGTAAATTAATGATTATAAAAAAGAAAAATGTCAACGAAAAACTTGTCAAAAATAATTATATAAAAATTGAAGAAATTATGATATGAAAAATACCTATCTAAACATCAGCACTTTTAATTAATTACTGCACAAACCAACAGATATAGTACGATATACTGTAAAGTATAAAATACGCTAATGTGATTCTGACCATATTGTGACACCGAGCACACATTTTATCTGACTAATTTCTTTGAAAGATTTTCATCATAGACTTTCAATATTAAGCTACAAGCCTAATTTGAGAAAACTGTGCCGAGATTCTGAAAATCTAAAGAATTTGGAGTTTGAATAGAAAAGAAAAAAAGGAACTGGTGACCTGGACGGGCGGCGCCGCGGCACTGCAGCATCCTAGGCCACACGTCTGCGCCAGTGCTCCGTAGCCGTCAAGCGCACGTCATGCATGACAGACAATTTTATTTATATTCGTTTTTTTTTTACTGAAATTTTAAATCAGTGTAAATAGTGTATTTAAGTGTATTTTGTATAGTGTAAATAATTTTTCTTTTAGGTAAGTCTTTTTATTAAACTTATGTTAAATGCCGGTTGTAGCGACGCCGGAAATAGTCAACCTGCCACATCGCTCGTTGTCCAGGTGAGATGTCCCCATTGCTCCCAGCCACGCTTCTTCAAAGGCGAACGGGGGCTACGGATACACTATGGCAAGACCCATAAACCTCATAGTGTACCTTTGTGCCCCCCAGCCACATACCCAACATCAACACCTCCAGGCCAAAGTTTGTGGAAAACATTAGCAAAATTCAAAAATTCGACCCCGGTATTAAAGAGAGTTCCTCGTGGCGCGAGACGGTCTGTTGCGTTAAGTTTAGCACAATGTATCCGTCTTGCGACCCAGGAGAACTCATTAAGTGCCTGGGAGCAATTACTCACCTTCCCTTATAGGATTCTGCATGTGCAAAAAAATTCGGCGACTAAAAGAACTTTAACAAACCAAATCAAAGATAATTGCAATAATTCGGCCCTTATTCTAGATCCCAAATTACCTGCATTCAATAACCTGTCTCATAAAGGCATATGTTCACACGTGGAATCCAAATTAAGTGAAGGTGACATCAGGGGAGCAGCCAGGATACTGTTCAGCAGCGATGTGGTGGCGCCTTACTCCCCAGAAACTCTAACAGCTCTGGAAAGTAAACATCCAGCGCCTGCGGTTGGTCTCACCTTCCCCGACCCCCCCGACCCTCCTGACCTAAATTCAACCTTCTTGAACGTTTCGGCCCCACTGTTGATTGCAGCCGTGAACTCCTTCAGAAGTGGTTCCGCTGGCGGCCTCGACGGCCTGACTCCACAACATTTAAAGGATCTTATGAGTTCAGGCGCCGGGGAAGCTGGTGAGTCGCTTTTGAAGGAGCTTGCGGCCCTGATCAACCTCATGCTCACCGGCGGGGTGAACGATGCCGTCATCGATGTCCTATACGGCGCCAACCTTTGTGCCCTGCGCAAGAAGGACGGCGGCATTCGTCCCATCGCCGTCGGATGTACATACAGACGTACGGCAGCCAAAATATGTTGTAAGTTATACAGCGAAAAACTTACAACTCAGTTTCAGCCCCTGCAGCTAGGTTTTGGCTTGAGAGGGGGTTGTGAGGCTGCCGTACATGCACTTTCCACCTTTTTAAACTCTAACAAAGGTGAGGTCATCCTCAAGGTTGACGTTAAGAATGCCTTCAACTCTGTGAACAGGGACACTTTGTTGGCTGAAGTCAGAAAAGAACTACCCGAAATTTATGGTTTTATATGGCAATGTTACAGGTACCCTTCCAAATTATTATACAAGGACAATGTTTTAGAATCTGCAGTAGGATGCCAACAGGGTGACCCTCTCGGGCCTGTCATTTTCAGCTTAGCTATTCATCCCATTATCCAGAAACTAAATTCAAAATTTAACGTATGGTATCTAGATGATGGAACGCTAGGAGGTGATGTAGACACCGTTTTGAAAGACCTGATATTCCTCAAACAACAATTTAAATCCATTGGCCTGGACCTTAACCCATCAAAATGTGAAATTTATCTCTCTGACGTCACCAACAGACAACTAACCTTAGAAAAATTTAATGCAATAGCCCCGCAAATCAAAATTGTTGAAAAAAGTTCACTGCACCTCCTAGGTTCCCCAATTTTGGAAGACAGCTTTTCTCAATTCATCGACGATAAAATTCAAAATTTCAACGATGTTTCGGAAAGACTCTCTAAAATAAATGTACACTCGGCATTCACCCTGATTAGATACTGTTGTTTTGGCCCGAATTTTATTTATTTTCTACGCTCCTCAGCTTTATGGAAGCATCCACAGCTCTTGGACAAAATTGACCAAATAATCCGCAGCACACTTTCATCCATTTTAAATGTGGCCTTGGACGACCGAGCGTGGCTTCAAGCCACTCTACCTATCCGTTTTGGTGGCCTCGGCGTCCGTAAAATTACTAGTATTAGCTTACCGGCCTTCCTGTCCTCTGTCCACAGCACTGAAAAGTTGGCTGGGAAAATTTTAGCCCCTTGCCTGGTTGACTCTGAAGTGCCGTGCTTGACCGATGCGGTGAATGCCTGGAAAATGGCTTGCCCGGACACAGATCGACCCGTGAACCCATCTTCCCAGAGACAGTGGGATGAGCCGCTCTGCAGGTTGGTACGGAATAATCTTATTAATACGTCCACCAATGCTGCTGAGCGTGCTCGCCTTCTGGCTGTGGGTGAGTGGGAGTCGGGCCTCTGGCTGCAGGCACTACCGTCACCCAACATAGGCACCATGCTGGGTGACTCGACCTTCCGGCTCGCTACTTGCCTGCGTCTTGGCGCTCCTTGCGTGGCTCTGCATCGCTGTCAATGCGGTGAAGATGTCGACTGCCTCGGACACCATGGCTTATCCTGCAGTAGGAGCGCCGGCCGGATAGCACGGCACGCTAGCATCAATGACATTATCCGTCGTGCTCTCGTCACCGCCGGGGTGCCAGCTGTTCTAGAACCCAATGGCTTGGCACGCGACGATGGGAAGAGACCAGACGGTATGACCATAATGCCTTGGAAGTTAGGTCGGCCTTTGGTGTGGGATGCAACATGTGTCGACACCCTTGCGCCATCCCATCTTTCTAGTACGGCGGGTTGTGCTGGGGCGGCTGCTGCAGGTGCAGAAAACCTCAAACGGCGCAAATATTCCAATCTTATTGGAACCTATATGTTCGAGCCGTTTGGGGTTGAAACTCTAGGGCCATGGGGTCCGAGTGCCCACTTAGTTTTCCGGGATATTTCCAAGCGGTTGGTCGACTCTTCACGTGACCAAAGGGCTGGCCTATTTTTCGGCCAAAGAATCAGCATTGCCATACAACGTGGCAATGCTGCCAGCCTTTTGGGCACTTTTCCCATTGACAACGATGCGGACGTATTTTTTGATGCCTTGTGAATATTTTCTTTTTTATGTATCTGTACATATTTTATTTTGAAATAAGTTTCAGTCATGGTTGTGTAAATTAGTACATCAATTTGTTCTTCTTCTTCCAGCTTTCTATAGAATAAGATTTTTACATAAAATATTTATGGCGGAAGTTGGTAAGAAATTACCGACTTCTAGTAAGTTCCAGTTAACATAATTATTTGGCAGGAAATTCCATAAAATTCCGTCACAATTTTTAATTTATTTTGTGGCCATAGTGCCTCTGAAACGAATTCATCATCGTTTACAATTATAATGTTATGCATTCTAAAGGTATTTTCTAGCCTAAACAGTCATCTTCATATTCAATTACCATTACTATACCTATTTGTACATCTGAGTATTTGTTCAAATGACTGCGTATTACCACTGTGGCTGGGAATCAAATATCCAACGGGGCCAATAAATATACAGAGAGCAATCGCTTCTGCTATTAGCTTTATGAGATATACGGTATTTGCCAATTACACAGTAGGTAGTCCATTAAATATAAAATATTCTGCTAATGTGGGAAGAATAATATTTGGAGTAGGTAACCTACTCGTACCTATGCAAATGTAAGTATAGTCATCAATCTTTTGGGTGTTATAAATCCTTTAAATGGTTTGACTAGTTCATAAATATGGTTCCTTCTTGCACCAAATGTTTTTCATTGGATTGTTTTTTGGTCACGTAATAAATAATGAAGATTTCTATGAAGATAGCATAGCCACACGCATAGCCGCAACACATTTATATATGCATCAACCATTGGCCTCCCCCAGGCTGCGCCACAACACCCTGTCCCCCGCCAACCAGTCTGTCCCAGCCACTTTCTTAAGTTCGACGGTTCATATACTGGAGGGCGTCTCACGCTACGCTTGCGCGGTCTCCAGGTCTCCAGGTCTCCACTCCAGAATTCGTCGGCTCCATCGGCCACCGGTCCTTCGACAAACATGGCCAGCCCAGTGTCAGTAGCTCCAGTTCTTTTCCGGAAATTATAATTTCTGATTGTTTACTTCAAAGAAACTCCGAGTGTTGGCCGCTTTGCTTTTCTAAGCAGCTGAATGGGGGCGGATTGTCTAATCCTGGATCTGGAAAGTTATCGTGGCAGCGTCATACAAGCATCAACACATCGACGTAGCGCCAGTCAATTCGACATCGTACAAAAAGTCCAGCACTGCCATATTTCGATCGAGTCGAAGGCTTTCTCGTACCTAGTCCACATTTACATACATATTAGGTCTTTACCTATGAAATTGCCGTTCTGCAGTACTGGCCATTTCAAATCAAAATAATTTTTGTTTGGCTAAGAATTCTAATTTCAAATTAATTTTATTTTAAAAACATGGATTTTTTTTTCTAAAAGTAGTCATTTCTTTATTGATTAGTGTTACATTTTCATCGCATTTCAATCTTTTTCGTCATCATGGATATGTTAAAAATTCGAGTAATTATGGAATATGAGTACCGTCGTGGCAGCAACGCGGCACAAGCGGCACGCAACATCAACGACGTTTACGGAGCTAACACTACAAACCAACGCACCACCTGTTATTGGTTTGCTCGCTTCCGTTCTGGAAATTTCGACCTGAAAAATGAACCTCGCGGTCGTCCGAAGACTTTGGTCGACAATGACGAATTAAAGGCGATTGTGGAAGCTGATGATACACAATCTACGGCTGAATTAGCAGCAGCTTTCGACGTTAGCGTCAAAACAATATTGGTCCATTTGCGTCAAATTGGCAAGGTAAAAAAGCTTGACAAATGGGTGCCCCACGAACTCAATGATCGCCAGCGCGAAGTACGCGTCGAGACGAGCCTTGCACTGCTCAACAGACACACAAATGAAGGAATTTTGAACCGCATTGTTACCTGCGATGAAAAATGGATTCTGTTTGATAACCGTAAGCGCTCAGCAAGTTGGTTGGATCCTGGTTCAGCACCTAAACAATGCCCTAAACGAAAACTTACCCCTAGAAAAGTGATGGTCACTGTTTGGTGGTCTAGCGCCGGTGTGATTCATCACAGCTTCTTACCAAACGGGGTGAGCATTACTGCAGATGTGTACTGTGAAGAACTGAACACAATGATGGAGAAGCTGGCGCATCTCCAACCAGCATTGGTCAATCGCTCGTCTCCGCTGCTCCTGCACGACAACGCGCGACCTCATACTGCACAGCAGACGGTCTCCAAGTTGCAAGAACTGGGGTTGGAAGCTCTCCGTCATCCGCCCTACTCACCAGACCTTGCGCCTACAGACTACTACTTTTTCCAGAATTTGGATAACTTCTTGGCGGGAAAAAAAATTAATACCCGAGAGGCAGTACAAAATGCCTTTGAAGAATTTGTTGCCTCCCGTCCAGCTGATTTCTTTAAGAAGGGCATCAATAAACTGCCACTGCGATGGCAAAGATGCATTGATTGCATGGGTGATTACTTCGATTAATACAAATAAAAAATTCATGAAAAAAATTCGTTTAAATTTTTTCATACAAAACGGCAATTTCATAGGTAAAGACCTATTATAAAGCGGTTGGTTATATTCCTGGGTCTTCTGTGTAAAATTCCGAATAGTATGGATATGGTCTAAAGTACTGAAGCCTTTTCAAAAGTGCCTGTAATTGGTTTATTTGAAATAAATGCTCTGAGTTTGAGTTTTTTCGAAAAAAAACATGTTATGAAAGATTTCAAAATGAATTAATACTTTTTAATCAATTTCCCGACATTGCATCTAGTGAGACTAGGTAGGTACTTAGTGAGATAAATTATCATTGGATTATGATGTTACCACTACACTCGCGAAGCTAAGACAAACCACTGAAGGTCAAGAAAAACAAACATTTACCCACACAAACCAAACTAAAAGAATTCACTTCCAACGCAGCTGGACATTGAAAAACACCTCATTAATATCACTAGATCCCATGTAGGTAGGTTAGCATATCTCGCAAGAGCACCAACATACGATCATAAATTGAAATCTGATATTGACATAAATAAGGGGATTACATACGTGACGACGGACGACGTCGCATGTGTGATATTATCGTCGCAGCTATCCGAGCCCTTATTTATTAGTGTTGATATTAATTGCAAATATGTTCGCGATAGTTTTGTGTAAAGTCAGTGTAAGAGATAAGTGTACAAGGAGTTCTTCAACAGTTTTTTAACGAATGTTGAGCTTGTGAGACGATGCCAGAGTCATTTGTTAAATGTTTTTCATCTGTATGATGTCCAGCTGCTGAACAAAAGCCTGCTGATCAACAAGGTTCTTTTCAGGGTTTTTTTTTTTTGACTGTGGGAAATTATCAAATTTATTCTCCCGCTCTGGGTGGAGCAGGAGGGCGTGTCAGACTTTTACCGACTAAAACCCACCCGTGTTCCATCAGTTGCCTGTGTGCCAAGGGCGACGGTATCTCTTTCGAACAAACCGCACCCCTGGCAGGCATCGGCCCTTGCGGACCCCACCAGTTGGTGCTGACATCTCTGACGGCGCGCGTGCAACACAACGCGCCGTCCCGCCTACAACTTTGCGGCCGCAGGGGATAGGGAGAGTGGCCAACGCTATACCGACACTCCTCCTCCCCTGCTGCCCCAACGCGTCCGCCACCAAACGGTGGCGGCCCCATCCAGGCCACGGAAGGGAAGAGCGCTACTCAGAAGTACCGGCACTCCTCTTCCACCGTAGCCTATAACTCTCAGTCGCGATGCCTTCCATTCGACATCGCGGCCCGCCTCAGTTGCGGTGCACCTCACCGCAAACTACTTTGTGGCCGCTACGTCGTCGGCTTTGAGGCAAAAAAGGCCCTGACGAGCGGCCCTAGGGCCCCACGGCCCCACGTGGGGTTCCTCTTCGCCTCACCGTGGCTGGAAGACCACGGCTACTGAGCCCCCCCGCAACGACAATGCGGGAACCCACTGGGGAGGCTTCTTTTCAGGGCTACTTGCATTCATTGACCAGCTGTGGCCTTTACAAAGTCATGCTCAAGCCTGCCAGGTAATTGCATAATACGGTCACAATCCTAATGTCATTAATTTTGACAATTCGTCAATATTCTTAACGTTTTCAAGCAAACGAATTTATTAAACACTAGCCTTTGCCAGGGGCTTCGAACGCGTGGAGGTCGAAAACCATCCCACGGAAACGTACTATCGGGATAAAAAGTATCCTATGTGTTAATCCAAGTTACAAACTATCTGTTTGCCAAATTTCATCCAAATCTGTTCAGCCATCTTAGCGTGATTGTGTAACAAACATCCAAAAATCTTAATACACTAACATCTAAACATACAAACGTTCGCATTTATATTATTAGTAGGATACTACATGGAGTGCGACTGTCGCAACCCAGCGCTGGGCATGCCACTATTGCGGCGGTAAGTCCCTTCTTTGAGGAGTGGCTGGAGAGGCGCCATGGCGTCTTTTCCTTTCGCCTTACGCAGATCCTCACCGGAAACGGCGATTTCGGGAGGTTCCTGTTCCGGATAAGGCAGGAGGAAACGCCCGGATGTCGCCACTGTATGAATTGCCTGGAGGACAAGGTGGAACATACAGTGGAGGTCCGCCCTGCCTGGGTGGAGCAACACCGTGTCCTCTCGGATGCGATCGGCGGCGGCGAATTCCGTGTCCGGCCTGGTCCAGGCTATGGTACGGAGCAAGAGTGAATGGGAAGCCGTCACCTCCTGCAAAGCAGGTATGCTCACGAAGCAGGAGGCGGAGAGCGTGAGGGAGAGGCAAGTATTGCGCCCTCGCACCACTAGCTGCCACAGTAGACGCTCTGACTCCCAGCCACCAAAGGCGCGAGCATGCGGACGGCGAGCAATGGGTAGCTCGCTGTCCGATAAGGACCAGCCCAGATTGAGGGCGCGTTGTGTTCCACATGCGCCTCAAAGAGATGTCAGCAATAACTGAAGGGGTCCGCTAGGGCCAATGCCTGCCAGGGTTGCGGATTTGTTCGAAAGAGTTGCCGTGGTCCTGGCACAGGCAAAAAAGGAACACGGGTGGGTTTTAGTCAATAAAAGTATGACACGCCATCCCTAAAAAAAAAAAAATGCTGGATAGTAGGAATAGTAGGAAAGATGATGGATGAAACAATGGGTTATGAGTCTGTTACAAAATCCTGCGGATTGTGATTTAAAGTGTCTTACGCGATTAGGGTGCTGGTGGAGAGTCCAACACTCCACTTCACTTCAGTTCGTGGTCGCTATTTCTTTGAGTCCTTTAAGTTCCTGCTTTCTATGACCTGCGCCGTAATTGCGTAACACACACTCAATCACAATTTGAATCACTTGGAAGGATATTGCTTATCCATTGATTTACTGTTATTAAAAAAATCTGCTCAACAACGTGTAATGTGTGAATGTAATAAAAATGTCAAAATTAAAGCCATTGCTACTGGTGTGTTACGCAACTACCCCGCTGCTCATTGCCATTGCTAATTCTTGCAGCAAAATAGTTATTTATCTGACCCAATATTGCAAACGCAGAGCAAAGATGTTTGTTTCTTGCTTGCTTATCAATCTGTTTTGTCGACTGTACCTATATGCAAGTTAGTTCCAAACATTATGTTGGTGTTGAATATGGATGTTATCAAGGTCTAGGTTTAAGGTCGGTTTGTTTATGTTGTTACGTGTGTTGATATGGATGTGGATGACGTCTAACTGTGGATGTTGGTTAGGTATCGTGATAGTACTGTTTGCTTTTTTTTTACTCTTTATCAACGAATTAGATATTGTAGCCGCTTTATTTTTAAACGTTCCTTAAAGTCAGGAGACGTTAAAAAGTAAAAAAAAAAAATCGTTAATCAATACTTTTTTACCATAATTTACAAACCTCTACTATTTCGGAAGCTTGATGTGTAAATCTCATCAGTATCCTATTATCAAATATACTAGAAATGTGAAATTTTGCATTTTAGATGTTTGGATGTGTGTTACTTGTTGACGATTACACGTCGACTGCTCTATTTCAGGAGCGAATAAATAAAATATGTGGACTGTATAAAAATTTGGTGTATTACGTAAATACAAGTTACATTGAAACGTAGTGTCTTTGTCGTGGTAAGATTTTGAGTGAGTCTCGGTTCGGCGCGGGAGACCGCGCAAGCGCCCCCGTCGCCCGTGTACCCCTCAACCGCCGCTGATGCCCGATGCTGATGCCGCCGTACGCGCGCCCCCTCAGGCACCGCGCACCTCCTACCAGTCATAGGCATGCCATGCATAGACATGCTCCCCGGGTTGAAGTGGGCTTCAAAGAGGAAGCGGGCATATGTTGTTGAAACCGCGTCGAATAGTCCCTCTCTTCGTCTTGAGATCCGCGACCCTCGTGACGCCATCGCTGCCGGTGTACACCTGCACGACGCGCTCCAGCAACCAGCAAAGCGGCGGGAGCGCCTTGTCCTTCACAAGAACAAGCGATCCCAGTGCTATTTCGCCGTTGGTAGAAGCAGGCCATCTCATTTTCTGCTGTAGGTTTGAAATGTATTCAAGATTAAACCGCTTCCAAAAGTGTTGCTTGATGCTTTCCACACGTTGGTAGCGACTTGAGCGCTCTTATAAAAAAGGTGCAGAATAACCCACTGTCACGCAAAAACGGCTGAACGGATTTGGATGAAATTTGGCACACAGTTTGTAACCTGCACCCTAATTGCGTAACTCACGATTGATCATAATTGGTTTCGTCTTCACAGTTAAACAATATTCATTGCGTTATTTATGTTGTCGAACAGACACATTTTTCGAACATAATATGAAGCAATGGTTTAACAATCCGTTTCAAAACGATACAGATTATGATGAATCGTGAGTTACGCAATTAGGGTGCTGGAATAACACATAGAATACTTTTTATCCCGATAGTACGATCCTGTGAGATTATTTTCAAGCTCCACGCGGGCGAAGCTGCTGGGAAAAGCTAATCTTCTATATACATATGTAAAAAGAAAAGTCCTGACTGACTGACTCATCAACGCCCAGCCCAAACCCTTGGATCTAGAAAGCTGAAATTTTGCGCAGAGGTTCCCTTTATAATGTAGACAAAGAATAAGGAAGGATTTTTCGCAATACAACCCCTAAGGGAGTTAAATAGGGGATGAAAGTTCCGCGCGAGCCGCTGGCAAAAGCAAGTATCAATATAAATCTAAATAATTATCTCATTTCTCAAAATGTCGCTTTTGTTCTTTGACATTTTAATAATAAAACCACCCAGTTTCAAAGGCAATCATACATTCTTAGACCATTCCGTGCTCATAGGATATAAACATTTGTCACTGTACCTAACAATGGTCTTAAGTTAAACAGGACATGGTTTGAGTCGCATCTGCGAATACAATAATTTAAATGAACGGGCCGAGATTGTGGTGAAATATGGCTGAGAAAACGTTAAGGATTATTTTAATAATACAGCTTAGAAATTAATTAATGGAAAATTATAGGAATTCCAGACAATGTTGATCTAGTTTTTCAAAGTTTAGGGTTTTAATGGTTTAACTAAAATCTTCATGGTTATTAGTGAATTGTGTGTCAAAAAACGTATGCATTACCTACTCTACTATTACAGAAACCGGTGTTCAGCATCATCATCATGATTTCAGCCGAAAGACGTCGACTGCTGGACATAGGCCTCCCCCAAGCTCCGCCACTTCTACCGGTTCTGTGCTTCCCGCATCCAGTGGACTCCTGCCGCCCTCACAACGTCATCGGTCCACCTTGTGGGAGGTCTTCCGGTACGCGGTCGCCACTCCAGAACTTTTCGGCCCCATCAGCCATCTGTTCTGCGAGCAATCGCCACCTATTAAATAAGGTATTTATTTATTTAAACTTCTCGCAAAAAAAAGGTACAAAGGCGGACTTAGGTATGTTATGGCACAAAAAATAATTAAGCTAATTTATAGTTTTTACAGGGTTAAGCCATTGCGATGGTCCCAGCTGTCATTCGTAGATCTTTGACATTCTTTACGGGTTCTCAGAAGCCCGAAAGTCCGACAACCAATCTTACCAAGGAGTTTCGTATTAACTGGGTCGGTGGAGGTGACAAGCAGTCGTGCCATATCTATTAACTTTACCTTTTGCTGTTCAATATCGCACCTATGCACAGTTCCAATCGGAACGTGCCTGAGTTTTATAGGGAGACTAGTTCTGAAAAAGTAAGTACTAAACGTTTACAAAATTATTTGACACTTTCCAACACTAATTAGATAAAAAACAAAAGACTTCCGACGTACAGAAAAGGCAGACAACCCAAGCATTTAACCCAATAAATATCCATCAAAAATATAATTGCGTTTAAATGAAAATTTCGCTTTTAGCTTTAAAATAAAAAGTTTTAATCAAAACATTGGGACGGCACCTTAAGGGGATAATTGTAGGCAAATTGGCCGATGGTTTAACGAGGTAGGAGAGGTCACTTTTTATTTCTCATCTTCCTTAAGGCCTTCTATCACACCGTAAATTTACATCGTGTTAATGTCCGTGGCATAAATTGGCTTTTTCTATTAGGTTTCTGCGGAAGCAGTAGTAGGATGGACGCCTTTGTCGGCTAGACTAGTAGTGGACTTCATAATTGGCTTCTGTATTATGCAGACATTGTAAAACTGCGGTCACACGGTCCGCTTTCTCACAGGCCAGATCAAACCAAGAGATACCGATAGGCGGTAGGAACCGGTGCATCCAAGGATGCCTCCTTTGCCTTGTCGTCGCCCATTCTGTCCGTTGGGAGTCGGTAATTTTAAAAGGGCAGCCTAGTGCGGTGCGAGAACGCCTGTCATGGCCTGTATTTTATCAAATATTTACCACTGAATAAAACCACAGCTGTTACACACGCATGCATGCGCTCCGTATCATTTGACATGTTGGAATATCAGCCAACAGGCTTCACCAGACCGACACACGCCATGGGAATCAACTGGTGTGGTCTTGCGAGGCCTGTCAGTTAACAGGTTGATGGGAACACAGCTTAAAATTCTTGATAGGAATTTATACACATCATGTTCCGGTTCCAGGTTATTCTCTGAGAAATGCTAAGAATTGACGCATAGATATAATAATGACTAACACAACTCAATAAATTAGGAAACTGGTTTCGTAGATTTATGGTAATTTATAAAACCGACATCATTTTTCATTGCATAATCAGCCTATAACGTTCCCACTGCTGAGACACAGGTTTCCTCTCTGTGAGAGGGAATGGGCCGTAATCCACGATGCCCATCCACGTCAGCCTGTGCGGTTTGGTAGATGTCACCTATCTTCAAGTATCAAGGAAAACACCGTGAGGAAATCGGTATGTCTCTGGATCAACCTAGGACATGCCGATTTCCTCACGATGTTTTCCTTCACCGTTTTTGAGAGCAATGATGATGAAATGATGTACACAAAGTACAAAGTACGCCTGTCTGTTTGTGTTTGATCCTATGGCCTATAGCTCGTAAGTCGCGGCCGTTACCACTAGGCCATCACTGCTCTGTTTCATGCGAGCAAGTAAAGTGTGATGTGATCTTATTTATCAATTTGCAGCAACCAAAATAAATGGTTATAAAATTAGAGCCCTAGTGGAATTGTTGCCAAGAAAAGGTAAAAGAAGTGTTTTTGGCACACAAATAACCCGGTGGGTAGACGACCTACAGAAGATGGCGGGGAAGTGCAGAATGGTACTCCCACACACCAGGGAATCATGACAGAAAAGGAGGAGGCCTATACTCAGCAGTGAATAGAACAAAGCTGCCAATGACCATGAAACCAAATGATTCTAACTTTTGTCCTCCCCACCATAATTAGAAAAAACAGAAACGAAAATATTATTATTGTTTTAATTTTTTTCCATTTGATGTCAAGTGTCATTACGCGTCTGTGTATACGGCAGCCATTTATAATTCTCGCCTTCACATTTTTGTAAGTGTCAAAGTATGTAAAATATTTCGATTCTCATTAAAGGATGATATAATTATCTTATTTAACGATAATTAGGTTATTACTTATTCTATGCACGTAGATTTTCAACGAACAAAAAGTGCCATGTTGAGAAAATCAATTGTCTTCTGAAAGTTGTGATTGCTGCAATGAATATGAATCTATGGTAAGATTTGGTTTGTTGGTAAATTTATTTCGATCAAATCGAATAGGTTCGCTTATTTGTGTTCGATGTCATTTTCTGCATAGCCTTTTCTCAACTATATGGGGATCGGCTTTCAGTCTGCATCAGAATACAAGGAGCAACTACCTTTCTGACTACCACAAACCAGTAACTGGGTAACCCAGTAAGTATACGTACGTACGATAAGAGTGGTAGTCAGACTTTCAGGTTTTATCGTTCCGTAACGACTGTCAAAGATCAAACCACATAGACAACCGGGACCAACGACTTAACGTGCTTCCCGAGGCACAAAGGGGTTAAAATTTAGTAGGTATCGTTTGGCAGGAGGGGGGAATGGGAGTGGGGGAGAGGCATGAGGGATGTCCCCCTATCTCCCTGGTACCACTCCCATGAAAAGGTAACTCACCCGAGAAAACACTTAAAAGTTGCTCAAAACACTTAAAAGTTGCTTAAAAGGCGTTTGAAAAAATATAACCCTAACCTAACCTTTTAACCTAACCTGTGCGAGTCGGGGTGCCCCAAGTCCCGAGCTCGCTTCGCTCGCTATTGCATCCTAAGTTCTCCTAGTAAAAGTTGTAACTGCCTTTTATACACACATACAATCAGTAGGATTAGAACACTTTCACGCAACTGGAGGAGAAACGGAATGATGATCAAAATCGGATGACAGTGACATTACTTTGACACAAAAAAAAATCCATTCCGTTTTATCGATTTTGCACGATATTTTACACAACAGACAATATGTTATGTCAGATTTGGTTGTCAATCACCCATTTTAACGTTCCGTTTTCGCATTTATTTGATTTGAGGTTAGAAACTTATTTTGTAAAATAATCTTCTCGAAAAATATTCATTACCATAATTCGCACACCTAGATCTATACTGAGACAACTCAAAAATCGTTAATTTTGAGTTATGTCTGTATTCGAATGCTCGGTGCTCATACGCAACTATCCAACGTGACAGATTCAATAAAAGCTCATAAAATTAATCGCTAGGTAGCCTTAACTTTCTTTTGTTGAATCAACGTCTGCCATCTGCTCCCACCTAAACAAGTCTATTGTGAGTTGATCTTCACTCACCATAAGGAGTGCATGTATTAACAAGAACGAAAACGCGGACATTTCAAATTATTACAGTTTTGATGACACGTATACGTGAGTTAATTAGAGTCGTTACGGTGATGGTGAATTGTTCTGCCACATTACTTAAGGATATTTTGACTTGTTCCAGTTTTGTTTGATATGGTACATACGTAAATATTTAGTTACTATTTTGATTTGACTTTGTTTTGATGGATCGACATGTAATGAATTGATAGTAAATTGACCTATTGAATTTCAGCCCCAGCTTGTATACTGTGACATTTTACAAGCTATTTATTACCTAGAATCAAATTAAATTGTATAGCTTCCCTAACAAAAAATGCAAATATACGTTTTTTTCGTCTCCTGAAAAATGACCTTTTTTGAGTTGTCCTAGTATAGATCTAGGTGTGCGATTATGAGTGGTTGCGTTATATTCGGGGACCCAAGCCCTACCAGTTTTAACCATTTTTACCCCCCAACTCCTGCCAATCGATACTAGATCCAACCCCACAGAGGTGTCGTGTTATGTAATGGATGGTCACCCATCCACGAACCGACCGCGGCAAGTGTAGCTTAACATTCGATCGACCCTCTCCAATTGTGCCCAACATCCATTAATTTATTCATTCATAAAGGATGCAGTTATTTACTTTTGTTTGATATGAATAGTAAAGTCAACTTGTTACATTTTATATTTAACTAGCTTTTGCCAGCGGCTTCGCCCGCGCGGAACATTCATCCCCTATTTAACTCCCTCAGGGGTTGTATATCGAAAAAATTCGAAAAATCCTTCCTTATTCCTTGTCTACATTTTAAAGCGAACCTCTGTGCAAATTTCAGTTTTCTAGGTCCAAGGGTTTGGGCTAGGCGTTGATGAGTCTGTTAGTCAGTCAGGACTTTTCTTTTTATTTATTTAATATAGATTTAATGCAGGCATCAATTTAAGCCCTCTAAAATCTTTTTGCTGATGTTAGGTAAAGACAACATTGCAACAATAAAACCTGTTCAAAAAATATGGAGCACTTTTTCAATAATGAGTTTGCAAAACAACAAAAATGTAATCTTTAAAAAACCAAAGACATCGATTTTCACTAAATTATAACACACAAACGAAATTACACTCCTGTATTTTCTTGGTAATCCAAAGTTATACGCACATTCGCAATTGAGACTCTTACCGGAACGTAATAATATGTGTAATGAAGGATTGCACGTCCAAAATTGTATGTTAAAATAATAAATTTCCCGCGAAGTACGATGTCTGTACGAGTCTGGTACGATTATGACACTTAATTGAAAAATTCGGTTATCGGGATCTGTTTTAAGTGCTTTCGTAGAAAAACCCGCGCGCTCACAGGGTTGACGTTTTGAGTTTTTAATTTTTGTAGAAGCAAAGGACGCGTGGTGTACAGCCTACTTGGTATGTACAGCGATATCAGTTGTATCGTTTATTGGTCAAGCCTCAATAAGCTAGAAAAATAATTGTAAATATACATCTGTTCCACATTTTTTATAAATGTGTCTCCATTTTATTAATTCCTATGAAACGTTAATTAGCTAATTTATAAATTAATTTACTCTTTTTACACAAATCCACGACCAAGAAAACTCATCATAATTTTGTTTACATAATGCGTGAAATTATGAAATTTTAATTTAAACCCGTAATCAATCTGACAGTAAATTCTGGCCGCCAGTCAACCCTATAAAGCAACCATCCTGTCTAAGTAATGGCCCTCGAATACCCCCTTTTAGTGGTCAGTGTAAACAAGAAAATTGATTTTGAATGAACCTACGTGAGTTAATACAACCTTACAACTTCACGGAAACATTTATTTCAGTTAAGACCGTAGGCTGTACGAGTTGATTCCTTGGGACAGCGGGGTTGCAATTAAAAAAGTACGCCTTGAAAAACCGTCATGTTTTACGAAAATGAATAAATTCGGAGTTTAAAATTCGAAGAATTTTTTGTTGATAGTAAAAATGCTGAAGTGAATATTTTAAAATCGCATGTTGCTATCAGTATTTTCTCAATTAAATGAATATCTCCGCATGATAAAAATATTACAATTGTTATTTTTAAAGTTTAGTTAATAATACAGAAAATTTAAAAGATGTTTATTAAGTAATTAAAAAAGGTCTTCATTGTTTGGAGTTCAAAAATTTGTTTGAAACGAATTGAAATATTTTTGTTTTTTTTTTACATATGTCAAACGTGAAATAATTGAGGTAATGTAGGTTTGTCTAGCATACCTAATACGTTTTGTGTGTAATGTGGTTAAAAAGTGACACTCATAAAAAAACATGCCACCTTGTTTCCCCAAAGGGTATGGCAGAGGTGTAACTACAGTACACCTACATTTCGCCAGTTATGTTTAAGTATCATGTAATAGGGGACGAACCTATTGCCATCAACTGAGCAACATTGCAGACTCCGAGCTGCTGATGAGAAATTCCGGATAGAAAACTCAGTAATAGTTTACCCGACCTAGGAATCAAACCCAGGACCTCATGCTCAGAAGCAGAGCGTGCGACAACTTGAACAACGAAGCGGTCAAACTCAAACTCAGTGGATGCATAGAACATAATTTCCCTATCTTACCACGGGTCAGGTTAAACTGGCCATAGTGAAAAAAAGTTTACTGGTCTTGGCGGTAGGAACCTGTACAAAAGCAAGATTACACAATAACACACAGGAATCGATACCTATCAGTAATACAAATGAGATCGATATTTTAATCGGAACCAACTCGACAGGTCATTTTGTAAGTCGATTTTAGGGCTCACCATTTTCGATGTTCTGATTGCGATACTGATAAAAACGTCATTTGGTTTCATTTTGCTTAGTCTATCGTAAATCTATTTGATAAAACCATAGCTTCAGATTCATCATCATCATCATCATATCAGCCGAAAGACGTCCACTGCTGGACATAGGCCTCCCCCAGGCTCCTCCACTTCGACCGGTCTTGTGCTTCCCACATCCAGCGGATACCCGCGGTCTTCGCAAGGTCATCGGTCCACCTTGTGGGAGGCCTTCCTACTGTACGTCTTCCGGTACGCGGTCGCCACTCCAGAACCTTTCGGCCCCATCGACCATCTGTTCTGCGAGCAATGTGCCCTGCCCACTGCCACTTAAGTTTGGCAATTCTTCGGGCTATGTCGGTTACCTTGGTTCTCCTGCGGATCTCTTCATTTCTGATTCGATCGCGTAGGGAAACTCCGAGCATAGCCCTCTCCATTGCCCTTTGGGTGACTTTAAGCCTTCTGATAAGGCCCATTGTGAGCGACCACGTCTCTGTACCATAGGTCATCACTGGCAACACACACTGGTCAAAGACTTTCGTCTTGAGACACTGTGGTATTTGGGACGAGAAGATATTGCGAAGCCTCCCGAACGCTGCCCAGCCGAGTCGGATTCGACGATTGACCTCTTTCTCGAAGTTGGACTTACCTAACTGGACAGTCTGTCCTAGGTAAACGTACTCGGTCACAACTTCGAGTGTAGCGCCTCCGATCGTCATGGGAGTGGGTGTTACATGGGCATTCGACATGACCTTTGTCTTCTCCATGTTCATTTTAAGACCCACTCTTTCGGAAGCTCTACTGAGGTCATCGAGCATTGCACTGAGGTCCTCCATGGTCTCAGCCATGACGACTATGTCATCGGCAAACCGAAGGTGAGTGATGTACTCGCCATTGATGTTGATGCCAGCCCCTTTCCAGTCCAGAACCTTGAAGACATCCTCCAGTGCAGCGGTGAACAGTTTCGGAGAGATAACATCTCCCTGTCTCACACCTCGCTGCAGAAGGATAGGTTTCGAAGTCCGGTCCTGGAGTCGGACTGACATAGTGGCGTTTTCATACAGACACTTCAGCACCTCGATGTACCGATAGTCGATCTGGCACCGTTGGAGAGACTGCAGTACAGCCCATGTCTCGATCGAATCGAAGGCTTTTTCGTAGTCCACAAACGCTAAGCAGAGAGGCAGGTTATACTCTTCGGTCTTCTGTATAACCTGCCGCAGCGTATGTATGTGGTCTACGGTGCTAAAGCCTTTACGGAATCCGGCTTGTTCGGGAGGCTGGAAGTCGTCAAACCTGCGCGCGAGACGGTTCGTGATGACTCTCGAAAACAGCTTGTAGACATGGCTCAGAAGTGAGATGGGCCTATAATTCTTAAGAAGAGTATTATCACCCTTCTTAAAGAAAAGTACCACCACACCTCTGTTCCATGCCTGTGGCGTTTTTCCCTCGAGTATGACGGAATCAAACAGCTTCTGGAGGGCCTTAAGAACGGGTTTTCCGCCGGCCCTCAGGAGTTCGGCCGTGACTCCGTCATCACCCGGCGCCTTGTTGTTTTTTAGCTGCTTCAGAGCCATCCTAATCTCGTACAAGCTAACGTCCGGGATATCTTCGGTATAGTGTCGGGTCAATCTGGCTCTTGGGTCGTTTGCCAGATCCGTAACGGGGTTGCTTGTTGACGTGTATAACTGTCCATAGAAACTCTCGATCTCTCTCAACAGCTCCGGCTTGGAGGAAACGATCCTGCCATCATTGGTCTTCAGTTTCGCAAGCTGACTCTGTCCAATAGACAGATCTCTTGAAAAGACCTTGGAGCCCTTGTTCCGCTCTATCGCGTCCTTTATGCGGTCCGTATTAAAACGGCTTAGCTTCAGATTATCGTGTTTTTTTGAGGTTATGAGATTTAGTATTCCTGAAATGGTTCTAATAATTCACTCTCTCTTGCCCAAAATAAACACTTAGAAGCATTGAACATAATCCTGGATAGGCTATTTGTAACTGACGAAAAAACGGAGGAGATTCAGTAGGCATTTATTTGTTTTCATTGTGCCGTAGCTTAGATGTGATCGATAAGACAACGGTGCGGTTTAAAAGAAGACATAGTGACAAACATTTAAAAGCCTATGCTTTGACGGTTTGGTCATGGTTTTTTTTTTTTTTTTTTTTTGTGTGGGAAATCATCAAATGACTTCTCCTGCTGAGTAGAGCAGGAGGGCGTGTCAGTGTTTTACTGACTAAAACCCACCCGTTTTCCCTCAGTAGCCCGTATGCCAGGGGCCGTGGTATCTCTTTCGAACAAACCCGCACCCCTGGCAGGCATCGGCCCTTGCGGACCCCACCAGTGGTTGCTGACATCTTTGACGGCGCACGTGAGGAACACAACGCGCCGTCCCGTCCACCACTTTTCGGCCGCAGAGGATAGGGAGAGCGGCTCCTCTTCCCCTACGGCCCCACCGCGTCCGCCATCAAACGGTGGCGGCCCCGTCCAGGCCACGGAAGAGAAGAGCGCTGCTCAGAAGCACCGGCACTCCTCCTCTACCGCAGCCCGTAACCCTCAGCCGCGATGCCTCCCATTCGACATCGCGGCCCACCTCAGTTGCGGTGCACCTCACCGCAACCTACTTTTTGGCCGCTACGTCAATGGCTTGAAGGCAAAAACCCTGACGAGCGGCCCCACCGTTGGGTTCCTCTTGGCTTCACCGTGGGTGGGAGACCACGGTTGGTTTGGTCATGGTAAGAAGATGAATGAAGGGCGGTTAACAAAAGGTACAGATCAGGCAGATGTGAGTGGAAACACCGGGAGTAGACGACCTAGGAGGACAATATATACCTAGTGAGTTTATTGCTGAAGTTCATCAGAAAGGTTAGGTTCGTAGTACACGCAATCGGCAGCGTGTATGACCAGATGTATGAACGTGAACGAGGCAAAAGCAGGATCGTAGCAGGTGGCGTTCTGTAGTTCCCGCCTACCCCCATTGGGAAAAGACGTGAGTTTATCCAACGTGCAACATAATTAACGCGAGACCTCTTTTCTTTCTCTGTTTGCCTGCGACTCATTTATATAACTGTTCTATAGGCACTGGCAGGTTCGCCACGTGATCGGCTCAAGAATAAGGGCTGAAAATCTCAGACCAACCGCGTGAATAAAACCATATTCCATAACTATTATGACAGCAATCCTTTTTGAATAAAAATAATGGTATTATTCTCTTTGTAATACCTAATCTCCTAATTAGAACAACCCATTCACACACAACGAGCGATTAATCTATAAAACTGAATAAATCGCGTTTAATCGCATGATACGGATCGCAACGCCTCATATTAACGCGCGGGACCACCGGCAGTGGCGGACGAAAATATTAAAATGACAAATGAAAAATCGCAACGCAATTATTGGCTGTTATATATTTTGTTAATTGCGATCGCGAGCTGGTTTTCCACTTATATTTATGCGAATTTGTTTTCAACTGTATATTAAAAAATGCGATTATTTCTAGGCATTATAATGACGTTTAATTGTCATCTTAAAATAGTGTTGGCACATTACAAATTATTATCGATGAAATAATAGTCAAGTGAGAGTCGTATTCGTCATTTATGAAGAAGTTTGTACAAATCACAGTTTTCTGAGATTCTTTTAATCAGTTTCATCCATATCAACTATGATATTTCCTCTCCACCGAACTGTATTCGCTGCTATCATATCCTACATAATATTACATATTATAGGTACAATATGTCTGGTTGTCGGTTGTATACTAATAATATAAAGAACTTTCAGTCTGACACCAACAGAGAAAATTAAATAAAAATTGCTCAGACAAAAGTGTTATAGGGTACACGACCAAATGTAAGAAACATATATACAGCAACTTTACTGATATTTCTCGAATAGCGGGGCTAGCAAAACAATTTTTTTTTGAATTCGTGATTTTAAAATATTAATGTTGATGTCCTAAAATAATAGTTTCGATAAATTTTTGCTGGAGCAGTAGGTACGTCACTAGACAATAAAGTACGGCAATTGTTCCTTCATAAATAGCTCACCATATTTACGGTTCTTTCTGGGCGCTGGCAAATACCAAAAACAAAAGAATATGGTTACAGTGAAACCGAAACAGTACGACAGTCTACATAATAAAAATCTGAAAAACAAGATCTTTGAAAATTCGACCCTAAATATGTAAATAAAATAGTGGATGAAAAGTATGGAAATCAACCATTTTGACGAAGAGTAATACCGTAGGATACACGGCCTGTCTACTTGATAAATTCTTGAATTCACTGACAACTTACGCTTAGCCTTAATCTATGGGTCTGGAAGCATGATTTCGATTTAAAGATATTTATTTTCTCAAAGAACAAATTGCATAAGGGTTTTTTTTTTGTTTTGGATGGAAAATCATCAAATGACTTTTCCCGCTGTGGGTGGAGCGGGAGGGCGTGTCAGACTTTTATTAAAATTCTGAAGTTCACTGACAAAGAACACACGCTTGTCTGGAAATTCTCTGTTGAAAGGTCTGGAAGCATGATTTACAAACGAAACCATTGCAATTTTTAATTTTCACCTTACAACCGCAAAACCATATGTATCTGTAACTAGCTTCTGCTCGTGACTTCGTTCGCGTGGAAATCGTAAGACACCACTATTGTGCTGTCGTACAACATAAACACACACAGCCACATTATATAAAACTTCCCTGTACAAACTATATGCTATAGAGTTGTTATTGTCACTTATGTCGTCATAGACAGTTACTGACACTGATATCACCACAATAGAGGTGAGAGAACTGGCCATTCTTTCACTTGAACACACTTATTCGCACTGCCGACTTCGAGACGTCGATACTTAGGTACTGTACCTACCGTGGTCGCGATGGTCATTGATATTCACCAATATCATCAGGTCGATAGTAAAAATATCGGTTTTGAATCGGTATGTGTATTGCTGCCGACATATCGGTATCGGGTTGGTGACAATATCTGATAATATGAAAACGGTCAATAGGTAACTTACAGGACACTTACCCTACACAGGGAACTTTAAGTTATATTTTTAGTTTTACCATACCGTACCTAAAATAAGGTAAAAATATCGAATCTAAGCAAAAATAATTCAGTTGATCAACTGCAATATGTTTATACTATGGCATGGATTTCCTGCTAATTGGTTGACAGTTCATCGTAAACAATACACGTTATAATGCGATAATATTCAATTCTCCGAAACCATAAACTTTCAACATAGATGTCATAAATCCCTAACAACAAAAAAACTAACTTCAAGCAGATTAAAGAAAAGACACTTCCACCAGTCTAAGATATGATCAATCTTAGCCAAACAATGGGCAGTTTGAGTGCACTCATTAAAAAACTTCTACAAATCAAGGGTGTTGGATGTCCAATAATTTCATTGGACGTATGACTGTAAGGTCCAATTATAATGAAAACAATCATATCATTAAGGGACTCTGGGGCTCCATAAAATTGTTGCCCTTAACAATTGGAATATTGGACCAATGTTGGAAAGGATAGATGTGGTAGGTTGTGAGATAAATAGGTACTCAAGTAAGGTCAAAAACTAAAAACCGAGTACTTAAAAATCTACATTATGAAATACGAAACAAGAAAATCAAGCCAGGGTAAAACCGTGGTCGCATGCCTGTTCCAAGAGCACCTACATAATTATAATGCCTTTTTAATAGTTCGTCACCTTACGTTCACAGAGCGCCATATTGAATTTACAGTTTTACGAACGATCACGACGCTTTCAACGACGCCTTGTCAAATTATGATAAGTGGTATAGATATTATGAGGGAACGGATGAACATAGATACATACAATCATAAATAGCGGTCAAAAGCTTAACCTTCGCCATAGTCGGGTAAAAAGTAAAAACTATGTATTTGGCGCTTTAATGAAGGGCGTTAGATACAAAATCATTTATTTCTCCTGGTTCAAATATTGATTGGAGACCACTCTTCTTGGGGTTCACAATTCTGATAGGTATTCAATTTAAAATCAAAATATTTAATTTCACATAAACCATAAGGTTACACGCTAGGTGCACGGTTCCAATTGGTTGTTTCATAAGGAGAATAGCCGGCAAGAAACTCCACGGTTACTATTTTGGAAATAATTGAATTTTACAATGGTTTCACATTGTGTGGTAGAAAAGGTATGAGAGAACAGTGTAGACCAGTCAACTAGTACCAGGTACTTAATAAAAATAGAAAATGGTCTACCATAATAATGATCCCTCACATCGTTAATCTAATAATTATTTGATGACATCTGTACAAGATCAGCCGAGTAATCCTCAACAATATTTGACTTGACTTTGACTCATGTCAAAGTCACATTCTCAAAAACAGTGAGATTATATTTACTTTTCATTGTACAGACTATTTTTAAAAGATCCAATTAGAAAAAATAATCTTTAGATCTTTAGATGCCTTCGTCTAAAGATAATCTTTTCTAAACTGATTTTTTTAGATGTAAGGTACCCTTGTTTCTTTCATGTAAAACAGTTTTCCTTGCTACCTACCTTCAATCGTGTTCAAGGTTAGTCAACTCAATACCTACTGCGTTTCACTTATTGCCTTTCTCATTTCTTAGGCACAAGTACTTTTTATCTTGATCTCCTCAACAAAATACCACCTCCATGCAGCACACTTACTTCCCCAACTCCACAACACCTTAATGGACAATTACGCATTGTAAGTTTAGAAGCGGTCCACTGTTAGATTTAGACTGATAGGCCAGTCTCGTTACGTTTCTGAGTTAGTAGCCATACATACATACCTGCACGGATGCAAATGCGTCCACCAACGGATTTATGACTCAGGTGATGGAAGATTAGTTCTAAATATACGATTCTTGTGACGATTGATGGGTTTCAAGGACAATGATTTAATTAATTTTGATTTACTGTTAGTTATGGCCTCTCTGCCTGATGGACGGATCTTTGATGGCTGGTCTGGCCACGTCTTCTCATTTAATTTGCCATATAATCTTAGGTTAGTTATGAGTAGCAGTGTCTTGGTCAATGATTTGAACTAAGGATGCATCTACCTTAACTATATGGGCTCAGAGTATTCATTCAGTTTGTTACTAACTCTTCTCTGCAAGACTTGCTAGATTATGTATTTTGGAAACGTACATGCAGGTGACCTTTTTGAATTACGTTAGTTGGTATCCCAAATTCTTGTTCATACCAAAATGTACTGTCTCGTATTGTTCGTAAAGTCGTTGAGCTCCTTAATTTTGAGTTGAGCTGTACGATTACTGACAAATTCGTGCACTGACTGGATAGGTCCACTCAATCTGTATGGTTCTTTCCTCAAAAGACCATTTCAGACAACAATCCACATGGTTGTCACATGATCTGACCAAGATTACGTCTGGATTTAAAAGAGACTGTGATCTCTGATTTTTTTTCGGAATTTCTTTTGAGAGGAGTCAGATAGAAAACACCAACCTCATCTAGTTTTTAAAATATGATTGACGTGTAAAAGTGTTTGCACAAACCACATTTAATTTCAGAAAAAAAATCATTTGTCATTAATCATGATCTGCGAGAGAGATTAGAGACCAAGTCAAAGTTTGCTAAGTGTGATAAAATACACAAGTTTTACACTTATGTTTTATGTAACTTAAGAAACTCATAAATCATTACCAGTAGCTGCGCCACCTACACAAATACAGCAACTCCACAAAATCCCAAACATTGTCACTCTAAACCGGGACTACACGAAACTACCAATCCACCCAATACATATTCAATTTAAGCGATTTTAACAATCGATCGTGACCCAGCGAGATCTCGATATCGCACCGTATTTATGAATAAATCGGCAGTAGAACGGATCATAGCTCATAAACGGAGACTGTGAGGAATAGATAAATATCTGGGAATTTTACTGTTTCACGTTTTGTTGTTTCTCACGATTGTGTCTAGTTGACATTGCGGATGGGACCTGGACATACTTCGTTGTGGTGTGATTTGCCTTGGTACTTAAAAAAAAATGTTATAAGAAATCTCGATTAATGTTCATTGCTCGTTAGTTCAACACAAAATCTGGTTCAATCCTAGTTAATATAATAAATACGAAAGTTACTTTGTTACATAACCTGGGGAACGAAATAGGCTACTTCATTCTGGACCGTAGAAGTCGCGGGCAACAGTAAGTAGAGTATAAAGTAGAATCTGTAACTAACTTGTCCCTAAATGTTTCCCTTGTTTCTAATGTACCGAGATTTGTTTTCTCGGTCCTTAAAATAGTGACATAGGATAAGGATTTAATAGATGAAATGCTGTGTAGAGGTGGTTTATGTATGATAATGCTGGTGTTGTGAACCTATATTTTTAATCTACTCACTATAATTTTACCCTTAATGTTAAGAATTTAAGGATGTTTTGCTGCAGGTCACACTAGTAGATACGAGTATTGCAATACTTGATTTGTTAAAAACCATATTTTATTATTATTAAAATAATATAATTTAGACTATATATTCTTTCAATTTCACAATCGTTATCGCAACCACCACGCTATAGGTTTATTTTAAACTTATTTTTAAAGATCTGAACAATTTACAACTTTTAAACCCCGACCTTGCCCACAAATCTCGATAACTCAAAAATATTGATGTAAAAAATGTCTCAATACCAATAAATCATCAGTATGGTTGTTTACTTCACATTTAGATGCTCATTATACTTGTCAACGAGCATATTGTGCAGTTCTGACCTCTAGGCACAATCGCTTCGTACCATCTTCTACTGGTTAATACGCAAAATACAGAAATTCTTGTTAAAAGAAGAGAGGAGATTGATCTGCCAATCTGATATGCCAGGTTTCCTGAAATATTTTGAGAAAAGCTGAGCTTTCGTTTTAAGATTCAAAAGATACAAAAAGTTTGTGCACGTATTATTACATCTTCTGTCTAGCCTTTTCTATTCTGGGGTTGGCTTCCAGTCTAACCGGATGCAGCTGAATACCAGTACTTTACATGGAGTGACTGCCTATCTGACCTCCAAAACCCTATTACTGGGAAATAAGATACCCTACGGTAAGATTGGTTGTCAGACTTTCAAAGATCCACAACTGATAGCCGGGACCAACGCCTTAACGTGCTTTCCGGGGCATGTAGGGATCTTGGTACGTAAAGATAGTCACCCCATCCACGGACCAACCGCGGCAAGCGTATCTTACCTGATCGGTTGAAACGTGCGGCCGTTATTAGTTAGCCATAATGTCTATCCCTACTAATATTATAAATGCGAAAGTAACTCTGTCTGTCTGTCTGTCTGTCTGTTACCTTTTCACGCCTAAACCGCTGAACCGATTTTGATGAATTTTGGTATAGAGATAGATGGAACCTTGGCAAAGGACATAGGGTACTTTTTATCCAGATCCCGATCCCGATCCCGGAATTATACGGGTGGAAACGCAGAGTGCAGTTGTGTATCGTATATCCCTACTAAATGAATTTTGGTATAGAGACCTTGGAAAAGGACAAAGGCAACCTTTTATCCCGATCCCGATCCCGATCCCGTAATTATGCGAGTGATAGATAACGCAGGGTGCAGTTATGTATCGTATATGCCCACTAAATGAATTTTGGTATAGAGATAGATGGAACCTTGGGGAAAGACATAGACAGTCTGTCTGTTTCGTTTTCACGCCTAAACCGCTGAACCGATTTTGATGAATTTTGGTATAGAGATAGATGGAACCTTGGGGAAAGACATAGACAGTCTGTCTGTTTCGTTTTCACGCCTAAACCGCTGAACCGATTTTGATGAATTTTGGTATAGAGATAGATGGAACCTTGGGGAAAGACATAGACAGTCTGTCTGTTTCGTTTTCACGCCTAAACCGCTGAACCGATTTTGATGAATTTTGGTATAGAGATAGATGGAACCTTGGGAAAGGACATCTTTACTTTTTATCCCGATCCCGATCCCGGAATTATGCGGGTGAAAACGCGGGGTGCAGTTATGTATCGCATAATTCAAATACTCCTAGCCAGCTTTTAGAATACTTTCTGCCTGACATGTCCATCAGGCCCATCGGCCTATACACTATGAATGTGTGAGTGTGACGATGCATGGTGTGGTGTGGCGGGGCTGGCGGGCGCGGGCGCGCTGCGCGGCGCGGCGGCAAAGACGTGCGGGGGACGCGGATGGCTCGGTGGGAGGAGTGTAGATCACAAAGTATGCTTACCCGAACGGGCAGACACGTGAGGGCAGACGTCGTTGGCGGACGCATGCGATATCTACAATTTTGAGCTGCAACGTATTCGCTTTCTTTACGTTTTCATTGGTGTTTAGGGTTTCTTGGATAAGCATTTTGTGTTATTTACTTAGTTGTTTTGGTTGTTATTATTAGTTTAGCATAAGTTAGTAGTAGGTAGAATTATAGTTAATAGGTAAAATAAATACTTTAATTCATTTTTTAGGATAGGTATAAAATTGTAGTAGATTAGTAGGCAGGTTTTTTTAAGTTTTTTCACATTTAGTAAGTAGTTACGGTACCTAAGAAGGTCAGCATAGTTTTTATTGAGTATTAATAGGTAAGTAATGTTGTTTTGTGAATAAAATAGTTCCAGTAGTTTCGCATATAATTTTATCGATTCATTTTGTTTTTATTCCATGTGGATAGTATATTTTTTTTAACATTTAGTTTTAGTTTAGCAATTCGTTTTGTTTTTGTTTTATTTCATGTGTATAAGTACCTACCTTAAGTATAGTTTCGTACTCAGTACCTTTAACTAAATTTTTTTGTCAGCTAAAGAATTTTTTTTTGCATAAGTACTTACCTGTTTTTATTACTTTAGGTAGGTAACTGGTTAAGTAATATGCCTCGCAAGCGTAAATCTAATTTAGCGCGTAGCTCTAAAAGAGCTCGAACTGCGCAAGTAGCTAGATCCCAAGAATCTGAGGAGCAGACTCAGGCCCGGCAGATTTTAGATGCTGAGCGACACGCAACGCAAAGAGCTGCCGAGACCTATGAACAAACTCAGGCCCGGCAGATTTTAGATGCTGAGCGACACGCAACGCAAAGAGCTGCCGAGACCTATGAACAAACTCAGGCCCGGCAGATTTTAGATGCTGAGCGACACGCAACGCAAAGAGCTGCCGAGACCTATGAACAGACTCAGGCCCGGCAGATTTTAGATGCTGAGCGACACGCAACGCAAAGAGCTGCCGAGACCTATGAACAAACTCAGGCCCGGCAGATTTTAGATGCTGAGCGACACGCAACGCAAAGAGCTGCCGAGACCTATGAACAAACTCAGGCCCGGCAGATTTTAGATGCTGAGCGACACGCAACGCAAAGAGCTGCCGAGACCTATGAACAGACTCAGGCCCGGCAGATTTTAGATGCTGAGCGACACGCAACGCAAAGAGCTGCCGAGACCTATGAACAAACTCAGGCCCGGCAGATTTTAGATGCTGAGCGACACGCAACGCAAAGAGCTGCCGAGACCTATGAACAGACTCAGGCCCGGCAGATTTTAGATGCTGAGCGACACGCAACGCAAAGAGCTGCCGAGACCTATGAACAAACTCAGGCCCGGCAGATTTTAGATGCTGAGCGACACGCAACGCAAAGAGCTGCCGAGACCTATGAACAAACTCAGGCCCGGCAGATTTTAGATGCTGAGCGACACGCAACGCAAAGAGCTGCCGAGACCTATGAACAGACTCAGGCCCGGCAGATTTTAGATGCTGAGCGACACGCAACGCAAAGAGCTGCCGAGACCTATGAACAAACTCAGGCCCGGCAGATTTTAGATGCTGAGCGACACGCAACGCAAAGAGCTGCCGAGACCTATGAACAGACTTAGGCCCGGCAGATTTTAGATGCTGAGCGACACGCAACGCAAAGAGCTGCCGAGACCTATGAACAGACTCAGGCCCGGCAGATTTTAGATGCTGAGCGACACGCAACGCAAAGAGCTGCCGAAACCTATGAACAGACTCAGGCCCGGCAGATTATAGATGCTGAGCGACACGCAACGCAAAGAGCTGCCGAGACCTATGAACAGACTCAGGCCCGGCAGATTTTAGATGCTGAGCGACACGCATCATTGATAGCTGCAGAGATGCCAGAAGAATCCCAAAGACGACGTGTGTTAAATGCTGAACGGCAGTCAGAAAGGAGAAATGCGTTTACAATGTATACATGGGGAGCATTCCACAATGCTGCTTTTGATTATGACCCATCGATTGAGTATAATAACCATCGATTACTTCTCATAGGTGGAATGGATAAAAAATGTATACATTGTGAAGCACTCAAGTGGAAAGAAGAAACTCCGGGTATGTGTTGTTCTGGTGGCAAGGTTTCAATTCCAATACTTGGAGAACCAGAGGAACCATTGAAGTCTTTACTTTTAGGTGATAACAACGAATCGCGGCGTTTTTTAATCAAAATAAGGAAATATAATTCATGCTTTCAAATGACGTCATTTGGTGTAGAAAATGAGGTGGTTATGCCTGGGTTTTCATCTACTTTTACAATCCAAGGTCAAATCTATCATAGGATTGGTTCTTTGCTTCCTACAAATAATGAGCAACCAAAATTTTTACAGATTTATTTTATGGGAAATGAAAACGACGAGGTTGACCGCAGGTGTCAAAACATTCAATTAGTAGAAAAGGATATTGTCTTAAAGATTCAGAGAATGTTGCATGAACATAACCGCCTAATAAACACTTTCACAACAGCCTTAGAAAGAATGCCGGGAGATGATTATAAGTTGGTGATTCACCCAGATCGTACACCAAGTGGGGAACACGAAAGACGATATAATGCACCTTTAATAAATGAAGTCGCAGCCATGGTTTGTGGTGAACAGTTTGCTTCCCGTGATATAGTTTTACATGCCCGTGATAACACACTAACTAGGGTGCCGGATACACATAAATTTTACGATGCGTTACAATATCCGCTAATATTTAGCAAAGGGCAAGAAGGGTATCACTTTCAAATTCCACAAGTCGATCCTGTAACTGGCCTGCCCTTGCCTAACAAAAAGGTATCATGTATGGACTTTTATGCCTTTCATATCATGATTAGAGAAAATGATTTTAATATTATATCACGATGCAGGCAACTGGCCAATCAGTTTTATGTTGATATGTACGTTAAGGTAGAAAGTGAACGATTACGATACATAACATTAAATCAAACTAAATTAAGAGCAGAAAATTATGGCCACCTTCAAGACGCAGTAGCGAATGACGCTAATCTAAATCCAAATGATATTGGTAGAATGATAATTTTACCGTCTTCATTTGTAAATAGTCCGAGGTACTTACACGAATATACTCAGGATGCGTTTGCTTATGTACGTACATATGGTCGCCCTGACTTATTCGTTACGTTTACTTGCAACCCAGCATGGCCGGAAATAGTAAATGAATTAATGCCGGGTCAAAGCGCGATTGATAGGCATGATGTAGTCGCAAGAGTTTTTAGGTTGAAAGTTAAAAAACTTATGTCTGTTATTTCCAAAGGCAGAATATTTGGAGAAGTGATCTGCTTTATGTATTCCATAGAGTGGCAGAAGCGTGGCCTACCACATGTCCACATATTATTGTGGTTAAAAGACAAGTTGAGACCCGATCAAATTGATAATATTATCAGCGCAGAAATACCCGATCCAAGCACTGACAAGACACTTCATGATATTATAGTTAAAAACATGATTCATGGTCCATGTGGACCTGAAAATCCTCAGTGCCCTTGCATGAAAGATGGAAAATGCACAAAGAAATTTCCTCGCAAATTACACAAAGACACTGTCCACAGTGAAAACGGATACCCACTCTATCGTAGAAGAGCACCAGCAGACGGAGGTCGAACGGCATCTGTGAAACTACGAAATGGGAGTTACGTCACTATTGATAATAGTTGGGTGGTCCCTTATTCCGCTATTCTATTAAAAATATTTAACGCCCATATAAATGTTGAGGCTTGCAGTTCAGTGCGCGCTATCAAATATATCTGCAAATATATTAACAAAGGCAGTGACCAAGCTATTTTCAATTTTAGGAGCACAGAGCTTGCAAATCGCGTAAATGAAGTACATACATATCAATCTGGTCGTTATGTTAGCAGCAACGAAGCCGTGTGGCGGTTATTAGGGTTCCCGTTGCACGAAAGGCACCCCACCGTTACACATCTAAGTGTACACTTAGAGAACGGTGAACGAGTTTATTTTACAGAAGATAATTTCCACGAGCGACTATCTACTCGACCAAAAACCACCCTTACAGCTTTTTTTGAACTTTGCATAAGAGATGAGTTTGCAAGAACTCTTATGTATGCTGAGGTACCGAGATATTACACATGGGACGCAACCAGAAAAACTTGGAAACGCCGAATTCAAGGAACTTCGGTTCAGAACTGGCCTGGTGTCAAATCTGGAGATGCCTTAGGACGGGTTTACACAGTCCATGTTACTAACATGGAATGTTTTTGTTTAAGGATGCTTCTACACCATGTGCGTGGGCCAACCTCTTTCAATGATCTCAAAAAATACAACAATCAAGAATTTTCAACATTTCGAGAGGCATGTGAGGCAAGAGGATTATTGGAGGATGACAATCATTGGAATATAACACTGGAAGAGGCTGCACAATGTAGATCAGCGGCCAAGGTGAGAATGCTTTTTGCTATACTAATAGCGACATGTGGGCTTTCAAACCCTCAACAACTGTGGGAAAGGTACAAAATTCAAATGGCCGACGATATTTTACACAGAGTACAACATCATAATCCAAACGTTACATACAATGATTTCATTTTTAATGAAGCCCTAACAAAGATAGAAGACCAAGTCATAACTATAACTGGGAAAGATTTGTCAGATTTTGGGTTGAGCAGGCCGCAAAGAACTGGGGAAGTTTGCAGTGATATAATAAGAGAATTGAGTTACGATGCTGCTTCTTTACAACAACAAATAACTGAGTCTGTTCCGCGTCTAAACCCAGAACAAAGATTAGTTTTTGAGAATGTTGTGCAAAAAATCGAAAGTGGCGAAGGTGGTTTATTCTTTTTGGATGCGCCAGGAGGCACGGGTAAAACATTTCTTTTAAATTTACTTTTAGCCCAAATTCGTAAAGATAAAGGAGTTGCTGTTGCTGTAGCTTCTTCTGGAATAGCAGCTGGGTGAAAATCATTTAAAATGACCATTGTGACAAAAATGAAACAAAAATGGAAATGTAACAAAAATGAAACGCGTAACAAAAAATAACAAAAATGAAATATTAGGGCTCGGTTACAATACACATTATTATCTGACTGTTATTTATTTTATTGATTTATCATATGGTGTTTCGCAATTTCACTGTTTATTTCTTTTTTATCATTTGTTTTATTAATTAATTATGAGGAATCTATAAGGAAATTAGAATCTCTTAAAAACATTTTTTTTTCTTTGGCGACAATAAAAAGAGATCAACGTTATATGAGTTGCCTATCTTATCAGTTTAAGAATAGTCATATTGAGAATATTATTCTCAGATATAAAGTTATCAATCTAAAATAAATCAACAATGCAAAAATAAATGGACATTCTTGTCAACAATATTCATTAATAACATAAACATGACACTTGAAAAAAGGGCAAAATAAAAAAAACTTCTATATTTTCTAACACAATCGTACGCTGCATCATTATTTTTTATAAAGTCCGTTCTGAGCCAGGTTATCATTAAGTATTTATTTTGATGTAGGTCATCAAAATAAATACTTAATGATAACTTTAAAAAAATCAGTCACCGAAGCCACTTTTAGTTGCACTAGGCTACGGATGTAGTTCCAGAGTCGACGGATTAGCCATCTCAACGCACCTCTCTTATACGGAAGTCAACACTAGTCCAAGAAAGCGGAAGTCATACTACAACCCGCAGCTGTCGACGTTAGTGTGCACCTGTGAACACCTGTTTGTGGGTACGAATTTGACAGACCCCTCCGCCCACTTCAGGGCAGAGAACATGACGGACAAGGCGGAAGACATCCACGAGGATTACCACCACGAACAAAAAGACTATGGGCGCTTGTAACACGGAAATATAAATATTCGTGTGCAATATAAAATAAATAAGGGCTAACAAATGACATTGTACATAACAAACAGAAAGACATACGGACCCATATTATATACCCCCCCCGAGTGGGTTCCCGCATTGTCGTTGCGGGGGGGCTTGGTAACCGTGGTCTCCCATCCACGGTGAAGCCAAGAGGAACCCAACGGTGGGGCCGCTCGTCAGGGCTTTTGCCTCAAAGCCGACGACGTAGCGGCCAAAAAGTAGGTTGCGGTGAGGTGCACCGCAACTGAGGTGGGCCGCGATGTCGAATGGGAGGCATCGCGGCTGAGGGTTACAGGCTGCGGTAGAGGAGGAGTGCCGGTGCTTCTGAGCAGCGCTCTTCCCTTCCGTGGCCTGGACGGGGCCGCCACCGTTTGATGGCGGACGCGGTGGGGCCGCAGGGGAAGAGGAGTGTCGGTATAGCGTCAGCCGCTCTCCCTATCCTCTGCGGCCGAAAAGTGGTAGACGGGACGGCGCGTTGTGTTCCTCACGCGCGCCGTCAAAGATGTCAGCAACCACTGGTGGGGTCCGCAAGGGCCGATGCCTGCCAGGGGTGCGGGTTTGTTCGAAAGAGATACCACGGCCCCTGGCATACGGGCTACTGAGGGAACACGGGTGGGTTTTAGTCAGTAAAAGTCTGACACGCCCTCCTGCTCTACTCAGCAGGAGAAGTCATTTGATGATTTCCCACCCAAAAAAAAAAAAAAAAAAAAAACCCATATTATATACACCGAAAATTCACTCACATATTTTATACAACATTAAAATCACGCGCTATTAATAACATTTTATCAGCAATGTGATTGCGTCTTTATTTCACTTTTGTTATTTCATTTTTGTAACGTAATTAAATCATAACAAAAATGAAAAACTGCTGTACTTTGAAAGTAATTTCAAATACGTTAAGCCAAACAGAAATCGCAATGAGTTACAACCACCTAGCATTTCAATAAATGTCAACAATAAAGTACCTAATTGCTTAATTTAATAATATAAGTGTTCACTTACCTGCGTTGTTAGAAACAAAACAAAACAGATAATTTATAATTGGAATTTTTCTCGCCGACAAAAAAACACACGTCATTCACTATTTTCACTCGAGGACAAAATGGCCGACTCATATTAGATTCTGGCATGTGATTGGCTCGTTATAGTTTGAGTGTTGCCATTTTACAAATTCTATATATTACCAAATTGGGCGTTACAAAAATGAATAACAAAAATGATCAAAATAATGGACATTATTTTGAACCCAAAATTTAAATATTTTAAGTAATTAATAAAAAATATTTTTAACCGTAATCAAGGGCCATCAACAACGATTTGGCAAAAAGTTCATGAATAAGTAAATACTGTAGCTAATAAATTTATTCAGATGATATTTGTAACGTAGCCCGTGAAGAGGACAAATTATTTTGTATGGAGATTATCCGACTTTGATGAGAACAAAGCAATATAAAGAATTTATTATGCTCAACAGATATAGATGTGTGTGTTATATAGTTAGATAATATACATCAGAGTACTAATAGGTAGTTTTTACATAGTAAAAATAACTGTATCATAAAATATCGGGTGTGGACAAATTTTGCAATCAAAATGGTCATTTTAAATGATTTTAACCCAGCTACGTTACTTAATGGTGGCCGAACGGCACATTCAGTACTTAAACTGCCATTGAACTTAGCTCATGAGGAAATGCCAGTTTGTAACATTACTAAAAATAGTGACCGTGGACGAATGTTACAGCAATGTAAGCTGTTGGTTTGGGATGAATGTACCATGTCCCACAAAAGAGCGATAGAAGCACTAGATCGGACCATAAAAGATATTAAGAGTAACCAAAGTATCATGGGTGGTATGGTGGTACTTTTAGCTGGCGATTTTAGACAGACTCTGCCGGTAATTACTAGAGGCACGCCGGCAGATGAAATAAATGCATGTTTAAAAGCGTCTCCATTATGGGTGCATGTAAAAAATTTTTGTCTGACTACAAATATGCGAGTACAACTGCACAGTGATACACAATTGGTGCAATATGCGGATGCTCTTCTGAAAATCGGAGAAGACCGTATGGAAACAAATAGTGACGGAATGATTACATTGAATCGTGAATTTTGTAATGTTGTCTGTAACATGGATGACTTAAAGAACAACGTCTATCCCGATCTTGCAACCAATATGAAGAACAGACAATGGCTGTGCGAAAGGGCAATTTTAGCACCGACAAACGAAGTAGTGGGGCAGATCAACGAACAAATCATGTCAGATGTGGAAGGTGATTTTGTTGAGTATCTGTCCGTAGACAATGTCATGGACACTGAGCAAGTGACATCGTTCCCTGTAGAATTTCTTAACTCCTTAGAATTATCGGGGGTGCCTTCCCATAAGTTGAGGCTAAAAGTAGGTGTCCCGGTCCTGTTGATGCGAAATCTTGACGCACCAAGAATGTGTAATGGCACACGTCTACAAATTACACACCTGGGACGCAATATTGTGAGAGCAATAATTATGACAGGAACAGCAAAAGGAGAAGAAGTGTTAATTCCCCGTATTCCAATAATCCCTACCGATTTGCCATTCCAATTCAAAAGAGTACAATTTCCCCTGAAAGCAGCATTCGCTATGACGATAAACAAAGCTCAAGGACAGACACTCAAAGTAGCTGGTGTTCATTTAGAAAAAAACTGTTTCTCCCATGGGCAACTGTATGTGGCGTGCTCACGAGTATCAAGTCCACAAAACCTACATGTTTTGACCAAAGAAGGAAAAACAAAAAATGTCGTATACAAAAACGTATTAAACTAAGTTAAGTCAGGGATCAGGGTCAGGAAAAGTCTACCTATGTTAATCTCAATAATTCAATGTGCCGGCTTCATTAGAATCGTTTCATTATAGTTTCAGAGCCTATTCAGTCCAAACAAATTTACACGAAGTAGTAGTTCTACGCAGACGAAGTCGCGGGTAACAGCTAGTCACAATATATTGTTTTAATTGCTTACCTAACAATGATTAAGAATATTTATTTCTGCAAACAAGTTATATAAACACTATTTTCGCGTCAATTATTTCTTTTAAATGCACTGAGGTAGGTAATACTGTCAATATGATGACATCTTGGCCACCATGTCTGCATGACAGCTTCCGGAACCATAAAATTCACATAACTGGCTCATGATATCAATATTCACTAACAAAGTTGAGTTTTATTAAGTTACGAGTAATATAAAAACCTACATAGTATGCAAACCTATTTACTAAACCAAATAAAGTCAGTCAGGTCCATTTGATTTCCTTTCTTCATACGTCACGATCACTCATTAGTAAACGAACAAGTATTTCCTTAATCCAGATTACCAGTGATCTTCTGCCGTCTGCACTACGTTACCTAATGGTCTACCTACGCATTGCTAATTAGTTTCATAACTGTAAGCCCACATTCACACGGGATTTTTTTATCACGCACTTGATTTTTGCTTCACCTATCCATTAATGAAGTATATAGATATTATGTGTAAATTAAAGTCATTTTTCTTGCGTTAGTTCCATTCCCATTTTCGACTGTGTGACAACGCTATTCTTCTAAACTACGGAACGGATTTTGAAAAGATTTTCACCGTCGTATACAGGGTAAGTTTTTATCCAGTGCGCAAATTGTAACCATGAATTTAGCATATTATTCTAGAAACCCTAGCGCAGAAATTTTTCGCCGGTTGTACAAAAAAAAAATTGCTTTTTCATAGAAAAGTGCAATACCTACGCGGTCAAAATGTATGGAACAGCAGCAAAAATTTCTGCGCTATGGGAGTCTACAATGATATGCTGAATTCATGGTTACAATTTGCGCACTGGATAAAAACTTTTCCTGTATAAATATTTGAGTAGTGGTGGTCCAGTGGTTTCGGTCGCGACTTACTCGTTGTAGGCCCTAGATTCGAAGCCTGAGAAGCGCTTTAATTACTTCGAAAATTCGAAGACATGTGACATCTACTTACCCGCACTGGGCCCGTGTGATGGATTATGGCCCACTCCCTGTACAAAGAGGAGTCATGTGTCTCAACAGTGCGAATATTATATACTGCTTATGTATATGTGTATTAAACAAACAAATAATGAAAATATGCAGTGCGAAGATAGGGCGAATCTCTACTAAGCAATAAACGACAATCCTTCATTTCAACACGACAAATTTGCTCACCGCACCACATATCATTGTAATTATCTGTAAATCCCATAAAACCATATCAAAACGCCGATAAATTTTCTATTTTTTAATCGCTAGGAGGTGGCAAAGCAAGCTCCGTAGTTCTTCCCCTCATATAAGGTAAGGTAGCTTCACAGGGAACTTTAATGGTCCCATTAGTACTGGAAAAGGCAATTATTGCCTCAGAAACAATTAGTGTACAGAAGAGTTAGCCACGCGGTTACTGACTCGCCAGTATTCTGGTTAAGGCGAGGGTTATAAAAAATGCAGACGGGTTAATTGATCGATGCATATACTTGTGGGTGTTAGGAATAGATAGAGTTAATTTTGGTCGTTTGTATGTTGGGTTGTTGTTTTGGTATCATTTGAATCTAATTTCACAATGAGCTAAATTGCCCAAAAATAATAGTGAAGTTTTAACCGCTTGCTGTTTTTGTTGGAATAACGCGGCCTAGTTGAATAACAAAAGTAACTACTGGAGAAATTAAAATTTTATAAGTTTTTTTTGGAATATTTAAAGGAATCCACTGGATTCGAGAAGCACAGAACCGGTCGAAGTGGCGGTGCTTGGGGAAGACCTACATATGTCCAGTAGTGGACGTGTTTCGGCTGAAATAATGTTAAACATTTTATAAATCTTGCCCACAATTCTGTATATACTATACATATAACCAAACATACATTTCTGTTGTCTATTTATACATTATTGTTCATATTCATGCAAGTTTTACCTACGAGGTATTACAGGTGACTAAAAAAAATACAGAAGTACCTATATGTTACCTTCAGGTTGTCCATGAGCTAGTTCTATCACTGATTGATACAAAAAAAAATGCACTAAGTAGGAATAGGTAATCCTGTTAACCTTCAAATATAACAAAAAAAAACATTCTTCATGCAAATCTTCCAGCAAAAAAATATGTAAGCAGAGCCAGGTAAAACTAAAGCCAAGCAATTTGAAATGCAGATTCATTGAGCATTCTCCTAAGGCATCAGTATCATGTTTTTTACAATCAATTGAGTGCTAAAAGTTATTTTGCAACTCAACATATTGATCATTTACTTACTGATTAATCAATTCGTTAAGTAATTACAGACTGGATTGAGATACCTAAAGAGGAGATGAGGGTTATAATCTGAGTGCGATCGCTGGTAGAACCAACGTTCTACTAGTTTGAACATGGTTGAAACTACAACTGCGCCGTCTTTTGTTGGATATGGGCTCTAGAGATAAACTCTTAAAGGAAAATTGCTTTTATAAGCATGGCAGATGGACTTGTGACTGTAGTTTCTTGTTATTTGAAGACAGGTGACCGATACAGCAAAGTGCACATGCCTGTGTTATTTTCCTTCAGACTGGGCATAAGACGATTGACGTCATATTTTTTGCGTGCAACAATAAGTAGTTCTAATGCCATCACTTTATCCTTATTACGATCATTGAGAAGACCATGCAGCAATGAATGTTCATGAAAGACCAGTTTTTTTTAGGAGTTCTATAGTAAAATGACAAAAATGGAACCCTTATAATTTCGTCATATCCGTCAGTTTATCCGTCGGGATGAAACACACCCATTTTACTCAGATACTATTAGCACTATATCAATAAAAATAGGAAAGAAGGTGTATTCCGTGCATCGTTAAATAACAGTCTAGTGAAATAGCTGTAGCTGATAATTTCTACAGAAAATTCCTTAAGTTCTTGGTGGATCTCACCCTTAACCACCCGATCAGCAAAAGTTCACAGAATTGTATTGGCCGATAGCATCTTAGATCGACGCCCTACCCACTACCTAGATACCACGGCTTGAAGATTGACATGAAATGGGGCAAAAGAGTCACTTTGCCTGCAAGTGATTGACATTACGTGTTAATGGTGGCAAGGATTGTTCTAAATGGTTTGTTTACCCCCTTTTGGGGAGGTGGGAAGATATTTATATTGTTGCTTGTAACTTTTTTGCCTATTATTGTCTCGCTGTTTTGGTAGGATTGGATATGTGTAAATTGGTTGCAGTCGATGGATGGATGGGACCATGGATTGACCTAACGGAGTAAATCGCCTTGAGAATAGGACCAGCGGTGGATATCGAATAGGATATGAATGATGTACTAAACCAGTTTATTTTAACAATATTTTGATTTAAGAGAGTATCCGTGGATTTTCGTGCCTGTTCTTCTCCATAGATAGGCGACAAGACCTATGGAGATGAACAAGCAGGTAGGCAGACAGGGGTAGGTACCCACTACACTTTGGAATAGGCAACTAGCTTCATCTTTGACTGCCTGGCCCTTCAAAAGTGGTTGCAATAAATTGGTTTATCTTTTTAATGTATACCTTTTTATTCTTCTGTATGTCACTAAACTCCTCCTGCACTTACACAAAGTAAATCGGGCGCCTGGATTCGAATCCAGGACCTACATGTCGTAAGTCAGGGCCATTACTACTGGGCCACCACAATTTCTGTTTGAATATCCATCCTACTTTCTATCAAGGTAATTAAAACCCGCCCACACTCCAACCATATCGCTTTTTATTGATTTCGATAACCCTATTCATCACTTAATAAGTAAATCACCAGCTGACAACCCAACGTATGCGGGAAGCGTTAACTAGATAAATATATTAAAGGTTTCTTTTCTTAATGAATTGTCGTCAGCACGTTAACCCATAAAACGCCCACAGTAACCTCTGATGGGGTACTAAATCACCACGATCACCTTTTAAGCTTAATGAGACAAAAGCATTATTCATATGATGCGATTTTTTTCATCGTACAAAATAACTTACACTGACTGAGCATTATCGGGCACTCTTATAGTCACAAAAGACTATAAATACGAGCATCGACAACGTAACCTTGACATCTGATTTCAGGAACTTTAAGCTATAGTGTGCTGAAAATAAGATTGTTTATGTGTGCAAAGTTTAGTTGGTGGTGACAAAATGTAGGAGACATTACTCCATTGTTGCTCCAACTAAATTATTGTCAAGTTAACATTCGATCCGTTACGTTAATCGAATACGATTTTAAATTTCGAGATTTCGATTTTTAAGGACGCCGTGTCGATCGCGCGCTTTTTTTCTCCTTTGTCTGATTTTTCGCAAATTAACTGGGTGATTTAACTTTATTGGGTGGACTACAAAAAATAATGATTATCGTGAAATAATAGGGTTGTTTTTAAGCTAGTTAGTGAGTATTGTTTATTTATGGGAGGTATACTTACATTGCTATAATTCAGGGTGGTATTTACGGCTTCTTACAAACTCGATCGACACACTCTTTAATTTTAGCTTCGTCAACTTCAAGACTTTTTGAGAATTTAAACTTTTTTACTCGTTTTCACACTGTGAAGATTTCCTGTATCATTGTGGTTATCCATATTTACCAGAAGTCTCCTGTTATTAAATAGTTATCAGACATAAGCTGAAATATCACATGCCCCTGTCATTCTAACGGAACCCATCAGAAGTATTATTAAGTTACCAAATGGATATAAATTACATTTATAGACAGGGTGGCAGGGAAATAGACACATAGCCGGTTACCATAGATTCAAAACATGATTTTGGGTAGAAGTGTTTCGTCAGTTATTTAAAAAAAAGCAGCTGTTATTTTATTTTATTTATTTGTGTAGGTACAATCTATATCTATACTATTAATAAAGAGGAAAAATTTGATTGTTGGTTTGTTTGCATTTAATAGGCTCCGAAACTACTGGACCGATTAGAAAAATTATTTCACTGTTGGGAAGCTACACTATCCCCGGGTGACATAGGCTATATTTTATCCCCGTATTTCCACGGGAACGGGAACTACGCGGGTAAAATCACGGAGCGCTGCTAATATATTGTAGAAAACAATAACAATTGCCATGAAGCTAAATCATTTTCGTTATGTAACGTTTTATACAATTTTATTCCTATCGCAAGCTGCGTTAAAGAAATTTGTTCCAAAAACAACAAAAATATAATCGACGTAGGGCTTTCAGAATCATAGACTGAACCCAATAGTAACATGGGCACGCCACGATTGCGGCGGTAAGTCCCCTCTTTGAGGAGTGGTTTTAGAGGCGGCATGGCGTCCCCACCTTCCGCCTGACGCAGGTCCTCACCGGACACGGTTGTTTCGGGAGGTTCCTGTTTCGGATAGGGCGGGAGGAAACGCCCGGGTGTTTCTACTGCGAAGATTGCCCTGAGGACACGGTGGAGCACACGGTGGCGGTCTGCCCAGCTTGTGTGGAGCACCGCCGTGTACTCGTGGAAGCGATCGGCGGCGGCGATCTCTCGCGTCCGGCCCTGGTCCAGGCCATGATACGGAGCGAGAGGGCATGGGGAGCCGAGGGAGGCGGCGCACGTGAGGGAGAGGCAGCATATGCGCCCTCGCGACCCTAGCCGCCGCAGGATACGGAGACGCCCTGGGCGTCGGGAATCCCAGGCCGATTTCCGGCCACCGTAGGCATGGGCTTGCGGACGGCGAGTAATGGGTAGCTCACTGTCCGGTAAGGACCAAGCCCAAGTCGACGGCGCGTTGTGTTCCACGCGCGCCTCAAAGAGATGTCAGCACAAAAAAACCGGTCAAGTGCGAGTTGGACTCGCGCACCGAGGGTTCCGTACAAACCTGTGGGTATATAAGTAAAAGTTCAAAATTGTCAAAAATATTTTTTTTTATATGACGAAACTAAAAATTTTCGGTTTTCGTAATTTTTCCTATATCTGTACTATAAGACGTGACTTCGTACAAAATTTCAAGATTCTAAGTTCACGGGAAGTACCCTGTAGGTTTTGATTCCCGTGCGAGTTTCGAAAATTTGCGGAATTTTGCGGCCTAAATGGCTGTATCTTTTGATTGCGTTGACTTAAAAGGTTGATTTTTCTACAGCTTCCAGGGACAGTAGAACTAAGTATCATATAGAAATTTCAGTTTGATACCTCCACGCGTTCCTGAGAAAAACGGTCTTGACAGACGGACGGACGGACGGACGGACGGACGGACAGACAACAAAGTGATCTTATAAGGGTTCCGTTTTTTCCTTTAGAGGTACGGAACCCTAAAAATGATGGGGCCCGCAAGGGCCGATGCCTGTCAGGGGTGCGGGTTCGTTCGAAAGAGGTACCACAGCCCCTGGCATACGGGCTAATGAAGGAACACGGGTGGGTTTTAGTCAGTAAAAGTCTGACACGCCCTCTTGCTCCACCCAGAGCGGGAGAAGTTATTTGATGAGTTCCCACCCAAAAAAAAAAAACCCATAGTAACAGGTTGCACGTGAATGTTCTGCATACATTCCAAATTATCCATTTAATTTGGTATAGTGGTACACTGCTCCATGCATTAGGTACTCCTGATAGCACAAAAACCGGTCCTTTCTTTTAACCAGCTCTCCTAACCGATAACCGCAAAACATTGTTCACAACAAAATAAGTGAACCCACTGAACTGTAACGGTGCTTATAGTACCATTGACAGTTAAGTGTGAAACTATGTCGTATAGGTCAAGTTAAATGGTGCGGAAACATCACAGAAAAGAAACGAGTGTGTTCCGTGACCTTACATACGTTAGCTTGAAAGTGAACATGTGACTTGATTATTTATGGTACACTTGCACCTTGAAAATTGATTTTTAGGTTTAAAAAATTTGTCTTGGTCACAAATGATATAATAAAGCCAATTTTTTCTACTATGATATTAAAGTGTATAAAATTTGGAATGGAAAAAGATCGGCCCTTTTTCTCAATATTATTATTTCTATTATTCAAAGTCAAAGTCAAAGCATTTATTTCAATAAGGCACTTAAAAGGCACTTTTGAACGTCAATAATAAATTCTTGACTGAATCCCATAAAATTGGTAAAACAGTTGGAAGGCTTAAAATTATAGGAACAATTATGGACCCATTGTAGGAGAGAGAGCGCTTGTATTCATGTGTTCATATTATTTATGTATTATGGTAAGGAGATACTTTGGCCTCAGATTATAAAACAAAGCCAGAGTGAGGCCAAAAAACCAAATACTCAAGCGTCGCATTGTATGTTACAAACACTCTTGGTGTTCCCCGTGGTCTATCTGTCTTTATTTTATAATCTAAGATTTTTGCTATATCTGTTTAAGGTGAAACAAGTCCCCCCCCCGAGTGGGTTCCCGCATTGTCGTTGGGGGGGGGGGGGGGGGGGGTCTCAGTAACCGTGGATTCCGGCCACGGTGAAGCCAAGAGGAACCCAAAGGTGGGGCCGCTCGTCAGGGCTTTTGCCTCAAAGCCGACGACGTAGCGGCCAAAAAGTAGGTTGCGGTGAGGTGCACCGCAACTGAGGTGGGCCGCGATGTCGAATGGGAGACATCGCGGCTGAGGGTTACGGGCTGCGGTAGAGAAGGAGTGCCGGTGCTTCTGAGCAGCGCTCGTCCCTTCCGTGGCCTGGACGGGGCCGCCACCGTTTGATGGCGGACGCGGTTGGGCCGCAGGGGAAGAGGAGTGTCGGTATAGCGTCAGCCGCTCTCCCTATCCCCTGCGGCCGAAAAGTGGTAGACGGGACGGCGCGTTGTGTTCCACACGCGCACCGTCAAAGATGTCAGCAACCACCGGTGGGGTCCGCAAGGACCGATGCCTGCCAGGGGTGCGGGTTTGTTCGAAAGAGATACCATAGCCCCTGGCATACGGGCTACTGAGGGAACACGGGTGGGTTTTAGTCAGTAAAAGTCTGACACGCCCACCTGCGTAGAGCAGGAGAAGTCATTTGATGATTTCCCACCCAAAAAAAAAGGTGAAACAAGTCCACATTTTTTCCATACAAACTTCGGGAGAATTTTACTCCACTGTTTGACAATGTTACATCGATACTTAAAAACGGTATAGTTTTTTCTCATTATTAATATTGTCGATACGGAAACATAATACTAAAATAAAAAGCCATTAAAAAGTTATGAGCCAACAAACATTCGTTTTTCTTGCTAATTTAACCTTACTTTGGGTGTGTTTTAGTAATAAAAGAATGTTAAAATCTCCAAAACTAAGTCAGTACCAACAAAGTTCAATTATCGAAAAGTTCAATAAACTATATTGATCATTGATTTATGTAGTGGTTTTTCCATAAAACCCGATCCGACCCCGATCTTCCGAAGGACTTTTCTTAATTTTTTACGCGCCTGTTTTACTATAACTAATCCTGCAGCTCACTCAATAATGTTGTGCGTGTTTAACTGCTCATCACTGATACTACATCTGTCGGACACGAAGTCGGGTGAGCCAGCGTGCTTTTTAGACAGGCCCACCAGTGAGTTCGAGCCCGCGACGAGTGTACCCTTAAGGGCTGATTTTTCAATACTCAGATAACTTTTATCTGAGGGATAAATATATTGGTTTTACAGCTTTTGGATAGAAAATATGCCAAACTGTCAGATTTATCCGTCAGATAAAAGTTATCTGACTCTTAAAAATCCACCCTAAGTTATAAATAATACCTAACCAAAGAAGTATACATATTATGAGAAGTTAGTTCTCACAGACATAACGTGTAAACTGTACATAAATAAACTGCACGATCAAAATAAGAGCGACGCGCGATGAGACAAATGATTTTTATTTTTTAAACTTCAAAAATTAGCTTGAAAGAGCTTGATGAGGCGCAAAATTAATTTGGTCCCTTTATACCAATTAATTGATATACCAATTAATCGTTTTCAAAAGACTAAAATATTCAACATGTCGGATAACTGTCGCCAAAGACAAGGAACAACATAATTACGATCGACGTACAAAAAAAAAGACACATGGAAATTAAAAATTGAATCGCTGTCACCGCAGATGACCAATCAGATGCGTTTATTTTGCATACGAACAAAGTTATTGTAGCTCTCTAAAAAGTAAACTGTCAGGCAAAATTGAACCCTCTTTCAATTCAAATACCGATAATTCGGAACGTTTCTTTTATTTTTCGAAATGTCAAACAAAATTGTCACAGCATATTCTACGTTCAAAAGGACCGCCATAATTTCTTTTGTTCCAATTTCAAAATTTCACGTCTGGTTTTATCAAAAACATGTGAACTGGAATGTCGTCTTTTATTTGCATAAATATTTTGCCTTTTTCGTTTATGCAAATGAATAATAATTACAGTTAGGCGTTACTAATTACCTGTTATTGTTGAAATGCAACAAACAGATATTTTATTTTATTCTCATTTTTTTTAAATTGCTCTCAATAGGTTCCTGCTAATATGTTTTAGGCAGCTTTATTTTCACGTAAAGCTGGACAATGCCAAATTTTTGTTTCAAATCTCTGTAGGTCTAGGTACTGAATAAAATTGACCTGTAAATACACTTTACCAGGGTACCTCAGGAATCCGATATTTTCAAAAAATCATCTTAGTATCTCTGTACTAACAAACATCAGTACTGAGTTTTCAAACTTGGAGTTTAATTACTCTAATTCTAACGTTGCTGGCACTTTCCAAACTCCGTCATAATTGTAACTGTAAAAAAAGAAATCAAATTTCGAATTCCCGCCATAAATTCGATGGTACGTTGACAGCTGTCATTATTGGCGGCATACAACGAAAATTTCACTTAAAAAGTTCATAATTTTAATACGATCCCGAAACGTGACTTTAGCACCTCACGTCCATATTTATAGGGTGTTCCGATAAAGTCATTATGTACTTCATTATAAATTTTTATATGAATTCTCGGGGCGTTTTTAACAAATAATAAAATTTTCCATGTTTTTCGTAATCTAGGCCGTTTCATCAGAATGTGTGAACGATGAATATTGACTTAATGAGACTTGATTATGTAACAGAAAATCAATTAGTTTTAAATTCATGTCACTTTTGGTAAATTGCCACTTCATTTTATAATCTAATAAAAAATATGATAGGCATAACCCTGTCATTTTGTCGACGACACGCTTTTTGGACGGAACTGAATGAAATTACTTAGAAGAAAGATGGAACTGTAACTTTCTGATCAGCGTTTTAATTACAAAGTAGGCACTTTTATTTTAGATCGGTTTTGATTAGTATGGCATGCCTAGCAGTAAGGTGAAAGCTGAAAACAAATAGGTAATTAATGTGTCAATCCCTTTCACTAGCAAACAAAACAAAGGATGATTAATAATAAGGCGGGAGACTTTTTAGCTTTGGCTTCCCATCATACGCGCACATCATTACCTCTTAATAGTAAAAGTAAAGTCGCTTTTTTCTTGTGTTTATTTCTTCGCTTGCTTCTTCTGAACCAGTCAACTGATTTTAATACGGGTTTGAAAATTTCTTCTGAAAGGAGTATGTGTAAATACATGCATATTAAACTTACGTATAATTAAACTACTCCATGTTTTGTCAAGCTGTATAAACCGCGCGATACAGGGATGGATCGCTAGGTTTATTATATTTGCTACTTCTACTTTATATCAAGATCTGAACAGACACTCCAACTCTTCCTACCTTAAAAGCCTCAACCTGTACATCTATCAATCCGCCGGATGCCGAAGCGTGGGTACCTAATTGAAACTAAAGGGGCGTTCATACCCGGCAATATAGTAATGAGCGCGATATGCAACGGGTCCGATAAAATAACACGCCATCATGGTACCGCGATACAGATTCGGGTGTAATGTCGGGGAAACAGTAGTGGTTGCTTGGTGTGTTCTTTTTTTGGCCTATGAATTTGACGCGGAACCGGAGGCAGGTGTTATTTTTCAGTGTTATCAATTCTAATTGTTTTTTCCGAGCTAAATTCATGATAATGCTGTAAACACTTTACATTTAGGTGCATTTAAACCCATTCTTATTAAGTTTATTGTATTGTCCAATCTAATATAAAGCTGGGTCCTTGTCAGTTCTGGACAGAGAGGGCTGGAAAGGGAGTACGGGGTTTCTTTCTTTTTTTCTTTGCTAAGCAGTGGAACAATACTTAATGGCCAATAATAATAATTAAAAAATTCCAATCGCTTAATTGATGACTGTTTGCGTAGTTGTGTTCCTGAGTGGGTACTGCTAAACGGCAAGCGTTAGGTAGGACGCCCTCAGGCTTGGAGTGGCAATCTCTAAAGGGAAGCGAGTAGCAGCTGGATGAGAATTACTGAGAATTGAGCTGAATGGCGTGAAATCGGAGAGGCCTACGTCCAGCAGCGGACTGTTGTATGCTTACAGCAGTCCGCTCCTGGACATAGGCCACTCCAATTTCGATATTTCAAGAGGGAGAGGTATTTTTCCGGTAATTCGTCATCATCAGCAGATGATGCGACGTGCTGTGCTGCCGTTAGCCTTTTTTGTATAAAAATAAATAATTGATCAACACTTCAAAAACTGCTATTGCATTTTACTGGCACATTATAGAAGCGCCAAGCGGAACGAACCAACCTGATCGCCGCGTAGGACGGTCATCAAGGCTCATTAAGGTTAATATCAAATTTTGAATGAATATCGATTTAAATGTATCGATGAAAGTATCGAATCGTAACGATTATGTCCTTAAGGCCACGGTTACGTAAGAAATTTACTTAATGACGCGTTTAAAATGTAATAAATTATTGCAAGCACGATTTTGGGAGTTTGGGCACGCCTTCTGAAAGTATTGTTATGTTCCATTTGAAGTGGATGTTTAGGCTTCCCATGGTATTCGATTTAAAATAAATATCTATGAAGACGTTTTACTTTGTCTTTGTAATAATATTTTGTTTGTCAATTAAAACACCTTAACTAACCTTTGTTTCAAAAACAGCAGTAGAAAATTTACGGGTGTTGTCGACTGAAATATATTTAAAACTTTGTGAAATTACTTTATTATTCGCCCTTTTAAAATTAGGTATTTAATTTAGGTGCTTATTAAGTACAGTTTTAATTATTTATTTGCTAGAACATAGCAACAATTTATTTGCAGCTCATAAACTTCTAGTACTTCGAACTAAAAAAAGGACCACCGTCTAAGACTCGCAATCGTTTTATTTCTGCCAATTTCTTTTTACAAATTTACAACCTCCAATTAACACTTTAAATTCGCTCTTAAAAAAACGCTTTATTTTACAACTGTTTTATGACATAAATCTGTATCAATTATTTCAAATTCTCGTCAATTACATGGAAAGTCGAGCATAGGTACATGATTTATTTGAATACACCGTTTCTAATTTCACATATTTGAAGGATTAAGAACCTTATATTCTTTGCACATAGTTTACATTCAGTTACACTTGCAATTATTTTATGGCTTTTTAAACAGCTATTTCCGACGAAAATCAATTCTAAAGTCTGAAAATTAGAATTGGTTTTCGATTGACTAGTAATTAATCAATAAAGTGTTTCTATTGTTTTAGTTGAAGATAGTACATATGTTAATGTTTATGGTGCAAATTAAGTTCAGCTGGTTATAGCTAGTATAAAGAGCATGTTATCTTATCTGTGGGACAGTTCCGGTTTACGATGGTCATGTTGAAATGTTTTGATTGTGTTTCGTGATAGGTTAAGGGCAAGGTTATTTGTGTGAATTATTCCACAGTTAAATCTTGAAAAATAAATCTGCCTAGCCTTTTCACAACTGCATTTACCTACCTATCTGAACTCCATAACCCAGCTACTAGGTTCTTGGTAAGACTGGTTGAAGGGCTTTTTGGACTTCCGACTGACGGTTACACCTGTCAAAGATCAAGGAATGATAGAAGGGACCATTTCCGAGGTTTAATATATTCACGCAAGCAAACAATTTCAGTTAAATCGAAAATCTTTTGTACTTTAAGAAACCAAGAACCGTGTTCTAATACATATATTAAGACTTCTTGGCGTATTTTGGTTTATTTCGTTCCTTTATTAGTTTTTATAAACTTTTCGTATGCAGAATCGTTCGTCTGAAAGTTTTTTTCACACCTTTAAAATAATGACAGTTGCGAATTAACACAGACTTTAATATTTTTTTATCATTTAAATTTAAAACGTTATTATTTTATCACGTAAAAAAAAACATTTCCGAACGTCTATACTAATCGGAAGAGAAACGATTTGATTTTTCTTTGTTTCTATGTTTGTTTGATTTCAAATAAATTTTGGCACTTGGGTAGACCATGACCTGAATCAGAACAAAATACACTATTTATCTCGACATTCCCACGGGATCGAGACTTATGCGGGTGAAACCGCGAGGCGCAGGTCGTTGTTTACATATACTTGGAATAATCTTCCTCTTAACACAACTTAACATTTTAATTGGTCTGATTAACATAATTTAACAAATTTCTCCCAGCAATTAATATTTGATGACGTCACATGCCTTTACAGATGTTAACGGAGCGTTAATTTATATTTATAATACAAAATACACGTATCATATTTCATTGATCCAAATAGCTGAACACTTTCTAAGTAATAAAGTTTTCGACGATTGAATCTAAAACATTTTTATGAGAACTTATATAAGTATGTACGATTTAATTATGAAACATTTTTTTTCTTAAGTAATGACACGGTTTCAGGGTTTTAAGTGCCTGATTGATGTATCGTTAAAAAATACCCTATCCTTCGCTACCTACGTAGACTCTTTATAAAAGAATAATTGTACTTTATATTATCTAAATAAGCTTTTGGTAGCAATATTATTATTATGCTTCTCAACGCTCTCAAAAGCCTTTTTTTTTTTTTTTTTTTTTTTTTTTGTGAATGGCATCTCGCAGTTGACCTTGAGAGGCCGTGACTGCTCAACCGGACTTTCCTGTGAAGGTTTTTAGGAATCTAAAAGCCTCCAGCCAGGGCGTAAACCTACTTAAACCTAAAACGACTGCGCACTGAGGGCACCCCCTGTGGGGTACGAACCTCGGCTCAGGGAGTCGCTGGCGGGGGGGGGGCAGCTAGTACTATCAGGGACAGGCTGGATCAAGATATTGTTTTCATGATTATTAGACGGGGAATTTAAAGCTACTGGCTCAGCTGCGGCGCGGGCTGGCGCATCAACGAGCAAGGGACGGTCGGGGGTCTGATCGCTACTCGGGAGTCTTCGCGGGGCGCGAGGACCTCGGCGGCGAGGTCGGTAGGACGGTCGTCGTTTGTTTTTGTGTACTGTACTGGTGGCCCTATTCTTTTCTTGGAGAACAGTGATGGGGTCGTCTGGGTCTGAGAGGACATGTTTCGGCCTGCGAATACTACTGATTCTACTGGGGACATAACTGGCGGCCTTCACAATCAAGGGATTGCGATGTATCTCGGCTTTATCGAAGAAATGCTTCGAGTTGCGTTTCATAAATTGAGCAATAGTGGGCATTTTCAGATCGAGATGGAGGATCTCGTTCCGAACGTACCATGGGGAGCCTGTGGCTTGGCGGAGGAAACGGTTTTGGAGGGTCTGCATCCTATGGATGTGTCGGGGGTGGGTGTGTGCAAAGACTGCACATGCATACGTCATGATGGGCCTTATGCACGCCGTGTAAATACGCAATTTGCACTTGAGTGACAATTTGCTACGTGCGTTCAGTACAGAATGCAACCTTCCGAGAGCGAAGGCGGCGCGTGAGCGCGCCTTCCTGATATGCTCAGAGAAGGAGAGGTGCTGATCTAGAATTACTCCAAGGTATTTGGCTTGCTTTTCCCAAGGGATCGGCTTGCCGAATATGGAGATGGCCGGGAGGGGGTCTTGGCGGCGCTGCGGTCTCTTAAAGAGAACCGCCTGGCTCTTGTCCGGATTTAGTTCGATTCGCCATTTCCTAAACCATGCACCGAGTACGTTGACTGCGGTCTGGAGGGATTTGGCTATCGCTTTGGAACTACGCCCAGAGTGGTAGATGGCCGTGTCGTCTGCTAACAGAGCCAACTGAGCCTTACCACTCTTGGGGATATCGCTGGTGAACAGCGTAAAGATGAGAGGGGATAGCACGGCGCCCTGAGGGAGGCCGGCGCGAATCGGGTGGGGGGATGAGAGAGCCCCTTCTCTCAAAAGACAATTCGAATACAATTATTAATACCTAGATAAAATCGTCAATAAATAAATGCTCGTTTTATTTACTTTCAAATTCTAACAAGTATTTCATGACAATCAAAACCATGACTTGATTTTACTTTAACGCAAATGAATCTATTATATAAGTAACAATTTAAAATAGCAGGTTTATTAACGAGTTTTTTTTTTGTACTTGCAGTCAATATTTTTCAAGCAATCTACTTTCAAACTAGACCACATAAACGACACATAGTTCATAACACGCTCATAAATAAATCAAACGGGAACCAGTGAAAACTCGTAAAAACTCGTAACAGCCGCTTAGAACCGCTTTTTTCCGCCCGCACGCGACTAAATGCAATAATTACAGCATTTTAACTAGCTTTTATTACTAATTATGACACTCTTGTAATGGCATGTAATTGTGACGGTAATTACTGATTAAAATTATGCGGTAAAAGCGGTAAAGTACGTTTCACTATTTTTTGCCGAGAAATATCTCTGATAAATTGTGACAAATTGTTTGTCGTGAGACGTAATTATGGTAGTAAGGAATAATTTTGCGTAATGAGTTTTCTAATTGGATTAAGTTGTTGTTCATTCAACACGTGCTAGTTTGCGGAGAAGCACGTACAGTAAACGGAAAAGGAAAAGTGTTAGCTTTGTTTGAGAATTTTTAAGCAACTTCAAAAACGATGAGGTTCTCAGTTCGGCTGTTTTTTTTTTGTATGTACGTTCCGCGATATCTTCCGCAATTGTGCATCGCTGCTTTTCAATGAAGGTTGGGTAGTTGCATCAGATTTAAATTTTATTAACTTTGCTTGGGTAGTTTTTGCGTCAGCTTCGATAATACCTACGTGTTTGATCCACTTTGTTTATCTTAATAATATTCTAATAAATCCAGTTACTGTTGTTTAAATAGCAAGTAGTGGTATAGAAATTGGTGTGGGGTAGATACCAAAAATAAATTTATTCTTCGTTCGGCCCACTGAGTTTGGTCTTACATTAAAAAATTCTTGGGTCGTCTCAACATGCCTTCTTCGTCCCAAATTATATTTTTAATTATTTTAGTCCCACTTCGTCATATTTTGTATTCCTTCTACGGCATAAAGCGTTTTCTAGCTGATACACATAATATATGAGAAAATGAATTAACCTCTGATGTGACTGTTCTGAATATTTGAACTGTAGTAATGATAAGATTATTTATACCTAAATGATTCAAATTGTTTTATTGTTGAATTCTTGTTTCAAAAAGTTCAAATGAATACGTAATATTTTTTGTTGACTGTAACTTTAAAGTACTTGTAATTTGAGACAAACTAAGATTTTTTTGGAATGTGGGACAAAACTTCAGGATGAACGAAGAATAAATCCAAAAATAATTAAAAAAACACCACCAACAACTTCCAAAAAACATATTTTTATTTGTAAAAATTTCAGAAACTACTTATTCATATCTTTTTTTCTAGTCCTATTTTGTACTGGACTAGTAACAACCTACTTACGTATTGATTGGACTTAGAAATCTATTCACCTAGCAGTCACGGTCACTATTTGTTGATTGATTTGTAGCATCCTATTAGATAGAAGCCATACATTCAGAAACAGTCACTTCCTGACCGCCGCATAGAAAAGCTAAATATGAAATATGCAACTTCTGTTAACAGAACTAGAAAATTAAATGCGATGAGAATCAAGTATAAAATTGGCATTTATATCCATGAGTTGCATTGTCCAAAAGCTCTGCTCCTAACTGAAAACCAGGCATAACTTATCTTCATAATAAATCATAAGATTTACAGTGAAGACTAAAAACGTCAAGTTTATTAAAACAATAATTTTAGATTCAATTAAAATCCCATGATGGATTACCGACCAGTAAATAACAGAGAAGCTTCCGTAATGCTCTATATAGTGATTGATGATACCAGAACACGATTTGATGATGAATGATTATGGTATTATCATTTGAGATTAGTTCAGATTACATGTTCTAATTGGGAGAGCAGGCTTTTAAAATTGGTTTGCTCAGACAGAAATCAGCGGTGCTATTCTGTAAAAATCTTAGATTTCTTACTTGAGCTATCATTTTACCTGATGCTTTGAGATTGGCAGATGGTGGGAAAACAGTACTACATCGTTTAAATGGCTTGAACTGTGATTATTAAAACACGTAAAACTTGCATCTCGTAAACCTACACACATCATCATCATCATCTCCCAAGCGTATTTCCCAACTAAGTTAGGTTTGGCTTCCAGTCTAACCGGATCTAGCATCTTTACATGAATCGATTGCCTGTCTGACCTCCACAACCCAGTCATTGGGTAATACGATACCTCTCGATAAGACTGGTTGTCAGACTTGCGGGCTTCCGACGACCCGTAACGACTGTGAAAGATCCTCGAATGACAGCCAGAACCACGTGCTTTCGTAGGCGCGGAGGGGTCTTGGTATGTGAAGATGGCCCCATCGACGGACCAACCGCTGCAAGCGTAGCTTAACATATTCGATCGATTCGTGTGGCTGTTATTACTTAGCCACAAGCCTCTCTAAAACTAGGTGTATATTAGTACCTATTTCGATTCGTGATTTTGATAGTTTTGAGCACGAATAATAATAATGGCAACACCGTGTCAACAAAACGTGACTTTTTTCAATTTTTTTACATTTCTCTAGTGAAAATTATTTTGACCCAATTTAGTTTGAACCGTTTTTAATTTGAAATCAAACTTGAATCTTAAATATCACAGAAAAATCGAAAAGAGACCACAAAATAATAATGGAATAAACCTAATCAAAAACTGCAGAATCGGAGGTGACATGACAGATGTCACCTCCGACCAACAATCATTCCAACAATGAATAAAATTGAGAAAACGAAGAAATGTTGACGAGATTAGCAGCTCACCGAGCACACTCACCACCCCCGGACTCGTCAGTCAGCTCCGCCTCGCCGCCGCCGCCGGTACCCAGCCCCACTGCGGGCGCTGTGACGTCACCGGCCGGGGCAGTTGCGTCGAGCTCGAGCGACGAATATTTTTCCCCGCCGACGTCGCCAACACCTGTACGTCGGCAGGGGAGAGGCCGGCCATCGAGGAGCTTGGGACTTAGAGGCCATCCGGCCCCGAGCCGGGTCCCCGCTGCCGGTGATTGTGTGCAGCGCAGATGGACTCAGTCCATGAACGAGAACATCATGCGCGCATATTACGGGTTTACAGAGGGGGGAACTTACCTCACTGCGTACCGCGAAAGGATGCTGTCTCTGTTGCAGCTTAACGACTGTCGGATCAGGTCGCTGCCCTAGTTCAACAGTAAGATATGTTGTACAAAGTATGTTTTGAGTTATTCATACTTTTATGATTTTAGTGTCATTAATTCACTCGTTGTTAATTGAAATGTGTTTTTATAATTCCATATAAGGACATTTGAAGAAGTCTCAGTGTAGAAATAAAAGAAAAGTAAAAATCTTCCTGACTTTATAAATATCTTAAGATGTCAGAATCTTGAACTAAAGGTCGGTAAAAATATGCTTAAATGTATCAGTGAGAGATTGAAATTTAGGCACTTTGGTTGCGTTTTACAAATATCCGATTTTTGAACCAGACAGAAGAGCAAATTTCACACATGAAACAAAACTTATCTCAATTTTGTTTTTTTTTAAGATATCTTACTGTTGAACTAGGGCAGCGAGGTGCGGGTCATCCAACGCAATCACAGGTTGGACGATACCGCACTTGATAGGCTGCGCTCAGAAGTGCTGAGCAACCACATCGTCTCGATTCCGACACAGACCGCGGGACATGCGTCAACTATTGATACAATCTCGCCGCGGTCCCATCATATTAAAGAAGATGATAGGGTTGCCATAGTAAGTAGCCAGTACAACGCTCGACTGAGGAGCGCACTGGAGGATGCGTTTCGCGAGTATCGATCCACTCCGACCGAACTTAGACCTCGATTACCACGGCTACCTATGCACAAGAAAAATAGGGCGCCGGTGTGTGCCTTGGACTCGCAGCTCAAGAATTTCTTCGAGAGCAGCGAGGATCTCGTTGATACACACTCGATCCTGTATTGCGCGGCTGTTGCGGCATGTCGTTTAGCTAACGTCAAGTTTCCAAGCTGTGACTGAGCTTCTCGACCGAAACCAACCACACCAGCCTGGCAGTGCAGGATCGAGCGTCGTATCGATGGGCCCAGGGTACTCATCGGCAAACTATACTGCTTCAGGGAGGGCAATGCACGACCACGTGTGATGCGCATTGTGAGACGGGCTTTCTCGGGGACTGGAATCAGTCCTCCAGAATACCTGTCCCATGTCACAGAGCGCATTGACTTCCTGAAGCAGAAAGTTTGTGCATGGGCGAGCCGTATTCGACGGTATAAGCGGCGGGTTGATCGGTACGCGCAAAATCGCATGTTCCAGAGCGATGAGAGGTGGGTATATAGAGCCTGGGAGCGACCCGAACAAAATGTGACGGACGTGTGCCGCCCGGATGATGCCACCACGAGTGCATTCTGGCGCAGCATCTGGTCGGTGCCCGTCTGTCATACTGAGGCTGGTTGGATGCAGGATGTCAGGCGGGTGTGTGAAACTATACCAGAAATGGAACCTTGTTCAATTACGCCACTAGACGTAGCTAGAGCAGTCCGTCCGTTACCGAATTGGAAGTCACCAGGACCGGACGGACTGCATAACTTTTGGTTAAATGGATAAGTAGTTCACATAGTCGCCTGACATCTCAATTCAAGTCATCCTTGGAGTTTGGGTCGCTACCGCAGTTTCTAACAACAGGCGTTACCCATCTGCTCCATAAATCAGGTAGTCCCGCGGAACCCAAGAATTATGGACCGATTACATGTTTGTGAACGGTTTATAAACTTCTTACATCCATTTTGAGAGCGAAAATTACCACGCACATTGAGAATAACTCGATTTTGTCTCCCTCTCAAAATGGATGTAGGAATGTGTCCCGCGGTACTAAGGAGCTACTCCTCATCGACATGGCCATAAGCCAACAGGTTCGTCGATCCCACAAGGATCTGTCGACATGCTGGATTATAAGAAGGCCTACGACTCGGTGGCACATGCATGGCTCATGAGAGTACAAGGAGTTGTACAAGATTGATGCAACTCTACGCACCTTCCTTAAGTCGTGCATGGGGCAATGGAGGACAGTCCTTCGCTATCCGGGATGTCCACAAATCCAAGGGAATGATGAGCCTGCATGGATCAAACTAGAAATATTTCAAGGCAACAGTTTGAGTCCACTTTGGTTCTGCTTAGCCCTGAATCCTCTAAGCACACTGCTGGAGGATTCAGGTCTAGGCTGTCGGCTGAGGAGAGGTGGTCAGGTTATATCTCACCTCCTCTACATGGATGACCTTAAACTCTTTGCCTCCAACAAATTACAACTGATGGAGTTACTGAAGGTAACTGAAACTTTTAGTAGCGCCATCAGAATGCAATTTGGTATGGACAAATGTGCAGTCATGCACGTAAGGCGAGGTGAGATTATGGAATCCGAGGGAATTCAACTTTCGGATTCCATACACCTCAGATCCCTCTCCTCAACCGAGAGCTATAAGTATTTGGGTATGTCGGAAGCGTTAGGCATCAACGCTGCTGATATGAAGCAATCGTTGAAGGAGCGCTTCTTTGGTTGCCTGAAGAAGGTATTAATTAGTCTTCTCTCAGGCGCAAACAAGGTGCGCGAGTCTCGTTGGGTCATGCCGGTTTTGATGTACTCTTTCGGCATACTCAAATGGACTCAAACTGAACTCGACGCCCTGGATCGACGGATCCGTACACTGCTGACTGCAAACCGGATGCATCACCCACGATCATCGGTGATGAGACTGTACATCCCGCGGAAGTGCGGGGGCCGAGGCTTTCTGAATGCCAAGACCCTCCTCAACCGCGAGGTATGCAGTCTCAGGGAATATTTTACAAAAACCGAAGTGGGTATGCACCGTGATGTAATCGCAGTGGACAAGGGACTCATCCCACTGTCCATGGCTAAAGAGAACTGGTGCAAACCTGTAATACTAACTACCGATGACCGCAAGGAAGTATGGCGAAACAAGGAGCTGCACGGGCGCTTCTATCGGGCTCTTCATGAGCCCGGTGTTGATTTCTTAGCTTCCGTATCCTGGCTACGTTTTGGTGACCTTTAGGGGAAACTGAAGGTTTCGTCTGTGCAATTATGGATGAAGTTATCTTGAGGAATAACTACCGGAGACATATTATGAAGGACGGGACGGTGGACGTGTGTCGGGCATGTCACCTTCCGGGTGAGTCCATCAGACATATCTCCTCGAGCGGCCAAGCGAATTTCTCTGGTTGTTCTCGTCTGGCTAACGCCGAATATTTACACAGGCATAACCAAGTAGCCAGGATTATTCACCAGCAACTTGCTTTGCAATATAAAGTTGTGGATTATGAGGTACCGTATTGCAAGTATGTGCCCGACCCAGTTCTTGAAAATGACCACGTCACATTGTACTGGGACCGATCTATCATTACTGACAGGACTATTGTAGCCAATAAGCCTGATATAGTGGTGATAGATCGGTTAGCGCGCCGCACAATGATAGTCGATGTTACCATCCCGCATGACGGGAACCTCGTGAAAGCTGAGAAAGAGAAGCAAATTTAGTATCTCGACTTAGCACACGAGGTTGTCGACATGTGGAATGTGGAGTCAGCTATCATTGTGCCGATTGTCGTATCAGCCAATGGACTGATGGCCGAAAGCCTCGAATAACATCTCTCGAGGCTCTCGTTAGGCTGCTGGATCAAAGGCCTGATTCAGAAAGCAGTACTCCTCGATATGGCTCGCATCGTGAGGAGGTTCCTGTCTCTGGAAACCTAACCACCGGTAGCTTGGACCCTGCTCCCAATACCGGCGGATCCCTATTTTATATATTTTTACATGTTTTATTTTTGTTTTATAAAATATTTTTAATGTACAGTAATAGGAACTAAAATGAATAAAGGAATAATTTATTTAATCAAAAAATAATTTTAACAATAAATTCATAATAAGTAACATATTATAAGGGTACACTTGACTTATGTTAGTTAACAGACAGGGAGTTGTTGCAACCAGCACCCTTACTAAGTTTTATAATAACTTGTATTAAGGGCAGTGGTATATACAGCCCATACATATTTTAGTTACAAAAAAGAATTGCAGCCAGAACAAGTGTTTTTTTAAACGAATGTTAACATACAACCATCATTGCAGAATTCGAAATTACAAATGATATTTTTTTATTTGACATTTGGATAATTCGTATGTGCGTCTGTGTGTGTATGTGTGTGTGTGGGGGGGATTTGTGAGTGTGTCTAATGGTAAACTCTTCAGGGTGGGTTATAATCACAGAAAAGCAGGCGTTCTGTATCCAGGTAGTTATTTGTAAGTAGAAAGTTTGTCACAGATTTCTTGAGGGACGAGGTAGAAAGACAGTAAAGTCTCAATTTCCTATTGAGTTTATGATAATTATAATTGTGGCCCTTGGTAGCAAATAAATCGTTTGGTAATGTAGGACAAACGATTACGGGAAGTCCAAAGGAACGATAGATAGTTTATGTGAACAATCAAATGGCTAGAAAAGGGACGACTACCGTGATGAAGACTAGTAGAGAGGAATGAAAAGACGTTATAAAAATGAAATATGATTTTCATTCTGTAAGTAGGTTTGTATTGTACAAACTCTTTAACATATAGAGGTTTGAGGAACAGAGTGTAAACTTCACTCATACCTATGATGGTAAGGAGGATCATCCGACCAGACGGGTATTGTGTCTGGTTGGCAACTGCCTAACAGTTGAAGTTGGGATTTTGTATATGTTCGAGTGTCGTGGTAAACTCTGACTGCGCGATGTAGAATTTCTGAGAATAGTTCGCCTGTAGCATTGTAGATGGCGCCACTTTTCTTTTTGCGTTTTTCAGTATTTGTTGTGAAGTATTTATTTTTGTAGTGACGCTACAAACACGTCAAATATATATTAAAGACTAGACGAGGTCGGCCTTTTGTATCTGACTACTCTGAGAAGAAAACTGAGGGGCCACAGTCTCTTTTAAAGCCCAGACATAATCATGGTCAGATCATGCACAGACTATGCAGATTGAGATTTCTGTGTGGCTCTTTCCTCAAAATACCATTACGGTCTTTTGAGGAAAGAACCACACAGGTTGAAAGGACCTGTCCAAACAGTTTACGAATTTGTCCCCAATTTATTTATATGACCCAAATAAAAGTATGAAAAGAGCAATAGAATAATGTTGATGCATTGTTTGATAGATATGCAATATAGCGGAAAAGGGTTCAATGTGGTGAGAATTCGTGTTGATTATCAGTCAAGATAACTGGCTATTGCTTATAAGTCCTTGTCCTTGTAGGATAAAAATATTTAATATTTATTGATTCTTAATGTCATCCAGCGTTAAAGGCAAGGCAAGTCTCCCAATATGAGCACGCTCTATTTAAAAGTTAATTATTTTATTTTTTCTTATTCCGCCATCATTACGTACCGGCTACCGTCAATTAAAAAGTAATAAAATCACGGATACGGCTCTATTTGCTTTTTTGTTGTGACTCAAATGAACCATAACTATAATTAAAGATTGATATGATTGTTTGTGTATGATCATAATCAGATCATAGGTCTTGTTCCGTGACTTTGTTTCATGAACCACACCTATTGTGACGCATTATATGCGTCAGAAACCAATTTGAAAAAAAAAAATGCTTTTTTTACGCCTCCATTAGTGCAAATACCTAATTTAACATTGTTCACTGAGGGGAGAATGTAACCAAACTAACGACGGTAAAGCAAGCACACGAGTTTGGAACTGCACTTACTTACGAGTGATTTTTATGCTGAGGAAAAGTTTCATAACCGCAAAAAACAAAATCCAACATAATTTTGTTTAAAAAAAATGTATTTTTTAGTAAGTTAAAACAATATATTCCGGGCAGGTAAAATATCAAATGTATATTCTTTCTTACTCGTTTTCCGCCGGATTTGTAGCTCGTGCTACCCATATTTATCAGTAACAGTTTGCCAAATCTACTAACGGGTTTTATAATAATGGCAATACGACAATGCCATTTTAACACAATTCTATTACGAGACCATTGACCGACCACTGATCGACCATTATGAATTTAGCAGATTGCGAACTTTTAGCAAAATGACGATGGGATCGTGTTGGAATGACGAATTTATAAAAATAGCAGACTAAGGCCCCAGGACCTCAAATCTGCTATTACAATAGTGTCAGAATGGTCTATCATTGATTTAATAATTGTTGATTTTGATAAGTTTGGTAATCTTATAATATAATAGCATCATTATGACTTTCCAACGGACAGCCACTGACATTCCATTGAAAGAAATGGCATTTATTGGGAATCTCGTATATAATGACAAATGAATGAATGAATGCAAAAAATTTGACAGTTCCTAAAATAATAAGTAAAAATATATATATAAAAATGAAATCTGGCATGAATAAATGTTCAAATTTAGTAGTATTTTTTCGAAAATCATTACTAACGGGTTTTATAATAATGGCAATACGACAATGCCAAAAACACAATTCTATTACGAGACCATTGACGGACTACTGATCGACCATTATGAATTTAGCAGATTACGAAATTTTAGCAAAATGACGATGGGATCGTGTTGGAATGACGAATTTATAAAAATAGCAGAATTGAGCCCCTTTGCACGATTGAAAATTCTTCATCCTTAAATACTTGTTAGGCGACATTATAAAATGGGCTGCGTTTTAAAATAGGTCTATAGAAGCCCCCAATGTAAGCAGTTAACCTTTTAATGCTGCAAATCAATCGTATGCCAATGTAAAGTAGCCAAAAACTAATTTCTTACGACCAAAAAAAAAATTCTCTCACTACTGAAATTTGAACCAGCACCCTAATCGCGTAACTAACGATTAATCATAATTTGTTTCGTTTTGAAACAGATTGTTAAGCCATTGCATTTCCCAGTAAAAAAAACATGTGTGATAAAGTCTTGGCGTATCAGAAGACGTGATTATAGTAAGGATAACCTCATTAAATTTAACAACTGCATGAACAATTTGACCTTTGCTGACATTTATCTGACAAATGACCCTAACGAGGCATACAATCGGTTTCTAGAACTATTCTTATGTTTCTATAATTTGTGTTTTCCTTACAAAACAATAACAAAAACTTTAAATAAAAAATCTAAATGGATTTCAAAAGGTATCAAAATATGTAGCAAAAGAAAAAGAAAATTACTATGGCAGTATAGGGCCCTTCCAACGAAAACAAACAAACACATTTTTATGCAATACGCTGATAAGTTTAAAAAAATCATAAACCTAACACAGAAGTCACAAAATAACCATCACATAAATACTACACAAAACAAATCAAAAGCCACATGGTCAATTATCCCCCCCGATTGGGTTCCCGCATTGTCGTTGCGGGGGGGCTCAGTAACCGTGGATTCCGGCCACGGTGAAGCCAAGAGGAACCCAAAGGTGGGGCCGCTCGTCAGGGCTTTTGCCTCAAAGCCGACGACGTAGCGGCCAAAAAGTAGGTTGCGGTGAGGTGCACCGCAACTGAGGTGGGCCGCGATGTCGAATGGGAGGCATCGCGGCTGAGGGTTACGGGCTGCGGTAGAGGAGGAGTGCCGGTGCTTCTGAGCAGCGCTCTTCCCTTCCGTGGCCTGGACGGGGCCGCCACCGTTTGATGGCGGACGCGGTGGGGCCGCAGGGGAAGAGGAGTGTCGGTATAGCGTCAGCCGCTCTCCCTATCCCCTGCGGCCGAAAAGTGGTAGACGGGACGGCGCGTTGTGTTCCACACGCGCGTCGTCAAAGATGTCAGCAACCACTGGTGGGGTCCGCAAGGGCCGATGCCTGCCAGGGGTGCGGGTTTGTTCGAAAGAGATACCGCAGCCCCTGGCATACGGGCTACTGAAGGAACACGGGTGGGTTTTAGTCAGTAAAAGTCTGACACGCCCTCCTGCTCTACTCAGCAGGAGAAGTCATTTGATGATTTCCCACCCAAAAAAAAAAAAAAAAAATGGTCAATTATAAATAATTCTAAATATAACTTTCCCAAAGAACCTATTACGGAAATCTTAAGAGACAATATCAAAATTAGAGAGCCTACATTAATTGCAAATAGTTTTAATGACTATTTTATCGACCAAGTATCACAATCAATAAATACAACTAATTCAAAAAGTAATAAAGCACCCTCGAATCAGAACATTAACGCTAACGTAAATTCAATTTTTCTTACCCCTACGACTCCAATGGAGATTGATAGAGAAATAAAGCAATTAAAAAATACCCAAAGCGTGGGTTATGACGGTATCTGTACTAAAGTTATAAAGCATGTGTCACAGTCTATTGCTACTCATTTAAGCTACATAATAAATCTATGCATTTCCTTTGGAATTTACCCAGAAAAACTAAAAATTTCTGTTGTTATTCCACTCCACAAAAAAGAGGACAAACAAAATATGGGAAATTATAGACCGATAGCTTTAATCCCCATCTTCTCAAAATTATTTGAAAAAGTTATCCATAGTCGACTAAACAACTTTTTAGAAAAATATAATATCTTGGTTAAAGAACAAAAAGGATTTCGCAAGGGCAAATCTATTAACATTGCTATTTATGACCTAATCAAAACAGTTTTGACTGATATGGATCAAAATAATCCAATATGTGCTATCTTCATGGACATGAGCAAAGCATTTGACCGTGTTGACCACAAAGTTTTGCTCCAAAAATTAAACATGTACGGCATAAGAGGTAAAGCGCTCGACCTCATCTCTTCATATATTTCTGACAGAAAACAAGTAACAGAAATTACACGAATATGCCAGAGAACGCGAAATGAGATCAAATATAGATCCCATGTTAGGACTATAGAATTTGGAGTTCCACAAGGTACTGTTTTGGGTCCCTTATTCTTCCTAGCATACATTAATGATCTCCCTAGACACGTCAAGCAACCAATGGTACTGTTTGCTGACGATAGCACGGTAATAATAAAATGTGACAAAGCAAATGATTACGAAGATGAAATCAATCAAACATTAAGTACAATTATCCAATGGTTAATAAACAACAACCTTAAAATAAATATGGAAAAAACAAAAATAATGCACTTTCGCCAAAGAACTCAACCTAAAAACATTAATGTTAATTTCGACGGACAGACAGTACATTCTGTAACAAATACCAAATTTCTGGGAATTGATATAGATTACAATTTGTCATGGAAAACACATGTAGATAATCTCTGTAAAAGAATCAATAAATTCTCATTCGCTCTCTACAAACTGACCAAAATTGTCAACAAAGAAGCCGTCTTAACGGCTTATCACGGACTTGTTGCACCTATATTAAGATATGGTATAGTGTTCTGGGGCAACTCGGTAGATAAGGAATTTGTATTCAAAGCCCAAAAGATATGCATCAGAGCAATGTGTTATCTAGATAGTACTACAAGCTGTCACGATTACTTTATAAATTTAAAAATTCTGACATTACCTTCCTTGTACATATACGAATTAAATCTTTTTGTAAAATCGAATCCAAGCTATTATAAGACTGCTTCTAAAAGTTATTACAGAAAATTACGTGACAAAAAAAGATTAGACGTAGAAATACCGTATGGGAAAACGGCACTACTCAATAAAAGTATTATTTGCATGGCATCGCTGGTTTATAACAAATTGCCAGATGACATTAAGAAGTTACCTACACATCTGTTTAAGAAGAAACTATACACATTCCTAATTAAAAAGTGTTATTATAATGTTAAAGACTACTTCGAGGATAAAGATATTGTATTTTAACTATAACAATTTTTTGTACATTAACTCAATACAATAATAATTACAATTACTGTGACATTATTAATTGCTCGACATTACTGTTATAATTTATTTGTTCAGATTTAATTTAATTGACTATTTATGTATGTTTTCAGTGACAATGCAATTTAATAAGAAAACTGATTATGAATAATATTTGTCTTATATAAAATAAATGTGATAATGTTTCCTAATACCTACCTATATTTGCACACCTCATATTATGGTTATAATACAGTGTACCCTATGAACATTTACAACATCCTCTGAACCTGTAATATGCAAATAAATGATTTGATTTGATTTGATTTGATTGATTGCTTCATATGTTCGAAAAATGTGTCTGCTCAACAACGTAAATAACGCAATGAATATTGTTGAACTGTCAAATTGAAACAGATTATGATTAATCGTGAGTTACGCAATTAGGGTGCAGTTCTAATTCAAAGAAATTGATTTATTAACTTTTTATGATTCTAACGATCAATATTAAGTTTAGCCGTACATAACGCCACTAAGGTGCGTGCATACTTTCGATAGTTACACTTTTTGCAAGTTTGTATTACGGAACGGCATTAACCCGTAGATACGGGCAAGATTGCCGAACTCACGGTTCGCGATGGAGAAAATACGGATGCAGAAACACAACGCATTTGTGTCTAAAAACCCAACCATACGATTTAGGTAAAAAACAAGCGCTCAAAAGTTGCACGGAGTCTTACAAATGTCCAAAGACAATGAAGCAGGTATTCAACGCACAAAAGTTATCGGGACCGACTGTGCACATTAAATGGCCGACACCGCGCCTCGGAAAGCACGTTAAGTCTAAGCTGTCATTCGTGAATCTTTGACAGTCGCTACGGGTCGTCAAAACCCTGAAAGACTGACAACGAGTTTTACCAGTTGGGCTGGGTTGTAGAGGTCAGATAAGCAGTCACTCCGTGTGAAATACTGGTATTCAGCTGCTTATAGTTAAACTGGAAGCCATCTCCAACATAGTTATGAAAAAGCTAAGCAGATGATGATGATGATAGCCGCCGCGCGCCGCTCCATGAAAAATATATACCACATCTAATAAAACTAGAAAAAATCTCCAACCTAAACTTAAAAATAAGCGAGGCAGATGAGGTCTATCATAAACAAAAATTTGAACGAACATTCGTCATCTAAATTCGAATTCGCGACGCTCGCGTCCGAAAGTGTGTGCTCAGCTTTATGCTGCCCGTTTAGGACCCAAGCGGGTTTTTACCCAGGTCTAATTGCGTATGCATCCGATATAAACTGCCTTCTGTATCGGGAGTATTACGTACGGCCTAATGAATACAAATAAACGGGCTACGTTTTCTAGTAAACAAATGGCGGCTTTAGTGGTGTTTCTGCTTATGGATTTGTAACAGTTTAGGTATTGGATACCTTTGGTATGTTTTCGATTGTTTGTGTTCTTATTATTACAATGGATTTATTAAGCTTTTAGCATAAGTATAATAAGCTTATTACATTCCCACTGCTGGGACACAGGCCTCATATCTGTGAGAGGGAGTGGGCTGCAATCCACCACACGGTCACAGTGCGGGTTGTTAAATGTTACTTGTCTTCAAAGGAGATTGCCACGGAGCAGGGGCCTAAGTCTACAAATTTATAAACGTCACAATGGTCTCTCAATGGTAAGTTTTTGACAGATTTGCCATACAAAAACTGTCAAAAACACACCATTGAGAGACCATTGTAACGTTTATAAATTAGTAGACTTAGGCCCCAGGTCTCTTGTGGTATCGTGTGCCTGTGTTTAATAATAAACTATAAATATTATTATTATTTTTCTGTACAGGGTATTTTTTTTTGCAATCTTTTCAACCTCGGAATAAAGTTAAAGTTAATTAATAGTTAAACATTAGGTCGACATCCGTTTGATTCAATGTAGTCTGTGGTTTGATTGGCATACAAGAAAAAGTTGCCAGGTATCAAAGAATTAAATAACTATTGCCATATTTTAATCAATTGAGTAATCGATACCAAAATAAACAATAAAAACACAATTATTTTTAATTAAGTATATACCTATGGACAGTTTACATCTCAATTAGATCTGAACATTTGACAACTTCAACGCTACTGTGTTAGCATTTTGTTTTACGACGATGAGGTAGAATGATGTTATCCCTGTCCTTTTTATATGTATTATTGTAGCCTAAATATCTGAAATGAACAACAATAGGTGTACGCCAAACATGAGTTTATGTAAAGTATTCTTGATGACGTAAACTATTGGATAAATAAACACTGCTCATAGTCGATGCGAGTAAAACCGATGGAAAGATGACAGTAATAGGTTGCATAAATTCATAATAGGCCTACATTGATAAATAATAAACGTTCACAAAAGCAATAGACGCAAAAATAATACCCATATTTATTTGGAAAACCCCTTATTAACAGCGCAGTTTTTGTAGATTGATCTTTAACGATTTATTATGTCACTGTCAATTTCTAATTATAACCTAGATTTTTACAACAGAAAAACAATGATCTCTCTTGAACCAGGGTGAATAAATGAAAAATGGTTACAGATTATGAAAATACTATGTTTTTACTATTAATTAAAATAAAAATATTTAGGGCACAACAAATTTCCACTGGGATCCAACTTTCCTTACGAATCGGGCAAACTCCTTGGTTCGAGGACATACTGGGTTTCCTCACAATGTTTAAGAGCAGTAGTGATGAGATAATTTACACAAAGTAAAGCGCCTGTCTTTGCTCGGCCTACGTCCTACTACTGGTTGCTCGCCGTCGTTACCACCGGGCCACCACTGCTCTTATAAGCTTCTACGCCACACTAAAACATTTCTCAAAATTACTCCAGAAGCTAAAAAAATTGCAAACTCGATTTATTTTGTCTATGGATAAACCTTTAGGCGTTAGGTATGCGCCCGGTTTATATAAATGAAACCATGTTCATTAATAGATTAGGTGTGTATTTGTTTCACCACACAGTACACATAATACAACAAAGGAAATACAGAGAACACATAGTTGGTAAATATGGAGCTTAACGTAATTACACGGTGTACCTAACTTAATTACTTTGCTGAGCTTTACGTTCTGATCCAAATCCTCGTTCTACTAGTTAAAACTTGTCAACCATAGACCTCTCGTCTAGGAACAAAAATAGTGTTGTCATCAAACTAAGAGTGGGAACCATAGATATTAGTTTGATTCGCCACAAACCATTAAAAGATTCAAATTCAGGCAGCCCGACGAAGTAAAAAATAATATTAGATTGTTAGCGACAGTGTGGTTTTCACTTTTTTTTTCAGTAGTTAATTAAATTACATTGCAATATTTAACTTCAACTTAACTCTTCCCTCTCCGAAAAAGCAACCGATTCGTCACAAACAACAGTCTTTATACCTACACATTTTTTCTTCATATTGTCGCATAAATTAATATCTGATTATTTTGAAGGATATCAACACGATCAGTGAACGACATAGGTACTTATAAAAATAATAAACATAAAAAATAATGCCCTCATCATATTATTAATTTTTTGTAATAAATATCGGCTCATTATCACAATATTCCAGTCGCTTTACAAAGGTCTTACGATGTAATCTTCCTGTTCCGTATAAGGCTGGGTTCAAACGGTAAAAATTAGATATATAGGTAGGATATAGGTCAGTTTCAGTCAGCGGAGGTCTGATCTAGACTTTAACCTTTGAGCGATACAAAAGGATAGTGGATGGTACTGACAGCTAAGAAATGGAACTGATGTGCCATCTTTATCAAGTTGATGATGACTTGGTTTTGAACTTCAAATCCTAAATTCAGAGACCACGACCAATTCTAGTAATTACAAATGTTCAAAATCTAGTCGCAATCTCATCTCAGCGACCATGAATGTCAAAATCTTGACAAAAATGTAGGGAAAAAAACTAGAGGTATTTTTGACAGAATGGGACTGAGATCAAGATTTCGAACCTTTTTATTTATGAGAATTGGTCGTCTGGTGTCAGTATCATTTAATTTGAAAACAGTGTGGGTCAAAAAAAAAAAAAACGAAACGACAGACACGTCAAGTAAACTAAAATTGGTTTATTTGATTATAATTGGGAAAAAAGTATCGTCAGCTTAACTACATTTGGCGTTCTACATACAATATGATTGATACAAAATTATTAATAATATTTCGCATGAAAAACACGAATGTGAGTTTATTACTAATAACAAAAATAAAATCTGCTACAGAATTTTACCAGCATAATTATATCTTTAAAGCTACTTTATTTAATGTACATTAGATGTCCACTGGCAGTGTTTTTAGAAACTTCTGAACGAATAAACACGGAGAAAGACGCTGTTACCTGTTCACTTCCAAAGCAGGAGACTTTCAAGCGATAAGGCTAATAAAATGAAATATTTTGTGGCGTTTCTTCGTCAGAAATGTAGCTTTAGACTACTTATCCTCTATTTCTATGATCCTGGTGTCAGCCGTGAGAAATAGCGCGCTCGTGGTCCATCCCATCCAGTTTAGTGAATCGGGCGATATCGCTCAAACGCTTATGATCGCCGATCGGCCGATCGCTGATTTATTCTGAATCGCCGCGAATGTCTCACGAACCCCGTGATTCTACGGCACGACATTGTTTTTCGAGATTTAGTGCATTTTCTTGTATTACATTATGTGTTGTATTTTTACCACCTTGGTCGGTCTACCGGGAGTCAATATTTTAGTCAATAATTCGGTGTCTATCATTTTCTCTTTCTCATCTAGGAAACGTAGTCTGAACTTATACTGGAAGAGGTGAAATTGTTTGTTTGCCTTTCTGTAAGAGAACGTACTGGTCTGGTTAGAATAATCCTTTCGCTGATAAAAAGCTACACTATTCCCAATTGACATAGGATATATATTTTATAACAGAGATGACAAAAATTAGTGTCATACATTCTAAATGGTTGTATTACCTACCTATATTGTATGGGTATTCACAGATTTTTTTCTTGTTCTGACGTATGTATACGTAACTTTAGTGAACTTTCAGTAGGTACTCGTTTGGATCACACCATATAATTTAACTCCACTCAGGACGCGAAATCTTTCACAAATTAAAATGGTAACCACATCCTAGCAATAACAATTTCGAATACATTAATACCTCTTACAACCAAACCCAATTTCAAAAATGAAGCAATAAACTTAAGTACTACACTTGAAAACTTAACTTAATTTGTATAATGTACCCTACGTAACGATTCTGGACAATTATTAGTAACAATATCTTCGTTTATCAAAACCTATATGGGTTCGCGACTGGTTATTTGGCCGAGAATAATGTCCCCTTAAATGTTACGGCTCCAGTTAACCTTTATGGCACTTAATTTGGTCGGATAATATGCGATACATCGGTAGCGTAATAATAAAATCGTATAACGATACGCTTGGGGTGTTGGTGTGTGGTTTTGGTATGAGCGGTGAGCGGTGAGCGGGGCGTGTTAGGGAAGACAGGCTGCAGGAGAGCACGAAGCGTTCTTCAGATTGTTTTTTACTCAGGTAGAGTGAAAACAGAAGAGCAGCCGGCATCGTCGTCTGTTGGGTACTGTTAGCCCACTGCTGGGCAAAGGCCTCCCCCCAATAACTTACAGCTCTTTCTGTCCAGGGCTAAAGTGAATCACTAGTTGTGTGTTTTCTCCAGCTCGTCCTGCCATCTTCTTCCTCATTTTCATCTTCCTTACGTTTTTTTTTTCTCCCAATGGTTTTATTTTATATTATGTTGAGTTAGCAAAAAAGTCATCAATTCTCTTTAAAATTACAGCACATCACAGCTCATCTTCATCTCTAACCATCCTGAATCCGGTTTCAGTTTTACTTCCTTAGTTCTGATTCGAGCAACCATGATAGGGTTGCTCGAATCATAATTCTTGAGTTGTGCTTGTACCAAAATGCTCTATCTATAATACGTAAGTCCAGTCACGAAAATAAATAAGTAGGTAACCAGGGTCGTCAGATATTGTTGATGTTTAGTAAGAAAAGATGGATGTTTTTGGATATAATTAAATCAATTTAATGGAAAACAAACAGTTAATTTATCAAAATAAATTAACCATATCCGACGACCCTCGTTACTTATCTATTTTTGCCTTGCCATCAACCTCCTGCACTGCAACCTCTAAGTTGGGCTATACACCATACGAAAAATATAAAATTTTATGCTCTCCACCGCGACCAGACGGGCCGTTTCACTGCATTGTAAGTGTTATTGCTTAATTTCACTATCGTATCAATCTCGGGTATCGTGTAAAGACCTCTTTATCTGGAGCGAATATGGGAAAACGTTTGTAAAGTAATGAGACGGTCTTGGTATATTTTTAACTGGTAATGTTCTGCAACTCTTGCCTTTCTTTGTCAAATTAAATATTTAAAAAAAAATCCGATGACTACCTATTTTTTTTTTTAATTTTCACAAATTAAAATTCTGATAAACATCACTAATAAGGACTATAGAAATTCAGGTTCACAGTACTCGCAACCAGCGTGCGTGTATGATCAGATGTATGAACGTAAACGAGGTAATAGGATCGTAGCAGGTGGTATTCTGCAGTTTCTGCCTGCCCCCATGGGAACTAGACCTAAGTTTATGTGTAAGTATGTATATAAAATTTATTAACTGAGCCAATTACTATGCTTATCAAAATAATAACCAGGCTCACTGGTTTTTAGAAGAACAATTTTGTTCAGTCCACAACCGAATCAAATCACTAAGATAGCAGTGGTACCTAATTCATATCACCTACCTACTATTTATGCGGTGCTGACTTCGACATACATTTCTTCTATTACTTGTACTTATTTAATCTGTTTGTTCTCAATTTTTTCTTCTTCCCTAAACCTGACACAGTTTAACGGTTATTTTTGGGACCGAATCGTCAAGCCCTTGTGGCCTAATGGATAAGGCATCGGCCTCCTAAGCCGGGGATTGTGGGTTCGAGTCCCACCAAGGGTACAATACGATTTTGGCATTGCATTTTACTTTTATTTAAAGGTCTTTTGTTATGAGTTATTATTATGTTTATATTCTTTGAAAAGAATAACCCTATTGTGAACCCTTTGATGAAGCTTATGTTCTGTCTCGCCATCGTAGTAGGTTCGAATCCACACAGGCACTTTACCCATATAATATTTTATCATCTCTGCTCTCAAAACAGTGAAGGAGAACATCGTGAAGAAATCCGCATATCTAACCGCACTGGGCCCGCGTGCTGGATTACATCCCACTCAATCCGACAGAGAGGAGGCTGGTAACCCAACAGTGGGACGATTATAAGGCTGTTTATGCATGCCTGCCTACCCCGCAGGTATAACCTGGCGTGAAGGTACAGATCTCTTAGATATTTCGGGCTACCGGCCCATCTGGCTGCTGGCAATTCCAAGTATAAACACTAAATTAAAAATTCGTTTACGCACATTTATTTATCATTCGATTTCATATCGTAAATCGTACCGAATCGAATCGGTACCAAAAACGATTCGATTCAATCGAGACTTGATTGTGATATGTTATTGTTCGTATGCATAATTTTCGGTGTCACTTTCATTTGCAATAATTCTAGAAAACATTTTGGCACTCGTTGAGTAACCTTCTTTATCCTGTTTCAGGAAAGGATGTTGTGCAGTGCTTGCTTGATTTGGCCTTCTTTGCTAAGGGTGACCTCAAAAATAGTCATATGACGTCTATGGTGTCGTGAAGATATAGTGTAGTTAATAGGAACGTGCACCTCTGCCTAACTCTTCAGGGAATACCGGTATGATGCAAGGTAGGTTTCTATCTGTTTAGTGATACTTAACAATGGTAATGAAAATAATAGATAATCAGATATGGGTAAGCTTATTTCCATCTATTTGTCATGATTCCTAACAATGGGCACGCCACGATTGCGGCGGTAAGTCCCCTCTTTGAGGAGTGGCTTGAGAGGCGGCATGGGGCGTCCTCACCTCCCGCCTGACGTAGGTCCTCACCGGACACGGTTGTTTCGGGAGGTTCCTGTTTCAGATAAGGCGAGAGGAAACGCCCGGGTGTTTCCATTGCGAAGATCCCCCTGAGAATACGGTGGAGCATACAATGGAAGTCTGCCCGGCTTGGGCGGAGCACTGCTATGTCCTTGTGGAGGCGATCGGCGGCGGCGATCTCTCGCGTCCGGCCCTGGTCTAGGCCATGGTACTGAGCGAGAGTGCATGGGTAGCTGTCGCTTCCCCCTGCGAAGCAGTGATGCTCGCGAAGAGGGAGGCGGCGCACGTGTGGGAGAGGCAGTATATGTGCCCTCACGGCCTTAGCCTCCACAGGAGACGCCTTGGGCGTCAGGAATCCTAGGCTAATTCCCGGCCACCGTAGGCGCGAGCTTGCGGACGGCGAGTAATGGGTAACTCGCTATCTGGTAAGGACCAAGCCCGGGTTGAGGGCGCGTTGTGTTCCACGCGCGCCTCAAAGAGATACCGCGTCCCTGGCACACAGGCAGCTAAGGGAACTCGGGTGGGTTTTAGTCAGTAAAAGTCTGACACACCCTCCTGCTCCAACCAGAGCGGGAATAGTTATAGGATGATTTCCAATCCTCAAAAAAAAAAAAAAAAAAATTATTCGTCGAATCCGAGTCAGCTGCCCAGCCGAGTCGGATTCGACGATTGACCTCTTTCTCGAAGTTGGACTTACCTAACTGTACAGTTTGTCCTAGGTAAACGTACTCGTCCACAACTTCGAGTGTAGCGCCTCCGATCGTCATGAGAATGGGTGTTACATGGGCATTTGACATGACCTTTGTCTTTTCCATGTTCACTTTAAGATCCACTCTTTCGGAAGCTCTACTGAGGTCATCGAGCATTGTACTGAGGTCCTCCATGATCTCAGCCATGACGACTATATCATCGGCAAACCAAAGGTGAGTGATGTACTCGCCATTGATGTTGATGCCAGCCCCTTTCCAGTCCAGAACCTTGAAGTCATCCTCCAGTGCAGCGGTGAACAGTTTCGGAGAGATAACATCTCCCTGTCTCACACCTCGCTGCAGAAGGATAGGTTTCGAAGTCCGGTCCTGGAGTCGGAGTGATAGTGGCATAGGTGCGTTTTTGTACAGACACTTCAACACCTCGATATACTGATAGTCGATCTGGCACCGTTTAAGAGACTGCAGTACAGCCCATGTCTCGATCGAATCGAAGGCTTTTTCGTAGTCCACAAATTAACGCTAAGCAGAGTGGCAGGTTATACTCTTCGGTTTTCTGTATAACCTGCCGCAGTGTATATGTGGTCTACGGTGCTAAAGCCTTTACGGAATCCGGTTTGTTCGGGAGGCTGGAAGTCGCCAAACCTGCGCGCGAGACGGTTCGTGATGACTCTCGAAAACAGCTTGTAGACATGGCTCAGAAGTGAGATGGGCCTATAATTCTTAAGAAGAGTGTTATCACCCTTTTTAAAGAAAAGTACCACCGCACCTCTGTTCCTGTCGCTACTATGTAGGTATTTATTTTTTTATCATAAATACTGTTCCACTACTAGGCAAAAGCCTCCCCCCAGTCCATCCAAGAGATTTTCCCCCGCGCCACCTCCATCCAGCACTCGCGGTACACGTCCATATCATCTCGTCACCGCTTTCTGGGCTGACTACGGCGGCGCCGTCCATCTTCAGGCACCCATTGTGCCAGAGACTTTTGCCCAGCAGTCATATGTAATAATTTATGTAACTTTAAACCTTGGCAATTCCCCTACTAAACTAAATGCACAGCCACTTCCTTTACATATACGGGCTCTGTACATGTTTATTTGTGCGCCAAGCTCTTAAAGTATCAACATTAACATATTTTGTCACGTTCTCTCGGCACTTCACGCCAGTTTTGCCTTACGGGGTAAACGGAACTGTAGGTCCTGTCAATATCTATTTACTGCAAAATAAATCTGTGCAACATGTTGATTAAATGTTTATTTTATTAAAATTCTCAGTTGTAACACTACCATGTTATGGTATGTTTTTATAATCGAATGCATTAGTTTTCACACAAGTTTTTTTGTAACAAATTAATAAGCTGTTACTTTATATAAAATTTTAGTACATTTTAAACCAACCACCACCACCAGACCACCAGTTAGATTGGTAATAGAGCTAACTGGATCATGTGAACGTAGGGACATAACTAAATTAAGTTAGTATTTTGGTCATTAATTTTTTTATAACAAACAATACATGAATTTGTAATTATTAGAAACCGCTCGAAATATTTCTTTATATTTCTAGGGCTTGAAAACGCTAACTCCTCAATTTTAGATTTATAATAGGCAATTGATTAATATATCTGTACTAATATTATAAAGCTGAATAGTTTGTTTGTTTGTTTGCTTGCTTGAACACGCTAATCTCAAGAATAACTGGTCCGATTTGAAAAATTACTTCAGGGTTAGATAGCCCATTTATCGAGGAAGGTTATAGGATATAATTCATCACGCTAAAACCAATAGGAGCGGGGCAATAATGAAGAATGTTTTAGAACTGGACGGCCTATCTATCGAGAAAGGCTGCAGGCTATATAACATCACGCTAGGGCCCTCAGGAAACGAGCAAAAAGAAAAAAAAATCACAAATACGAAGTACTCGCACGGCCAGGCGATTCGATGCAACGGGGTGGGTCGGGGAGCAAGAAATTTAACGCAGACGAAGTTGCGGGTAGAAGCTAGTGTGAAATAATTGGACTGTAGAGCAGCCAGCTTTTATTGAATTCACAAGAGAAATGGATGTGACATCATTGCTCATGGTCACAATTTTTACTAATTCTACGCAAATCTTTCCATTCGAGAACATATACCTACATCATCTTCTATTTTAACAAAAAATGTTTTTCGTTACTCATGTTGAGACACAAGGTATTATGTTTTTTACATTATATAATATTATAGACTTAGATATTATATAATAAATAGACTTACCAGAGAATGGGCAGCAGCGTTCTTTATGCATTTTACCACAATACTGCGATCGCCAACCCGCCTGCCAAGCGTGGCGATTATGCCAAAAACCCCCAAAATGCGCTGGATGTGGGAAGCATAATACTGGCCGAAGTGGAGGAGCCTGAGGGAGGCCTATGTGCAGTAGTGGACGTCTTTCGGCTGAAATGATGATGTTGATGATACAATATTACTTGAACACTGTTGATTTCCTCATCCACAATGAAATTGAATACATAGGTGCGCCAAATTAAAATATATCATTCAATGTGTTATAAAAAAAATGAATAGCATGCATTTTTCGTAGGAACGGTCAAAATTAGGTAAATGACCGCTAACTCAACACATTGCCAACTTGCTACATGTTGTGAATTCTGCGATCACTATCAGATGCGCGCTAAGATTGATACTTTAATTTTCTCATTTGTTTTGATAGATAGACAGGGAAGTTTGGCATTAATTCCTTCTGCACATGTGGCTTCCCTGGTACCTCATTAACAGCATAACTATGTGAAAGTCTATTAACTGCTCACAATGTTCTTTTTTATTCTTTTTATTTTTACAATGCTGACATATTCTCGTCATTATTTGACATTATACATCAATTTTAATATCAACTATTTTTTAGTGATTGTCATGTTAATCATGTCACTATGTTTAATTAGGTTCATTTTATTTATGTAGATTATGTTACATATTGTGAATGGGAGAACGTTGTAGGCCTTACAGACTGTAGATTTGTAGACGATTTTCTATTCTGTATTCGTCTAAGTACCTGGTACTTATTGACAAGCCTGCACTGTCCTCCCATACATTTTATCTCTGATAACATTGTTAAAGCCAATCATTTTTAAAAGAGTAACCGTGGACTTTCTTGCCGGCTCTTCTCAATAGGAATCAACATTTTGGAACCGTGCACCTAGCTTCTGACGTTTCATAAGTGCCCATGCAGGTTTATATGAAATAAAAATATTTTGATTTTGATTTTTTTATTGGAACGATGATTATATAAGACGAGAATTACACTTTACCTTTTCTGAGCTTAAATTGGGCTATTAAAATTTATAATGATTACATACCCTCCTATTTGGAATTGGCACAAGTTTTCAATTTCATCCTGTCTAAGTTTTTCGTCTATACAAAATCAAAATTAAAAGTCATTTATTCAAACTAGGCTGAGAGTCAGCTCTTTTTGAACTTCAAAATGACATAAGACAAACAAACAACCAAAACGCTCGCTCTTCATCACTACTTCTTAGTGCTTTAGCTGGGAAGAAGAAGTGGTGCAATAAACTCCCCAGCAGCATAGCTGTCTATTATGAATAACTTGATTCTATACAATAGTAGGTAATGAACATTACGAAACACAACGAACATTAAATTTTCCATAATTATGTCAGTTAGCACACGCCAATATACCAACAAAATATTGAAAACTAGGTAGATACTCAAGTAGAAATAAATAATAATACATAAGAATAAAAACGTAAACAGAATTTACAATCTAAGTAAAGGCCTGCAGGCATAAAGGGCACGTTCGAAGCTCCGCGTCTAATTCTAAGTAAGGTTTTTATAAGTAAATTCTGCAGTAAAAATGTCGGTTTCTGAGCAAGGTGAGAAATGGCGTCTAAACTAATAAGTGTCGGGTATTTCCTCGTAATTACCCACTTTATAGTGATAGATATAGGGCGCAATACTTCTCGTCAGTTAAGGGGTAGTTTCATATAATTAAAAAATAATAACGTTTAGATTAGGTATTTGACACTGATTCTGTCTCACGCTTGTCAGCCAATCACCATCATCATCATCATTAGTTCAGCCATCCAATGCTGGACATAGGCACATTGCTCGCAGAATAGATGTCGATGGGGCTGAAAGGTTCTAGAGTGGCGACTGCGTACCAGAAGAGCGTTGGAAGACCTCACACGAGGTGGACTGAAAACCTCGTGAAGGACGCAGGAATCCGCTGGATGCGGGTAGCACAGAACTGGTCGAAATGGCGGAGCTTTAGGGAGACCTATGTCCAGCAATGGACGTTTTTCAGCTGAAAGATGACGATGATGATGATTGAATGACTGCCATGATTTGATTGTGCAGGTACCAACATCGACTGTGAGGTTGTTCATTGCTCTAGGTTGCAGACAAATTACCCTGGAATTAACTAAAATGGTGCTACCGTACTGTTATAGGAACCCCTACTACAAGAACAAGGGCTATCCTGATGTTTTTAATAAATTTTATACTGGGCGTGAACTATCTCTAGTGTAGGCGCCATTCCAGGGATGTGAGGCCTTCGATGTTCGGTGCTGCGATGCGTTTCCTGGATACAGAGAAACTATTGAATTCACCCCTGCCTTATATGGATCAGACAGGGTTTTACAAAAGAAGGTAAGTATCTTTATCTTCTGGCATCACGAATCGTGGGAGAGTAGGTTTTCATAATATTTATCCTCATCAACTTTACTTTAACGGCAAGAATTTATGAAGTGAGTAAAATGAAGGTGCGAATTGTCTCACTCCCATTTAGTTTTGTACGTGATCCAAGTAAATTGTTCGTTCTACTTATACGGTAAATAAAATGGAGCAGGATAAAAAATATTAATCACATTGCTGATCTCGATATGGTAATATTCTTCTAGATTCGGTAAGCTTTTGCTTTTTGCTCAAAGTTAGGGTAAAATAAGAAGAAAACTGTCGGCTGCTTGCTTTATATTATAAGGCACGATATTTTTTTATCTTAGTATTTTAGCTTAATCGGCAGTTTGTTTCAGCTTTTCAAGAAAATTCTTAAGGTAAAAATAAAAATTTCCAAAAACCGTCTCCAAAAACTTCTGTTTCAAAAACTTTCGTTTTTGGAGACGGTTAAATTTTTATGTTAAGCACGTTCACATAATCAGCCTATAATGTGCACACAGGTCTCCTCTCATTGAAAGGGAGTGGGCAGTAATCTACCACGCAGGGCCAGTGCTTCTTGAACTTTTCTGTCCTAGAACACAGCACGTTCAATAATAAGCACGTCCGCTGTGTTTTAATCGGAAACCAATAAGCTCCTACGCCTGTCTCAAATAAATCACGAGAAACGTTCCTCGTACCCAGATTAATACATAAACTCTCGGGAGATCCAGATGTTACACAGTTTACGTTACATGTTTTAATAAACCAGGATCCCGGTGGGATGGTTGGAATAACCAGAGCCTCTAAAAAAGAAGATAATAATGTTCTTTGTATTTTTTAAGCCAAGTACAATCTGGCGGCCTACCTGGTGATAAGTGGTCACCAGGTATTGTTATCTATTTACCGAAACAGTCGCTTTAAAGCTTCTGCAAATTTAATAAAGTTGTATCGACACCATTTAAAAATCGATAATTGCACCGCCAACCTATGACAATATAAATTGGAACAGTCAGAACTCATCATCATCATCATCAAGATCAGTCTAGCCTTTTCCCAACTATATTGGGATCGGCTTCCAGTTTAACCGGATGCAGCTGAATACCAATATTTACATTAAAATGGAGACACGCTCTCGGGTCCAATGTCCCAATAAAGCAAAATATAATTTCCATTAGATAAGATTCAGTAGCTAGGCAGAAACAACCTAACACTATTCTTACGGATCCCTTTTGCTTCGCCATGTTCATCTGGTCATAGCTATCTCGCAAGTACTCTCCATCTTTCAATAATAATCTACATTGTATCCCAGTTAATACCTTACGAAGGCAATAACAAAACACAGGTCCACGCCTCATCTCAGGCAACAACGAGATGCCATATTATAAAGAGATCAAGAGCGTCGTAATTAAATCAGTTAGGAAGCGTGACTCTGCGCTCTGCGGTGCCTTTGGAACAGTTTTTGTGGCGTTCTTTTTAGACATCCAATCATTATTGGGTTATTGAGATGTACTGGTAGGTAGGTAGGTACCGATGTGAGATTGAACGATTTTTACATTGAAGATTTGTTTGAATCATACACTCTCGTTGCTTGCTCAAAATAAATATAGCAACAAAATCACGCTGTTATACGATTTGAGATGAAAATGAAACTGCCATTTTTGCCACCCTGATTGTGAACTAACGAAAATTTACTGCAATTATAAACGTTTGTGGTACAAATGTGGTGGCAAATAGGGACGTCTATGTGCCACCATTCAACGAGAGTTAATTATTCACGCATTAGAAATGTCATATAATATGGCTAAAATATAATAGTTTATTTAAAAATCAATTTATAAGACTAACTAAATAATGTCTAGATGTAATAAAATTGTTCACTATTCCTTCAAGTGTCAAGTAATTAACACAATTCCCCCTAATTACAAAACAAGGTTTTTTTTTTAGGTATGGTTTAAACCGTCGAGCCTGTTTTTTAAATAAGAACCTAACTGTAATCGAAATACAGCTCCTTTTACAAAACTTACAAGTTAGTCCAGTGCTAAATTGTCAGTTTTGTAAAAGGAGCCGTAATTCTATTTCAGTTCTAAGTTCTTATTTCAAAAACAGGCTCGGTGGTTTAAACCATACCTAAAGAAAAACCTTGTTTTGTAATAAGGGGGAATGAGTCTACCTAACAGTCGAAGGGGAATAAAATATTACCTCGCGGTTAAATAAGACGGAAGGGTCGACGACGTCATCGTGCGTGGATGGGTGACCATTCCAAAAGTACGTTAATCCGTTGGTCCCGGCTGTCATTTTTGGTTTTTTGACAGTCGTTACGGGTCGTCAGAAGCCCGAAAGTCTGACAACCAGTTTATAAAGAATATCGTATTACCCAGTAACTGAGTTGTGTAAGTCAGATAGGCAGTTGATCCATGTAAAATACAACTCAACCAATACAATACAATTCAGCTGCAACTTGTAAGACTGGAAGCCACCATATCATAATTGGGAAAAGGCTAGGCAGATAATGAATTTAATTACCATGTGAACAGAGCGTGGGCGTTCATAAGATAAAACATTAATTTCAAAGCTCACACGACCAAACCCACATCAAAAAGGTAGTTGATTACAGAGAAGACTCGGGTATCTAATAATATTAGAGCAATCTAGTTCAGTTCTAGATGACTGATCTAATCGAGTCAAAGGCCAGTCTGGAGAGTAATAACCGGTAATCAATTATTATCGTTATGTAATTTGTTATTATTGTAGCGTATTCTATGGGGTTGTTTGTCTGTGTGTTGTATCCTACAATTTTGATTGTATGATTTAGTACATAGTTTTCTACTTTACTTTTCTTTTGTTGAATGAAGTATGTTTGAAGTAAGCTTTGTGCAATCATACAGATGAAATACTTTTCAACTATACAGACACATTTTATTATCATCGATCTGCCTAGCCTTTTCCCTAACTTTGTTGGAGTCGGCTTCCAGTCTAACCAGAAGCAGCTGAATACCAGTATTTCGCATGAAGCTACTGCCTATCTGACCTCCACAACATAGTATAATGGGTATCGATACTACCGATACCCTAGGAAAGACACGGTTATTGCATACTTTTGGGCCTCTAACTACCAGTAACGACTGTCAAAGATCTATGAGTGACAGCTAGGAGCACGTGTTTTCCGAGGCACCAATGGTTCTCGATTTGTAAAGATGGACGCTTTCAACATTACCGTATTTGTTAAATTATGACAAGTAGCTTAGAAACTACGAGGGAACATATAATTATGTACATACATACCGATCAAAATCATAAGCGTCAGAGGACGGTTGCTTCGCCGCAGTCGGGTAAACTTAAAGATGAGGTTGAGGCCACCGTAATGATTCAAAGCGTCAGAATAGGAACCAAAATTCCTAAAATTACCAGAGATACAAACTTTCTTCATCGATTTCTTACGTTTTATTTTTGAGATTTTTTTAATCAAAAATAATCTCCACAAGCATCGCCAGTAACATAACTTAGTACCCAACAAAATGTGCACCAAACAAAAATAAATGATTACATTCTCATGGGAACGTGCATTATACTCGAGTTAATGCAAAAAGCTGTGCAAATTAAATCAACCGACATTAATATTAACGACAGAGCAGAAGTCTGTAATCAATCAAAATATGCATGTGTATTAAATTGTTAATGTTAGAAATAAGGAAATGAGTTCAGCAGTCTTTAGAGAGGAACAGACTAAGCGTTTCAAGTAAACTGTATCTGTCACTGTCCATATCTCGAAATTCCTCGTCAAAGGCATTTTAAATCAAGCTGGTATAATGCGCTTCAATATCTTATTAAATTAAGAAATTATACCTTGATATTATAGTCATATCAGCACGACATGTCATGTGGCAGCAGAAGGTAGTGGCCCAGTGGTAACAGCTCAGACTTGCGAGTTGTGGGTCGTAGGCTCGAACCCTCACAGGTGCTTTCCTTTATATAATTTTTCATCAGCACTTTTTTCAAAACAAATAAAGATAAAGGAAAACATGGTGAGAAAACCAAACCTAGAACCAAAAATTCAAAGTCATGTGGCTACCAACTCGGAGCAGGAATGCGTCCTAGCAGTGCATTATAGGTAGATTATGATTGTCATCATCAATACATATAATAAAAATGTAACGGATTGACGGATCGATATCAACGCAAATAGCACCCAAAAAAATGATTGTTAGAATTTTTATCTGTTTATCTGTATGTCTGTGCGTTTGTGCACGCTAATCTCAAAAAAGCTTATCCAATTTAAATTTGGTTTGCACCAATACATTATGGCAAGCTTCACTTAACATTTACTGTTTGTTTCATATCAATCGGTTCATAAATAAAAAAGTTATTCCAATTTAAAGAATCACGTCGAACATTTGTTAAACTATCTATATCTATGTATCAATACATATAATAAAAATGTAACGGATCGCTGTCTGTAAATGGAAAATATATGAAAAAAAATATTATTGGGACCTTTATCAACGCAAATAGCACCCAAAACAATGATTGTTAGAATTTTTGTCTGTTTGTCTGTGCGTTTGTGTACGTTAATCTTAGAAACGGCTTATCTGATTTAGATTTAGTTTTCACTAATATATTGCGGTAAGTATTATTCAACATTTAGTGTTTATTTTATGTCAATCGGAACATTAATAAAAAAGTTACATAGATATGCTAATTTAAAGAATCACGTCGAACATTTGTTAAACTAAATATCTATATCTATCTAATATATGTATGAATAAAAATGAATGTTGCTAAGCGCAAAACTCGAGAACAGCTCAACCAATTCGGCAAATATTTTTTTGTATGTTCCTTAAGACACATGGAAAGTTAAAAAAAATATTGCGTGAACAATAGTAAAACAACACTATACCGGTAGTACGTTCCCGTGGGATTACTTTCGACTTCCACGCGGGCGATGCCGCTGGCAAAAGCTAGTATATGATATATTCGAGTACTTGTAACTACTTGGGTACACCTTAGTAACTATTTAGTCGACCACGCTAACCAGCACCCTAATTGCGTAACTCACGATTCATCATAATCTGTATCGTTTTGTAACGGATTGTTAAACCATTGCTTCATATGTTCGAAAAATGTGTCTGTTCGACAACATAAATAACGCAATGAATATTGTTTAACTGTGAAGACGAAACCAATTATGATCAATCGTGAGTTACGCAATTAGGGTGCAGTTCTACACGGTTTACATATTTAAAATAAACGAGCCATTAGATAAGTTTTTGCATAGTAACTTATTTTTCAAGTTAATTTAATAAACTAAGGGATTAGTTCTATAACACAAATCCATAATGACATATTTCATTAAATATCTATGCCTATCAACACTAAACTGTCCTCAAACTAATTTTCCCACAACACTATTCAAACTAATCCAACATAGAATGATAGAATCCAATTCACCGAGACCATTCACTTCAAACCTTTTGAATTTATATTAAGATTAATGCCTTTCCTCATCCCTAAGTGTAGGAACGAAATTAACTTTGCATATAAATTGGCACATTCACACAAGATGGATTCAGAAACGTCAAACTACTTTCTTAGAAATGTTTTCTGTATTTACGGAGGTATGTTTGCATCATTCTGGAACTGACTTTCGGTAAAGACGGTTTTAAAGTTTGAACTAACTTCAGTTTTCTGACTGACGTAACAAAATTATTTTTGAGATCAAACAGGATTAAAATGTAGGGCGCACAGGGAATATCATTAAGATGTGAGGAGAACCTTTTGAGGCGATTGTGGAACAAATAGTCCACCAGTAGTATAGTCCAATAGTCCACTCCAGAGGTTTAGGTAGATAAATAAAGGTAAACAAAAAAAAAGGTTTCGCATCTATATGCGAAAGCTTCTAATTCAAACTTTAAATAAAATAAAATAAAGTTTTTTTTTTTTTAAATTTCTACTGTTAAAATCATGTTTCATTTGGGAAGAGTAGTTAATAAGAATAAATGATAAAGTTAAATATACATTAGTAAAAGAGGTATAAATTCATCGGTATAATTTGAAAATAAATTTGATTTTGTTACACCGTATTTTCAAAACAACAAAGTGTCAACTATAAAAAGCCCTTTTTACAATTTGTTTACCATTATTTAACTACCTAAACCTATGGAGTATAGATTCCTTGACAATTCAAAAGTCCCTGTGAATAATTTATTGAAAACTAGCTTTTGCCAGTGACTTTCCCCGGGAACATACTACCGGGAGATAAAAAGTACCATGTGAGTTAATCCGGGTTATAATCTATCTGTGTGTTATATTTCATCAAAGCCGTTTTTGCATGATTGAGTAACCAGATAAGGTTTTATGACCAAATTCAATGTATTGAAAAACTAGCGCAATAGTGCCATGAACCTTTTAACAATGCTTTCAGGAAATCAACAGCTACTTAAATTAGGCTGTTCTTAGTCGATAATGAAACTGAGACTGACTTAGTTAGATTTAACAAAGTTCTCTAAGCTACGCTTTCTCTTGCTAAAGTTTACAATTCGACCCAAATGTGCTTCAACCTGATGAGTGGTGTGCAAACATTTTTTTTAAACAAGTACGTGCCTTAATTCCTTAACATTTACAAGTATGCGGGCAGAACGCCCTATAACGTTTTGTGCCTCGGTTAATATTGCTCATATATCATACGGATGGATACCGCGCAATATTTTACATGCTCGTTATGATTTCGGGTGCAATAACCGTTATGGTTGGAAATAATGTAAAAAATGATGGTCGGTTGGAGATTTTTTTTAAGTGTGGGTTCAGTATTTTATTTGGAGAGTTTTTTTCCATTATTTATGGGAGGGAGAATCATAACGTTGTCATTAATAAGGCAGTGGTTTCCTTGTCTAAACATCGGCGTATTGTAACAGACTGTACCAGACTTTTTGCAATAAATAAATTATTATAAAAAAAAAAAATATAGGCATTGTTTTAACATTGTGGAACTGTCTTCTTCCATGTAGAGTCACCAAAACAGATAAGTAGCCAGGATCGTCGGGTGTGGTTGAAGTTTACTAAGAAACAGATGGATGTTTTCAAAAGATATTTATTTTGATAAATTAACAGTTTGTTTTCTGTTTGTTTGTGATGCTACGCTGGTTTGATGGTAGCGGTGGCTACACCTCAAAAAATAATTCAGCTGATGTCTCCTGCTAAACAAAGTTCTGCGATTACCAATCGTGATCGGCATTCCTTTTTGGTCCATGAATCTAGTTCTATTCTGGCCCTTAACATAACTGCTCAGATTTCAGTGATCTCTAACCCAAAACAAAAAAAACTCACATAACCTTTCATCAGACCCTAAGCGACCTTTGCCAGCGGGCTCCTAAAACCATCGACGCACTGATGATGTTAACAATCAAGGCTAATGCGGTTCCCGTGGCATGGTATCACGCATCTGCGAAATATTTTATGCCTTCATCGTTGAATTAAATACTAGTGGGTAGGTTGTAGAGCAATTATGATCCTCTTTTAGTGATTATTCGGATGAGGCATTACCGTGTCCCAGTGGTATCGGACCCGACTTACGGTCGTGTGTTCGAATCCAGACAGACGCATTACTTTATGTATTTAATTTCATCACCAAAGCTCTTAAAACGGTGAAGGATAAGAAATATGGTAAGGAAACCGACGTGTCCTAGAACTAAAAATTAATCAAACCGCACTAGCCTCGAGTGGGGAACATTCCGGCCTGATTATGGGATTATTCGGATTAGATACTACCGTGTCCCGAGAGCTTGAGAGACACACACACATCATGACATCGCACCTGTTACTCCCGAGGGGTTAGGCAGGGAGGCAGCCAACTGGAATAGTTTCTTTCACGACAGTTTCTCTAGCTTTCTCTAGTTTTCATTTCCTAGTCATCATCTGCCTAGCCTTTTCCCAACTATGTTGGGGTCAGCTTCCAGTCTAACCGGATGCAACTGAATACCAGTATTTTACATGGAGCGACTGCCTATCTGACCTCCACAACCCAGTACCTGAGTAACACGATACCCTTGGTAAGACTGGTTGTTAGACTTTCGGGTTTCTGACAACCCGTAACGACTGTGAAAGATCCGCAAATGACGGCCGGGACCAACGGAATAACGTGCTTTCCGAGGCATGGAGGGGTCTTGGTATGTAAAGATGGTCACCCATCCACGGACCAACCGCGGCAAGCGTAGCTTAACCTGATCGATCGACCCGTGCAGCTATTGTTACTTCACCACAAGCCCCCCATATATTTTTCCTAGTAAATTTCGAATACCACACCCACACACAAACAACAACAGACCAGTCTAACTCCACAACTACACACACACACACAATCACTCCTCACTTATCTTTTAAGCCCATTCAATAAATTAAATATTTAATATTTTATGAAATGTGTCTATCCCTCTAAAGTACACTGTCCTTCAACAAACAGGATTATCCTAGTGTGAAGGGCAGGGGGCGTACTTATCAGTATTAGCTTTACCTATCTCTTACTAAACAATCTCAGATGTATCCTAAGCTAAGTCTTTTGTTAAATAAACGATTACTTCCTTACTTTTTTCTTTCATAGATTTACTAGTGTTTGTATAGAAAACAGGGATGTAGTCCTGTTACCTGTCAAGCTATAGTCAAACAGTTAGATCACTGTTTAGCGAATGCAACTTACGCAACATTTAAAATGATAAATGATTTTAGTTCTTTAGGTTTCGTAATAATAATCGTATACAATGCGAGATCAGCTTATACTAAAAATTATAGCTTAATGTGTAGCCGTGTGTACACAAACACTTGTAACACACATGTAACACGTCAATTATATTTTAAAAATTCAATTTCGTTGGCATTCCCTTCCTGACTACTCTGAGAAGAAAGGCCGAAACAAACTCAGCGGTCACAGTCTCTTTTAAAGTCCAGACATAATCTTGTTCAGATCATGTGAACACCATGTACACTGGTGTCTGACATCGTCTTTCCAGTCCAGTCAGTTTACGCATTAATCAGTAATCTTGCAGCTCAACTCAGAACTTGGAGATCACTTATTGAAAAGAACGTATTCCTAGATCTAGAATTTTAATTATTTCAGGTGAATGTCATCGTTTACATTCAGCCGAAATAATTCCACTGCTGGACATAAAAAATCTCCCGCAAGTGACGCCACATCGACCAATACTGTGCTTCTTGCATTCAGTTGATTTCCGTGAAATTTACCAGATGGATGTTAGCAGGTACTTAATTCTAACAATTTTATAGTATCCAGAAATTATCATTCCTAGTAAAGTCAAAGTCATAGCATTTATTTCAATTAGGCACTTATAAGGCACTTTTGAACGTCAACAGTAGTACAACCGGCCACAGATTAATGAATGCTACCTTTATGTCGTAGAAATAAGGGGCAGTTTGCTTAATGTCACACCACCACACCACTGATATGTATGTATGTCATGTGCAGAATATAAATCAAGGGAGTGCCCACAAAAATATCCACGATTTTTAAACAAAAAAAAAAAAACTGAATATTAACTCACAATTCGTGCCCTTATAAATATTTTCACTCATTCTTTTGATGTGGGTCAGACAAAACATCTCAAAAACGTTTCTCAGACAATTCTGTTTCTGCAAACCCGCATAAACTGGCGACCAGCAGTCAGGAGGTCAAATGCATAACTCTCGGCACCTCGAGCGCTCGCGCATGTAAATAAGGGCATATTTCAAACGTACTAACACCGACCGCAGTGTTGGGTTGCTTCTCCAAACTGTTCGGGCAGGACTTGGTTTACGCGAGCATTTTACAGGCAATTTAATGAATATAATAATGTTACTATCAAAATCAGTGATCACTTAGTGGCTCTTGTCAGATTTTGTAATAAGACATACGACGTATTTAGATATACTTTCAATGCCATTATCTTATTTCTAAAACTTCTACAATGTTCTCTTTATGTTGAGTCCCGCTCCGAGATTTATGCTTGACTACCCGTGGTATCCAATTTTGAGAAGAAACCAGCACCCTAATTGCGTAACACTATTAATCGGAAACTGAATCATTTTCATTTTTTTTTAAATGTTCGAAAAAATTGTCTGCTGTTTGTGTTTTACGCTGGACCATATATGTATAATCTAGCCAATACCAGAGAATATATAATAGTACAAAATAGGCAGTGATGAAGCCCGATGCCTGATGCTTAGCATTAATATATATATTTAGAATCTCATTTGCAGTGTGTACTAAAACTAAATATACAACTGATACGCAAGGATCGAGAAGGAGATCGTGGGAATCTGTCAGTCCTGCAACTCGTTACTCACTTTATTTCACTATTTCAACAAGCGCTGCTGAATTATCCAATCGGTATCACACCAGAGATAAATTCTTATACTTGCCGGCGTCAGAGATGGCTGAACGATAGCGCCGTCATCATCTCTATTCGGTGGTACGGAATCCTTTATGGGGGTTTTTAATGAAATATGATGATAGAGCAAATCAGTTAGTATATATTTTACCTTCAGAATAATAACACAGTACAATACTAATAACGTTCACACTGTTTTCTAAGTTCGGGAAAACCGGCAGTTTCGCGTAGGAGAAGTGCAAGTTTGCCTTCGTTCGTTGTCCTCACAAGCCTGCCTCGTCTTGCTGTCACATTCTCTCACCCGACTCTGCCCACGTGCCCTCCTCCCCCTCTAGCGAGCGCATCATAGCGTTTACCCTGACTTGAGTACTACAATAATCAAATGAAAGATTATTATTGCTCAACTTTTATAATCTACGACATTCTGAACAAAAACAATCGACGAACTCTCCAACGTGACAAAAATACTTCGACGAGCCACCACGCTCGCGTAAATCAACCAGCATCCCTACAATCACCATACACGTTAGACAGGAATGTGTGAATGCGATTCATAAATAAATCGATCCGAACAACGTCAGTGCTTCCGTGCGCTTATTGATATGGTAATCGTGTACTTAATGTATAGTATTGTACATACTTACCATCCGCGATGATGGCCATTCTAAATGTGGGCGGTAATTAAAAATATCCAGAGCTAAGAGCAGCCGATCAGAGTGGTAATTCCCGTATTTTACAGAAAGGTCGTATTCTAATCTCAGCCTCATCATCAGCCTACAGCAGGCTACTGCTGGACAAAGGCCTCTCCAATTGCACGTAAGTTAAGTTTTTTGTGTGCCCTTGCGTTTGACGTAAATGGGATCCCAACATTCGCAAGTGAAGCCCGTATTCATCAGCTAAAGAAAATAGACTTTAAGGTTCAATCAACTTAGCCTATCGCAGTCCACTGCTGGACATAGGCCTCTCCCAGGCTGCGCCACAACACTATCCTCCACTTTCCGAATCTAGTCTGTCCCAGCCACCTTTTTAAGGTCGTCGGTCCACCAAGCTGGGGGCGTCCCACACTATGCTGATATGGGGTCTCCACTCCAGGACTCGTCTGCTCCATCGGGCATCGGTCCTTGGGACAAACATGGCCAGCCCACTGCCACTTTAACCTACTTACTCTGTAAGCTATGTCGGTAACTCCATTTCTTTTCCGGATAACTTCGTTAACAAGGCAGGAGCTTCGAGCGGATAAATGGTATTGAAATAAAACTATACTGAGATAACCGAATCTGGGTGTGCACAATAGTAGGTAGTTAATCTTACATTTCGAAGTAACGGAAGTAAGTTGATATATACGTAAGATTAGATTACGTAAGAAGGTCAAATTGACCTCAATACTTTCGAGAGGTTTCAGTAATTTAATTTCAATACAAATCTACAATAATGTCATAAAAATATAATCCAACAGAATTCTGAGCTAAAAATAGATTTACATACAAAAACGTCACTTACTTTGTAGTACTAGTAGCCATGCTTCCAAGCATTCTCACAGTAACCCTCCACACTAATGTAGTTTACGATCGACCTAGAATCGAGTCGTTCATTCGAGCGCATTCGATTGTCGATTTAAATCGAATAGATGTGCCCCGCACTGTCCCTCTGCGTCAAATAAATATAGCGCTTTAGTTCCAAATAACGACACTGGTATGTCAATGGTGCTAGTATAGATTAGTTATGTTCATTTGTGATAATACGTATGCGTAAACAGATTTTGATTGTAATGCAAGATTCGTTTCGATTAGCTATAAATGTTTGAATCCGGGATCATGAAATGGTTTCTAACTGATCGTCGATGCCCTCTCAGCAGGGATAGATAAAACACATTTCTGTTAGCGTTCACACCAAACGCTACGCCAAAATGTATGGGAATGACATTACCTGCAGAAAGTACACGACGTAACCTTTCCGCAGGTAATGTCGTGAGTTGAGTGAACGCTAATAGAAATGTATTTTGTCTCTAGGCCCTGTCCTGATCAGCATGAGTGACTCCGTTAATTTCAGTTGATAGGCCAGTCGTTCCATGCAAAATACTGGTATTCAGCTGCATCCTGTGACAGACTGGAAGCCGACCCAAACATATTTGGGAAAAGGCTGGACAAATTAATTGTAAGATTTTTGTTTAAACTAGCAAAAATACAGTTGCATGTTTTCTACTTCTCCACAATTTAATGTTATTCATGAAGTTTTTAACATACCTGCTCCTATTTTATAATCCACATACCATAGTCGGGCAAGGTAGATCCATCGACATCGACAACATTCATCACTATGAATGACACTATGAAACATCTCTGCCTGCCCTGGAAAGAATGATTTAAAGCATCAGTCACCAATAAAAGGATTCTAGCTCCAATAAAAATTCCAATTTATTACCCCAGCAATATTTTTTCATAGGGAAAAACTGAACAAACATAGATACGGTCAATTCATTAAAAATCATTGACATGTCAGAATTTTTTCACTTCAGTATGAACTGACAAGCTGGACTGACAAACGACGACAAATGACTAACGAAACAGGTGGATGCTGACTGATGTTTATCTGAAAGATCAGTATCCGATCCCACGTGCATTAGAATTTCAGATAGGAGCATGTTTAATAATGTATTGACCAGGGATGTATGATGTGTAAGACCGCATAACAATATAGTTATGCAATGATATGCATCCTCATAGCATAGAGATTTAATTCATTATAAATATAATGCTTTTGACCTTGAGGTTCCCGACATACAATAGGATGGAATAGATGAAACCTTCTTTTGCAATGCGTGTCGAGAGTAATTTCTTCTACATGAAGGAAGTGAAAGTTGAATCAATTCAACGTTGACTCAAATTCTTCGTGTCATCATCATTTCAGCTGATGTTCACTGCTGGACATAGGCCTTGTGTCATAATATTGTCCTAATTCGAACGATCTCGCTGATTCTCACACAACTCTTCTTTCAGAATCTTTAGCATTGTTGAATTAACGTACCTTAACTAACAACTTGACGGTATACTTATTGAAATATTAACAATTCAATAAATATTATACAAAAGAGGAAAAATAATCATAACCCAAAAGGCTGGCAGCACTGCCACGTTGTATGGCAACGCTTATGCAGTGGCAAAAAAAAAATTGGGCCAGCCTTTTGGTCGCGTGAAGAATCGACTAACCGCTTAGCGATGTCTCGGTAAACCAAGTGGGCACACAATTTATTTATTAACTACTATATTGTACAGGATGACTGTGGTCACATCATCACGATCATTGGATCTGGTTCATTATAAAATAGTGTATTAATAAAATAATGACCAGATAATTATGAACGTGTTACGTGTAGAAAGATTTATTCAGTAGAAAGCATCGCCACACAAAATTAGAACCGGATTCACGCGTATCTTCACCACAATTTACGACATTTCAAACACATCCGTCAAAAAATTTCACCACAAACTTTATTGTTTCTTCACACTAATAAAAAATGTCTTTCATACGTGACTGTAGCAAGGTATTCCATGAACTATAAACGAAGGTAGCCTAGTACAAGATGGTACCTATGTGTCATGAGGAAAAAGGTGTAGCGGAGATACGAGTAGGTATATCAACATTTTTGGTTTTTGTTGTACGTGCTGGGATATGGGATTTCTACGCTGTGCCTCATTTCTCTCAAGATCTAAATAAGTAGGTACGATTGGTGAAAACTGTAAAAAGCTGCATAGCTATGAGCTCATCCGTTTGAGAGAAATGTTTCCATATTAAACAGACTGATTGCTTTAAACTTGTAAATACCTATCTCATACATTATCTAAGAGAATATGGAATTGGCACTCGTAGGTACCATACGTTTGTAAATAATAACTTTTTGTTTTGTTACATATCTCATTCCATAAATACAGTACATACGGTTCCCTACAAAATGGTTGAGCCGATCCACGCATCAAGTTCGCGAACGGGCACCGTCGTCGGCGCATATAGAAGCAACAAAAATAATGTAGGTACTTAGGATTTTTTTATAAGTATCTTGATTTAATAGAATGCCCTTGAAGTTTCTTGCTCGTTCTTCTCCATTGAGATCTACGTTTTGGAATGGGCACCTAGCTTCATCTTTCCAACTGATCGACTTTCTGACAATTCAAAAGTGCCTGTAAATGGTTTAATTGAAATAAATGCTTTGAGTTTGAGTGATCCAACTTCAGATGTGTTTAACCTAAATTCTATGTTTTTCCAATTTTACTACTCACTAAGATAGTCTTAGTAAAATATAATAAAATCGAACTTTTCTACAATAATATAAAAAAAAATTGATTTTACTCCCAAAGGTTAGGGCACCCCCAAAGGAAACCCACTCCGGGTTTCCTTTGGGGGTGAAATCGATATTATTTTTGTCAATGAAATCAATAATAATGTTCTTTTAACTTTTCTATTAGGTAGGTACTTCCTGTTCTAGACACGCTAAAAGATTGATCTAACCGAGACTTCGCTTGGGCACGCCACGATTGCGGCCCTCTTTGAGGAGTGATTGGAGAGGCGCCATGGCGTCCTCACCTTCCGCCTGACACAGGACCTCACCGGACACGACTGTTTTGGGAGGTTCCTGTTTCGGATAAGGCGGGAGGAAACGCCCGGGTGCTTCCATTGCGTAGATCACCCTGAGGACACAGTGGAGGTCTGCCCGGCTTGGGCAGAGCACCGCTGTGTCCTCATGGAGGCGATCGGCGGCAACAATCTCTCGCGGCCGGCCCTGGTTCAGGCCATAGTTTTTTGTATTTTTTTTGTTTGGGCAGGAGTGGGAAATTCTCATGGACGGGCAGACTGCCTCACTAGTGACGCAGTCTGGGTAGTGCCGGACTCTCACCGGCTAAAACCCACTCCTGGCCTCAGGCCATAGTTTGGAGCGAGAGGGCATGGGTAGCCGTCACCTCCTTCAGCGAAGCAGTGATGCTCGCGAAGGGGTAGGCGGCGCACGTGCGGGAGAGGCAGTATATGCGCCCTCACGGCCCTAGCCTCCGCAGGAGACGCCCTGGGCGTCGGGAATCCCAGGCTGATTCCCGGCCACCGTAGGCGTGGGCTTGCGGACGGCGAGTAATGGGTAGCTCGCTGTCCGGTAAGGACCAAGCCCAGGTCGACGAAACGTGCGCCTCAAAGAGATGTCAGCACAACCTGATAGGGCCCGCAAAGGTCGATGCCTGCCAGGGGTGCGGGTTGTTCGAAAGAGATACCGCTGCCCCTGGCACACAGGCTACTGAGGGAACATGGGTGGGTTTTAGTCGGTAAAAGTCTGACACGCCCTCCTGCTCCACCCAGAGCGGCAGAAGTTATTTGATGATTTCCCACCCAAAAAAAAACCGCGACTTCGCTAACAGTACCTCATTCTTCTAATTGCAGTACCCTTATCGTCATAGTTTCTATATCAAATTACAGATATTATTAAAGCTATCTAGTTATTAGACAGACGTCTAAGTAAACAGCTCATTAGTGCGTCCTGCGCTCGCGCACGTTGGCTATTACACTGGCAGTGACCAGATGACTAGTCGTGATGGTATTTGTTGTGAGGGTTGGCAGTTTGAGGAGTCTAGAATGCAATATTATTGTGATCAATATTGCCTGGTAGATATATTACCAAATGTTTTATTTTGTGAACGTCATCGCGACCCTTGTCTTGAGGGTATAATAGTCGATCGCACGACTCGCCCGAATCGGGATTACCCTTTTAAATATATATTTTTTCCTATTATTTAATTAATACACTTTATTGTAAGTACTTTCAGTGACCTTTTCTCATAGTTTATCGCATAAAACTAAAAACGTGCCAATTGCCTAGTACCTATTTCAGGAATTGTCGATTATCGCTTACAGAAAATAATATATTACCTTACCTTTCGTATTATTGGCAATGTTTAAAATATGCTGAAGTTTCCTAAGTCAATCCAGTCAAGAATTAAGCTCTATTCTGAAACCACCAAAGAAACTTTAGAAATTCGTTCTTCCTGTCAATTGACACTCTTAGGGACGAAGATAACAAGCAGATCACCCCCTGGAGATTTAATAGGCTGTTAGGAATTCTTGGTACTCGAAATACATTCTACGTCACAGCTGTAGTTCCCGATAAACGTGACAGGGGGCGCTAGTTGTCATTCTTCGAATAACATGGTGGTTTACATTTTAATTGTAAACCTGTATTGTTTGTAAATAAGGTATGTTTGTACTGCGTATACTTTTTCTTGTTACTGATAATTAACAGCTTTTATGACGATTTACAAGCTAAAATGAATATTATGAATTTGCAATAACCGCGTATCTGCCGCCATAACCATATACTTACAGGACTCCACAACAGAATGGAAATTACTTCTGAATGACAAAGAAATTAAAACCACCAAGTAGCCTATAAACTAATGTTATAAAACTGATAATGGCAAATTTCACTATCTCGAATACCCAACGAAGAACGATCAACGGCATAAGCTTACCGAGATTTGGACCCAGACCATTTATCAATGATAGAGAAAATCCCATTCATCCATGACATGGGAAATTAGAAATCAGACCTAACACAACAAAGACCTTTTCTATGATCTTTTGAAGTGACAAAAACTTCTTTAGTTCAGCGAGTTTTGGTTTGCGTCGCCGACGTGTGTTGTTGTTCTTTTTTTCAAAGTTTTATGTTTTCACTCCAGTGGGCAGTCTCATGACTGCCTTTTTTTAGCCCACTCCAAATCCAGGAAATCTTTTCCCGCTTCACCTCGAACTGCCAAGGCCGACCCAAAAAGACAGATCTTAAAGTGATGACAAACTTTCTAAAAATGCTTCTAAAAGTGATGACCCTAACTACACAGAACATTAGTGTCGATACAGATTAATATTTTTTGCTATTTTCCGCGTAATTATAATTAGTGATAAAGATGTACTTACCGGATACTTTTTGTATGATATCACTTACATTCATCGGGGGCTGGCAGGAGTGTCACAAAAAGTAAAGGAAAAGGTATGGAATGGGCAAGTTACACTGTTCCAAGGATTTCTTCAACGGAATCTAGGATTAAACGGTAATGATAATAGCTGGAAGGGCAGGAATTTCTATGTCCAGACAGCATGGTGGATACACCATTATATCCTGAGATTTTTGACGGTAGCAGTCTATAGGGGAAGCCCATATTCAGTTATCTTTGTCAGGTATTGTCTGTCATAAAAATCTCTGAGAAATATTTTGTTTATGAAGATAGGAAGAAATTAGGACCTTCTCCTTTTTTGAAGTCGGCTAAAAACAAAATATTGAATTAAAAAACTAAAAACTCAGGTCAGGTTCAGCAATGCATATCTTTGTATTGCTGACCCTGACCGGAGTTTTTAGTTTTATAATTAAGTATTTACTTAGTGACATTTTAAGTTTCTAAATCTTGAAGAGATCTAAATCAAGCATAAAGTTAACCTGAAATCGTCTATAGCAATGTTTAATGTCTTGTTGTTCTTAATTGGCTTAAGAAAGCTTCTTTAGAAGCTTTCTTAAGCCAAAGCTAACTTTAAGACTCATTAAAATTTCAGTGATACCGTAGGACAGTTATAAGCCGGCACAAAAAATAAAACAAGCCACCATTAACCCAGCTTATCCTCCAAGTGGAGCGGCGTGAACATCAACATAGTGACGAAATAAACCCGTCAATTCGGAAAAACAATTATCTCGACTAATTACGAAATTTCTCTTGCGAATAAACGACAATGTGCACCCGACTTTATGCCTGGTTGATGTGAGTTGTGCATCTGTGTTGCTAAAGGGTTCCGCAGGACTTAATAAGATGTTTCGTGGGTTTTAACATGAGGTCTACCTCTCTAAAAAGAAACCAATGCGGTTTTTTCACTAACAGTATTCATCGAAGCACGATACAATTTATATAAGGAGGAAGACTGATTTCCAAGATATAGGTTTTTATCTAGTTTGGAATTCAGGGGTTCTAAATTATATTTTAGCAGTCCATTAAATCTACTTTACGTTATTTGTAGCCTAGTACTTAATAATATAACTGTATTAACACTTTATTTTGAGTTTTTGGCTTAGACTTTTTTTTATTTTTATTTTTTTATATATATTTTTTTGACATTTTATTAATTCCTCATTTAGGTCTGACATAATTATGGCATAAATTATTATTTAATTCTTCAATTTATTTTAATTCAATAATCGCCATAATTAATATGCATGTTTTTTTTAAATACTTTTAGTTTTTTTTTTTATTATTGTAACATTTAGATTTCCAAACCATATTTGTACGCCTCCGGGCATAACTTAGCGCTCTCTGTTCATTAAACATAAGATCTGTATTTTATTTACCTATGTTAACAAATAATAAATAACATGTCGCACGAATTTTCATTTTCATGAAATTTCGTGAAATAGCGAATTAAATTGTATAATTTTGGTAGTGAATTATGCAATTTAGTTACGTGTGAGTGCACAAGTGTAGTGAAGGTGAAAATAAGTAACTAACGTGGAATTTTCGTGTTCCCACATAAACTCCTAGTTAGGTTGTTGTAAAGTTACTACCACTTTACAATAACTTTGACTTGACTGCCCATGATATTTTTGTAACTTCGTGCCTATAACGGACCATTTACTTGATCAAAAAAAAAAAAATTACTTGACACTGGAGAAATGCACAAACCGTGCGAAGCTAAAATCCAAGAAAAAAACAAAACACTTTGAGTATATACAAACTTTTACCAGCGGCTTTGCCCGCGTGGTGGTCGAAAATTATCCCACAAAAACATACTAGCGGGATAAAAAGTATTAAATGTCTTAATTCAGGGTATAAACTAGCTTTGTGCCAAACATCCAAATCCTTTGAGCGGTTTTTGCAAGTAAACATCTAAACATCCAAACGTACATACAAAGTTTCACAACAATAATATATTTATGGTAGGATCATTATCATTGTCATCATTTCAGCCGAATACGTCCACTGCTGGACATGGGCCTGGACCGAGCACCGTCACAATACCGGATCTGTGCTTCTCGCATCCAGTGGGTTCCTGATTCCTTGAATAATAGGATATATAAAAGTTATTAATATACGTTTAGATTCATTACAATTCTTGCATTATAATTCATACATAATCGTAGACAAATTGCTTGCTATGTTACATTTTACACCATTGTTATATTTGCCCACATACATAGTCATGGTAGTCAAAGAGTAATAGCATGCTAAGCCTATAATGTTCCCACTGCTGGAATACAGACCTCTTTCTGAGAGGGTGTGGGCCACCACGCGTCCAGTGCGGGTTGGTAAATGTCACCATATCTTCGGAGGTGGGCAAAACTAGTAACTTGAAATAAAACTATAATATGAAGTAAATTCTCGTTTTCATTGTTTTTAGTTATAATTTGCATAACGGATCTCCAAACAAATTCCAGTCCAGAAATTGTAACATTGCGCCCAATGTGCATTGTTTGCGTGTTACTACATAATAATCTCATTTACTAATTGTTTTGAAGAACCAGAGCACAGTGCTCTGTGCCCACTAGACTCGCAATATTTTCACAAAAATCTATGTTTTTTAAAGTGTTGTTAGTGAACTGAAGAGAAAAAGCGTATGCACTACGTATTTAAATGTTACTTGAATATTTAGAGGTTTTTTTTTTTTGCTAAACTATTAATTAGTAGGTAATGGAGTCTAATCGCGACTGCACATGTTTATTAGGACTAGGCTACCAAACGGCAAGTTCTAATATCCTACTGTTTGGATGTTTGGAAAGAAGGATGGCGAGTTTGGACCCACATTATTTGTAAATTAACGAAGTGTCGTTCACTTGCAAGATAATATTTAATATATTAAAGAGGTTGTAAGAGGATTATATAAAAAAAATTGGAGTGATGGGAATTAAAAGTTAAAAAATATTTTTTAATTACTTAAAAATAAGTCATCATGCAGTTATTAAACGCACCGTGTTTCGTTTTAACATTCCAACCTACTCGTTACATGATTTACTTTCTTACACTTGACGTTTACGCTTGTCAATTTTTTGTTTGTAATAAACAAAACTTGTAAAATATAAGAAAAACATACAAAAGTTAATAATAAAAATGCATTCTCATTTTTCTACAAAACTGTACACTATTATTGTTCTATTTTCTTTCATACATTTTTAAATATTATCACAAAACTCGTACAAAAACATTTAAAAATATAAAAAAATAGTGGCCCATCGGCATCAGGAGCAGGGTCCAAGATGTCGGTGGTCAGGGCTCGTTGTAATTATTATTACGATTATTTGTGCTATCGTAGAATGTAACGTTATGCAGTCAATACCTAGAAGTTGGCTGTCAGTGTCAAAACCAATTAGTAGGTATATTCATTCTTCGTTTGTTTTTGTATTTTTTTTTTTCATTTAGTTTTATGCCAATAATGATCATTGTATTATCCTATATCAATATAGTCTATGATTCCATATCTTGTATTTCCCAAGTCACAATAGTTCCTAGTTCCTAGACGTATTTTTTTTATTTTGAGTAGGTAATTACCTATATCTGGCCAGAGAGATGCAGGACCACGATGGTAGTCTTGTTAGATATTTTTATTCTGACTGAACACCGTTTTGAAACTACATCTATATACAGTGAAACTTGGTTAAGTGGGACCTGGATAAGTGAGAAACCTCCATAACTGGAACCAATGCTGAGGTCCCAACACTTTGGCACTGAATTACCTCTGTTAGTGGGACAAGGTAAGTCTCTATATCTGGGATTTGTTCTTTCGATTTATCATCATAGTTACCTCTATAACTGAGACAGCGAGCAAATTTTATATGCATAAACCTCTGTAACTGAGATAACATTGTTTGTTTACTCATTCTTATTCTACCCACAAATTCCACACGTAATTCCAAGTACGTAAGTAATTTTGAGCTTCAATTACCTTCAGTTTTAGTTTCGCTTTACTATCATACAGATATTTGAAAAATGCCAAAACGAAAGCTACAATCGTTATCATTACGTGAAAAACTGAAGTTAATATCCGTTTATGAAAGAGGGAAGACACGAGAAGAAGTTTGTGCCGAATTTAATGTGCCAAAATCTACTCTTTGTAGAATAATTCAGAGTAAACATAAAATTGAATCACAATGTTCTGAAGGACAAGGAAAACTAAAACGTGTACGTTTATCAGAATATCCTGAACTTGAACAGTGTTTGCTAACATGGGTCAAGCAACTTCGTAACAAAAACGTTCCGGTAAGTGGACCGATGATTAAAGAAAAGGCACAAGATTTCGCGCGAAGGCTCGATACTCATAATTTTTGTAGCAGCAATGGTTGGATGGAAGGGTTTAAGAAAAGAAACGGTATAGTTTTCAAAGCAATTTGTGGAGAAAGTAACGCTGTTGATGTTAACAAATGTAGCCAATGGATTGAAGACCTACCAGTTCTATTACGCAATTATTCTGCTGATGATATTTTTAACGCAGACGAAGCGGGTTTATTTTATAAGTGTCTACCCGATAAAACTTTTACCTTAAAAGGTGAGTCTTGTCATGGCGGGAAACTTAGTAAAGAGCGCATTACAATACTTCTAGGTGCTAACATGTCAGGAACTGAAAAGTTGCCTATCCTATTAATCGGAAAATCTAAGTCTCCACGATGTTTCAAAGGTGTTAAACTTTGCCTGTGAATTACCAAAATAATAAAAAGGCATGGATGACATCCACAGCTGAAAGCTTACAAGAGGAGGACGAAAATTTAGAAACTGATCCTGAAGATTGGAACTTAGCTATCAGCAACGACAATAATCAACAGCCAACATTCCAAGATTTTATAAACGTCGACGACGGTTTAATAGTTTCAGGAGAACTTAATGAAAGCGACATTGTTCATGCCTTCTCGTCTTCTTTATTGGAAAATGAAGAAGAAGACGATGAAATGAGCGCGGAAGTAAATTTAGTAAAAATTTCTAAACGCGAAGCAGTAAAAGCACTAGAAACTTTGCACAGTTATTTTGAAATGTCATCAATTGGTGACCAAAGCATATTTGATAAAATTATAACATCGAAAAACATCTGATGGCTGATACTTCCAAACGACAAACTAAAATGACAGATTTTTATAATTGATACATTTTTGTTGATTACATTTGTATGATTACCTTTAAGTACTATTTTTTTTTATTAAAACTCATTTACATACATAACACGTTATTTTATTTAATGATCGCACCTGTATAACTGAAATAACCTGTATTCTCACCTCTATTAATGGAACCCTCTGTAAATGAGACAGATATTTATTTATACCTGTATATCTGAGACACTGGGTAAGTGGAATACCTCTATAAGTGAAAATACATTGCAGGTCCCTTGATGTCTCACATAACCAGGTTTCACTGTAAATAAAAAGAGAAGTCCTGACTGACTGACTGACTGACTCATCAACGCCCAGCCCAAACCCTTGGACCTAGAAAGCTGAAATTTTGCACAGCGGTTCCCTTTATAATGTAGATAAGGAAGGATTTTACGAAATTAAAGTCCTACGGGAGTTAAATAGAGGAAGAAAGTTCCGCGCGGGCGAAGCCGCTGGCACAAGCTAGTAATCTATAAAAAGATATTGTATTATTAAATACAGCACCTATTTTTTTTTTTTTTGGTTGGGAAATCATCAAATGACTTCTCCTGCTGAGTAGAGCAGGAGACGTGTCAGACTTTTACTGACTAAAACCCACCCGTGTTCCCTCAGTAGCCCGTATGCCAGGGGCCGTGGTATCTCTTTCGAACAAACCTGCACCCCTGGCAGGCATCGGCCCTTGCGGACCCCACCAGTGGTTGCTGACATCTTTGACGGCGCGCGTGTGGAACACAACGCGCCGTCCCGTCACCACTTTTCGGCCGCAGGGGATAGGGAGAGCGGCTGACGCCATACCGACACTCCTCTTCCCCTGCGGCCCCACCGCGTCCGCCATCAAACGGTAGTGGCCCCGTCCAGGCCACGGAAGGGAAGAGCGCTGCTCAGAAGCACCGGCACTCCTCCTCTACCGCAGCCCGTAACCCTCAGCCGCGATGCCTCCCATTCGACATCGCGGCCCACCTCAGTTGCAGTGCACCTCACCGCAACCTACTTTTTGGCCGCTACGTCAATGGCTTGAAGGCAAAAGCCCTGACGAGCGGCCCCACCTTTGGGTTCCTCTTGGCTTCACCGTGGATGGGAGACCACGGTTACTGAGCCCCCCCGCAACGACAATGCGGGAACCCACTCGGGGGGGATACAGCACCTATTAGATTCGTTTTATGTTATAATTTTTTACCTTGCATATCTTTTTTCTCCCATCCTCTACGACTTACTCGCTGCCCATTAGCTTTTTTGCTAGTTTTATATAGTTCTACAACTAGTTATAAGTTTCCATACTGTACTATGCTCCTAACAGTGGGTCCCATTGTACATGCAACCTCGCCATCCTCCAAATGTTACTCAATCACGCAAAAATGGCTGAACAGATTTGGATTAAGTTTGGCAAACAGATAAAATAAGAAATAAATGGATTCCAATACAACACCTACTCAAAATTTGATAACCACAGAACGAATACCGTCGTCCTACCTCAAATAAATTGGGATAAAGAAAAGACACTGACGATGCTTTTATTCGAAAACGGTGTCTACGTAGGTTCTTAGGATAAGGCATATAGATGAACCGGCACAAACTTCACGAAGATTGTCATGATTCATCATCAACATCACCTACAGCCCTACTTCGGCCACTACTGGGCATAGGCCTCTCTTTTCTTGTGCCAATCCCGACGCTCCAGTGCTAGTCTTATCCAAGTTTTGCCCATAGCCTCATTCATTTAATACCTATTAATTACGTATCTTAATCTGTTGGTTCTCTATTATAAAACTACTTCAGTGATAACTACGAGTAAGTACGTCTCGGACTCGAATTTAATTTCGAACCATCGTCAATTTCCGATAATTTGGGAATTATTATTACAATTTCGAAATCACGTTCGATCCACATCAATGCATCAACACCTTAAAGCTCCGAATTTCCCTTCCAACTTTCAGTTTTACTAAAAAGGTTTTATATTTATGGGTTCAGTTTAAAAAAGAATAAAGGGCGATCCCATTGGCCCGATAGACGCGAAACTCTCGTTTTAATGTCCGCTCGTCATTTTTAATGGGACCACACCTTAATACGGTTTATGTAATAAAATGGTTCGCAAAAACTGATTGATTGCAGTTTCTGTGATGTAATTTTGGTGTGAAATTCATTTTAAAGTGCGTTGTAAATCTTAATGTTTATTATTATTTGTTTTTTGCCACGTCAAGGCAAAGATATGAAATTCTTTTTCTTTTAAAATTTTATTGCATGTGTCAGCAAAGACAAATTTTATTGGGTTGGTAAGAAAGTAATTTGTTTTATTACGTCAGGTTAAATAATTAGAACTAATGCAGTCGTTTTGCGAACTAATTGGACATACCTGTGAATATCTTTTTCTTATCAGTATCGTCAATGAGTTAAAAAAAACTTCAAAATTATAATACTAAAATTATTGTACTTGATTTTTTTAATATTTTTTGTGCCTCTCTGATTTACGTTTTGATTTAACTTTTACGCAAAGTAATAGTTATTTATGATACTAGTGCGGTAAGTTGGTTTTTATCAAACGAGTAGACGAATGTAAGCCCGAGACGAAGTCGAGGGCTTACCATAGTCACGAGTTTGTAAAAACCAATTTCTGCACGTGTGTCATACAATGTTTTTCAACACATTTGCGAGAAAACAGTACAAAATGTAATGAAACAAACTTATACATCATTAAATAGCGCTCTCCGATTTTGGCGGCAAGAGACCGTTTCCTGCAATTTGCACCTCATTCAAAATATCAGGTGGAGTAGATTCCATACTATCAGTTTCCTCGCTTGAACTCATATTATAAGTTTGTGTAGAAATATCAGTCGGAAACTCGCAACAATCTTTGACGTTTCCAATATGAAAATGGCGCGAATTTGCAAATGGCGCCACATGCACTTGGTGAAAATTAGAACTACATCTTTCATCTCACTTACTCTTTAGTATCAAAGTGAGACAAACTCATTGAGCAAAATCGCTTCCAAGGAGGTTCGATCAGTCAGCTTATTTATTCTCGTAATGTGAAACTCCTTGGACGAAATTCTAATATTTTATGGAAATTTAAAAAAAAACCGTAAAGAATACGCACGGTGCCATGCAATGGGGTATGCGGTAAAATAGGTACTTAGGTGAGAGTACCTATTTTACCGCACGTTCCGTTGTATTGGTGCGTAATTTTTAACTTTCGAACCATGTATGCAGGCTTCGTAAATGCAGTTTTTGAGCAAATGTGTTGAAAAGTATTTTATTGTTAGATGAATGGCCCCCGTCTACATTTCTTGTAGGTACGAGTATATTTCCAATCATCACTTACAAAATCAACGTCCTCCGGTCTATATTTCAAGTTTCTAATCTCAATAAATTTACGGCCGTCAATAAAACGCTAATAATATGCTAATGGCCGCAGAAGTCATTACAATTATTTTTTTCATACATAATAAATAAATATTAATATATTACTATCATCCATTCATCCATTAAAATATAAATATGTTAATTGGATTAAATAATAGAATTTAGAGCCTTTAAGTGTGGGTGACGAATTCTTGACAAGCGTTGAGATTTTGTGAAGGTTAGAAGTTCATTATGCGTCATGCCCATGCAACAGCACGACGTCAAAGCACTAACCTGTCGCATGTGTGAGATTATTAATAAGAGAATATCTGATTAATTATAACTAAGCAGATATTCTAGTATATTTTAATAATTAATTTTTGATCATGTTTTGATTTGTACAGCAATAGGTCCGAATAGGAACGTAAGCTGTCAGATGGTCATGACATTGTGACCGTAACCATTGATAGTAACTATTCTGATACTCTTAGTTTGCAGTTAGTAAGTTTAGAGTGTGAAGTGGAGGACAATACATAATGTCTAATACCTTTAAATGAGCAATTCTGGTATATATAATCTAAATATCGGAAACGGCTCTATCGATTTTCATGAAATTTAGTATTCAGGATGTTTCGGGGGTGATAAATCAATCTAATTGGGTTCCATTTTTAACGTCAAATAAAAAAAAAACCAGGTCATCCAGATATTAAATGTAATTTGCATTAGACAGTTTGGGGTAGCTTGATGTGCTGGCATGATTAAGAATTCCCCTGCGTTGAAAATTTTCATTCCTTTTTTTTTTTAAAGTAGGTAAAACCCTTTCCTGAAATAAAAAAAACAACATTAGGGAAATCTTACGCAAACCGTTTTTTCTGATAAGTAAAATTTTAGTTTAGGTTATTAGCAGGTCTGACATCGCAGCCCGTTTTGAGCAAGCGTTTTGGTCTGTGTGTCTGCCTGCCTGGACGTCTACTCCCAAAGAACGAAGACCGAGTGTCGCCCGAAATTACGGGCATTTTTAGTCCGTATCACCTAAGGATCCATAGGAGATAAGATTAGTTCGGGGTCCGTACTAAGAATGAATGACAACCAACACGTTTTGACAGAGGTTACTCCTGATGTGTTTTTGCTTGTCCGAAAAGTTACACTTTACTCGTACCTACAAATTCAGTAAACAGAACATTAAATGAAGCACATCTGCAGATATTGGACGACAATCCACAAATTCATAGCCTGTACTACGCAGATGACAAACACTGTAAGTTTTCCACATACATACCTTTATATCTTCATTCACTATTCAGGAAGACCCAGAAGGTTTGATCTACACAATTCAATTTAATTAGGTAATCTTTATTGCAATCCCTAATGTATGGTTACGAAACAGTTATGGACTCAGTCGGACACAGCAAGATTTTTAATACCTGAGTAGGGTTTCCTTATAACTAAATATTTAAATTATTTCCTATCCAATTATTTTTACAACAGTATTGGTTATTTATATATGATCAGTCATTAATTTTCACAACGTACAGTCCCAAGCCAAAAGATTCAAAAACAATTCTGTCTGTGTCTGAATACGATATTCTCGATACCATACTTTTATGAAATACGTATGTCTTTCCTCAAAGTTGCAATCGTTATTTCATGAGAAAGACGCTTTTGAATTTTGCGTAAGTTTGAGGAGTTTGTGCTCATCGAGCGACGACGCTACGTACAATCCCCCAAGTGTTACTTACGTGATTTGCAGGTTTTGTTTTCGTGCTATTCAGGCCAGCCTATACTATCATTTAGTTTAGCAAAAATAGTTCTAAGATGGCAAAATACACTTTAAATCCCTCATGAAATTACATTAATTAACTAGAAAATGACATACGCGTGTTTGAAACTTTGAAGCGCTCTCCTGTAAAATTTGTCATTCGTATTTAGGGGATTATACGTAGGGACCATCGGTCTGACTTAAACCCTGCTAATTTCGTTTCTCAATAACCTGTAAAGTAATATAATAAAACCTGATTCCTTTCAATTAAACTATGTACTCGTCTATAGTTTGTATTGCTGTCGCTTTTGTGGTTTAATGTTAATAGTAACATTAAGCTGTTGCTATTGCCAAAAAAGGTACAGTCTGGAAGTCTCGATTTCGTTAGCTTATTAGTTTAGAAACAATGTAGATTTAGTATCTAGCAACAGTTCATGAAACACGAAATTCTACCACCCTACTATGCAAAGTTTGGATGCCTAGAGGTTTAGATGTTTATTACACAATCACGTAAAAACGGCCGAGCATATTTGTTTAAAATTTGGCATATGGATAGATTATAATCTGGATTAACGTTCCCGTTGGATAGTTTCCCACACCCCACGTGCGTGTGGGAAACTCGAAGCAGCTGGCAAAAAGTAGTACAAAATAAAAAAAAGTGAAATTATTTTTAAGTAAATGTGTGTTCCTCACGGCTGCTCCAAAAGGTCCATTTCAGCATTAATGGCAGACAGGTCAAAAGTCCCATTGGACATGATTATATCAAGGGATGTCGCTTCGAAAAAAAATCTCCGAAGTGCCCTCCTTGGAACGTTGTTATTTTAAGGGCCTTCTGTAATTATTTTGTACTGTTTCTTGGCATAATCGTATTATACAAAGCCTGCAAAATCGACCACTGGGCGTGTAAACTGCGCTTAGTGTTAACCATAATTTTGACAGTTTGTTTAAGTATTGTTGATATTCCTAGCTTTCTAAAGCTAAAGAAATAAGATGGACAAAATAACGGTATTAAAAACTATGTAGTATTCACTGGGGAAAACACCAATTACCTTTCATCTGCAGAATTTTTGCTGTAGTCCCGGATCATCATAATATTGTATACTTAACTGAAAGGGACTTCCATAACATGCTTACGATAGCAATGGCTTTCATTTCGACAGCTCAACAACATTCATTGCGTTGTTAAACATTGTTGAGCACACACATTATTCGAATATATGAAGTTATTCAAACACTGATATAAACTATGTTACGAAATTAGGTTGTTGGTCATATTCAAAATCACATCGTAATTACTATATGAATAAAATTAATATTGAATCACACCTGTTATCCCCGATGGGTTAGGCAGAGGTGTACATTTAGGTTTTTTTAGTGTGGCGAATAATCAAATAACTAGGGCGTGGCAGACTTGTATTGACTAGGTACACACACCGTCATTTTGCTATTATTTTTTAGTCCCATTCATTAAGGGGCGAGCCTATTAAAAAATTACAATTTTATATAAATTTGCTACAGGCGACTGTCATGTCACTTCACAACACAAACTTGAAAACTTTGTACAAGTCAATTATTTTTAAAAGAGTAAATGTTGAGTTTCTTGCCGGCTCTTCTCCATATAACAAACCTATTTAATTGGAAGCGTGCACCTAACTTCTGCCATTTCAAAAGTGCGTTATGTGAAATAAAGTATTTTATATCCTGTAAGTGATGTAAGTGTGCTACTGTATTCGTTATTTTCCTTAGAACCGATGTTAGCCTTTAATTTCCTGTTAAATATAGATTAATTAACATGCAAGAACATTATTAATCAGTATGTATCAGGATGTTGGGCAGCATCCTGCATTATATCATTAATTACTAAAAGGCTTGTTATGACCAATTTCCGATTTTAACGGCAATAATATTGTTACAGACGTTTATGAGAACGATGAGCTAATTAAACAGTATTTCGACATCTTCACTCGCTTGGAGTATTGGTGGCTCCGTGGTAGCGGACACGGCTTACGAAAGGTTGTAGGTTCGAACCGAGGTAGACGCTTAAATGATAGCTAGGCAGTTCAGTTCAGTTAACTGTACAGATAAAATTTAAAAATAATGTTAATTTTTCCATATAACTATCAAATCACAACAATTCAACGGATATACTAACAATGGACTGTCGAGATGGAGCAAAGCCAAAATAAAAACAAACATCAACAAATCGTTACAAATTACACGCGCTCCTAATCGGGCTCCTCGATAAATCGATTAATTTATTCACATCACTAATCTCATTAGTATAACTAAGGCTGCATATACACTCTCGTGAAATGAAGTTACTTTAGATCCGACTACGGCGAAACAAAAAAGAGGGTTATTATTTTGACCGGTATGATTGTATGTACATCACTTCTGTAATGATTTCGTAAATTAATAATTAAGAATAAGACTGTTTACCACTAGCGACAGATGGCGTTAGTGGTTGCACAAACTTAATACATCTATTTTGGGTATTTATTTGTATAAAATTAGTGTTAAAATATTAATTTGTTTTGTATAATTATTTAAGTTATTATTGTTAAAATTAAGCAAGTTTATTTACAGTTAATCATAAGTTTTAATGTATTTTGTTAGTCAAGTGATTGTATGTACTATTTACTCTGCTCTGATTGGTTGTTTAGCCGGCTGAATGTTGACTTCTGTTTAAAGTGGGGACATTCAGTTGGTAACTAATTTGCTTGGAAATAGTCAGTATTTTTCGAGGCGTTGAACCGTAAGGATGTCTGAGTGATCTGTATAAACTTCTTTTATATTTGAATTAATTAATTAGTACCTAAGTGATGATTGTTAATTAACTGATCTTTATGAAAAGAAAATAAACATTATCTATATTGAATTGAGGTGTATGATTTCTTTACATCTCAGAAGTGGGATTTGCCTACAAAAAAAGCCTACAATAATAATGATTTAAGAAATGTTAGGTTATGTGTGCCTAATGTAAAGCTTAGTGTGTTTCAGATAAAGTCAAGTGAGCCAAGGACAAAGCCAAGTGTGCTAAGGATAAAAGCCAAGTGTGCTAAGGATAAAAGCCAAGTGTGCTAAGGATAAAAGCCAAGTGTGCTAAGGATAAAAGCCAAGTGTGCTAAGGATAAAAGCCAAGTGTGCTAAGGATAAAAGCCAAGTGTGCTTTGGCCAAGTGAGCCAATAAGGACTGGGGCCAAGTGTGCCCGATTCGAACAAAGTTATCCACAAGCGTAAGTAAAGCGTGCATTTATCGACTAATTATAGTGTGACTAGGTACGTCAGACTTAAAATTTAATTTCGCCATGTGTGCAATAGTCATGTATTTGAGTTTACTTTTGACCTCGAATATTTTTTTGAACTCGAACATTTTTGTCCTCAATTTTTTTTTGACTTATAATATTTTTTTTGTCTTCAAATATTTTCTCTGACCTCGGATATTTTTGACCTCTAATATTTTTTGACCATAAATATTGTTTTGATCTCAAATATTTTTGCTTATTCTATGATAATTTTTACGTAGTTTATTTCTGATTGTTTTTATTTGGTTGTGTTATTGACTGAGTTTTGCTTTAGTTATTTAACTAGTTACCTACTTTGAATTGGATATTCCGTGTATTAAACTTTACGGTGATACTATATAAAATGAGCTTAAAGTATAATTATTTTACGATGACAAATTCATCTAGACTTGAGGTATTATTACGAAAGTTACAAAAGTGACAAGTGACCAAATTGTGTAAATGTTTTAATCAATGTATTATTTTATTTTTGAGGCCATGGAATCTGATGGTGCCAAAACTCCAGAAGAAGAGCCGCCAGTCTACCTGAGCGGGCGATCAAAAGACAAACTGTTAGCCCCTGTGTTGAACAAGGCTGATACAAGGACGAAACGTGGGAAGAAGCGGTCTAAAAGGAAGCGCGGGAGGTCTACTTCAACCTCTTCGAGCACGACAACTGACACTTCAAGTACACCACCGCGATGCAGGAGTAAGAAAAGGAACAAGACTTCAAGTTGGTCAAGAAAAGAGGTACTGGATCTTTTGAATGTTTTTCAAGAAGGGACTCGTAAATCATCTCGCAGCTTCAATAATAATCACTTGAATAATGTTGTACCAGAGTTCGATCCTTCTTGTAAAACTCAAAGTATTGAAAGTTGGGTTAGAAAGGTGAATGAATGTGCTGTAATTTACGAATGGGACGAGAAGCAGACCATACATTTTGCTCTACAAAAATTGCTGGGCTTGCCAAAAAATGGTTTGAAACTCTACCGAGTGTAGTATTCAGTTGGACTGAGTGGCAAGCCAAACTTACAAGAGCTTTTCCAAGTGAGCAAAACTATGGTCGGCTTCTAGAAGAGATGTTAGCTCGTACGACTCGAAATAATGAAAACTTAACTGAGTATTTTTACGACAAATTAATGCTTATCCACAGATGTCATATTAGTGGTAAAAAGCTGTGGATTGTATAACCCACGGTATTTACGATAAATCCATTAGAAATGGAGCTCAAGCATTAAATTGTAGTGAACCGGAAGATTTGTTACATTATCTCAGTTCCCAGCGTGCTTTATCAGAAACTGTTTCCACAAATAATAAAAAGCGTCATGACCTTGCCTCGCAATCAACTGCGAATAATAGCTCAATAAATTTTTTTAACTGTCGTAGTAAAGGACACCCTTACACAAATGTCCCAAACCTCTTGTCAAGTGTGTTAAGTGTCACAGAGTAGGACATAGTAACGAAAATTGCAAACTTACACCGCTACTTCCACAAACAGAACCTAAGTCAAGCGATAATATAGAACGTAAAGCTCTAACAATTTCTACATTCAGTAATCGCAATAAAAAATTCTTTAAAGAAGTCGAAATAAACCATCAAGTTTTCAGCGGTTACATAGATTTTGGCAGTGAGTGTAGTCTTATGCGTGAATCTGACGCAAATAGTCTTAATCCCACCAAGAACGTTTCAAAGCTACCAATAATCAAGGGTTTTGGTAATTCTGCAGTTACGCCCATGTATAGTACTTTTGTCAACCTTAAAATTGGTGATATCGAATCGATTGTAGAAGTTTTGGTGGTTAACGATGAGTTTATGCAGACTGCTTTACTGATTGGCCAAAATTTTACTGAATTACCATCCATAGCTGTATTTAAAGACGACAGTACCTTATTATTTTACAAAACTCCTGAGCTCCATGACAAAGCCAGTGATTTGAATTCCCTAAAACTTACCTTGCCGAACCACATTCAGTTAGCCAGGAACAAATCCGAATTAGTCGAAGTTTCTGCTTTAGATTCTTGTTGTTCTGGGGATGTTTATATAGAAGGTTATAATAGTTATAAACCTGGTAAAGAATATAACTTACACCAGGGTACATACCGTATAAGTGCAGGAAAATGTTACCTTGTTCTGTCAAATCTTTCTGATCATACCCTAAATTTAACTAAAAACACTTTAATTGCCAGAGCAATACCTTTTGAAGAAAAAGAAATTCTATGCATTAACAAAATCGCAAGGGATAAAACTCGCTTAGTTCCACTCGTTAAATCTGAAATCAAGGTTGGTCCCCAAGTTGACGATAAAACAATGGACAGGCTTTACGAATTATTACAGTCTTATCGTGATTGTTTTGCATTTAATTTGAGTGAGATAGGTTGTAATGACTCTATTAAAATGAAGATAGATTTGCTTGACGATAGGCCTGTTGTCTACAGACCTTATCGCTTATCGCACTTCGAAAGAGGACAAGTACGGGATATAATTGATGACCTGTTGCAAAATGATATAATACAGGAATCTGATTCCAATTATGCTAGCCCAATAGTAATCGTAAAAAAGAAAACGGGAGAACAGCGTCTTTGTGTAGATTACCGAGCTTTAAATAACAAAACTAGGAAAGATTGCTTTCCCTTGCCATTAATTGACGACCAGATTACTAATTTAAGCGGCAATCGTTTTTTCACCTCATTGGACCTTGCTTCAGGATATTATCAGGTCCCTATGGCCAAAGAAAGTCGTCCCCTTACAGCATTCGTAACACCAGATGGGCATTATGAATTTAAAAGAATGCCATTCGGATTAGCTAACGCTCCAGCCGTGTTTCAGAGAGTTATAAATCAAATGCTTGGTGCAAAGCGCTACGAATCTGCCCTGGCGTATCTAGATGATATTCTTGTGCCCTCCATCGATTTAGACTTAGAGGAAGGTTTTCGAAGGCTTGAGGATATTCTGAAACTAATGCAAGAAAATAGTCTCACTCTTAAACTAGCAAAATGCCGTTTCTTTGACACAACGATTAATTATCTAGGGTATGAAATATCGGCCGATGGGATACGACCGAAAGAAAATAAGGTTCTAGCTGTAAAAGAATTCCCTATCCCTCGCAATGCACATGAGGTTCGTCAATTCTTGGGGTTAGCAGGCTATTTTAGGAAGTTTGTAAAGAATTTCGGAGAAATTGCAAGACCCCTCACCAATTTATTAAAAAAGGGAAATACTTTCACTTGGGGAGAAGACCAATCTCAAGCATTCTCTACATTAAAAGGCAATTTGATAAACAGACCAATACTGGCCTTATACAACCCTAAACTTGCTACGGAGTTGCACACGGACGCTAGTGCCTTAGGCGTAGGAGGGATATTAGTACAATGGCAATCTAGTCCTCGGGTACTCAAGCCTGTTGCTTACTTCAGTAGGCAGACGACTCCCGAAGAGCGTCACTTACATTCCAACGAACTAGAAACGTTAGCCATTGTTTGCTCACTCAAAAAGTTTCGTGTTTATTTGTTGGGATTAGAATTTAAAATAGTGACAGACTGTAATGCACTCCGAACTACACTAACTAAAAGAGACCTTATTCCGCGTATAGCTAGGTGGTGGCTCCAAATTAGCGAGTTCACTTTTACTATTGAGTACAGACCCGGGATGCGTATGGCACATGTCGATGCATTAAGCCGTAATACCATATTGCCTTCTGACATTCACGATGAGTCCTCCGTTACCGTATATCATATCGAGACTGATAATTGGTTATTAACATTACAAATGACAGATCCAGATATCTCCCGTATTTTTAAAATTCTTAAACCTGAATTTAACGAAGAATCTAAAGACATTAAGAAAAACTATCTTATCAAAAATCATAAATTATATAGAAGAGTTGGCGATGATATACGCCTAGTTGTCCCTCGTAATGGTCGCTGGCAAATATGTCGTTATAATCATGATGACGTCGGGCACTTGGGCATTTTTAAAACGACTGAGCGCATTCAATCTGTGTTTTGGTTTCCAAAGTCGAGGCGATTTATAAAAAAAATATGTAAAATCTTGTATTCAGTGCGCATTTAATAAAGATGATGTTTCTAGACAAAAGGCTGGACAATTGTACCCTATAGAGAAAGTTGGGATCCCGTTTCACACAATTCACATTGATCATCTTGGTCCATTTGTAAAAAGTAAAAACGGCAATGCCTACATCCTCACTATAGTTGACGGCTTTACAAAATACTTATTTGTAAAAGCGGTTAAAGACACGAAAACCAGGACAGCGATAAAAGTTCTTGAAAACATATTTTATGACTTTGGCTTACCATCTCGAATCATATCTGATCGGGGTACTTCTTTTACTTCGACTACTTTCAAGAGCTTTTGCGGAAGTCATGGTATTAAACATGTTTTGAACGCTGTAGCATGTCCCAGGGCGAACGGTCAAGCTGAAAGGTATAACCAAACTATATTGAGTGCCCTGGCAAAACATAATGACGGCAATGACGAACGTAACTGGGACATGTATCTTGACAAAATTCAATGGGGTGTAAATAATTCTATAAATTCCTCCACTAAACGAACTGCCACAGAGGCTCTATTCGGTACCAGGTTCAGAGACAGTTTAAATAATAAACTGGATGTTGGAGCTGACGCCATACCAGATACGTTACAAAGGCTAAGAGATGAGGTCAGCACCAATATTCGAGTTAGCCAAGAAAAACAAAAAGTTAGTTATGATGCCGGTAGAGTCCCTGCTAGTACATATAAAGAAGGTAATTTGATTAAGATTACTAGAACTAATTTCAATAACAAAGGTAATAGCACTAAACTCCTTTCAAAATTCATAGGTCCGTACAAAATCACAAAAGTTTTGGGTAATGACCGATATAAAATTGCTGAAATTCCGGGTTTTAGTAAACGGAAAAATACATTCAAAAGCGTAGTTTCCGCTGACCGTGTTAGACCCTGGATAAACATTCATTCCCCAGACCAAAATAAATCATCAAATGATAATAGTAGCTCATCTTCTGATACTGAAAATAATAATGATGACGATAAACCATGCTCCGGAATAGAATGAACAGCCGAATGTAATGATTTTGTATGTAAGGCTCTTTTTAATTTTACTGTTATTCGAATTATAAAACCGTGCGTCAGGAGATCGCACTATGTCGGATGGCCGAAGACTGTTTACCACTAGCGACAGATGGCGTTAGTGGTTGCACAAACTTAATACATCTATTTTGGGTATTTATTTGTATAAAATTAGTGTTAAAATATTAATTTGTTTTGTATAATTATTTAAGTTATTATTGTTAAAATTAAGCAAGTTTATTTACAGTTAATCATAAGTTTTAATGTATTTTGTTAGTCAAGTGATTGTATGTACTATTTACTCTGCTCTGATTGGTTGTTTAGCCGGCTGAATGTTGACTTCTGTTTAAAGTGGGGACATTCAGTTGGTAACTAATTTGCTTGGAAATAGTCAGTATTTTTCGAGGCGTTGAACCGTAAGGATGTCTGAGTGATCTGTGTAAACTTCTTTTATATTTGAATTAATTAATTAGTACCTAAGTGATGATTGTTAATTAACTGATCTTTATGAAAAGAAAATAAACATTATCTATATTGAATTGAGGTGTATGATTTCATTACACTTCTTATCATAATTTGACAAATGAGGTGTCGTTGGACGCATCTTATTATTATTATTTGGTTAGACATACTAGCAGCTAATTAGCTTGATTATCTTGATCGCTAGTTATTGCATAAATGACGATACATTAAATTTGGCGCCCTCTAGAGGACATGGTCTTGAACAATATTTTTTATGATGTCATGTTGTGAATAAAATGAATTTCAAATATGTAGAGCTTACCCCAAAGTAATTCAAATAAAAACTAAGTCGAAAAACTAAAACCTGACTACTGAAAAATCACGCTCTAAAAGGTATGAAATTAGCAAATAACATTGTCAACCTACCACCTACCCTACCAAAACAATACATTCTACCAGTAGTAAGCGATCAAGAGCTTCAGGGCAAGGTGACATACGACGGCGTGGGCAGGGGATGCGATATAACATGTATATTGGTATCTTACAACTTTCACGCAAATGAAGTCGCGAGCAGAGAAGCAAGTTTTTATATTTTTGCCATGCTTTATATTGGTGGTCTATCAATATCCACAGTTTTGAGTTGGCAAAATCAGTGTCTCAGTGAGTGAAGTCTTTAGTTTATACCTACCTGCCGAACCAAATCCGATTATAAGGGATTGATTTACAATCGCCCGTCTTTAATAATATCTGTTTTGGTACAATTTTATTATTGGACCATTTGACTTGTGGGCTAGTTATTATTTCTTAAAATACGGGTTTATATTAACATAAACCATATTCGTATTAGTCATACTAATGTTTGTCTGTGGATGTGCCTTGTTATTAGTTCATCCATGTTATGAAACTTCTCATAATCTACGAGGGGAGGTCAAAAAGTTCACGGAATGAAAAGGAAGGGAGACGAAATTAAACATGAAATGTTTTTTTCCTTTTCAATGTATTCTCCATTAACCCTACTACACTTCTCAGACCTTTCAAATAATTTTTATACCTTCGTAATAAAATATTATTTGTCAAGGCCCTGAAAAAAAAAAAAAAATTACCAATTTACTTCTTCGTCATCGGTGAATTTCTTTCCGCGAAGCTCTTTATCTTGTTCGGTAAAAAATAATAATCAAAAGGGGCCAAATCTAGACTGTGGGGTGGGTGGTCAAGAGCTTCGAAGGCGCACTTGTGTAAGGCACCCATCGCAACATGACTCTTGCAATTGGGTGCGTTGTCGTTCAAAAGGAGTCCACCTCGAGACAACTTTCCCCTTCTTTTTTCTTTAATTGCTTTCTTATTTTTTTCTAGTAGCATAGCGTAGTAATGCACCCTGATGACGACACCTTTATTCTTACAATCATACCTAGCCTTTTCCCAACTATGTTGTGGTCGGCTTCAAGTGTAACCGGATTCAGCTGAATAGGTACCAATATTTTACACGGATCGACTGCTCGTCTGACCTCCGCAACCCAGTAACTGGATATCCCTTGGTAACACAGGTTGTCAGACTTTCAGATTTCTGACAACCCGTAAAGACTGTCAGAGATCTACGAACGACAGCCGGCACCAACGGCTTACCGTGCTTGGATTATGAAACTTCTGTGTGATAATTATTTGCCTTGTTTTGGGTATGTACCGGATTGTATTGCCTCAAATAGCAAGCTGAACCAGAAAATGTTGGTAGTATGTACATACGTAACGAGCAATAAAACTCCTGACAATTCCATAAAATTTGAGTTCTTATTCTGATACTGATTAAAATTCATAAAATATCACCCAGACTGTATATCCAACAGGCCAACACCCGACTCAGATAAGAAAAAAGTAAATTAATCTCCAAAAACATATTATTGAAAAATAAAAGAACACAGATGCCCTTATTATTAGTAGATATAAAGCAACCAGTAAGTCCCATTCTGTCGGCCATAAAGTATCGATGTCTCAATTTTTGGACCTCGTTCCAAATGATTTATTAAAGCCGTAACATGATGTATATGAAAGTGGCAATGTTTTGGTCAATAGCATTGTGCAAGGTATGCTAAATTTATGGGCTGTAGAACTAAATTAAGGCATCCTTTTAAGGATAATATTTTCGGGCCATAAAATTTAAGTTAGTTGTGGATTTTTATGGTGGTTAAATATGGAGTTGTTGTCTAACAGGATATTTTTTAATAACTAGGACTGGCTGCAGCACTCAGTTATGTCAAAAACAATGTTCAGTTGCTTTAAGTATAATTTGTAAAAATATTGTCGTTATACTTTTTGTAATAAATGTAACATAACATCACATTTAATAAAAATGACCTATCTTTTAATGCTTGAGCATTAAAAGATAGATTTCGATTGATTGAGGTTGACCTCAATCAATCGAAATAATAAAAAAATCAAATGCTCTACAATACTCTTGCATTCAAACTCGTACATTAGTGTCGAAATCTTACTTGTTTTTGTCGGTCAGATATTTTAACTCACCATCAAAACTCCGACCGCAAAGACGTTTTCCCATCAAAAAAGAAAGTAAAATGTGTACTTTAGAAAATTGACACTTGACAGTTCTTGCTTCTTCACGTCATTCAAGTATAAGGTACACAATATGTGTAAAAACAAGAAGAGATACCACTAAAAGAAGTTAGAGTGACTTTTTTGCATTTGGGAAAATTGCTGTTTTATTTAAGAATTAAACTATGTCACTTCATTATCAAAAATACAGAACATCCCAAAAAATAAACACCCAAAATAAAAAAATAAACATGCATCATAATTTTCCCGCAAACATTTTTTCGCCTCCCAATTATTTGTAGCGTCGAAACAGATAAGTTGCGGCGGTTTTAAGTGCGCGTAAGCATCGAACATCGTAAATATGATCGTGATCAGCTGCATTATGTTAAGGACACGGGACGGAACGAGATCAACCTTACCCTTAAAGGATCAAGCGTGGGTGGATATGGACAGAAATTGTGTAGTAATCTGCCGACTGTTTTTGTGTAGATGTGCAAAGTTGTTGGCCTTAAGGGTTTTTGTTTGGGGAAGGGAATCTTTAGTTTTTAAATGTTGTGGCCCTAGTAGTGACGTAATATCAACTAAAGTTTACTTTTATGCAATACAGACTATAATATTTGCGACGTTTGTTTCTGATTCTTTCTGGTTCAAAAGTTGTTAGGGCATGTTGTTTCATAACCGTTCTCAGGATGAATAGCTGTATTACAGTAAGTACCTCCCATTTCGAATATAGATCAGTAGTTGTGTGAAAAAAGGTAGGAATAAACTAACCTTTAGGAGTACTCTTTGTGCTCTCTCGACTTATAAGAGATGAGTTTTACATGCTGGTACTGGCAGAGAGCATAGTAGACCGACTTTATAACAGATTTAGGTGCAGTGTTTCTTAAGGCTTATACGAGTATTACTATAAGTCTACGCACTCACTCTGATAGAAGATTAACATGTTCATGAAATTTAAGATTTCTGTCAATAATGACTCCTAGGTACTTTGTAGATTCTGTGTTTTTAAGGTTGGGATACTGGCAAATTGTGTCATTTGCATTTGTGCACGAATGGGAGACAATACTCAAAGAGGGATCCGGTTTGTCATTAGTTTGAATGGAAAACGTGATGAAGGTCGTTTTTTCTACATTTAATGTAAGTAAATTCTTATTTAACCAACAGATCACAGTGTTCATGCCTATCTGAGCTTTGGCAAAGACTTCATGCCAGGTGTTCCCACTGAAAAGTAAAGCCGTATCATCAGCAAACGCAACAGTTTTCGAATCTGGAAACATTAATTGACAAATATCGTTTATATAGACTACGAACAGCGTCGGTCCAAGAATACTGCCCTGTGGAACACCATAAGTCAAAATAACAGCTTTTTACCGTACTTTTAACAATAAACCATTTATTTTTATTTTTGGTAGTCTGTTTCTTCCGGCTAATCTCCGCAACAGCTGAACCGATTTTGACAAGACCGACTTTCCCTGGCAAATATCTGAAAGTATAAGGAGCAACATAAGCTTCTTGTCCCAGCGCGCCAGACTAATAAATTAAACAAACAAATTCACAAATACAAAACTGTTGAAATGCTGAATTCTAGTGTTTCTGTTCTCACCCGTTCATGCTGGCCGCGTTTATTCGTTTAACACAAACTACCAAAAATGCTACACTGCTGTAAAAATTGTAGTTTCTTTTGCCGAAAATTACTTATCCAGCTCAACGAATCTTTGACGCTACACTTACAAAACTCGACCCAATATTTTAGAATAAAGAAAAACGAAGAGAGCGTTCAACTTTATAACTGAATGGACAAATAAATTCAGTTAAGTCGAACCTCATACGAGATAATAACGTGTCTTGTTTAAATTGTGGAAACAACAATATATTGAAGGTACAATTGTACTTTTTAATGTTGGGTAGGTAGCACACGTGAGGTCATTTGGGAGTGCGGAGGATATTTTTATTTTATGTTAGAGTTATCTGGCAGGTGCTAATTATGTACTTAATTAGATAAAGGCAAGATAAATGCTTTCCAAAGATATTCGATTTTGATGCAAGATGCCACTAAATCATAGTATAACTATCTGATGGTTTTGAGTATTTTAGATATGACCTACGCAGATTTCTTACAGATCTAGTAGCATTTTGTGACGGGTCCTTGAAGTTCTTAAAATAGGGTAGCTACACAATTACTGTTGCATGCATTCCGTCTGTTAGGTCAACTCAAAGTTGCAATGGCTCTTTCTTCAAAAGGCCCTTCCAGACATGGCCCTGCATTGATAAACTTACATAAAAGAGACTTTAAAAGAGACCATGAACTCTGAGTTTGTTTCCGTATTCCTTCTCAGGAATCAGTCAGCTAGGAAATGCCAGCACCATCTAGTTTTAAAAATATTGCCAAACAAAATAATAACGTGTAAAAGTGTCTTAAAACATCTACTAACACAAATAAAATTTTCATTTAATTTCAGTACGAGTAGAAATTCTATGATAGTTTGACATTGTTTCAAGTTACTATAATCCGAGCGGTAGCTTTTCTTGTAAAATTAAAGGAAAATCTGCAATAACCCTCTACTTGGCGAACAAAAATATTTTGAATAACGATAGTAAGTATTAAGTAGGTAAGTACTTAGATTAATTATAAATATTATTCATAAATTAGCTACGCCAATTATAAGAAATTATAACCCAAACAAAACGAAAGCAGATGCGTGTATCGATCGTCTACACCCACCTTAAAAATTAAAACAAAAATGGTTTTTATTCACTTCTTCTCGATACCACCGACCTTTGTAATGATTTATACAGTCTAGTGACATTACGTAGCCAATAAATAATATTTTAATTCTTCTTTTGTACTTTTAAATAAGGTCTCAAAATATGCGTGAAATGAAGCTGAGGGTCGCCGTTTAATTTCTTAAGATTCTTTATATCCGTGATCAGAAATCGAGACAATATCAGAAGTGACGGGTCATGTGCAACTTTGACATTATAATTATAATATTTAAAGCTTGTAATTTATAGGTGTTCATTAATTAAATACAAATTGTGGTTTATCCTTTCTTCTACATATTTATCTTGTCTATCTGATGTATCTCGGAGACAATCTAGATTGTAGATGCCTAGGCATAATTTTGTGTCATATATACGTTCCTACTCCCAGAAACGCTGATAAAAGAAATTCTACATTGTGGACTGTTGGAAAAAATGATTTAAAAGAATTAGCCTCATTAGTCGGCAGCATATATAATCATTGATAACCACTACGCCATTAATAACATAACCGCCAACACGTCAGTTTCCAGACAACCCGTACGTAGGTACTATTCAAATAAATATAGTTCGCGATGAGACCTATTACTTTTCCAACTGTTCTTCTTACCAATGTATATCGTGTCACCCAGTAACTGAGTTGTGGAGGTCAGATAGGTAGTCGCTCCATGTACAATATTGGTATTCAGCTTCATCCGGTTAAACTGAAAGCCGACCCGACCGATGATGATGATGATTTTTGCCTACCGGAAATCGCTTAGGATAGCGAGGTTTGGAAGGAGAAAGGGGAGGCCTCTGCCCAGCAGTGGGAAACAAGATGGGCCTAAATAATATGCTTACCCGCTACTTCAAGCTAGGGCTCTACTGTTAAGACTTCTAGTAACGAGTTTGGGCAGAATTATTTGGAGTGGTAGTTACTAATGGCTCTTTGGGTCTAAATACATTTAAAAGGTGTAAAAATACACCACGTAAGCGACAACTACGGTTTCTGTACATCAAACTACGTAACATTGCACAAAAATAATAGCTAGGAAACGATTCTGTCTAAGGTGTCAAAATTTGCTTTTGCGGCAGTGGGCAATGTAACTCACGCAAGACTTTGTGCTTCAGGGTGCAGTAACGGTACAGGGTTTTTTTGTAAGGTTGAGAAATCATCAAATAACTTCTCCCTCTCTGGGCGGAGCGGGAGGGCGTGCCAGACTTTTACTGACTAGAACCCACATGTGTTCTTTCAGTTGCCTGTGTGCCAGGGGCCACGGTATCCCTTTTGAACAACCCGCACCCCTGGCAGGCATCGACTCTAGCGATCCTCACCAGTTGGTGCTGACATCACTTTGAAGCGGGCGTGAAGCGCAACGCGTCGTCAACCCGGGCTTAGTCCTTACTGGACGGCGAGCTACCCATTACTTGCTGTCCGCAAGCCGCGCCTACGGTGGCCGGGAATCGGCCTGGGATTCCCGACGCCCAGGGCGTCTCCGTATCCTGCGGCGGCTAGGGTCGCGAGGGCGCATATGCTGCCTCTCCCTCACGTGCGCCGCCTCCCTCTTCGCGAGCATTACTGCTTCGCTGAAGGAGGTGACGGCTCCCCATGCCCTCTCGCTCCGTAACATGGGCTGGACTAGGGTGGGACGCTAGAGATCGCCGTCGCCGATCGCTTCCACGAGGACACGACAATGCGGCGCCCAAGCCGGGCGGACCTCTACCGTTTCCTACGAGCGATCTACGCAGTAGTGACAACCGGGCTTTTCCTCCCGCCTTATGCGAAACAGGAACCTCCCGAAACAACCGTGTCCGTTGAGGAACTGCGTCAGGCGTTAGGTGAGGACGCCGTGGCGCCGTGGAGCGTCTCAATGCATTCCCCAATGAGGAGACTTACCGCTGCTATTGTGACCTGCCCACGGTACAGGGGTCAAGGGGTATTTAAGGTTGTGTTTTATCATGTATATTTTTATCCTGTAAATTGCTATTCTGACTTTCAGTATCTTTGTAACCAGAAGTTTCCCAGGTATGGTCCATACCAACAAAATGATTATACTGACGTGGAGTATGAGTGCGCAATGCGATGCAAGAAATTTACCGCAGATGAAGTCGCAGGCAAAAGCTAGTTATTTTATAAAACATTAATCATTTTAAAGGTATCTACATAAAGATTGCACAGTAAGGTGCAACCACTTATTGGAGCGTTAAAAAGTTAAAGTTATTGTTATTTATTGTTCTTGTTACCGGCATTTATCACGTACAAATTGACGCCTTCACAAATGTAACGAGTAGTGTTGCCGACAAAGTGGCCTGATAAGTATTTTTGTAGCGTAAGTGGACCCGTAGAAATGTTTTGTTGCATCGTTTTTTGAGGTGGCCCAGTTTAAAGACCCACTTTGAACACCAGTTTCCGGATTCCATTCCAGGTAAAAATCTTAATCTTATAGGACAATCTCATTCATTGACCGGGAAACTTCTTAGGGGGCGTTTGGATAATTGGACGAACATTGAGACTGAAATTTCAAGTATGCGTCACGTGTAAGCACAGCTCTACCTTCACACTAAATCACTCTTATTCTTTATTTTTTCACGCGTGTCTTCTTAACACAATTTTATTGCAAAATTGAATATTGGTTAAGGTGGTAGCTTGAGCTAGCAGGGTGAGTGTTATGTAAATACATGCTTGTAAATGTAATCAACATACAATCTTCTACTGATCGGGAAAAAAAAAACGTAAGGAAATTTTATTTTCTCGGGCTACAATGGAGCCTTCATCTTAAGCCTCCTTCCTTAGAATCTACAATATTTTAAATCATAATTTTACAGAAATCAACCGCTGGACTAGCCTTCCCCAAGCATCACCACACTGACCAGTCTTGTGCTTCTCGCATCCTAATAGTTTCCTGGATTGCTTTAAATAACTGCTGTTAATTTACAACCGGGAACTTTTGCCCTCAACACAAAAAATTAAATACATTTGATGAGAATAAAGAAAAGGGAATGCCATAAAAGAAATCATCAAAAATCATTTCTCAAACTGCAACTGAACCCAAACTCTCACATGCCGTATATCACAGAACGATTACCTACATCCATATAGATACGAATTAAAATATTTCAAGCCTTATTTACGAGTGCAACAATATCACTCGTGCTAATTTGTAATAATTGTACCAAGGGTGATGTGGTAACAAATCAGTTTTAAGGTGGCCGCTGTAACTTGCGACTTCCGCAATCAATATAGGTAAATACGTTTTCTGAGCACGACTTTTATAATTTGTTATTGCAAATAATCAAATTTAGTCAGTATCTATCCTGCCAGAAACCATATTCCGTTAGCCACACGTCAAGTCTTACTTCACTAGATTTTGTAAACTTAAATTATTATGGTTAACACAAAGAAAATTCTTTGAGAGCCAGGGCCTAAATACCTCAAATTATTTTGAAAAGACTGCAAAAAATGTAAGTGTTCAATTTATTCAATCCCTTTTTTTGAACCTACTGATGATAACATAAAATAGCACAGCAGTTGAAAATTTCATAAACGTCATTAAGGCCCATATGGACCATGGTATGGACTCGAGCATTACATGAAAGTTTCAACTAATCAAATAGCTTTAAGTACCTAAGTATTAAGTGAGAGAGCAGTGGTGGCCAAGTGGTAACGGGCGCGACTTACGAGTTGTGTAGGTCGTGAGTTCGAACCCAGCCAGGCGCTTTACTTTGCGTAAATTATTTCATCACCACTGCTCTCAAAATGGTGAAGGAAAACATCGTGAGGAAACGGACATGTCTTAGAACCAAAAATTCGAAGACATGTGACATCTACCAACCCACACTGAGCCCGCGTGGTGGATTACGGCCCAATCCCTCTCACTGAGAGGAGGCCTGTGTCCCAGCAGTGGGAACATTTATAGGCTGATGATGATGAAGTATTAAGTAATGCATGAGTCTTGAGTGATGTTCTGTAATATGGCCTTAATATGGTGGAAACTGGACTTCTTTATAATATAACTAACGAATGTAACATCACGCTTTGTTTCCCGAAGGGTTGGGCAGCAGTGCCACCCACATTTTGCCAGTTATATTTACATCTCTTATTAACAATTATAATTGAAGTCCACAGTATAACCAATCTTACCAATACGCATACATATTTATCATCTTTATCGGTACTTTCGCGGAAGGAGTTAAATCGTGTCAAAATACAGATTGCTAGGAAACGGCAATCGTACGTCTTAACTTGCCGAATGGAGTTTTTGGCGGGATTGCGTTGGAACATGTCGCACGAATTTTCATTTTCATGAAATTTCGTGAAATAGCTAATATTTAATTTTGGTAGTGAATTATTTTATTTAGTTACGTGTGAGTGCACAAGTGTAGTGAAGGTGAAAATAAGTGACTAACGTGGACTGTTCGTGTTCCCCCAAAAACTCCTAATAGGTTGCTGTAAAGTTACTACCGCTTTACAACAACTTAGACTTATTATTAAATTTGACTTGACTGACTATGACTTTTTTGTAACTTCGTGCCTGGTATCGGGCCATTAACATGATTGAAAAGTAAAATTACTTGACACTGGCTAAATGCACAAACAGTGCGAAGCCGAAACCAAAAAAAAAACTTGCCGAATTCCGAGTTATTTGTCGGTTTTTTATTTATTTAGAATGTGTGAACTTTGCGGGAAGGCTAAAATGATGATAAATAAAAATACAAATGATATACTTATTATGATTTTTTAAATATTTTTGATGGAACCTACAAAACATGAAAGCTAAAAAACTCTGAAATGATAACTATGATAATTAAAATTAGGGGACCAAACTAGTACAAATATATTTTTACCCGGTACTATTCGTGCAGGTATTATAATCTATAATATCTGCACGAATATAAATGCTCCATAAGATCGGACAATGGTCAAAATGTACAGTTTAGAAATTGTTTAATCGTCTAGTCAACTCATCTGCGGACAACTGTGGCTTGTTTATATATTTGGCTCACCAACAATTGAATACACTAATAGAAAGTTATGAGATACATCCAATATAGACATAATATGGTAGTAAAATGGTAGACTAGTGTACCAATTTCTTACATGTAAGCACACTTGTTGGAGAGATTACTCCTGAACATTTTCAAATAGTTAAACGTAAATCCATATTAGCATCGATTTGATCTGTCCCAAATATGGTTTCCCATAACGAATAAAAATCATATTCACGGTGTTAATAGAGGCTAAAATTTCGATTGATCATACTTACTCCCGAAAAGGACATTAAATTCGACCACCAATCACCTAAAGACCTCTTAAACGGTAAAAAATTGATGCAAGCAATAAAATTATAAACGCTTGATCTGGTTGAAACGGTTCCCTGAAATAATTTTTGGTTCAATGCGGTAGACATTAACGGTAGTTAAATGATTAATCTACTTGAATTGTGTTTTATTGAAATTTTGGTCTCTATTTGGCCACATGAGCTTCAATCTTTCTTTTATTCAATTTGTGAAAGAATGTAAGTATCTTTTATGCATTCCATCATGATGCATTTTTGATTTTGTTATTATTAATTACCATACGCCTACAGTATGTTTGTTTGTTACCTACACTTTCACGCTAAAACGGCTGAATAGATTTGAATGAAATTTGGCACATGAGTAGACCATGACCTGTATCAGAACAAATAATATGATATGATACTTTTTATATTTCCACGGGATCGAGATTTGTGCGGGTGCAACCTCGTAGTGCAGCTAGTCTTTTATTAATAAAATCATTCTAGCCATTGCATAATGACGCATTTTCCCTCTTTGTTATTCTTAATTACCATAAACACTATCTTCCCGGGAATTTGTACCAGAGGGGTTATTGCGTAGGACACTTATAATCGGAATGCCATTAATTTTGACAGTTCAACGACATTCTTTGCGTTATTTACGTCGCTGAGCCAACGAATTTCTGAAACATACATGTAGCAATCAGTTAGCAATTTCCTTTAAAATCCTTCGGATTATAGTAAAAAGTGCATGCAACTAGGGCACTGTTTTTTTATTTTTGTGGAATGAGAGAGAAAAGGAGTAGGAAATCACTTTCTATGAAGTCATACTGTTTGTCTGAAAATATTGTGTGATAATTCTTTAAATAAACGCTAAACCAACCAATGTTTCGTCCCATAACGCATCGGTTAAGCAAAACATTATACATCACCTCACCCCAAACGGACGCTCCTCGCGTACGCTACTCGAAAATAATAAATAATATCGATAACCTCGCAAATTGTATTTACGACCGTACCAAAACGTTCATAATTGAATTTTCGGAAACGCCCACAAATTATTGTTGAAGTAGTACCTTTGAGGTTACTACCGGGAAATCGGGTTGTTTTTGTACCCACGCTTTTTGAGGAGAAATTGAAGAGATAATGTTTGTTTTACAAGCATATCCGATTACAGCGTTCGTAGTTTGTCTTCATCATTCAGTTCTCTCTTGTCTTCTTGGTAAATATTGCTGTGAGTAACAGGCCTGACTGGGCTGACTTACTTCGGCACCCATCAGCACCAGATGGCATAACAAAACTCACTGAAATAAATGTATTTCATTGCAAAGTCACCTTTTATCGCAGTTTCCTTCAAAATTTTGCTGAGCGAGCTCCAAAATTCTCCAGCCCATTTCTTAGTATCGATATATACCTATCAAGTTAGATCTGAAAAACTTATACTGTAGTAAGTACCTACTTAACCTATCAAGAAGACAAAAATTCAATAAAATATGAACCGATTGGTCCTTGGATACTCGTTTTGTGCGTATCAAATGATTGGTTTCCTATCCGCCAAAAACTCTAGCGCAATTCGCATAATTTTGATAAACATTACAAAAAATGCCGCATTGCCTCCTACTCCCATCTCCTAAGCCTGAAGCGGTAAACTATATAATCCAATTAGCAAGTCACGGTAGCTAGCAGCAGCGGTAGTACTGGCAAGGTATAATAAAGTCATAAGCAACACTGGTAGCCGGTAGGGCGCTACATTAATCACAGATTACTGCGCGCTTAGATGCACTATCTCTTTGTCCTGAACTCCCAGGGAGGGGCAAAGAGTACGGAAGGACTTTTACATGAAGTTTTGTGCCTATTTGTAGAGGTTGGGTGCTAGAAAAAAAGAAAATTATTTTTTATAGGAATAAGCACAACAGCTTAAAACCATAAAAATAAAAACTTATGTAAATAAGGCTTCAGCTCCACACTCTGCCAGAAATATTTCCATTTACTCACCTTTTTGACTATCCCAGGCCTAGTCTTCTAAATCAATTCGCATGTTCAATAGGTATGTATTGCCCCCTTATCTAAATATAACGTAAGCTTAAAAACCTAGGAACTTACCTACGAACATTTCCTCTGCATGACACCTCATCAGATTTAATTGGATTCGTATATTAAATTGAGACGTTCATCTAGTGATGAACCAAGTTCACTATATCCGCTTGACACATGACCTGGTGTGCAGAACATATAGTATGAGAATGAACTACATCATCGAAGTGTCGCATCTACAAAAGCACATAAAAAATAATCTCTGTCCATTATTACGCTAAATAATATATGAGACGATTTATCTTAACCGAATAAGTAGTTGGTAATATTTTATACCGTGTATTGTGTCGCTAAACTTACGACTTCCGGTCAGCGGCGGCAACTCTGTCACGTGGCTTATCTTAAGATGAGATATTACTATTGTTATCTTGGGTTTACTGTGGGAATATTTAGAACGCTCTGGAATGAGGATTTGTATCGTGAGGAGTGAAATATGTCGGTTGGTCCTTGAATGGGTCACCTCATTTCTTGCGGGCTAGAGGTCTATGCCGCCTTTTGCTGTAGGTACTGATTGGCTATATCTGGTTAAGATATTCCCCTTTATTTATAATCGTTGTTAGATGTTAAGTATTTATTAAGCGACTGTATGACCGTACTTTTTTGACGTTTATACGTTTCAGCAACGCTTATAAAATGAAGGAGTAATTGTTTTGTTATAGTTATTGATTTGTGCTCCAATTGGTGCTGACCATACAGAGTGTAATCGGAACGCTTCCGAAGCCAGAACGTAGGTTATAAACAACCTAAATGCAAACGGATACCAATAACCTTTCGCCTTAAATTGGTTATTTTCAAGACTTCTAATTTCAATTTAATTTGAAACTAACTACGACATTAAGACGAGCTTCAATATGGATATGGAGCAGCGGTTGCCCAGTGGTAACAGCCGCGACTTACGGGTTGTAGGTCGTAAATTCGAACCCTGGCAGGCGCTTCACGTTTGTGTTTTCAAAACGACGACGGAAATGTGCCAATTAAGCTCTTTCATTTGAGACCAAAACCATGCGAAAAAGAAATAGTTCGTCACATAGGGTGACATATCCTGGGCCGAGTCCCAGGATTTATACGGAATTTACGAACGCCTCTTTCAAAACAACTCCTACAATACTTTACAAAATTATGAATTTTAATCGCATTTTAACCCACTGTTGAACATTAAAGCTAACACAGGCATTTTACATACCCGTCTAAATCCTTTGCGGCCATAAAAAACACCAGGTATCTTGAGTGGTGGACGGATTCCTGTGTGACCATACATGAGCATTCCTCCTGTTCCACATCCCATTTCTCGTGAATGTGGACTCGTCCGTCCAAATAATGTGCACAATGAAGCCAGGCGTATGCTGTTGTTGTTCAGCAGCCAATTTAACGCCAGTACGTACGACGACGAACGTGATCGTTAGGTAGCAAAGCTTGTACTTTGTGTATTTTGTAGGGCCGCATCCTGTTCCAGCGCAAGACTTTGTGAATTGTCCAGTGACTGTCGGTTCGACCCGGGGCGCACACTGGTCCCAAATTAACAAAAAAGTGGACAATGATAGTAGACCGCTGATATTTTTTTTATTGTTGATACAATGATAACAGATAAGGCAAAAAAATATTATTGTCCTACTTCAAATACTTTTCTGTAAAAAAAAAATTTCTTTTTTTTTTTGTATGGGAGCGATTACATTTTACTCAATTTCTCAAAAACTTTAAGCGATGTCGAGATGGCAATCACATATGTTAGAAAACTAATAATTCTGAGTATTTGGCTCGAAGAAACTTATTGCTTATCTCTGCGTACTTTCGAGATAATAGTGACAGAAAATAACATTTTTTTTTAATGTTAATTGTTTGCTTTTTTTTAATCATAGCCTTACTTTAGCACATAATTATAATGTATGCGTAATGTCAAATAAATAAAAAGAGATTTCTCTGTAAAAGAGGTTATGGGGGCTCACTAATGACTGAAAAGCTATGACCTTTCTGAAGGAGTATTTTCATCAGTTTTAAAAAACAATCAAAATGAAGACAAATAAAGCTGCAAACATAAAGTTGAATATGTTCACAAACGATTCTGATAAAATATTATGGTGAAAGATTAATATTTGGGTGTATATTCTCTTGAGAAATCTCTATTTCCTCGTTTTCCAACGAAAGCAATTCATTGTTCAAGATCAAAGCACTAGCCTCTGGAAACAACTGTTTATGTAAACGAGCAAACTTTGGTTTGATATGGCTGATGTAAGGATCTGAGCTAATTAGAAAGCTGTGGATAATGTCTAAATTAGTCTGAACTCTACCGATTTTTCTTGTATGTGCCATTCTAACATTCCGGAAATCTTTATTCCTCGCTTCGGAAGCTTCTTCGGAAAGCATGCCTATCGGAATAAAGGAGAAATTTTCACAAATATCAGCACCGTGTATCAACAATTTATGGACACTTGAAGGCATGTAATACCATGGATATAAGTTTACATACAGCATTGCTGTTTCTTTACAATATTCCCTAAACAAGTTGGTATTAATAAGTTGACCAGATGAAATTGTTTGTAAAATGACTGCAAATCTCTTGATTAAAACAGGGTGGATACCCGTTATTTCAGCAGATACTTCATAATTTTCAAAAAACCTTCTTGCCGTGTTACCGTTATTGGTTGTACCAAATCCCTGTTTTACTATGTCAATTAACAAACCAGTTCTTTCCCGGAATTCTTCTTGTGTCAAAATCTTTTTAATTTCTTTTAACAATTTATCTTCTTTTCGTGCAGCCCACTTTTTGAAGTCTAAGTTGTACGAAATGTGTAAAATACATTCCATACATCTTATCCACATATGAAGCGAAGACAGACCATATTTATACATATCTTCTCTGATGAGTCTTTTGGATACAAAGTCCAAGTCATTCATTTTGCTAGGTAGGGTATTGCAAATATTACAAACAGCTGCAGAAGAAGTATTGGAAATCACAGTAGAAATTTTCCCATCAATCATAGTCATGTACAAAACATGTTTAATATGAAAATTATCTACAATTGTGGGAACAAGATTACGAATTTCTTCCTCTAAGGATGCACTTTCCTTCTTTATCAATTCATTTGTTTCTTTTGCAAATATAAAGCCAATTGGACGACAATAGTTTGTTGAAGAGGGAGCAGGATTTTGCCACAAGATAGTCTCTTCTTCCAAACGAAGCGGAACCAAACTAATCATGAAAACTGAAGAATCGTCAATTTTAGTGTCGGAGTGTGACTTTTGTTTATAATTACTTTGAGAAGATGACCCGTCAAAACCCCATTTGCTTATTAGTTTTAGCGATTTTTTGTCGGCAGAGTTGTGCTGAATTGTTTTTAATATCCTATTGGTTGTCAAATCTAGAAGCGATTGAAGTCTTATCTTAGCATCAGATTCAGTAACAGTTATGTCTGACTCTGGAGGATAACAAGTTTTTTTAGCTTCCAGGAGCTTTTGATAGGATAGGATTTGATAGGAAGACCATACATTTTCTCTGAAGCAAGAATAGTTCTTAAATTTCGATATTGCCATTTTGACAAATTTGTTGAGGTGTAAAGCGCTAACGTTTTATCATCTGGTAAACACGGTTTGTCAGTCTTTTTAGCGAATAGTACATCATGTACCATCTCACATTTTTCCTTGTTTTGGCTGAGTTCGTTTAATATAGCTGCTAATTTTGTTTTTTTAGACTCTTTTAATTTGGCACATAAAGCATAAACTAATTCCTCCTCTGTGTGATCTAGAAGTGTTAGAGAACGCCTTTTCTTCTGTTTATCAGATATATCAACAAATGGTTTTTTACTTGTACCACAACTTAATTGATGAGTATCCACTTGCGTTTCGAAATTTGGAATTACTTCCTCGGCAACTTTAAAAATGCTGCTTAAATCGATATTTTGACATTTTGGCCAAACTATTTGGGATTGTAACCAGTCTGAATTTTTGTTAAGAAAGGTCTTTTGAGCTCTACTGGAAGCAGACCATCTTTTTGAGATATTACTTGAAAAATTACGACAAAATAATTTAATATTACTCAAATCTTCGGAAGACAATTCAACACCAATACGTTCAATAAGGGCATTAAATAAAAATTCGACATTTTTAAAACCACCTCCTGATTTAAGAACAACGTATAAGTCTAAGTTGGTGACAAATGCGGACATATTATAATTTTAAGGAAAATTGAAAACAAATTAGAATCAAAGATATAAAAGACAAAGTGACTTTGATTTTAACAAAAAAAAAATACGAAAACAAATTCGACGAAAGAAAGACAAACAAAAATTATTTGATTTTAAAATCCAAAGATTCAAAATACAACAATAACAAAACAAACAAACAACAAGCATTTCTTCAAGCGCACAGAAAAAATAAGGACACGTCTTATCGCAACCACATTTAGTTGTACACTGAGGTGTACGCGCGCGATTCGTGACCGTATTACGTTACGTCATGAGAGGCGGCCATCTTGTTATCCCGGCAAACTCACGTCGAAGCTCCATTTTGCTGGCCAGCGGACCTATTGCGATATGAATAAAAAAAAGCGAACAATTAACATTAAAAAAAATTGTTATTTTCTGTCACTATTATCTCGAAAGTGCGCAGAGATAAGCAATAAGTTTCTTCGAGCCAAATACTCAGAATTATTAGTTTTCTAACATATGTGAATGCCATCTCGACATCGCTTAAGGTTTTTGAGAAATTGAGTAAAATGTAATAACTCCCATACAAAAAAAAAAAAGAAAAATTTTTTTTAGAGAAAAGTATTTGAAGTAGGACAATAATATTTTTTTGCCTTATCTGTTATCATTATAACAACAAAAAAAAAAAATATCAGCGGTCTACTATCAATGTCCACTTTTTTTTTAATTTGGGACCAGTGTGGGGCGCCGCGGTTGGTGTCTTTTAATGTTCAAAAATCGACAAATTACCGAGGCACAAATGTTAAAAGTATGAGGAAATTGTAGGCTTTAAAAGAGTTATAATTTTTCACTTTTAAAGAAGATGTAACGGGTTTTTTAGACGAAATAAATTAAATTATCCCTTTTAAACTAATTGGGTTTAGTTACAAAATGAAGGATACATTTATTCCAATAAACGAGCACGCGTCGTGTGACTCTAATTACATTGCGATGAAGTTCAAATTCAATTCACAAAAAAACGCGCGCTAATTGCTTGAAAGTGTACACGCGATGAATTTTTCACAGCTAAAGTTGGCGATCTTTTACTTTATTTCATTCACTATCGATCATCGACTTACATACAAAACTATTATTAAATGCAAAACACGGTCCATCGATTTAAAACGTTTGACGCTTCTGTAATGTTTCTACTTATTTTATTTTGGCGGCGCTTTCCAATGAATGCCTAAACCGTTTGCCTAAAGTCGCCGCGTAAACTTGGGGTCGCCGGCCGCTCGCGACAAGCGCGGTTATGCGTCAGCTGATTTTTATTTTTGAATTTATCTCAAATAATGGTTCATTTAACTGTTCTCACAGCAAAGTATACAAAAAAAAAAAATGCTTAAAAACTTAGAAAGTTGTAAACAAACTAGATTTTTTGATGGTGACGTTTCGAGAATCACTAGACCTATATCATCTGTGTTCGTTTTTGGATGCGTTTCCGTTACATCCTGTATCGGTCGACTTAGCTAACTAATGCTAATATGTACATTTAAACGTTAATCCTGTGAATGGGTCAGTCACTTCATTTCATGCGGACTCTAGTAGCTATTGCCGCTTTTTTTTAACAGCATCTCGCAGTTGGCCTTGAGAGGCCGTGACTACTTAACCGGACTTTCCTGTGGTTGCCTTAAGAAAACTTAAAACCTCCAGCCAGGGACGTAAAACTACTTAAATTACTAAGCGACTGCACGCTGAGGGCACCCCCTGTGGGGTGCGGGCCTAGGCTCAGGGCGTCACTGATAGGGGGACAGCAAGAGACAGGCTGGATCAAAACATTTTCATTATTATTATCAACCGGGGAATTTAACTCTACAGGCTGAGCTGCGGCGCGAGCTGGCACTTCAACGAGTTAGGGACGGTCGGGGTAGCCATTGACGCCTGCTGTCCCAGGTACTTATAGTTTACATCAGGGTTAAGATAATGTAGTGTTTTGCTATTTTGATTTATTTTCTCATTCGGTCGGTCCTGTGAATGGGTCAACTCATTTCTTGCATGCTGGAGGTCTTTGTCGACTTCTGCTGTAGTTTCGTAGTGACTGGCCATATCATGTGAATATTTGGCGTTAAGGATTGTCTTCTCATGAAACACCCTGAGAAAACAATCCTTAACTCTAAATCTCCATAAATCTTCCATATTGTGGTCAGCTAACATGATTTCATTCCGATGCTGTTCTAAATGTGTCGTTACCATTTTTTTCTTATAGGTATCTGTATCTATGGTCATCACCGCTCAAAAAACGGTATTTTATACCAATGCTTGCATGCATTCATCAAATCATCATGCATGCACCTGGCATAAATGATAAATAATTTCCTTTCTGTGAGTACATAGATTTGCACAAACACTTTTACACGTCAATCATATTTTTTAAACTAGATGAGGTTGGCGTTTCCTATCTGACTACTCTGAAAAAAAAGATCGAAACAAACTCAGAGGTCACAGTCTCTTTTAAAGTCCAGACATGATCTTGGTCAGATCATGTGAAGATCATGTGGATTGGTGTCTGAAATGGTCTTTTGAGAAAAGAATCACGCAGAATGAGTGGACCTGTCCAATCAGTGCACGTAGTTATCAGTAATCATGCAGCTCAACTCAGAACCTGAGGAGCTCAACGATTTGACTAACAATACCAAAGAAAGGACATTTCCTCAAACTGCCAGGCCATTACTAAATTAGGAACAAAAAGAAACCAAACAAAAGAAAAAACACACAAAGTCATCATATTCACAATAATTAAAGCAATATAATACTCTAAAAAGTAACTATTCACTGTTTTAATAAAATTCATCAATGTCAATTTGTATGTAAAAAATAGAAAATACCAAAAAAAATTGTGGTCAGATCATTTAAGGACCATGTAGATTGGTGTCTGATATGGTCTTTTGAGGAAAGAACCACTCAGATTGAGTAGACCTGTCCTGTCAATGCACGCATTTGTTTGTAATCATGCAGCTCTACTTAGACCATAAGGAGCACAACGAATTTCTCCGTTTTAATACGGATCGCATCAAGGACGCAATAGAGCGGAACAAGGGCTCCACGGTCTTTGCAAGAGATCTGTCTATTGAGCAGAGTCAGTTTGCGAAACTGAAGACCGACGATGGCAGGATCGTATCTGCCAAGCCTGAGCTGTTGAGAGAGATCGAGAGGTTCTATGGACGGTTACACACAGAGATACAAGCAACCCCGTTACGAATCTGGAAAACGACCCAAGAGCCAGATTAACCCGATACTACACCAAAGACATCCCGGATGTTACCTTGTTCGAGATTATGATAACTCTGGAGCAGCTTAAAAACACTATGGACTCCTAAGAGTCGGCGGAAAACCCGTTCTTAAGGTGCTCCAGAAGCTGTTTGACTCAGTCATACTCAAGGGCAAAACGCCTCAGGCATGGAACAGATGTGTGGTGGTAATTTGCTTTAAGAAGGGTGACAATACCTTTCTTAAGAATTATAGGCCCATCTCACTTCTGAGCCATGTCTACAAGCTATTTACGAGAGTTATCACGAACCGTCTCGCGTGCAAGCTGACGTCTTCCAGTGTCCCGAACAAGCCGGATTCCGTAAAGGCTCTAGCAAAGTAGACCACATACATACGCTGCGGCAGGTTATACAGAAGACCAAAGAGTATAACCTGCCCCTCTGCTTATCGTTTGTGGACTAAGAAAAAGCCTTCGATTCGATAGAGACATGGGCTGTACTGCAGTCCCTTTAACGGTGCCAGATCGACTATCGGTACATCGTAGTGCTGAAGAGTCTGTACGAAAACGCCACTATGTTAGTCCGACTCCAGGACCAGACTTCGAAACCTATCCTTCTGCACTGAGGTGTGAGACAGGTAGACGTTATCTCTCCAAAATTGTTCTCTCCAAAACCGATGCAATGGAGGATGTTTTCAAGGTTATGGACTGGAAAGGGGCTGGCATCAACAACAATGGCGAGTACATCACTCACCTTCGGTTTGCCGATAATTTAGCTGTCATGTCCGAGACCATGGAAGACCTCAGTACAATGCTCGATGACCTCAATAGAGCGTCTTAAAATGAACATGGACAAGATAAAGGTCATGTCAAATGCCTATGTAACATCCATTCTCATGACGATCGGAGTCGTTACACTCGAAGTTGTGGACGTGTACGTTTACCTAGGACAAACTGTCTAGTTAGGTAGGTCCAACTTCAAGAAAGAGGTCAATCGTCGAATTCGACTCAGGTGGGCAGCATTCGAGGCATCGCAATATCTTCTCGTCCCAAATACCGCAGTGTCTGAAGACAAAAAGTTTTTACCAGTGTGTGTTGCCAGTGATGACCTATGGCACAGAAACGTGGTCGCTTACAATAGGCCTTATCAGAAGGGTCACTCAAAGGGCAATGGAGAGGGCTAAACTCGGAGTTTCCCTACATGATTGACTCAGGAATGAAGAGATCCGCAAGAAAACCAAGGCAACCGACATAGCCTGAAGAATTTCCAAACTTATGTGGCAGTGGGAAGAGCACATTGCTCGCAGTACAGATGGCCCATGGGGCCGAAAGGTTCTGGAGTGGCGGCAAGATGGACCTTGGAGGCCGTGGGAATCCGCTGGATGTAGGAAGCACAAGACCGGTCGAAGAATTGGATGTTTGAATAAAACGATTCGACACAGTCCGTTTTTGCCATGCGTGTGTGATAGATCTACAATGGTACAAAATGGTGCTCGTCTAATCTTGGATTTAGTGTTTTTACTCCACATGTGCATGGTCAAATTAAATAAACTGTTAAAAATTTACAGATTTTCGCCAGTTAATTTTCCTAACTTGAATAAAATGGAAAAGTATTTGCCTGTTAACTTGTTAAAACTTCGCGAGTATCGCATTCATCTACTACTCCAATATCTTTAGCAAAGTTGATCGGAATCAAATTACCTTTTTCTCATAGTGTGGGTAGTATCGACGATATCAAGTAAATCTTTTAGGTACCGATACTAATAATAGGTTTCAATGACAGTATCACAACAACTTGTATATCAAATCTAACTGGAATTGAACCAATAATTAACTATGATCTAATTAATAACCATAAGACTATGATTAGAATCAATGTGAGCGTTCTCACGTTAGATTCTTAATTGTTATGATTATTCTATATTCTGACGGGTCGACTGTTTTGTGAGATATGAGCGAGAGGCTGGCTAGATGAAGAGGGAGAAAGCTTGTAACTATTTGTTATGCTTTATGAAATGGTGCATCATGAGAATTATTTTTATTCTTGTGGAGCCTTGAAAAGTAAAAAGTAAGAAGACAGTAGAACCAATAAAGACCAACCACCGGATACTGATGATGTTTCGTTTCATGTGGTCACACAAAACAGTTCAACTGAGGAACCTGTCCTTTCGACCGCCTATAGCCCGACCTCACAGCCACCGACGATTAACGAAAAGCGAGAAGAGCTAGGAACAAAAAACCAATGCGAGCAACGAGCAGCGTAGTAGTGAAAAGTTTGAATGGTTTAGTCGCTGGGCTCTACGCGATTGGACGAGTAAAATGCGAAAAACAACTGCCTGACTGACTGACTGGTATGCGTAGGTATGTATCAAGCGAGTCTCTCAGCGAGTGTTATGTCGCCAAGCGGGCGTCAATGAGCGAGTATTGTCTTTGATAGCTGTTTTTGCTGCGACAAACGATTTCTTGCCTGTGGTGGCGGTATGAACAGTCAATTCAGGCAATTACCAGACTATCATATTTATATCTTTTGTACATTTTTTGAGAGAGAAAATAGTCGATAGCTAGCTGCTTCTTCGTTTGGGGTGAGACTGACTGAATTTAATGTCATTGGTATGTATTATTATTCAGTGGTGAAATATTGTTTTTGCGTCAGGATTTACTTATGCCCAGTGATCTGAAAGTTAACGCTATGAAAATCAGAGACAAAAAGTTCATAGTAAGTAGCCAACCGTTAAATGTTGCTAAGAACATCTTGCAAGGCGTAGTGATGAATGAACTCTGAAGCCCAGAATAATATTTATATTTTAATATTCATTCGTTGCAAATATTTAGTTCAGTATCAACGCCTCTCAACCAATAATTTTATAACATAAACTTTCACCACATAATCACATTCAGTATTTATTTTACAGTTATTTCACATAAACGAAACTTCCCTTGAGAAATGTCCACCATATTTCTTTACGCACCTCAATTAAGCGAATGTACTGTATGAACATAATGATTAATACAAAACATATAGATAAACAATACTCTATATTCCTGGGCGGTACACTCGAAATAAATCAAACTGTGTGCGTAGGTGGCCAACACAGGCGCAACCCGCAATTACCAATTAACCTCGCGTTATATTCATGATCGAAATTCAAAATTCAAATTCATTCGGTCATATCCCGTCGAACAAGACACAAGTCGAAAATGGTGGCGTGAAATCGGTGCGCAATTTTTCTCGTAGTATTAATTTCAGTTTGGTACGGTCATGCACGAAAGTCCCAATTTGCAAAACTGACGAAATAAAACACAAAGTTGATCCAACGATACTTTTTATTAAAATCGTTAATTTTTGAAAATAAAATCTCAGACCTAAAAATAAGTTCACACTTCTGAATATTCCTTACTACATAATATTTTCTAAAACGATATCTATAAATTACATTTAGGCTCGATTTCCAGGTTATCTAATATAACTAGACATACAATATGGTTTAATAATTCAGGTCTTATATTTCTGTGTATCTAAGACCATGTTTCCACGAGCTAGAAATCTTGATAAACATCGAATACTGTAAGATGCAATGCAATTTGATAGTGAGTACAGTAATGTGAGTCGTATCGCGATTGCGATTCGGGATTTGTTGCTAGTATAAAACGCCCGCTAACAGCAGTATTTAAGTACCATATTGGTACTTACAGTTTATAAATATTTCATAAAATAATAGGTAATCATTAGATTTTGCGCTATAGACAATATTTAACATAAAAATGAGCATATTAACTATAACTAGGGATTAATATTACTGTGATATAGAATTATAAATAAGTCTAATTTCTTTATAGAGGCCCTCGAAAACTGTTTCTATTAAACATACTAAAAAATGTTGGAGGTTTACTAATAATGTACAAAAAATATTGACATTTGCATTTCTTTTATTATTCAAAATTGCAGTCGCCTAAATTGGTGGGATATGCATTTTTTTTTTCTATTTTGAATCTAACATAGATTTAGCACCATAACACTAAAGAGTATTGAAATCAACAACAATTAATATGGAACTTAAATTATGGTATTCTCATTAAATGCAAATTAAAAAACTAACTTTTAGTAGTCATGCATTTGTGTCATGTTAAATAATAATAATTCTCTGGTTTATCACGCTTTATTAGTATAACATAACAATTTATGTTTGAAACATATTGTTAGTGTGGTGACTACACCACATAAATTATAATAATTTAATTGTTTTAATAAATACTAAAATCTACCTACAGGTAACACAATGTATGTATTATTTATTTTATAAATATGTAATGCATTCGCTACAAAGACTATGAATAAATAAATAACTTTCAAAACAAAACACGGTTTTGTCAAAATGAAATACTTAAATAAATTAATACTACTTTCATATTTAGTATGTACTAGCTGTGCCCGCGACTTCGTTCGCGTGCATGTCGGAAAACAATAATGTGTCGCTTTGACGGTGTAGGTACCACTCCTCCGATCTTCCGATCTATCCTGGTAGGAATCTACCACAGCTTTCGAATGCAGTCCAGAGCCTAGAGACAAAACACATTACTCTTGGCGTTCACGCTAAACGGTACGCCAAAATGTATGGGAATGACATTACCTGCGGAAAGGACACGGTAATGTCATTCCCATATATTCTGGCGTAGAGTTTAGCGTGAACGTTAACAGAAAGGTGTTTTGTCTAGGCCTGCAGGCGTCTTTAGGGGTTATAATGATATTGCAACGAAGTCTCACTCAGATTTTTAAGAATAAATATAGATCAAAGCGCCTGGTCGAGGCTCATTTTGTAATAAATGTGCACCTGCCGTAGGTAGGTACAGTAAAAGCTCTTTATTCGCGAGGTATAGGTACGTTCCGTAAAATACCTACCGCGAATACGGAAACCGTGACTATGGAATGGTAATTTATATGGGATTATAGGGGATACGTTCCTAAGTGACAAAAAAAAAACAATTTAATTGAAGTTTTTGACCATATTGATTAATTGTATGAGCGTGATATGGATGCAAGCGACTCTCCAAGGCGTAAACGATCAAGCATTTCTATGCGTTAAACAGATTTTTTCGCGTCGAAAATCGTTTTTAAGTAAAAAAAAAATTTCAACATTTTGCAATAAATGGAAAGATGAAACAATAGGTAAAACACGCAAAGCGGCTCGTACCAAAGGATGGAATGTCTATTAAGTCGCAGCATTTATAAATGTGGGGGAGGCCTATGTCCAGCAGTGGACGTCTTTCAGCTGAAATGATGATGATGATAATATATAAATATACTTTATGGTGATGAGGTTGGTTTCATTATGTTTGTTTACATTCTCAAAAAACTTTTTTCAAAAAAATACCAACCGACTTCCAAAAAACACTACAAAGTGCAAAATAACATTAATTTCGGAAGTCGGTGACGTTGGATGTGTATTTTAATTATTTGTCACCGCCTTCCGAAATTAAAGTTATTTTGCACTTTGTAGTGTTTTTTGGAAGTCGGTTGTTATTTTTTTGAAAAAAGTTTTTATTTTTCACTTTTTTGTTACCTACCATACACCAATTCGAAATTTCATCATCCTTTGGGTCAAAACAATGCATACTTATTTATGTGATAGCAACATTCGCGGTTGATTTGCTGTAATTTTTTGAAGAGTTCCGTTGTCTGTTTCCGAAACGCATCATCAGATCTATATGCAGGGCCCAATCTAAGGGGGGGGGGCAAGCCGGGCAAATGCTCAGAGCGGCAAAAATGAGCGGCGGCAAAATGTATACTTACAAACATACCTACTCTCATGAATTTTTGTATACTTGTTCAGAAGCCGTAGTAGACTAACGTATGTGAATATTATATAGTTAAAAGAATGTCACATAATTATGGTCATACCATCTTTGATGGTGTTAGTGCAAAGGGCGGCGAATGTTATTTTTGCCCGGAGCGGCTAAATAGCTAGATCGGGCCCTGTCTATATGAAATTTCAATGGGACCATTTCGGAATAAACCCCTTTGGAAAAAAAAAAGAATTTTGCAAATCCGTCTATATACGACGGAGTTATGCCTGAACATACATTAAAAATATAAACATGTCGAATTGATAACCTCCTTCTTTTTGAAGTCGGTTAAAAACACCGACCGCGGCGAAGGCGGCTATTGTAGATGTCAAAGGCCGAACCAATACAGCGGCGATATCATTTGACAATGTACTTTAGGCGAAGTTGTATTATGGTCTATTTCACTTTTTTATAGTCCATCTGACGACGCGTTTACAAAGGATATTGGGTTGGATACCTATTGGAATCCTTTTTGTTATCTATACATATAATAAATCTGTAAAGGAACTTTTTCTGTACATTTAAAATATTTCGAAAATAATTGCTTGGGGTGGTAAGGGATAATCAACAGATGACATTTTAACCCTTATCAAAATTTTTGTCTGTAGCTCGGTTTTTCAGTTTCTATGTTGAATAGATCAAGTATCACGTCAAAAGAACGAAACTAATATGGTTATCTTTCATACTCAAATATTGTTTATAACTCAGAGTTTATATTAGTCTTTGTTTCATCGCAATCGCTTCGGTCAACCTATCTAAATAATTTAAAGTGTTCAAGAAGAATTTATTTTCGTAATGTTGAAACACTTAGCGACATCTATTGGCGTGAAACGGTACTAACGAATACTTAATATTAACACGTCATTCTCATTTAAGTTACTTACTGTGTCTGTGTTATTTCAAAAAGTAATGATACTGATTACTAAAATCGCTTTCCGTTGGTGGTTGATTCCCACGAATCAAAAAAGCTAAAAGAATTTCAAATAAAAAGTTGTGATAATATTAACTGACGTGGTGTTCTGAGTCATATACCTAGAATGCAATGTTAGATAAATATTTAATAGTTTTATCAATCAAATTAATACAAATAGAGGGGAAGAAATCTCATTTTTAATTGTGTGATAAAAGTCTTAGTAGCGCCATCTAGCATAATATAGCAAAATTAGAGCGGCTAGAGGAACATCTCAATAGAAATTCTTAATCTCTAGCGTCAGTAACGCCATCTAGGTTTGAATAGCAAACATGCAAAGACAACAACTTGATTTCGCGCGAAATTTGATAATGTTAAATTTAAATGCGTGTTTACAGCATTACTCGATTCAAATAATGGGAGTTTTGGGAGTAAAGAGTTGTAAATACTTATGTGCTTATTTTCGTGATGTTAGTTTTCGAGGTGGGGAGGGGTTCAAGCGAGGTCGGATGGTGAAAGTCAGGAAAAAAAATCCAAAATTGCGACCATAACTACTGGTGGATTTGAGTAAATAGATAGGTTTTCACACGGGCAACTGTAGTTATGTCGATGCTCTTCCGAGCAACATCGCTTACAGAGAAGCATTTTCTTAGTTAAAACAAGTTTAAAAATGTATTTATTTATCCATTTGGCATCTCCAACAAAGGATACATTACCTACACAGGAACAATAGAAATCACAATAGTAAAATATTGACAATTTTAAAGTCGCTTCTTTAAATATAATTATTTATTGGTCCACAAATAAATGTATGGCTGAACAAAAGAAACACTGAAACATTTTTGATTACAATTTACAATAAAAAGGCATCGCAACTGAGAGTCGCGGAGGATCGCTCTGTTACGTCCATTATCCTCGGGATCGGGCTCTCTCTCTTCCTGCTGCCTGCGTCAGCAGCGGGGAGAGAGGTGGGGGCGCGCGCGGTATGGCACTACGTAGCAACAACATCGTACTAACTATGTTCATAGAAAACCCGTGCTATACAATTAAATAGTTTTTTTTGCCTGGTTTGGTTTTTTTTCCAACAGCGCTTTTAATGTGGATAATGACCGACGTTACGGGGCGTAGGTAATGGTAACATTCGCAGCGAGCATGTCTTTACGCCGTGTGCTAAAATCAGTGTTGCTCGCTCGCATGTTTTGCCGTAGGTACTACTGACTGCACGAATACTTGCTTGGTAACATATTAGGTGCATTTTGACCCGTGACGCCGGTCAGTATCCACCTTTACAGCGTGATCTTTCTTCATCGTGATAACGCAATGGTCCCACGGGCCGTTAACTGACAGGTGGCGTCAGGTGTTACTGCACTGCTACCTATCGAGGCCTATCGCAGTCCGTGCAGAGCATTCCCACTGCTGTGGTTTTATTCAGTGGTCAACGTTTGATAAACAAAGCTAAAAGACACGCGCCTGTACGGGCCGAGATAGGCGCCCGCCCCCGCGTGGAATAATGCTTCAGCACACTCAACCAGACGCGCAGTCGATTTATTGAGTAAGTACAGTAAAAGCTCCTTATTCGTGCTTCCTTCATTCGCGTTTTCACTATTCGCGGATTAAAAAAATGCGACCCAATTCCTATATCCGCGGCTAAAGATTTATTTATTTGCGGGTCTAATCGGTACATCGGTACATACATATTAACAAATAACAAAAAGGATTCCAATAGGTATCCAACCCAATATCCTTTGTAAACGCGTCGTCAGATGGACTGTAAAAAAGTGAAATAGACCTTATTACAACTGCGCCTAAAGTACATTGTCAAATGATATCGCCGCTGTATTTGTTCGGCCTTTGACATCTACAATAGCCGCCTTCGCCGCGGTCGGTGTTTTTAACCGACTTCAAAAAGAAGGAGGTTATCAATTCGACATGTTTATATTTTTAATGTATGTTCAGGCATAACTCCGTCGTATATAGACGGATTTGCAAAATTCTTTTTTTTTTTCGAAAGGGGTTTACTCCGAAATGGTCCCATTGAAATTTCATATAGACAGGGCCCGATCTAGCTATTTAGCCGCTCCGGGCAAAAATAACATTCGCCGCCCTTTGCACTAACACCATCAAAGATGGTATGACCATAATTATGTGATATTCTTTTAACTACATAATATTCACATACGTTAGTCTACTACGGCTTCTGAACAAGTATACAAAAATTCATGAGAGTAGGTATGTTTGTAAGTATACATTTTGCCGCCGCTCATTTTTGCCGCTCTGAGCATTTGCCCGGCTTGCCCCCCCTTAGATTGGGCCCTGCATATAGATCTGATGATGCGTTTCGGAAACAGACAACGGAACTCTTCAAAAAATTACAGCAAATCAACCGCGAATGTTGCTATCACATAAATAAGTATGCATTGTTTTGACCCAAAGGATGATGAAATTTCGAAATGGTGTATGGTAGGTAACAAAAAAGTGAAAAATAAAAACTTTTTTCAAAAAAATAACAACCGACTTCCAAAAAACACTACAAAGTGCAAAATAACTTTAATTTCGGAAGGCGGTGACAAATAATTAAAATACACATCCAACGTCACCAACTTCCGAAATTAAAGTTATTTTGCACTTTGTAGTGTTTTTTGGAAGTCGGTTGGTATTTTTTTGAAAAAAGTTTTTTGAGAATCTAAACAAACATAATGAAACCAACCTCATCACCATAAAGTGTATTTATATATCATCATCATCATCATTTCAGCTGAAAGACGTCCACTGCTGGACATAGGCCTCCCCTACATTTATAAATGCTGCGACTTAATAGACATTCCATCCTTTGGTACGAGCCGCTTTGCGTGTTTTACCTATTGTTTCATCTTTCCATTTATTGCAAAATGTTGAAATTTTTTTTTTACTTAAAAACGATTTTCGACGCGAAAAAATCTGTTTAACGCATAGAAATGCTTGATCGTTTACGCCTTGGAGAGTCGCTTGCATCCATATCACGCTCATACAATTAATCAATATGGTCAAAAACTTCAATTAAATTGTTTTTTTTTTGTCACTTAGGAACGTATCCCCTATAATCCCATATAAATTACCATTCCATAGTCACGGTTTCTGTATTCGCGGTAGGTATTTTACGGAACGTATACCTACCTCGCGAATAAAGAGCTTTTACTGTACCTACGGCAGGTGCACATTTATTATAAAATGAGCCTCGACCAGGCGCTTTGATCTATATTTATTCTTAAAAATCTGAGTGAGACTTTGTCGCAATATCATTATAACCCCTAAAGACGCCTGCAGGCCTAGACAAAACACCTTTCTGTTAACGTTCACGCTAAACTCTACGCCAGAATATATGGGAATGACATTACCGTGTCCTTTCCGCAGGTAATGTCATTCCCATACATTTTGGCGTACCGTTTAGCGTGAACGCCAAAATAGATCGGAAGATCGGAGAAGTGGTACCTACACCGTCAAAGCGACACATTATTGTTTTCCGACATGCACGCGAACGAAGTCGCGGGCACAGCTAGTTTGTTAATATGTATGTACCGATGTACCGATTAGACCCGCAAATAAATAAATCTTTAGCCGCGGATATAGGAATTGGGTCGCATTTTTTTTATCCGCGAATAGTGAAAACGCGAATGAAGGAAGCACGAATAAGGAGCTTTTACTGTACTTACTCAATAAATCGACTGCGCGTCTGGTTGAGTGTGCTGAAGCATTATTCCACGCGGGGGCGGGCGCCTATCTCGGCCCGTACAGGCGCGTGTCTTTTAGCTTTGTTTATCAAACGTTGACCACTGAATAAAACCACAGCAGTGGGAATGCTCTGCACGGACTGCGATAGGCCTCGACAGGTAGCAGTGCAGTAACACCTGACGCCACCTGTCAGTTAACGGCCCGTGGGACCATGGCGTTATCACGATGAAGAAAGATCACGCTGTAAAGGTGGATACTGACCGGCGTCACGGGTCAAAATGCACCTAATATGTTACCAAGCAAGTATTCGTGCAGTCAGTAGTACATACGGCAAAACATGCGAGCGAGCAACACTGATTTTAGCACACGGCGTAAAGACATGCTCGCTGCGAATGTTACCATTACCTACGCCCCGTAACGTCGGTCATTATCCACATTAAAAGCGCTGTTGGAAAAAAAACCAAACCAGGCAAAAAAAACTATTTAATTGTATAGCACGGGTTTTCTATGAACATAGTTAGTACGATGTTGTTGCTACGTAGTGCCATACCGCGCGCGCCCCCACCTCTCTCCCCGCTGCTGACGCAGGCAGCAGGAAGAGAGAGAGCCCGATCCCGAGGATAATGGACGTAACAGAGCGATCCTCCGCGACTCTCAGTTGCGATGCCTTTTTATTGTAAATTGTAATCAAAAATGTTTCAGTGTTTCTTTTGTTCAGCCATACATTTATTTGTGGACCAATAAATAATTATATTTAAAGAAGCGACTTTAAAATTGTCAATATTTTACTATTGTGATTTCTATTGTTCCTGTGTAGGTAATGTATCCTTTGTTGGAGATGCCAAATGGATAAATAAATACATTTTTAAACTTGTTTTAACTAAGAAAATGCTTCTCTGTAAGCGATGTTGCTCGGAAGAGCATCGACATAACTACAGTTGCCCGTGTGAAAACCTATCTATTTACTCAAATCCACCAGTAGTTATGGTCGCAATTTTGGATTTTTTTTCCTGACTTTCACCATCCGACCTCGCTTGAACCCCTCCCCACCTCGAAAACTAACATCACGAAAATAAGCACATAAGTATTTACAACTCTTTACTCCCAAAACTCCCATTATTTGAATCGAGTAATGCTGTAAACACGCATTTAAATTTAACATTATCAAATTTCGCGCGAAATCAAGTTGTTGTCTTTGCATGTTTGCTATTCAAACCTAGATGGCGTTACTGACGCTAGAGATTAAGAATTTCTATTGAGATGTTCCTCTAGCCGCTCTAATTTTGCTATATTATGCTAGATGGCGCTACTAAGACTTTTATCACACAATTAAAAATGAGATTTCTTCCCCTCTATTTGTATTAATTTGATTGATAAAACTATTAAATATTTATCTAACATTGCATTCTAGGTATATGACTCAGAACACCACGTCAGTTAATATTATCACAACTTTTTATTTGAAATTCTTTTAGCTTTTTTGATTCGTGGGAATCAACCACCAACGGAAAGCGATTTTAGTAATCAGTATCATTACTTTTTGAAATAACACAGACACAGTAAGTAACTTAAATGAGAATGACGTGTTAATATTAAGTATTCGTTAGTACCGTTTCACGCCAATAGATGTCGCTAAGTGTTTCATTACGTAAATAAATTCTTCTTGAACACTTTAAATTATTTAGATAGGTTGACCGAAGCGATTGCGATGAAACAAAGACTAATATAAACTCTGAGTTATAAACAATATTTGAGTATGAAAGATAACCATATTAGTTTCGTTCTTTTGACGTGATACTTGATCTATTCAACATAGAAACTGAAAAACCGAGCTACAGACAAAAAATTTGATAAGGGTTAAAATGTCATCTGTTGATTATCCCTTACCACCCCAAGCAATTATTTTCGAAATATTTTAAATGTACAGAAAAAGTTCCTTTACAGATTTATTATATGTATAGATATAGATGTGTATAAGTATAATCTACCTACAGATAACACAATGTATGTATTATTTGTTTTGTCAATATGTGATGCATTCGCTAAAGTATGAATAAATAAATAACTTTCAAAACAAAACACGGTTTTGTCAAAATGAAATTCTTAAATAAATAAATACTACTTTCATATTTAGTATGTATGTGTAATTATGTATCTAGTAAATTGTATCTATATTATGCACCAATGACAATCCCATTTTTATGTCCACGCAATCACTGTCGATTCCAAGGATTCTTTGAAGAGATCGCAGAAAGCGATAAGGCCGCCCATTGTATGTTTTTAGTTTTAAATGTTTTATTTTTGTTACGTATTTTCTGGTGTACAATAAAATAAATAAATAGATTACATTATTATTTTTGTTGATATTTTGGTGGTGAATAAAAATTACAGTTGTGTGATAAGATTCAGCAAACAACACGTAAAACTTCGCTTATTTAATTTATAAGTCGTTTCATTTGTAATGCCAAAGGACTAAAAACCTATAATAATTAAATTAGAATCTATAAATTGTGATGTAAAAATATTTATACGTACAAAAATGTAATATGTTTATGTTAGATCAGAAAAATGTTTATGACTAAATAATTAAACAGACAATAAAAATCAGCAAGTGTTATTATACAATATGATTTTCTACAAATGTTACAACACTATGTACATAATGTAATTGATTTAGGCCTAACACGTACAATAATACCGTCTCAATTTTTAATGATTAATTTCTTAATAGGATATAGTATATTCTTTTTATTCGTAGGTTTTTGTCGGCAAAAGATGTTTTCGGTGATGCCGCTTATACTACAGCAATCAGTTGGGTTTTATACAGTACAGAAATATTATAAATGATGTGGTATAATAACTTACCTACACATAAGTTTATCTAAATTCTTTCTACCGATTATAAATTAACAACATTTGATCGTTTATCATATCGAGCATAGCTGTTCGTGTCGTAAATGTTCATACTTCGTTTTCCAAAATAATCACAATTCGTTTATTCATATTTTACTAGGATTATTTTGATGTGCAAAATATTGTTTACATTTATTTTAATTTTATTATCTTGTTTCAAGTTATTTTAATATCTTTACCATTTTCATAACCTTTCCCTGATCAAATAACTCTATCAAACCTTGGTGAAATGTTTACCTGAACATACTTTTAGACCTTGAATTTCGATGTTCTCTTTCTCATCAGACGCCGTTCCATCGTCTCCCTCGACTTTCTGTTTTTGACCTTTACTGTCCCCAGTGACGTTCCTAGGTTTTCAATCTACCATGAAGTCACTAAGGTCACAGGTCAATTGACCATGCTTAAATTCCGCCACCAACGTTGGGTGTTTTGACAAAATATGTTGTTAGTGTGCCCTTGCCTTTGACGTATGTGGGACCTCGACATTCGCAAGTATAGCCCGCATTCATTAGTACCCTGTAAAAGAATAAAGTATAGTCAATCAGGGCAGATACTATTCATTTTGGTCCTTTCAGTCGGATGCCATTTACGCAATTGTACAAAAAGACACAATATACTTACTTAGCAGTATCTTCTGTGACCTGTATCCTGCCCATAATCCCAGTGGAGTCCATTCTCGAGGCCACATTCACGGTGTTTCCCCAAATATCATATTGTGGTTTTTGAGCACCAACCACACCAGCTATCACAGGGCCGTGGTTCAGTCCTAAAGTGTCATATACAAAATATTTTATTTAAATATTTCGTTCATTCGTTTATACAATGGTAAATGTTAACTAACCGCATAACTATATACTTAAACAATTCAATCAATCTGCCTTATTTTTTATAATTTTTCCTGATTGTACTTAAATCACCACATCGTCATTCTGAAGGAAATTCCTTAAGCAGGATGTGTGATAAAACGCCATCTATCCGTTGTTAATGTATTTACTGATTAAGGGTGAGTACGTTGTGAGCAAGCTAGTGCCATCTTTCTTAGTCGGGTTGAAACAGAACCAAACCCAAGAAAGGGAGCTTTCCCTTCACCAAAGTTCAAAAGTATAACATAGTAGAGCTTTTTGGGTCTTATTGGTAATAATGTATTCACTTTTGTTGAAATTCCTTTGGCTAACAAACCAAGCCATATAAAATACTACATTTTAATGACCAGGTTTACTAAAGACAGGCTAGTTTAAAGCAGTTACGTTGAAAGGACTGACATTGTAGTTACTAAAAACTCAACGAGATGTCGCTTCGAGGTGAACATTGAATTTTATGCGCAATACGATTTATGTATGTTTTAAAAACTATCATCTAGCTAGCCTTTTCTTATCGATATTGGGATCATCTTTCAGTCTAATTGGATGCAGCTGAAGATCAGTATTTCACATGGAGCGACTGACTATCTAATACTTATAACACTGCATATTTTTCTAAAACCTTGTAGAGCCAATATTAACGTAGACAACGAAAACCAATATTTACTTACCTATCCTAAGTTTGAACCTCTGGAAGGATTCCCTGTTGATCTGGTCCAATATTGTAATCAAAGCAACCGCGAACTCCACTAGAATAGCTACCGTATGCTCCTCTTTGCTTTTTGCGTCCTGAAATAAAAGTGTCCGTGTATTATATAAAACCTTATGTTCAATATAAACACAATTTATCCTTAACAAGGTCTAATGACCCGTATCTCCTTTTCACGACAAGTTCAAAATTAATGCATTATACAGGGTTATTGGAAAAACTCCAACCACCTACCTCTAAAGAGGTCATTGTACTCATCATTATGAACAACTTTTACTACGGGAGCAAAGCTGAAATCGCGAAAAAATATCAGCCGTTCCTTACATTTATGTTCGTATAACTCATCAAAATGTTGGCAACAGCTGATCTTTTTTCGCGATTTCAATACAATAACCTCTTAAGTGGTTGTTGGTGTTTTTCTAATAACCCTGTATATGTATAAAACCTTCTGGCATAAGAAAACCGTATCATTGCGTAGTTTAGAAGAACAATGCGGACACACAGGCAGACACGAACATGCAATTTTAATTTATAATATCGATACTGAAATATAAATTAAGGTACGGGATTTTTTCTGTAAAGCCTTACTCAGTCTCAGTTGGATACTTTTTGCACACTGTAACTTGTAACTTACATTCTGTTCCTCCTTTCCTGGCCTCAGTCCTGAAGCAATCATGTACGTGCTTCCTATTGTCTTTATTTTCTCTATACAGCTGAACTTGGGCTTTAATAGTAGCTGAAAAAGACGAAATGTTAACTGTTATTGATTGCACCTTTATTTTTCTCTTGTATGTACAACTTGCAACTCTTGGCTTTAAATACTTCAAAACATGACAAAATTTTCGTGCGAAGATAATAATAGTTTTTTTCCATGCCAATTATGCATATTTTACAGGAAACTATCACTTGTTTTCTGTAAAAATATGCATAGGTATCCAAGTACATCAGTATTTTTATTACAATTATGATCTACACTAATTGACACTCTACATCAATATGGCCGTTCTATAGCCATTTCATACAACTGTTAAAAAATTACAGTTGTGATTTGAATATATCTTCGGACCATTTAAGTTGATAAAATGTTTTCCTGAATTTACATCCTAACATCATTATAAATGGAAAGCTTACCTTATCAAAATCACAAATAATTTCATTGAGCAGCCGCAAACACTCCAAGCCCTGCTTGTTGACATCAGTCTCATCGTAGAACTCTTTGTAGTTAGGTATCGACGCAAACATCACAGCTATGGTTGAGTATCTCTCGTGGTACAACTCGGCCTGAAAGTAGAAATAAGTGTGGATGCTAAGTTTAAATGTCCGTGATGTAAATAGGAGGCAGTGAAAAAGGAAACTTCCGTTTTATGTGTGCCTTACCTCAGATGCCACATTCGTCAGGAAATGCTCTGCAACGTGAGCTGGTAGAATATTTTCTAGAAGTATCTGAAATAGAGAAAAAAAAACTATTAAACACTACATAACGTGTTTTACTTATTGTCACGAAGGATTTTGCTGAGTAATTTCCAAAGAAATTGTTTAAAAAAATAACCACACATCATCCTTTAAGTGATTTTATCACTATGTGTTGTTTTGTAGCAGAATTAAGCATGAGTTTAGTACATTTCAACATTTTTGTCAAACTCCTGGATTGGGTTCCAGGGTTTCAAGAAGCTGATAAGTAATTAAAAAAAACGTCTACTTATATTAACAGTGTCTTGGGACTAGTATTTCAACCCACCTTATTAATCCCTCGCATAGTCTCCACCTCTTCCTGTTCAAACTTGAGTTTGTCCTTCCATAAGAAGTCAGTGCGTGATGTGAACTCTATCTGTCTGTCCAGGATGTGCAGTAACGCGGCCAGGAATACCAGTACCATTCCAGCTTTTGTGGCGTAGGCGAGCATCGTGAATCTGGAAGATTTGGGATTTGGGTTGCATTCATGTACATACAGGAGGTCTGAAATTGGAATCGGAACTACTGAAAAGTTGTGTGGAAATCGGTTGTCATTGAATGAGCGAAATGTCGTGAGGAAAGTTTTCAGTATGAATGTGGATGGCTATAATAGTAGGGGAGATAAAAGACACAATGGATAGACTGTTAAATATGATATGGCTAGAAAGAGGGTGAAGACCGAGGTGACGAATAATAGAGAATTATGGAAGAAAAAGTCATGTTGTGCCGACCCCAAATACTTAAATTAGGTTAACGGTAAGACACTGATAATTATGTTTATGTATTGATTATTATTGCAATACAGGAGATGTTCTAATGTTTATCTTAACTACAAATATTAAAAACACTTCAAATTAACGTACATAGGCTGGTGCATTCTGAAAATAAAAAAAAGCATTTTGAACTCAATCGACATAACAACACCCTATTGCGTAACGTAATCACAATTTGAATAATCCTGAACGATATTCAACGCAATTAATGTTGTTGAACTGTCACAATGAAAGCCATAACTACTGTAAGCATATTACGCAATTGCTCCGCGGATTGTCGTTCAACATAAGTCTGTACAGAGTGGTTTTTATACTCAAAAGCGACTCTGTAGACTTGACTCTTCTTATCAAAATTAAAAGCAGTTAATATCTACACCCCTTCAAATACGTACAGCCAACCACATGTTCACAGTAACAGCTTGACAGCGTATATTTATTTTACCAGTTAGAGCAATTTTCGCAGTTCAGCTTTTACTGCCAACTTGCATTAATAGATTAAGGCCTCCAGCTAGAGCTAAAAAACTTAAAACTAAGCAACTACACGCTGAGGCTGGAATAGGGTAGCAAGCAACAGACTGGATCGCAATTAACTCGCATTGGCCGTACTATACCAGCATTATATTCTGTCTGGCTTGTATCATTTCTTCTTTATGGCTTCATTCATCATCATCATCATTTCAGCCGAAAAACGTCCACTGCTGGACACAGGCCTCCCCCAAAAGGAGGGTTTTGCCATAATTGCTTCATTATCTTGTAAACATTCCAGAATAATCCTACTCCACAATAATAATAATACCAGCCCATTACTGTCCTCTACTGATACAGAGAAGACACGAGCGTTGGTCACCACTCTTGCTAGACGGGTTGGCGATTTCAGACTTTTAAGAATTATAAGTCCAGGTTTCTTCATGTGATTTCATTCAGCGATGTCAGTAATAGCCAAGATAAACTAAGAAACTACATAAGAATCTAGACAAATTGGTACCTGTCCCATTTTGAACCCACAACCTCGTTCACGACAGGCGAGAACCCCTGGGCCGTTACACAATATCATAATAACAAAAGTTTCACTTACTCATTCTCCAAATCCTTCTTCTGGTATTCATAGAACAGCTCAGCGGATGCAAACAGTGTGATATGACACACCAACGTGACCAGCATCAGCACCAGTTTGAGTACAAAACCAACTCGTAGGAAAACTGATATTGATGCTAAAGTCAGGACTGAACTGTAGAGGTAACTCTGGAAATATTTTAAAAAACTATGTTTATTTTTTGTCTTTTACTTTTAATTTTAATCTAGTCTCTTTTGTCGTCATTTATTTAATATTTTCCTTCTTTAGGATGACTTTAAATGATCGCTTTTAGCGATAAGACGAGATCTTTGTTTCAATTTATGTAAACAAATCTAATTTAAGTGTATGTCGTACTTATTAAAGAGTTTTCTAGTGTATTTAATACATTTTTCAACTTATCCGTGTATAATTAATAGAATAGCCTGTGGTACTACTAAAGCACAGTTCGCTCCACTCTGCGTTTGTGCACTGCATTCGATTTGAATCCGAATTCAACAATTCGATGTTCGATTAAATGTTTCATGTTCTTGCGACAGCATTCGGATCTATGTAGTTCGGGGTTACAAATGGCAGTACCATGGAAATAAATTGTTTATCAAATTGACCCAATATGTCAATTCACCAAGTTGAGTCATTTTGATAACATCAACAGGAAATACATGTCTATGATTTAAATACCTAAACGGATAATCAAAGTTGGCAGTCAATTTGATAAACAATTTTAATTTCCTCCAGTTTACAACAACTGCTTTGGACCAACATTTCTCAGATTTCAAGAGGATGCAAAGCGCAAACTCTCATAGGTTAGTCGTGACATTTTAAGCCACCTGGGGCCCAAGTCTGCTATTTTTATAAATTTGCCATTCCAACACAATCCCATTGTCATTTTGCTAAAAGTTCGTAATCTGCTAATTTCATAATGGTCGATCATTAGTCGGTCAATCGTCTCGTAATAGAATTTTGTTATAATGGCATTGTCGTATTGCCATTATTATAAAACCCGTTAGTAGAAATGATTTACCAAAAAATACTACTAAATTTGAACATTTATTCATGCCAGATTTCATTTATATATGTTTAGATATAATTTTTTAAACATAGGTATTATTTTAGGAACTGTCAAAAATTTTGCAGATTACCGCATAAGTCAGTCATTCATTTGTCATTATGTACGAGATTACCAATAAATGCTATTTCTTTTAATGGAGTGTCAATGGAACAACCATTGGAAAGTCATAATGACGCCATTATATTATTAGATTACCAAACTTGTCAAACTCAACAATTATTAAATCAATGATAGACCATTCTAACACTATTGTAATAGCAGACTTGAGGCCCTGGTTAGGTGAATTCAGCTTGTTAGCATTAACTTTGTTCTAAACTATCTCACTTACAAAAGAACTTACAGGAGCAGAATCGACATCGTTGTGAATGTGGAAGCGTCGCATGCCGTTGTCTTCGGTGTAGTTGTACTCAGTCACGTTCAAGCTACCATTACTGCGCAGGTACATTGGGTAGTCTATTATCACGAATGACTGGAACTGGAAAAGAAAAAAATATATATGGTTTTAAAAAGATTTTGTTAACTTTAACAAAAAAGAGTAAGTAGTCTTATTTTTACTGACTTCGAATTTATTCCAACCATTCTTTTTAAACCTTAAAAGCGACAAGCGGCCGTACGATGCAAATCGTGAATAACACTTTTAAGTTCATATAACAATTATAATGTACTTCTGTAAAAATCATTAATAGATTTTGCAAATACTCTCAGAATTTAGGAAAAGAATACTTGAATAACAATTAAATTGAATTATGATTGTAGACATTCACATGAACACATCTACTTATTCACGCAACCTCATATACTTTTTTTTTGTTTGTTTGGGAAGTCATCCAATAACTTCGCCCACTCTGGGTGGAGCAGGAGGGCGTGTCAGACTTTTACTGACTAAAACCCACCCGTGTTCCCTCAGTAGCCTGTGTGCCAGGGGCGGCGGTATCTCTTTCGAACAGCCCGCACCATCCTCACATACTTACGTTAGAGACTCGCGTAATTTCAGAAACCGACATGATTGACACTCACGCGACCGCAGATAGACTTACTTACCAAGTTACCGTAGAATGTCAATTATTTTGTTATAATCGACTTGAAATCTTACCAAATTAATAACTGCACATGCGCCTATGAGTAGCACTGAGACCGTGAACATCGTCAGTCGTATAAACCGATTATTGGCCACCACCTGAAAAATAATTTAACAAAATCTTAGCCTGCATTTTTTTACATAAATACATAGTGTAGATAAAACACATTCCATTGTCTTTATGTACAGATTCTGGACAAAAAACTGAATAATGTTGAGTACAAATTATGGCATTATTAACCCAGTCTTTAAACAATACGTAAAGTATACAGTAAAAGATAGTATGTATTTTCGAACTCAATGGGGAAGGTTTAATCGCCAAAATGACGTTTGTCGTAGCTAGTTCCCAATACAAATTACTCCAAGGCGTCAGGTGGTTTCATTTAATTTTTGCGAAAATTACGCATTCTTGTGTTGTTTCGTGGATTCTTTTTAAAACTAAACACAGTTCGAGCTTATGTCGGAAACATTTAGAAAGAATAAAATACACTTTCCATACCTTGATTTAAAATATTGAAATCGCACAGAAAATAACTTAGTAGTGAAATATAACCAAACTCATGAATGAACACGAAATGTCAAAAACATGGTAAGCCGTAGCGAACTTAGCTATGATAACGCCTTTAAAGTTAGCTTTGCCCATTTGCGCTCAGTATGAAAAAAGGTGAGGTTACTGTCAATAAAAAAAGGAGTCGATTTGAAAATCGAACAAACCTGTCCTGGTTTAGTGCAATTGTCAGCATACAAGTCATCAGGCACATCAGATATGGGCCGCAGTCCTCGTGACCTCATGCTGTCATCATACCAGGATAGGTAAACGAATACCAGTAGAGTGAAGAGGGTAGGACCGAACGATGCGTAAAGGACGACGCCTCTGGAAAATTGAAATGGCGATGGATTAGTCGTCTTTCAACTTTGGATTGCTAATATATAATAATAATTGCGATTCATCTGAGGCTGCCACGGAGTGTTGTTAAGTAACCTTGTTTAAGATATTAATTATGATTTTGATAAGGATAAACTCATTAAAAATTAAATAATTTTTTTCCATAATTATTACTTGAATGATTTGTTATTTATGTATTTATTAATTGAGTAACCAGAGATGGAAGAGCAGTTATAAAATGGTCCATAAGTGTAATGACAGTTAGATATTTTCCACCTTAGTCCACATTCGCACGGATGTCAAAATATTGCGATTGCCTACGCACTGCCTAACGCTGACAGTTGAAATTCGAACACTGTGTTTTTTGTGTTGTGCGCGAAAAAAACCTGTCACGACATTTTTGTTTTCGTGCATACGTCTACGGGCTAAGTGAAACATCAATTAACTAGAAATTGTTGACAAAAGAGATCGACTATAAACAGTCATAATAATATCACACGAGTAAAAATACCAGATATATCAGTATGATAAAACCTTACTTAGGAACTGTCAGTAGCTGTATAAACGCTAATAAAGCGAACAGTGCAGCTGCGCATGCGACATTATACTTGAACTGTGCATCCGCCTGGTTTCGATACTGACGCTCCTGTGTATTGCTCTTGAACCAGAGTGTGACGCGGTTCATGCCTTCAGAGTTGGTGCTGAAAGTAACAAAAAACATGAATTGAATGACGCTGTAGCAGGTAGTATAGTATATATTAGGTCTTTACCTATGAAATTGCCGTTCTGCAGTACTGGCCATTTCAAATCAAAATAATTTTTGTTTGGCTAAGAATTCTAATTTCAAATTAATTTTATTTTAAAAACATGGATTTTTTTTTCTAAAAGTAGTCATTTCTTTATTGATTAGTGTTACATTTTCATCGCATTTCAATCTTTTTCGTCATCATGGATACGTTAAAAATTCGAGTAATTATGGAATATGAGTACCGTCGTGGCAGCAACGCGGCACAAGCGGCACGCAACATCAACGACGTTTACGGAGCTAACACTACAAACCAACGCACCACCTGTTATTGGTTTGCTCGCTTCCGTTCTGGAAATTTCGACCTGAAAAATGAACCTCGCGGTCGTCCGAAGACTTTGGTCGACAATGACGAATTAAAGGCGATTGTGGAAGCTGATGATACACAATCTACGGCTGAATTAGCAGCAGCTTTCGACGTTAGCGTCAAAACAATATTGGTCCATTTGCGTCAAATTGGCAAGGTAAAAAAGCTTGATAAATGGGTGCCCCACGAACTCAATGATCGCCAGCGCGAAGTACGCGTCGAGACGTGCCTTGCACTGCTCAACAGACACACAAATGAAGGAATTTTGAACCGCATTGTTACCTGCGATGAAAAATGGATTCTGTTTGATAACCGTAAGCGCTCAGCAAGTTGGTTGGATCCTGGTTCAGCACCTAAACAATGCCCTAAACGAAAACTTACCCCTAGAAAAGTGATGGTCACTGTTTGGTGGTCTAGCGCCGGTGTGATTCATCACAGCTTCTTACCAAACGGGGTGAGCATTACTGCAGATGTGTACTGTGAAGAACTGAACACAATGATGGAGAAGCTGGCGCATCTCCAACCAGCATTGGTCAATCGCTCGTCTCCGCTGCTCCTGCACGACAACGCGCGACCTCATACTGCACAGCAGACGGTCTCCAAGTTGCAAGAACTGGGGTTGGAAGCTCTCCGTCATCCGCCCTACTCACCAGACCTTGCGCCTACAGACTACTACTTTTTCCAGAATTTGGATAACTTCTTGGCGGGAAAAAAATTTAATACCCGAGAGGCAGTACAAAATGCCTTTGAAGAATTTGTTGCCTCCCGTCCAGCTGATTTCTTTAAGAAGGGCATCAATAAACTGCCACTGCGATGGCAAAGATGCATTGATTGCATGGGTGATTACTTCGATTAATACAAATAAAAAATTCATGAAAAAAATTCGTTTAAATTTTTTCATACAAAACGGCAATTTCATAGGTAAAGACCTATTATCAGAAGTGTCTGGCAAAAAGAGAGGGAAGGCCTTTGTCCACCTTATAGGACTAAACAAGGTAGAGCTACATGTTCGTAGATGATAATGATAATGCTAACCTGCAATCACAGCACGTTGTCCTTTGAGGAAGAAGATTCTGTTCTATCATTGCTAGGCTCTGAAACAAAAATAAACATTTACAACAAGTTAGTTTTCTTGCCCGTTCTTCTTCATATGTGCCTACGCTTTGGAATGGGCAACTAGCTTCATCTTTCTAACTCACCGACCTTGACAATTCAAAAGTGCCTGTAATTGGTTTATTTGAAATAAATGCTTTGAGTTTGAGTTTTGAGTTTGAGTTAGGAAATAAAATAACAAACATCAAGGAAAGGAATACAAAAGAAGGACAAATTAAAAGTGCCATAAACAGCAAAACTTACAGAAATCCCAATATTTTTGGCAAGAGTCGAGTCGGTAATGTTAGCAAAAGGTTTGTCTGCCCCCCAACACTCAACGTATTTAGTCATCTTGCTCGAAGGACGAGATCTTGATGGTACTCCAGGAGTCGCTGCAATTGATATCAGAGTTATTAAATATGATAAAATGTTTGATGATATTTTACGCGATATGGATGGAACATAGTTAAGACACTGACACTATTAAAGATCTTCCTGTATGGTTCTAGACTACAATGATCACTCCGTTATTGACATTTTATGTATCAACACTTTTCTTAAACCATTCCGAATTTTCCATGCGTTGTAATCCTATGGTATCTAGAGACTAAAGAATATTTTTTAACATTTACTATCACACCTTGAAACAAATTAGAATGACACAACAAAAAACTATTTTTATGTTTGATGTAAAACTAATGACAGGTATAATATTTCTTGGTTTCTTGTGACGAATTTTATGGTATCCTCATTTCAAGAATCGTTACAATAGGAGATACAAAATAGAGTTGATAAACTTGAACACTATTAAATAATGCGAATATGGACATAAAATACTAAAACCTACGGCCAAGTTAGGATGGAACTCAAAAATGTTAGCCACGACGACAAAGATCGAAGATCTATAGACACTAACATAGTGATTCCGTCGACATTGTACTCATCATCCTAAGGAATAAGGGCGCTAATAGCTCAGTGGGCGTCAACAGATCTGTGGGCGTCAATGGTTCAGTTGGTGTTAAAGCCCCAGTTGGCGTTAATGCCCCAGCTGGCGTCAAAGCCCCGGTAAACATCATTACCCGAGTTGGCGTTATATCTCCAGATGGCGTCGAAACCCCAGTAGGAGTTGGTTGATCACTGTGGCTACTAGAATCTTCTGGATAAAATATTATAGGGGTTAATTTCTGTACTTCATAGAAAGCTTAACATTCAAATGCGGTGCCTAATTGTCTGTAGGGATTGCTTGGTTTTATTATGCCGATTGTTTTATGATGCCTTTAGTAAAACTTACTTGCTAAATCACACTCCCACAAAATGTGTATATTTATTTGAACGATGCTAGACATCATTATTCATATACTCCTGGATAAGACTTTCAGCATACTTATTATTTATTATGTAGTGTTTTATTTTGCAGAATTACGTCATGTGCCTTTTAGTATGTGCTATTTTCTCTTTCTTTCCTTTATTTATCAAAACTAAAGAACCACTCACCTGTCCCCATTATAGGACTGATAGCTCCAATGATAGATCCACTGCGACTCTTAGGTTTAGCACTGACAACAGTTCCATTGCCAAGTCCTTCACCAGGACTTGTCGCCTGATTGCTGTCGAAAGCAACTACTTTCACTGATGTTCTTCTACTGAGATCTGAAAATAGATTTTTAAAAGATTGTTATAAGTTAGATCACTTTAATATTCGTAAAATTTTTCTTTATTATTTTTGCTCCGAGGTAATACATAAACTTGGCAGCATGCCCGTAATCCATAAAGAGATAGGTAAGGGTGTTTATTACAGGGTATGTTTTTTTAGCGGCTGAGAACCGAAGAAGAGAATTGAAATATAACATAGAATATGTTTTTGAAATTCATGAAATGCGCTTTGCCACGCGCTTCGCCTTGAAACGCGCGGCTGCCATATATGTACATGGCATAATCTGGACGTCATATTCTCACACCTACTTCGCAGTAAATCAGGCTGTATTTTGCTCGATTCTTTGTGGTTTATCGGCTTAGATTTGCGACTTAACATATCCCCACGATAAAATAATGTAATTTTGGCGTCATATCGCACGTACGAGGTGACCGGATTTCGTGAAATTAGTAGTTTGTCAAAAGTATATAAGTACAAGTTAAGATTTCAATAAATTAGAATTACATATGCCCGAAATCATACTCAATCATGAATGCCATAAAATTAACTGTCAAAATATAGACAATTTCATGGATTTTAAAAAGCTGTTTTATTGCAATTTAAAGTACGCCGGCTCTAAAAAAGCGCTGCATCCACATTTCGCAGTTAGATATTTTTTTAAACCGAGCATATCTATCATAATTAAAATAGGCAAGTTTTTTGAGATGTAAATACAGTGACACCTAAACAGTTACGCGAAGAACTACGTAATCAGCCTACGTCTCTACAAAATGTTGGCCAACCCAGGGATTGATCCGAGGATCCTATACATTCTCAGCAGTTCAGCTTCTAATCACGTAATTTTCCTTTGGCGCCTCTATAATGAATGAAGGTTGGCCATTAACTCCGAATATTGCAACTGCTGTCTTCAAAAAGTTTGGGAACTTACCTCCAGTAGTCCTAAGAGACTCAGTCCGCAATACCCTGCTGGGGAAGGTTTCCATTTCATTGAAGCTGTTCTGTGACGGTGCAGGGCTAATGTTATCTCTTGGCTTGGTAGGAGATATGTCCTGGTATAGTGAAGATGCGATGCTTGCTTTTCGGTCCACTGTGCAGACTGAGAGACGGCCGTTTTCTGAAGGCTTCTGCAATCAAAATTAAGTAATTATTCTCAACTGAAACTTGACGGAGCAAAGGAGTAAACTGATTAAAAAATATAACGTACACATCTATACTAATAATTTACTAATAAAGAGGAAAGATTTGATTATTTGTTTGTTTGTTTGCATTGAATAGGCTCCGAAACTACTGAACCGATTTGAAAAATTCTTTCACTGTTGGGAAGCTACACTATCCCCGGGTGACATAGGCCCCGTATTCCCACGGGAACGGGAACTACGCGGGTGAAACCGTGGAGAGCTGCTAGTAGACAAATAAAAATAAATCAGAATATCAATAATAGTTACGCGGAAGAAGAAATTAATGTCAAAAACCTGAACAGTTAGCAGAACACATAAATCAATTAATCTGCCTAGCCTTTTCCCAACTATGATGAGGTCGGCTTCCAGTCTAACCGGATGCAGCTGAATACTAGTACACATGAGTACCAAACACTAATACACTTACGCAAGTGTAAAAATTCTGACTGTCAGCCTCATCATCATCGTTGTAGCCGAAAGACGTCCACTGCTGAATATAGGCCTCCCCCAAGCCCCACCATTTCGACAGGTTCTGTGTTTCCCGCATCCAGTTGATACACATGACTTCCTACTCATTAAAACGATCGGCCGTCGCATCCCATGTCCATCGCAGATTCGCCTCAGTATAAACAGTCCTCTTAAATTAAAACCAGTCGTAAAAACAACAAAGATGAATAAAGATAAAGACAAAAGCAATCCCGGTTCTCATCAGTCGGACTACGGGTGAGATTACAACTGCAATTAACAGTAATCCTTCAATTCAACTTGCGACGTTATCCAATGTACAATCAAGATTCACTAATGCAGTCGCATACTAAGGGCTATATTGCTATGAAGTGGCGGTCCAGGCCGTACCTACAGCTGTGTGTATAAGTGATGTATTAACACAAAACTCACCGCTCTACTCACACACTGGCGTTACTCTTTGTATTTTATACATACCGTCGGCGACGACAGACATGACCTTGGTCGGTTCATACCATTGCTAAAATTTACTCTTATAATTTGAGTTCCGGTAGCGTGCAGCGTATCGTCTTGGATTAAGAAACTCATAGGTCTGGGTTCAAATCTCGCGATGAAGCTTTAATTTTTCTTTTCAACAATCATCTTCATCTGTTCTTTTATTATTCGATTTATTAATATACCAGAATAATAATGTAACAAATTTGTTTTATTACTCGTATTGTTATTTAAATAAAGGTTTAACAATAATAAATGATTACAAAATGTTTATTCGTTATAACTTCATGAAGAATGTATAAAAATAACTAATAATAACTTCTTGTTAAAACAGTTTATTTTCTCATAAAGAACAATTTATTGAAGTTAATAAGCTAGTTGGTGAACTATGATAATCAGGCTATTGTATCTTAGTAATATAATAATATTGTGCTGATTACTACTGTGTGTCGGTACTCTAAATAAATCACAATATTCTACAAAAATCTACCCACGTAAAAGTAACAAATGCAGACAAGTTGTCACAATACAATTAAATGACTCAGTAGTACTACTTTTATTCTACTGCGAGTGAGTTCGTTTTAACTCAAACCTCAAAGTTAACAAATCGTATTTAATAGGACTTAAAGAGGTTATAGCTTAAGTGTTCATTTTCATTCCGAAAAGAAGATTGAAACTAAACCTCAAAATAATCCAGATTACGGATAAGACAAAATATTATTTGAATATTACTAAAATAAATAAATATTTGTAATTTATAACTTAATGTTAATGTTTTTTCCGTTAACTATGTTTTTTAAGCTGATTCTCGAGCTGGTTTTCCATGATGCCTTGTTTGCCATGAACCTTCTGCGTGGAGTGCACGGCGCACGGTTCGTAAAGATGTGTCGAATAATTCGGCAAAATGTCTTGTCGTTTTGAAACCACTTGTTTCATATTCGCTGAACGTGTGCCTGTTATAGGAGCTGGGGTCTTCCACTTTGCTTTCCACGGGCAAGGCTACCGCCTTCCTCATATCTTTTCACCCACCGACTCACAGTATTTCACTAAAACAAAAAAGGGGTACTGTTAGGCTACTAAGCAAAATACACACTTTATGTATTACCTACTATTTAGAAACAAAAGTATTTAAAAGGGCAATTTCACATAGATATTAAGTTTATTGTTATTTTCATCGTTCTATAATCTAGGAAATAAATTTACATTGAAATTTTATATTTTTATTCTATTTAGACATTGTGATATTTATAAAACGTTTAAAAATAACTACAAGGATCAGCAGTTACACTTTAATTAAATAAATGTTTAATATTTATATTTAAATCATAATACTCACACTCAGTCCGGTTTCATCACATAGGTATTTGTGATATAGGTATTAAGTCCACTTTTATGCAGCGCAATAATATTCGCTTTCATTTCTATATTTAAATTTGCTTACATTTTAAAATGAATTAGAAGGACGCTAATAGATGAAACACACGTCACTAGCACACAATTATCAACCAACACCGTTCTATAAGTCGCGGTGAATGAGTCGTAAATCATTTAAATTTATTTAGGTTTCTGTGGGTATAATGATAAAGTTTTACGAGTTTAGTGAATAAGAAGAACAGAACAAGAAACTATACTCAAAAGTGATTTTTAAAACAGTAAAAAGACTATCACACAGCGAGTGGGATTCGAAACCGCGACTCGCTGCGCTCAAACGCGATAATCAAGTGCAGTAACCGCTCAGCTATCATGCCATTTGCTTTAACGGTTGAATTTAGGAAATACATTCATTCGTAAACGTATGAGAGTGTGTGTGTATATAGTATTATAGCCTATAGAAATTGCTTATTATAAGAAGGTCGTAAGTTAAAGCGAAGTGTCAATCTATTGCTTTTTGAGATTGGGGATCCATTAGTGAGGGCTACTGTACCTATCTCAAGTCTGCAGAGGATTTTCTGATTGTCACCACGACTGTTTTAAAATTGTGACATTTGTCGGATTAGCAGAATTCAAAAATCACTCTAAAGCACTCAATTTTTCCCAGCTATATTTCTTGACTTAGAACTTACGTGAAAGTAGTTAAGTATAATATATTTCACACCTGAGCACAGCTGGGTGGGAAAAGCTAAAGACTGACTTAAATACGACTGGAAAAGCCAAATCCAGCTGTGAACTGCTGTATCAACGAATTCCTTTAGTGAGAAGGTTTTCACCCTGTTTGCCAAATTATAGCATCATAAAATCCCTGCTACAGGATTGTCTTTACTCAGTCTCTTAAAATCCTCTAAAAACGTTACCAAAATCACGAATCACAATCTCCCGATTGCTCAAAGGCGCTTGAAATCTGAATCTGAGCTGCTCGTCACCGATGCTATGTCGAAAATCTTCTGATAGTGAAGAATCAAATATCGCTAAATCGATATGGAACGGCGTTCGTGATTTGCCTTTATCGAGAGGTGGTGGCTAGTGTTATTGATAGTAAGTAATCGATTGTACAATAGCCTTGTCGACGATATTGAGATGTTAAGACGAGACAGTCTGACGTGGAATGCTATGGCGATCTGTGTTCCTAATTTTTCACGCTAGTTTGCTATCGGAACTTATAGGCTTTTTCACTGCCAGACTATCTTGTGAAAGAATTGGATGTCAGTATTTTTCTGATTCTATATCCAATGACTAGTCCTTTCAGATTTTTAAGTTTGTAGTCAAGATGCTTGTTCCAGAGCAGTTTGTTATCAAGGATCACCCTCAAGTACTTGACTACGTCTTTAAGTGTTCGTTCTGTGTTCAGAATTTTGGAAGCCAAGTGTGGGGTCCAAGAGTTCTTTCTTATTAGTTCTGTTTTCGAGCAGTTAACCGAAAGTTCGTGCTTCGTGCACCTACTCTCAAAAATATTTTGAAGGCCCTTCTCATGAGATCGCATAAGATGCTCTCAAATTTCCCCGAGATCAGAATTGCTATATCGTCCGCGTATCCCACCGACTACAGACTGCTGGCATTGAGCTCTACAATGAGCTCATTTACTACTTCATTCTACAGCAGTGGTGACAACACCTTACTCTGTGGGCAGCCTCTACTCACGATAACTCGTGTAATGGTGTACACAGTAAATTGAATAGCACGGTATTTTAATATGTTATTAATCCATTTTATGAGTGTTAGCGCAACACCGTGCGTGGCAAATGCCCGTTCGATGCTGATGAAGTTAGTTTTGTCGAAAGCACCCTCTATATGTATTAAGGCGCTTAGGGTTGGGTTTTAGCTTTAAGAGCATTTCCTATGCTTGAAAATTCCGCTATGGAGTGCTGATTCAGTTGATTTTTCTACACAGTAGGCGTGTTAATTAGGATGTAGAGGTCTTCTTTGTACCGAAATTTGGGATCTGATCTTCCTATCTCCCAACCTCTCCAGTCTCTTCCAGAAAAACGAGGAGAGTCTTATGGGTCTAAAAGATTTAGGCTGGGTGTAATCGCCTCTACCTGGTTTCGGTAAAAAGATTATTTTAACTTCCGCCATTTCAAGTAGCGGTGGGTCAGGCAGGCTCGAAATACCTAAGCAAGGTTATCAGCCAGTAAATCTCGGCTCCATCTGAGTGGAGCTGGAATATACCGTCCAGTCCTGCTGCCTTAAAAGATAAGAAGGAGTTGATTGCCCACGTTATTTTGGCTTTGTCGATGACGACGATACTTCTAACGCCAAGTGGGTGGTTAGAAATAGTTCGCTTGTCTCAGCGTCTTTTGTAGTGTAGGTGTTATCAGGCTTTTTCAGGCACCCTATTGAGTGGTCTGTCTCTTGAACAAGACAGGGTTTGACCCTCACTGCCTGGTTACTTTCAATGTTATTACAGAAACGCCTCCAACTATTCTTTCCTCTGAGGCGTATCAGTTTCCTATATATTTTACGAGCTGTTGTATAGCGGTCCCAGTCTACTGGCGATTGTGTGTTCCTAGCTCTGTTAAACAGTCTCCTCAGCTTGTGTCGGTGTCTTTCCAATTCAGGACTCAAAACTCAAAGCATTTATTTCAATTAAACTCTTTACAGGCACTTTTGAATTCGCCCATTGCAAAACGTAGATCTCAATGGAGAAGAACGGGCAAGAAACTCTACGGACATTTAAAAAAAAAGTTGGATGTTACAAAAATTGGGAACATTATTCTTATTGTTTCTGTATGTGCGAAAAATGAAAAAAATATGAACAATTCTAAATATAAGATTAAAAATAAGCCCTGGCAGTTAGGAGATGGCCAGTCTCCACCGACAACGCCCGTTCACGAACATGACGCGTGGATCAGCACCATCCAGCTCAACCATTTTGTAGGCTGGATGATCCAACACACGCGCCACTAGGAATGGCGAGCTCCCTACCTTGTTACCGTGAGGGGACAGGACTGTTCATAGCTAGAAAGAAGAACGGATGTGATGTTGTTTACATCTTCGTTTAAATTGGTTACTGGTATAATTAAAAACCCAAGCAAAAACTCGAAAAAGAAAAAAAAAAAAATCTATAGGCTTTTTAAGTTTGTCAAATCGGGGGATGGCGAATGAAACTGCTAGGCCTCTGTTTGGCGTAGTCATTGAATTTTTTTTAAAACCTGCTTTTTAAACTTAATGTCTCGCCAGCGTTGCTTATTTTTCCCACAGTGAAGTTTGTTACTAATTTATTCTCATTATTTATTTATTTAACACTTTAAGCACACAAATGTACAGAGGCGGACTTAATGCCATAGGTATTTTCTACCAGTCAACCTTTGGGTGATGCAGAGACAAACAGTGGTAGGTGCAATAAATTTGAGGAATATTTAACTTAAACGCATAAACCTAACTTAAACTATAAATATAATACATATAAACCTAACCATATATAAATATAAGCACAAATAAATGTACATAAAAAACGAATTAACTAAAAACAAATAAGACAAACAATGAGAAAACATTACCGTTGTAATGATACTGCCAACTTTTTGCGAATGTGCTCGCGAACTTTAAACTTGAAGGATAATCGGTTGCTCATTCCTCGTCCTGATCACCATTTATCTATAATCTATTCATTGAGACCTTTTCAGTGATCCCAAACACGATACTTCTGCTGTTTGTTGGTGAGTAACTTGGAAATTCCAGGTGTTGCTCCAGCATCAGTTCAAGGTTACTTTGTTTGTCTAATATCATTGAAGTAATAGAATACCGAATTTCGAGTTGATCAGACCCGCGTTCCCCCGTTGAAGATCCTCAAATCACTTCGTCAACCAGAACGAGCTGATAATCTTCAAACGGCAGAACCGATTTTTATGAAACATGTCTAAGAACACTCCCGACTAATTCACCTTTCAAACAAAAAAAAAATAACGAAGTAAAAATTGGTTCATCCGTTCGGGAGCTACGTTGCCTCAGACAGACACACACACACACAGACGCGTCAAACTTATATTACCCCGTCGTTTTTGCGTCGAACACTAATTTGATGACGAACATCAGTAAATAATACGGCTATGTCATGGTATACTATACGGACATCGAGCCGTAACGCATTCATTAGTGAAGTGCTAATGAGTCGCCATAGTATTATAGCCGAATGGAGGTGATTAGCTGGACATGTATGTCAGACAGCATCGAATGCGGATAGTCTGGGTAGTAACAAGGGTAGATTAGGTAATTTTGTTTTATTTATCTTTGTGCATTTGTTTCAACAGTTATAAGCCGATTAATTTTTGTTTTGTTGATCTTTATTATTTTTGCATCATTTCATTGTGATTGTCCAAGTTCCTTCTGTTCTGAAAATCCCCACCGTCATTCAATTCATGAACGCAACTCGAAGCGTTTCTTGGATGAAGCCGAGAAACATCGCAATACTCTGATTGTGAAGGCCACTAGTTACATCCCCAGTAGGATTAGTAGAATCGCCGGCCGACACATATTCTCTCCGATCTAGATGACCCCATTACACTCCTTCAAGAAAGCAGTAGGACCACCAGTACAGTTCTCAAACACAAACAACCGTCATTCCAACCTCGCCACCGAGGTCCTCCGATGAGAACCCAGACCGTCCCTTGCTCGTTGATGTGCCAGCCCGCGCCGCAGCTGAGCCTGTAGAGTTAAATTCCCCGATTGATAATAATAATGATATTCTGTATCCAGCCTGTCCCCCTACCAGTGACGCCCTGAGCAGAGGCCCGTATCCCACAGGGGGTGCCCTCAGCGTGCAGTCGCTTAGTTTAAGTAGTTTTGGCTGGAGACTTTAAGTTTTCTTAAGGCAGCCACAGAAATGTCCGGTTAAGTAGTTAGGGCCTCTCAAGGCCAACTACGAGGTGCCATAAAAAAAAAACGTAATGTTCATTCATTCGCTTTGAAGACAATAAGTCGAAGTGCAGACACAAATTCTTTAAATCACACAAGTACCTACTTATTTCCTCAGATATTCTTTGAGCAGTAATTTATTTTTAAGCTGAATGAATAATTGTTGTTGGCATTTAAAATTTAATCAAAATTCGATCGTGGAAATTCAAGTTAACGAAAAAAGTAAAAAATACCATGCAATTTTATTGCCTTAGATGTAATTTTTGAATTAACAAAAATCATACCTACCCAAACCGTTTATAAAACGACTGTTCTTACTCGTTGCCATGGTATTAATTATTACAATGAACCAAGTCACTGCCGATGTGGATTCCAGTGAATGCGGGATATACGCTAATTTGGTAAAGTATAGATTGGTATATTACACAACTTGTAAGGAAAATAGTATAAACTGTGAGACACCTTTTCGTGCCCCTCCATGTGCTGCGGAAACACTCTATGCTACGTCTAGATCATGCTAAGTTGAAAAGACGCAAAGGCACTACCGTGTGCGATATAGTCAAATAGCAAGAGTGGCAAACACATGGAGTGGGATGTTTTAGATACCTCCGTGGAATGTATACTATTTGTCACCATAATTATCTGCAGCAGAAAGCTCAATCAACCTCAATAACACAGTTCGGAAGTCGGTGACCTCAGATATGTATTTAAATTTTATATCACCGACTTTCGAACTTAGTAATTAAGGTTAAACAAAGCAGGTTTATTGTTTTTCACTTTTGAGTTTTTTCGGCGGTTTAATTTTTTTGTTAAAAGGTTTTCTATGACATCGTTTTCATTTCATACAATCTCTTGTTTAGAACTTGCGTGTTGACTGCAAACAGTTACAAGCCCCAGGCCTGAATACAGTTTTCCATTTCAGTCTAAAGCTGGTCGTAACTTGGAAAATTATATTAATCTGAAAGTGGAGCAAGTGTCCAGTAATTAAGTTTATCACTGAAGTTGTCTAGTTTCAGTCTCTACTATCCCCAGAGGCTGAAACTTTCAAGTAATTGTTGGTGACAAAACAATTTTAGTTCGCTTGACTAAGTTACAGCAGTTGACTAAGATTTGATCAGTATGACGTAATTCTGTTATTTGTTGTTCATTCAATAGACTTTTGTAAGTACGAGTATTTCTACAGATCACTTTATTTCGATTTCGAATAAATGACGGGAAATTGGGGAATGAAGTGAAGAATGTGGGGCTTGTGGCTGAACAACAGCTGCTCGGGCCGATCGGCGATCGTTCAAGTTATGCTATGCTTGCCGCAGTTGGTCCGCGGATGGGTATCTATCTTTACATACCAAGGCCCATCCGTGCCTCAGAAAGGCCAACGGCTCAACGTGTTATTCAGCTGCATCCGCTTTCATCGGAAGCCCATCCCAACATATTTGGGAAAAGGCTAGGCAGATTCTTCTTTTTTTTTGTCGAATAAATGCATTTTGTGCCGTCGTTCATAACCAAGACGTTAATAAAACACTTATCCGGTCCGTATTGAATGAAAAAATATTGAAAGTTTGTTAAATATGGTCAACTAGGTATTTAGTAAACCATGATTTAAGAGGTTATAAAATTTAAGGCCTCATTAAGGTCTTTATAACGTCTAATGAAAAATGTATAGTTAGGTTAGCGTATAACTAATAACCCTTACACTGAAGCGATGCCTTCGGGAATGAAGAGTTTCCAATAACTGATTGGCTCAAGTTCACGTTCCGGGTTAATGTTATCTCAAGAGACATTTCAAATGATATTCCAAATGATCGCTGACAACCGAATAAATTATGGGTATCTGTTTGTTAATCTTAGCCCAAGATCTTCAATAAAACTCTGTTAAAACACTATAGCACAGTATATTATAGTTACACAACAAATCGTCAATACAGAGAATCCAACCAAAAAAAACAAAAAATTCCTGGTCTATTTATAGTTTCGCCGGTAACGAAACCATAGCGCGATCTAATTCGACGCCAACGCCATCTAGTTACAAAACGGGTACTAAATTACACAATCGATAACTAAAAATGATTGAATATGGTTTGACATTCCGCCCACCAAGGACATGCTCGAATGAGTTGTCCTTTAAATTAAAGCCGCCCACCATGAGGTCAAGGGCTATAAGATAAATAAACAAAAACAAAACTAAAATAATTCTTATGAAAAAATACCATATCAATCACTGGTTGGCAATACGCAAAGTTTACAAATTGGTCTTTTAACTACTGAACCATTACACTTTATGGTCACAACTCGTGTGAGTCCGTCCGAACCAGGATGCTTTTCTAAAATCCTACCCAGTAACCATTTGCCTGGAGGTAGATTGTCCTCTTTTACAAGAACAATGTCGCCAATCTTTGGTTCTATTTCTTTTTGCGACCATTTGTAACGCTGTAGCATCGAAGTTAAAAATTCTCTAGACCATCGTCGCCAGAAATCTTGGGTCATTTTTTGTAAGAGTTGCCATCGCCTCAACGAGCCCACAGAGCTATGCTCGTAATTACGTTCCGGCACAAGAACCAGAGGTTCCCCAATTAAAAAATGACCGGGTGTAAGCGGCATTGGATCATCAGGGGTTTGTGAAATATGGGAAATCGGTCTTGAATTGAGGCAAGCCTCAATCTGCACAAGTAACGTGGCCATTTCCTCATAGGTAAGAGTTGAATCACCAATCACGCGCTTCAAGTGGAATTTTGTTGACTTGATGCCGGCTTCCCAAAGTCCACCAAAATTTGGGGCATGGGGAGGGATAAAATGCCATTTGACACCTTTACTACTGAGCCAACTCCTAATTTCGTTAGCGATCGCTGACTGTTCAGCAGCGACTAATATTTGCAGTTCCTTGGCTGCGCCTACAAAATTTTTCCCATTGTCGCTCCAAATATCACTGCAATGGCCTCTTCTAGCGACAAATCTTTTGAAACCGGCTATAAAACTTTCAGAGGTAAGGTCACTAATGGCCTCGATATGCACTGCTCGAGTGACCATGCACACAAATAGGCAGATGTACCCCTTGTAAGCCTTATTGCCACGACCCTTAGATATCCTAATGTTAATCGGACCGGCGAAATCAACACCGGTATGCAAAAACGGCCTGGCTGGTGACACTCTACAGGTCGGTAATTGACCCATGAGTTGATTTTGAAAGGTCGCTGAATGTCGAACACATACCACACACTTACGTACGTAAGCCTTGACTACATTTTTTGCAGATAGAATCCAATATTGTGTGCGCAAATAGTTTAGCATCAATGTTGGACCTCCATGGAGAGTGGTTTTGTGAGCTTCACTGACGAGCAGAGTTGCGAAGTGATGGCGCTGTGGAATTATGATAGGATGTCTCATGCTTACTGACAGTTGAGATTTTTCAATTCTTCCTCCTACTCTTAGAATTCCTTGCTCATCTAATATGGGACATAAAGGTCGTAATTTGCTCTTCTTACTTACACTTCCTATCTTCTTAATGTGTTCTATGTCTTCCTTAAATTCTTGTTCTTGACATTTTTTTACACAGGTTTCCAGCGCGGCTCTCAATTCCTCACTTGTCAGGTAAGTTTCTTTATGTTGCTTATATCTTAAGAATCGCCTACAATATGCCACTACTCTGATTAATTTTTGAAGTGATGAATATTTTGTCCACAGCCCATCCTCTACATTTATTGACACATGTGCTTTAACATCTTTCAATGATCTTTCTTCAAGTTTAGTTGACATCGAGTTCGGTTTGACGTAGTCAATTGGTTCCTTCTTTAACCACAATGGACCGTGCTTCCAAAGAGATGACTGTGAAAGTGCTGAAGGTGTCATACCTCTTGACGCGATATCTGCAGGGTTGTGAGTAGATTTCACATGTCCCCATTGAGAATTCTCCAAACAACACAGAATTTCAGACACCCTATTACCAACAAATGTTGTCCAGCGACTGGGATGACTACTGAGCCAAGCCAGAACAACCGTCGAGTCTGTCCAACAGTGTATATTGTCTTTAGGTATTGCTAGTATCTCTGCTACTTCCACTATCAATTTGGCCAACAGAACAGCACCCATCAACTCGAGACGAGGAATGGACAGTTGCTTTATCGGAGCAACCTTGGTTTTCGCAGATATCAAATTAATTTTTATATTCCCGTCAGCGCCAATTATCCTTAAATACGTAACAGCTGCATACGCTACATTAGACGCGTCGCAAAAACCATGTAGTTCTACAACTACATCGCCTTCTCTGGATTCAACCCATCTTGGTACATGAAACTCAGGTAAGTTTAGTAGTTCCTTTTGATATGTTTGCCATTCTTTTAATAAATCTTCAGGTAATCGATCATCCCAATCGATTCCGGCTAGCCATATCTTTTGAATCATTATTTTCGCCGGTATAACACACGGCGCTACCCACCCTAAGGGGTCGAACAGTCGTGATATATCTGATATTACTCTTCGTTTTGTTACAGATGCAGGTTGTGGAAATGTTATTGAATACCTGAAACTGTCAGATTCTCTATCCCAAAAGATTCCTAGTATTTTCACCACCTCGTTTAGTTTTATTTCTACTACTCCTTCCTGATTTGTACCTTCTCCCAATATTTCCTCTGCTAATTCCTTATTGTTTGTCATCCACTTCTGTAATGGAAATCCACCTTTTTTCAGTAGTTTTTCCATTTCCCTGTGAATCCTTTTTCCCTCCTCTACTGTCTGACATCCTGACATATAATCATCTACATAAAATTCGCTTTTTAATTTTTCAGATATCAGCGGAAACTCAGCTTCTTCATCGTGTGCCAGCTGCTGCAACGACTTTACGGCCAGGTAAGGTGCGGATGCAGTGCCAAAGGTGACTCTCAGCAACTCATACTCTTTTATTTCAGATGCAGGTTCACTCCGCCAAAGTAGTCTCTGGAAGTGTGTGTCTTCAGGAGCGACTTTGATCTGTCGGTACATTTTAACTATATCTGCACATAATACAATTGGATACGTACGCCATCTCATGATGATGTGACGTAATTCCGGTTGTATGGTAGGACCAACCATCAACGTGTCATTAAGGGATGCACCATAAGAACCTTTAGCAGAAGCGTCGAACACAACTCTGACCTTGGTAGAGGTCTTATCCTCGCGAATCACTGCGTGGTGAGGCAAATAGACTGCTTCTGACTGCTTGGTATCAGTTTCACGAGACACCAGCTGCATGTGTCCAAGGTCAAGGTATTCTTGGATTACTTCGGTGTATTTTCTTTTGATCTCATGATTTTTCTTGAAACGCTGTTCAAGATGATGAAATCGTTTCAGTGCGATTTCTTTGGTGTATCCGATTTTACTTCGTGGATTTGATTCGCGAAATGGAAGCTTGACTATGTATCGCCCGGTAGCGTCTCGTTGAGTAGTACGAGTGAACAATTCTTCGCACAGCTGTTCTTCTTGGGTAAGTATCTTTTTCTTATTAGTAACATCAGATTCGATCTCCCAAAACTGTTTAAGCATATCATTGTCACTAAGGTGTGAATGCATACTAACTATAACCTTGTGACAATTTGCTGAATTGAGATCGCAATCTGTGGGTGTTAGTCCAGACAAAATCCATCCCAGGGTTGTGTTTTGAGCAATAATGGGCCCTGGAGAGTGTTTGACTAAACCCTCTTTAAGAACTTGGCTGTAAACTTCTGCTCCAAACAAAACGTCGATTTTGTTTGGAGTGTGGTACTCTGGATCCGCCAGAGTAATATCTTCTAGTTGAGGCCAAGTTGATATACATAGTTTAGTTGAGGGAATCAACGTTGTAATTTTACTTAACACATATGCTCGAACTTGAATAATTGCATTTGGATCGTGACGTGAATGAATGGTTACACAAACCATGAATCTAGAGGCAAAAGCGCCTTCGTCACCTCCAATGCCTGAGACCATACTGTTATTTGGTATTTTCTTTAGACCGAGCAATTGGACTGCTGACTCGGTTATGAAAGAGGCCTGGGATCCTTGATCCAATAACGCCCTCAGCAATTGTTTACGACCATTCTGAGTCTGTGCTTCGACGAGAGCGGTCGCTAATAAAACTCGATTGGGCTCAACCTTTGTAGAAAAGTGTGTTGCTATGGTTGAAGACTCTGATTCTTTTGCCGTACCGGAAGCAGTTTGCAGTGAGGACACTACTGATTTGACAGCTACTGCCTCTACCGGATGGCTATTAGGTGACGATGATCTTGAAGATGCCTTGGGGTGTAATAATGAGTGGTGTCTACGCTTGCAGACGTGACATGATGTTTTAGCGCGACAATACTTAATTGAATGATTCGCGCCTAGACAATTGTAACACAAATTGTGAGTTCGGACAAACTCACTTCGAGATTGGTAACCTTCTTTACTAAACTGTTTACAATTACTTATATAATGATCCTGTTTACAGAATGGACATATTATGTTGTTACTATTTGATTTGACTGCATGAAAAACTTTTGGCTTACTATCTGTAGACTTCTGCTTTGACTTGGATGTGTCTAAGTACTCTAAAGACCGAAACCGTGACTCTAAAAATGTTTTAAATTCTTCAAAAGTTGGTAGTTGTTCATCTGTACTAATTTTTAATTCCCACAACTTTCGCGATTCACAATCTAGCTTAGCGCTTATTATATAGATGACTATAGCGTCCCACGATTTAACATCAATTCCGAGAGTACTTAAGCCATGCAAACAGTCCACAGTGGTATCCAATAATTCTTTAACCGCAGTTGATGACTCTGTTACATTTGATTGATTAATCAATCTCTTCAACATAGAATTAGACAAATATCGTTTATTATTATAGCGTTTATTTAACATTTGCCAACATTCCTCATAATTTGCGGCTGTCACAGGAGTGTGACGCAACAACTGTTCTGGTTCACCTGATAAATGACCTTTCAAGTAATGCAGTTTTTGTACATCGTCAATTGAATCATTTTTGTGGATAAGTGATAAAAACAAATCACGGAATGAAGTCCACTCCGTATACTTGCCAGAAAAAGTAGGAATAAGAACTTTAGGTAATTTTACATTCGTATACGTATTTGACGATGAAGCTTTATCTGCACTTGCTTTTGTAGGTGTTAGTTGTATAATAGACTCTTTCAACTCGGATTTATAAGTTATGTAAATATCCTCAGTAACGTCATAAGTCTCTGAAGTGAAATAATTATGTTTGAAATCTAGGTTTTCTACTACGAGTATGTTCCTGTGCGTTTTTATGAAATTAGACCACAGTTGTTCTAATGCTTCCAATCTGGTTTCTAAATAGGACAATGTTATCCGTTCCTTAGGAGATTTTTTATAATTTGTTCTACCTTTTTCAATATTTCTCTTGTTATCTAGCTGCAAGTTAATTAACGAATCCATGACTATCAACTATTGAATAAATTCAGAAACAAAACGCAATTTGCCAAGAATACAGAAATTTTACAAGTGTAAAACTGATGTAATTATTCTAAGTCAATGACGACAGCAGAAATTTTTACAAGTGTTTTTAACTTCAAACTTTTCAGAAAATCGGGCATAGGTTCCCCGTCGGTTCACTTTTTTCTTGAATAATCTAAGTCTAAACTACTTAAAATTATTCTAAGTCTTTATTATTAACGTTAAATTCAAAGTTCCAAATCTTGATAGCTTCACTAATAAAATTGTACTCACGGTTTAAATCCACAACACGTCACTCACTATTACTTCTCCGGTTTGTTTGTTGCTACCGCCCGCCAGGAGGCGCGCAGTACGCTCTCAGGTTTGGTGCTCAGCTTCTCGGGATGCCACTTCCACTTCTTCTAGATCCGGTTGTCCGCATTCGGGATGTCCGGAAGCCCACAGAACTTGCTGCGGTGGCGCCCTCTGCAGGCGACGTCCTCAGAAACACTCGGTCTCCGTGGTCGCACCCTCTGCAGGCGACGCTAAAGCACTTCAGTGGCGATCCACCACTGCTTTCTGTGCTGATACACAAAAACTCGATGCGTAATATTACACTTTACACACTGACCCGGTTTCGAAGGACCATGTTAATCTTAGCCCAAGATCTTCAATAAAACTCTGTTAAAACACTATAGCACAGTATATTATAGTTACACAACAAATCGTCAATACAGAGAATCCAACCAAAAAAAACAAAAAATTCCTGGTCTATTTATAGTTTCGCCGGTAACGAAACCATAGCGCGATCTAATTCGACGCCAACGCCATCTAGTTACAAAACGGGTACTAAATTACACAATCGATAACTAAAAATGATTGAATATGGTTTGACACTGTTCAATTTTATATGTCACTAAGGCGAGATAACTGATTTAGAATGATAGGATCGTTGTGCGACCTAAGTACCTATTTCAGATATTTACATACCAATCCAATCTTTACTCCGTGCCTCGGAAAGCATGATTAGCCGTTGGTTCCGGCTGTCATGCGTGGATCTTTGGCAGTTGTTACGGGTCGTCAGAAGCTCGAAAGTCTGACAACCAGTGTTACCAAGGGGTATCGTATTACCTAGTAATTGGGATGTAAAGGTCAGATAGGCAGTCGCTCCATGTAAAAAAATATATTTAGGTGCATCCGCTTAGACTGGTAGCTGACCCCTACATAATTGGGAAAGAAAAGACCAGGCAGATGATGGATAAGGTAAAAAAAAAAGATACTGCTAGAAGGGAAAGCATACTAAAGTATTCTAGAATTTCTTAATGACAACATCTAATACCGTGAGTAACCAATATTATCAATACATCTTTGACATGATCCGTACATGCAATATACCATACATATTATTGCTATGATGATAATTTTAATTGACATTAAATAATTGTTGTGTAATAATGATGACGAAATTTAAATATTTGTACGCCACTAAGGCCAAACATGACTGATCTTAACTATTGTAATTTAATAACTTGTGTGCTCTGTATGTGTACTCATGTTTCAATAAGAATATTGATATTGATAAAGATTCAGATACTAAAAATGTCATATTAAAAGTATTGGTCCGGTTCCAATAGCCAAAAACAAATGTTTGTACAACGAAACGTAATTTGAGGAGTACCTGTAAGTTAAGATAATGAAATATTTAGTACAGTGGTAAATAAATAGAAAGGAAATATCTAGCAAACAGTAGTAAAGTGACTGATAAGACAAGTTGATGAAAATAATTTAGAGAGATATAACACAAAAACAGACCTTATTACTAACGAGTGTACGACTAAACGCCGACAGACTGAACGAAATACTTTCTACTTTTCATGAAATACTCATTCAATTAAAATGTAAGAAAATTTGAATTTCGCAGGGTACGTTAGTGCATCCTCCTAAAGTAACTAAAGTCAACCAATAGACTTAAGCTAAAGGCTATCTTACATAATCAGCCTATAATCTTGTGCTGCTGGGACACAGACATTCTCTCGAGTGTACGACTAAACGCCGACAGACACTATGCCGACAGACTGAACGACGACAAGACTTTACTCCGACGGGACTCTTCGCCGACAGGATACTTCGCCGACAAGACTCTTCGCCGACAAGGCTCATCCTTGCGCTATGACTAAATAGTTAAGCAACTGCCACTAACATGGAAGTAGCGTTCGCCGGCCGCTGCCACGGCACCGCTCGCTTCGCTCTCTCGGCTCGCGCGCGCTTGCTCGCAATTCTAGCTTAACCTAACCTATTACCTACCTAATGAGCCCTGTCAGCGAAGAGTACTATCGGCGAAGTGTCCTGTCGGGGAAGAGTCCCGTCGAAGTAAAGTCTTGTCGTCGTTCAGTCTGTCGGCATAGTGTCTGTCGGCGTTTACTTTAGGAGGATGCACTAACGTACCCTGCGAAATTCAAATTTTCTTACATTTTAATTGAATGAGTATTTCATGAAAAGTAGAAAGTATTTCGTTCAGTCTGTCGGCGTTTAGTCGTACACTCGTTAGTAATAAGGTCTGTTTTTGTGTTATATCTCTCTAAATTATTTTCATCAACTTGTCTTATCAGTCACTTTACTACTGTTTGCTAGATATTTCCTTTCTATTTATTTACCACTGTACTAAATATTTCATTATCTTAACTTACAGGTACTCCTCAAATTACGTTTCGTTGTACAAACATTTGTTTTTGGCTATTGGAACCGGACCAATAATAATATATTGTCGGTGTTCAGTCTGTCGGCGTTTAGTCGTACACTGATTGCTAATATTATAAATGTTAAAGTTTGTTTATTTAAATGTTTTTTATTCAATCGTGCAAATACGGCTGAACAGATTTTGATAAAATTTGGCCTGTGTGCCAAATTTCATCAAAATCCGTATAGTTTATAGCCTGGATTAACACATATTATACTTTTAATCCCAGGTATACGCGGTCCCGTGGGATAATTGCCTACTAATATTATAAAAGTGAAAGTTTGTATGTTTATATGTTTGTTACTCAATCACGCAAAAACGGTTGTACGAATTTGTATGTTTGGCACACAGATAGATTATAACCTGGATGAATACAAAGGATATTTTTGATCCCGGTAATGCGATCCCGTGGGATAATTTTCTACCTGTTAAAAATGTGAAAGTTTGTGTATGTTTGGAGGTTTGTTACTCAACACAACAACACGCATAAACGGTTTTTTTTTTGGGTGGGAAATCATCAAATGACTTCTCCTGCTGAGTAGAGCAGGAGGGCGTGTCAGACTTTTACTGACTAAAACCCACCCGTGTTCCCTCAGTAGCCCGTATGCCAGGGGCTGTGGTATCTCTTTCGAACAAACCCGCACCCCTGTCTGGCATCGGCCCTTGCGGACCCCACCAGTGGTTGCTGACATCTTTGTCGGCGCGCGTGTGGAACACAACGCGCCGTCCCGTCTACCACTTTTCGGCCGCAGGGGATAGGGAGAGCGGCTGACGCTATACCGACACTCCTCTTCCTCTGCGGCCCCACCGCGTCCGTCATCAAACGGTGGCGGCCCCGTCCAGGCCACGGAAGGGAAGAGTGCTGCTCAGAAGCACCTGCACTCCTCCTCTACCGCAGCCCGTAACCCACAGCCGCGATGCCTCCCATTCGACATCGCGGCCCACCTCAGTTGCGGTGCGCCTCACCGCAACCTACTTTTTAGCCGCTACGTCAATGGCTTGAAGGCAAAAGCCCTGACGAACAGCCCCACCTTTGGGTTCCTCTTGGCTTCACCGTGGCTGGAATCCACGGTTACTGAGCCCCCCGCAACGACAAACGCATAAACGGTTGAACGGATTTGTATGAAATTTGTAACACAGATAGATTATGACATTGATTAACACATAATATACTTTTTGTCCTGGTAGTACGTTACCGGGGGTTGTTTCCAATGGCCACGCGGGCGAAGACGCTGGCAAAAGCTAGTAAATTTATAAAACCAACAAAATAAGGGCGTGAACGTTATTACTTGGAAAACCTAGATTTCTGAGAATTAAACAGTACAATTTTGTAAGTATAAGCGACAGCATTTACTCCAAATTGTACGATATTGTTGAGCCGCACGATTGATGTTTGGTTACCACTAGCGCCATCTCTTATCGAATAGCGGAATTAATGGTCAAGATCTTTCCAGAAAGTTCGATGCTAGAACTTTCTGGAACTATCGACATGTGTTCGGTCAGGGCCGATATGTACTCGAACATTCTAGATGCTTCTACGGTAGAAGGTTCTGGAACTATCCGAGGGCCCTATATAAGCGGGAACGGAGCGCGTCCCGGGGTAGTTCATTGGAAGCGATACATGCGAGAACATCTAAAGCGATCTTCAAGTGCGACTTGAGAGTGACCCGTAGTGCTATTGTGTTGTGTTATTAGTGAGTTTAATTAAAGTGTTATTTTTGGTAATTCATATCGGCAGTTTTTAATTGTCACGAACCCCTAGCTCGTAACAATTGGTATCAGAAGCAAGGATTAAAATCATGCCGATTTTACCTAAAGACGACACAGAGGGTATCCGTACCCGGAGTCAACGCCAGCAGGAGACGGACCAGAGGCGATTTGGTGGAGCAATGCCACAGGCGTCGGAGGGCTAGCTACCAACCACGGAGGCCGGCCCGTCCACAGCTGCTCCAGCATCACCAGCACCAGATTTTGCTGCTCTGATGATGATGTTGCAGGAGCAGGCCCGCCGACAGGAGGAGCAGGTGCACCGACAGGAAGAGCAGATGCTCCTCATAAAGGACCTTCACGCAACCTTCGGGAAAGACATGAAGGAGGTGAAGGAGAAGGTTGCCCAGCATGACAACCGCTTGTCAGAAGCTGAAACTCAGATCAACAAGTTTAGTGACGTCATTGCTGATGTGAAGCAAGAGTTGGGTAAACTCAAACTTGGGGATGGAATCGCAGCTCCCGTAGCTACAACACCTTCACTACGTGGATTCAAAGTGCCGCCGTACGATGGAACTTCTTCCTGGTTGGCCTACAAAATTCAGTTTGCGGCTGTCATGAAGGCGAACGGGTGGAATAAAAGTCAGGCCATGACTGCCCTCACCCTAGGCCTGCGCGACCAGGCTTTAAATGTGCTGGAAGCTCTCGGTAAGGAAGTGACTTACGAGCAGCTCCTCGAGGCATTGGAGGCAAGATATGGCGACGCTCACCTGGAACACGTGTTTCGTGCGCAGCTCAAGGATCGTGTGCAACGCAGTAACGAAAACCTGCAGCAGTGGGCCCTTGAAGTGGAGAAGCTGGTTCGAAAAGCGTACCAGTCCGTACCTGCGCTTATTGATGGGAACCTGGTGCAGGCATTCATCGACGGCATCCGGGACCTTAAAGTTAGAGCTGCTGTGAGACTCGGTCACCACGGGACGCTTAAGGACGCCTTGGCCCATGCACTGGAGGTGGAAGCTGTGCGGCAGGATCATCGTTCCCATCGCGTCAGGGAGGTTGTAGCGGCTACAGTTCGCGATCGTAAAGGATACAGCCCTAGGTGCTACGGCTGTGGGGAAAGGGGCCACCTTCGATCCAGTTGCCCTAAGCGAACTGCAGAAAGGGAAGATGGCCGGTCTCCAGAGGGTAGAGCGGCTAACAGCACTACCCAGCAGCAGCAGGGAAACGAGTAATAGCCAGGACTGCGGGGCGGGTGCTGGCTGATGTTCAAAAAGCCCCAAGGATTTCGATCACACAAACCCATGACGGGAACACCTTAATCATAAAGGGCGAGGTCAACGGAATGCCTTGTAAGCTGACCATAGACACGGGAGCCTCTCGTACGGTCGTCAGTTCCAAAGTTATGAGTCGGCTCCTTGGGGACTCCGCATACAACCGGGAACGCATTAATTTGGTGACAGCCACCGGTCAGCGCATACCCGTCCGTGGAGAGAAGGAGATGGAGTTGAAGCTAGGCAACAGGACCTACCTGCATAATGTCATCGTGGCTGATTTAATAGACGATTGCATCCTGGGTCTTGACTTTATGAGGAAGAATTTTTGCGAGATTGACGTCAAGCAAGGAGTTATGAAATGTGGACGAGAGGATTTTTTTATGGAAGGGGCGTTATCAGGGAATGTGTACAGCCTTAAGGAAATTGTTCTTCCTCCGAGATCAGAAACGATTGTGCCGGTTAGTCTTCCTCGGAATCCTGGGCAAACTCCCCAACTAGCAAAAAGTGGTTTTTAAACTATCCTAGAACCATCATTTATCGAGGACTATATGAGACTTATATCCTCATATAACCCTGGAAAAGGGCCCACTTTATAAGTCTACTTTTACTTATAAGGTATTTATATCAGACCGCTGAAATGCCATATACGACTATAATGCTCCTGTAATTGAGTTAAGTCAATGCAATTACTCCTGTAAATCTCAATATAAGTAAGTTATAGTCAAAAATGAGATTAGAAATGTATATTGTCAATAGTCGAAGTGAAGGTATCACTTGTTGTGCTCTGTAAAAAAATATTTTAGGGTAGTATTTAAATGAATCAGAATTTATTAATGTCAACCTTAGTAGAAAAACAAAATCTTATTGTTGTCAAATTGTTAGTCTTATAGCTTAGTCGTCGGGGAATGTAAATTTTCTGTGAAATCTATCATGGTTTTGATAAAAAAATAAAGCGCCTCTTGAAATTTGCTTATTTACATTTTAGTATTAATTAATATTAAATAAATATTATTAAGGCAGCTGCCATTTTCTTGGTGAGCATTTCCAAGTACGATATAGTGCTAAAATAAGTAATTTTAGCATTTCCAAGCGTGACATAATACCAATATAAGTATATTGGTTCTATATTGGGTTATCTCAAAACCGAAAAAGATTCGCCATTGTTACCGATTAGGGTTCCGCAATGACCAGATGAAAATCGATTGATATTTATAGATAAGTAAGTTAAAGGAATAATTTAAGGGTTTGTTCTACGTGCAAGGTTAAACATCATTTTAAACATGGTTTTTATTTGACTTAATTATATAACAGGTTGCCGATGGTTTAAACAAGACTATGCCGGATATGTTCCTGGATATCGATCGATTTTTAACCAAAAAAGATTTCCGACCTTGAAAGAACTTAAAATGGCCTCGGAGTGTTACACATTTCTTGTTGTCTGAGATATGTCCCGGTTGTCACAGCGTGGTTTCTATTAACAGTGTACATCATATAGGCCGAAACTGGTATGTCGAACTGTTGAAAACTGGTAATCCATCAACATTTGTTTAGAGAAATCTCATTTGATAAACAAGTAACATTGTGATAAAAAAAATTCAAACATTTGATCAAACCGTTGTGCTAATAGTGTCCTGGGGCTGAAATACTGATGTGTAGGTTTTCTCTATTGGTATCTAGTAATGTTCGTGCGTCTTTAGGCAAAACATTGTTTATATTATTATTTAAAATTTCAAGTAAAGAGTTCAATGCAGCATGAGAAATATTGAAATCTAAGGCCAAGTTATTAATAGAATCACGCAGTTCTAAATTTTGTTATAATCCGAAAGTTCTTCCTTATGATCACTTTCAACATCGCTCAAAGATTTGGTACTTTCCTAGTCTGAACCTCTTCCATCTAAAGTAGTACTACAATTATCTTGCCGGAACCCTCGCTAGAATTCGCGATACGGTCTTCACCAGTTAAATTTAAAAAATCGTTGCTCACTGCGGTTAACATTTCTTTATATGTTTTTTTTTAACTTTTCTTTTATCAGATCGACTTTTTTAAACTGCTTCCACTTATTAAAATCCATTTTCAATATTTGTAGACAAAAACAGTTGTAATCAAAATGGCTGATGTTAATCCTACAATAGAATTTGCAAAACTATATAAAGCGTGTTTTCACCTGTACTGGCCGTTTCAAGCAAAAGTGGCTTCTTAAGAGATTTAACCAGGATTGTTTGAGATTACTTAGACAATAACACTACTGTGGAATACCTATATAAATATGTCTAGGTTTAAAACGGCATACGATAAATCGATATAGAGAACACTTTATCCTACCGAGTGCTGTTATAATCTTGGTGATCAATTATTTTTTAAACGTGGATATGAAATTCATTTAACGCTTACTTTTAAGTTTCTGTAAAACCAAACCAGATACATAAATGATTTACAGTTATTTAACTTTAATTTACTTAAATTGGTCATACATTTTTAGCTTATAAGAGGTTATAAGTAAAAATAACAAGAGTAATTGCTCCTCAGTGTATATATTCCTGGTACATGCTCCTACAGGAGTATAAAGATTTAAATGGTCCGCAGATGATATCTTATAGGCACATATAAGTCTGAGTTACCGGAGTAATTACTCCTGAGTGCAATTACTCTTGTTTCATGCTTTTATTGGAGTCTTGATCCTATATTTGTCAGGAAATATGATCCTATATACCGATATAAGTACAAATTTTAGGATTAAACGTACTTGAGCAAAAACAGCATGTATTTATGCTGTTAAAAGCGCAGTAGCAGCCACCAAAACTATCATCGGAGTGTTATAAGTCCACGTAGCATTATAAAATCGCATTCCAGGATTATTTTGCTTGTTGGGTCATCGTTGTGTACTCGTGGAAAGGGTAGACAGTGACCTTCCATGGAAAGTGGCACGAACTTTGGTCAGAGCCACCGACATCTCAGGGATACGTGTGCTGAATCTTTGTGATCAACAACCGACTATTGAAAAAGGCACACTGATTGGTACTTGCGAGGAAGTGGATTGGCTGCGTCAATGCAAATATCTATCGACTAGGACCCCCAGCAAGGATGCACAAACGAGAGTGACCACACTTTTAGAAGAGTGTCGCAGCGCTCTGTCTCATAATGAAATGGCCAAGGCGAAAAAGATGTTACTGAAGTACGCCGAAGTTTTCTCCCTAAACGATAGTGACATTGGGAAGACTGGCATAATTCAACACAAAATAAATACAGGAGAAGAGTTGCCTATCCGTCAGCGGCCAAGGAGATTGCCGGTAGTGCGTGAAAAGGAAGTAGAAACCATGATTGAGGGAATGGTGAAGGATGGTGTTATTGAACCTTCATCTAGTCCATGGTGTTCCCCGGTAGTGCTGGTAAGGAAGAAGGACGGCAGCATGCGGTTTTGTGTTAACTATCGTCGTCTGAATGACGTTACGAAGAAGGACAGCTACCCTTTGCCAAGAATTGATGACACTTTGGACATGCTTACTGGAGTAAAGTGGTTTAGCACGCTGGACCTGAAAAGTGGCTACTGGCAAGTTGAAATTGACCCCAAGGACAAGGAGAAAACAGCGTTCTCGACAGGAAAGGGTCTGTGGCAATTTAAAGTTATGCCGTTTGGATTGTGCAACGCTCCAGCAACGTTTGAAAGGTTGATGGAACTTGTACTAACTAAGTTGATTGGCGATGCCTGTCTGGTCTACTTGGATGACATCATCATCGTAGGTCGTACGTTTGAAGAACATCTTCAAAACCTGGAACGCGTGCTCATGAAGATCCAGAGTGCCAACCTCAAGTTGAGTCCGAAGAAATGTTCACTATTCAAACGGCAAGTTAGCTTTTTGGGATATGTAGTGTCGGAAGAAGGTATCCGCACGGATCCAGAAAAAATCACCGCTGTCAAGGATTGGCCAGTTCCAAAAGACAAGACGCAGGTCAGAGCGATTTTGGGGTTGTGCTCTTATTATCGGCGATTTGTTAAGAACTTTGCAGATATAGCCAAACCCCTGCATAAGCTAACCGAGGAGAAGCGACATTTCAGCTGGGATGAAAGTTGCGATTTCGCATTCCAGGAGTTAAAGGACCGACTTTGCAAAACACCTATTTTGGGGTACCCTGATACAGGCAAGGAATTTATAGTTGACACAGACGCAAGTGACATAGGACTTGGTGGTGTGTTGTCTCAACGAAATGGTGATCAAGAGGTTGTGATAGCGTACTTCAGCAAGTCGTTGTCAAAGCCGGAGAGGAACTATTGTGTCACGAGACGGGAATTGCTTGCTGTGGTAAAGTCATTGCAGCATTTTAGCAAATATCTTCTGGGGCGGAAATTCCATTTACGTACCGACCATGCTGCACTGAAATGGTTATTGCAGTTCAAAAATCCAGAAGGACAAGTTGCGAGATGGATTGAGCTACTACAGGAATACGACTTTGTGGTGGAACATCGCAGCGGGAAATCTCATGGCAACGCAGATGCATTGTCAAGAAGACCTTGTCCTGAAGACTGCAAGCATTGTACTAGGCAAGAGAGTAAGGAAATGGTACCTGTGAGGATGCTCAGGACAGACCTCAGCAACGAGTGGAAGGAAAGCCTACAACGTGCACAGCAGGAAGATTCAGACATCAAGTCGATTCTGGAGTGGATAAAGGCCAGAGCTCCTAAGCCCAGGTGGAGCGACGTCTCAGCAATGAATTCCATCACAAAGAGCTATTGGGCCCAATGGGACAGCTTGGTGATTCAGGATGGAGTCCTGTGCCGTAAATGGGAAAATGCTCGGGGAAACAGCTGTCATTTGCAAATGGTAGTCCCTAAATCTCAAGTACCGGATGTTCTGCAGCTGTACCATAATGGTTGTTCAGGAGGTCACCTGGGAGTAAAACGGACTCTACTGAAGATACGAGAACGGTTTTACTGGGTCCACTGTAGGGACGATGTCGAGGACTGGTGTCGCAAATGTACAAGTTGTGCAGCTGTAAAGGGACCTCAGACGCGTAGCAGAGGTGCATTAAAATTGTACAATGTTGGTGCACCATGGGAGAGGATAGCCCTTGACGTTGCGGGGCCGTTTCCGGAAAGTGAAAGTGGTAACAAGTATTTCATGGTTGTGATCCATCACAACCATGAAATACTTGTTACCACTTTAATATGGATTACTTAGTGAAGTAATGGATTACTTAGTGAAGTAATCCATTACTTCACTAAGTGGCCGGAAGTCTTCGCCATTCCAAATCAAGAAACTTCGACAGTTGCAGATAAATTAGTTCATGAAGTCTTCTGTCGTTTTGGAGTACCTTTAGAGATTCACAGTGATCAAGGAAGGAATTTTGAGTCTCAAATATTTCAGGAAACTTGTCGAGTTATGGGTACTCATAAAAAAAGAACAACTTCTTACCACCCACAATCGGATGGAATGGTGGAACGATTTAATCAGACATTAGAGAGGTACCTAGCAAAAGTTGTGGAAAATCGGCAACGAGATTGGGACAAGCACATACAACCGTTTTTGTTGTCATATCGAAGTGCTGTTCACGAAAGCACATCGGTGACACCAGCTTTCGCAAACTTTGGAAGGGAATTACGGCTGCCTGCAGACCTGATCACTGGAATACCACCTGATGCCCCACGCAGTATAACCGATTATGCGAATGACTTGCGGAACAAGATGAATGACATTTATGAGCACGTCAGACAATCAGGCCAGCAAATGTCTGAAAAGATGAAAACCCGTTATGACCGCAAAATGAACAATAAAGGGTTTGACGAAGGTTCACTAGTGTGGTTGCACAATCCCGTCCGCAGCATAGGGAAATCTCCTAAGCTTCAAGCTAACTGGGACGGACCGTACCGGATTATGACAAAGATCAATGACGTTACCTACCGGATACAGAAAGGTGCAAGAGGTACTCCTAAGATAGTCCACGTGGATCGACTGGCGCGTTATTATGGGGCCGATAATGCTCGGGACGAGCATTTCTTAGGTGGGGGCAGTGTTGAGCCGCACGATTGATGTTTGGTTACCACTAGCGCCATCTAGCGCCATCATCGAATAGCGGAATTAATGGTCAAGATCTTTCCAGAAAGTTCGATGCTAGAACTTTCTGGAACTATCGACATGTGTTCGGTCAGGGCCGATATGTACTCGAACATTCTAGATGCTTCTACGGTAGAAGGTTCTGGAACTATCCGAGGGCCCTATATAAGCGGGAACGGAGCGCGTCCCGGGGTAGTTCATTGGAAGCGATACATGCGAGAACATCTAAAGCGATCTTCAAGTGCGACTTGAGAGTGACCCGTAGTGCTATTGTGTTGTGTTATTAGTGAGTTTAATTAAAGTGTTATTTTTGGTAATTCATATCGGCAGTTTTTAATTGTCACGAACCCCTAGCTCGTAACAATATAATGCAATAGGTAGTCAATTTTGAAGTGAATTTAATGAATCTGTATTATAAGTAATGATAATGACAATGAATTCTACATTCACTGATTAGTCACAAGTGTATGAATTCCGTAAATAAGTGTTACATTTGCATTAAAGTAATGAATTGCTGTCAGTAACGCCTTACCAGTTTAGTATCTGTACACGTGGCGCGAGAAAACGTGGGTGAAATTTCGAATAATGGTGATATTTTGCCGTTTTTTTTTGTCAGCCGCAACCCTAGTTGGTAGGTACAGTGGCTTTTCAATAAATTCACTTATTTTCGCTAGTATTTTTCAAAGGTCCCCTACAATTTTCCAACACTCTGTTCTGTCTCTCAAGTCATCCTATCCATCACGCACCACTCACACAGATTAATTATTCATCTTTAGCTTCTGCCCGCGACTTCGTCTGCGTAAAATTACTTATCCCCCCCCCCCTCCACATCGTCACATCGCATCGCCCGCTTGCGTTATTATTTCATTTTCGCTTTCTTTTTTACTATTTGATTTTATATCCGCTCCCAAGGGTTGTAGCGTGATATTAGCCTATTACCTACTCTAAAATTGGGCTTTCAAATGCAAAAAGATTGTCTTCAAATCAGATTATATTGGTTCCAGAGATTAGCGCGATAAACAAATAAACTCTTCAGCTTTATTATTAGCAAAATAAGACGGCCGCTTTTTTTTTTGGTTTGTGGGAAATCATCAAATGACTTATCCCGCTCTGGGTAGAGAGCAGGACGAGGCGTGTCAGACTTTTACTGACTAAAACCCACCCGTGTTCCCTCAGTTGCCTGTGTGCCTGTGTGTCGAACAACCCGCACCCCTGGCAGGCATTGGCTCTTGCGGACCCCACCAGTTGTTGCTGACATCTCTGACGGCGCGCGTGGAACACAACGCGCCGTCCCGCCGCCTACAACTTTTCGGCCGCAGGGGATAGGGAGAGCGGCCAACGCTATACCGACACTCCTCCTCCCCTGCGGCCCCACCGCGTCCGCCATCAAACGGTGGCGGCCCCGTCCAGGCCACGGAAGGGAAGAGCGCTGCTCAGAAGCACCGGCACTCCTCCTCTGCCGCAGCCCATAACCCACAGCCGCGATGCCTCCCATTCGACATCTCGGCCCACCTCAGTTGCGGTGCACCTCACTGCAACCTACTTTTTGGCCGCTACGTCATCGGCTTGAAGGCAAAACCCCTGACGAGCGGCCCCACCTTTGGGTTCCTCTTCGCTTCACCGTGGCTGGGAGACCACGGTTACTGAGGCCCCCCGCAACGACAATGCGGGAACCCACTCGGGGCGGGACGACGGCCTCGTTGGCCCAGTGGTGTCAAGCAGTATTGCTAAGCATCAAGTCAAAAAAAAAAAAAAAAAAGTCCCGGTTCAAAAAATAATTATTGGGTTCTTCTATCTGGGACTTCTCAGTAGCAGCTCAGAGTCTGGATTTGTGCCCAGCTGATGGCAATAGGCTTGTACATGGGACTTGAACAGAACTGGCATAATGTTCATGTACAGGTGCCTAAACCTCTGCCTAACCCTCCGGACAACAGTTACAGGTGTTATGTTACTGAATCGATAATTTCTATTGTAAAAGCCCGAATTATAGTATTCATATCTAATTTTACATGCATATAACATTGGCTCGACAAACACGATCCCATTTGCAGTGATACATGGATATTGGCAATATCGGATACCAATGACATCGGACCACGCCTGATTGAACTATAGCACACGATATGAGAGTTAACATGAAACTTGATTGAGTAGGAGATGTTATAGCATTTGATAGCAGTTGCATTTCTGACAAATAAGTTTGTTTAAAACATGGGAAAAGAATGTGTGTTTGTGCAGAATAAATATTTTTTTCTTTCTTTCTCTCTTTTAGAACATGTAGTAGGTATGTGGGTACTTTAAAGGCAGGGAACTAATTTACAAACGTTGCAATTTTCTCGCCATTGTGTTTTCTTATCAGAGTTATATGGACAGTCTGTCAAAAATTCACAATTGAGAGACCAAATGCAACGTTTGTAAATTCGTGAACTGGGAAACCCCGTAGTGAAAATAGTCATTCTCTGACATATTATCTTAAATAGACATGGTAGTCGTCAAAACCAGGAAACCGTCACAGACCTTAAAATGATGGATTTATCGACAAACTAAGTCCTTAGAAGACCGAAATTATATATACTCGTAAGTAGGTTAAGTTCATATCAAAAACATAATAACTTAAGAAAATTGAAATCAGAAGAACAAAAGAGAAGAGTCGTCAGTGTCTGAAACCCCATGTTTTTAATACAATTTAAACGAGAAATATGCACTTGTTCACCAAAGCAAATTATTTTCAATACAACATCATCTTCATTTTATTTTACCCACTGAACTGAAAGCGACTGATTTACAATTCAATGAAACTGCGACTAGTTGCGTTTGCATGATTGAGTTAAGCCATGAATAGTTCGTTTGGGAAGCAACCATTTTTCAAACTTTTTTTGTGAAGGATGAATTTGAACAGCAATTGGAGAGATCCAGGGACAGAAATCAATCAATTGGAACGAAATTTACGGCCGATTGATTTGTGTGAGAATTGCGACAATTTTCTTTTTGATGAAAGACGGAAACGACTTCAGACAAAAGAAAATTTTGTTGCATTATTATTCGTGGTCAAGGGTTGTTTTCTGTTCGTTTATTTGAGCGATTTTTCTGATCTTAGAAATAAACTGAAACTTTGGGTACACGCTTAATGGCTTATTGTAAAATGAACATCATTGTCAAAGTTTTTTTTTTTCATAAGTATTTGTAAATGCTTTCTCATTTGTTTTTTCATAAGTATTTGTAAATGCTAGCCATTTATTAAAAAAAATGCTGAATGGGCCTGCTTGCTCGTGACCTCGATCATACCGGATGGAAAGCGATATTTTTAAAGCCTGTCTTTCCTCTGTTAGGCGATTAACACACGGCACCGCAAACCACCGCGGTAGGCGGTGAAGCGGATCTCATGGCGCATTGGTCTCTAAGAAATCCGTTGATGCCTAACACACGTACACCGCCCGACCGCGCGGTCGAATTGTATGCCGCCGCGGCGGTGCGCGGTGCCGTGTGTGAATCGCCTTACAGCTATATTATTAAAACATAAAATGTGTGATCACGCAACAAAGTTAAACCGTTACCGCTCGACATCCAAGCAAGAATGATTCAGACAGTTGATCAAATTGAAGTATATTTTGGTAAAGCGGAAAATCTCGGATATCTGACGCCGCCCGTGGCGGTTTCTTATTCATTTTTAACGAATATAAGGAGGAAAAAAGTCTTGGTAAAGTCAGAGCAGTGGGTCGGAAAGTAAAAATCACGTCATGATAGATGATAGATTGTGTCAAAAGTTAACGTTGATGAGCTCTCAATGAATAAGCAAGAATTAATTATAAGATCGACTGTCGTGTTTCTCGCTGTATTTTTTACGTTATTTTGTTGCCTGGGACATTTCGGATAAAAGTAACTCGTCTTTTTATTACATAAGATCTAGACAAGCTTTTCAAGCGTTTATGCACATTTTTTCAAGAATAAAATGTTTATACGTACAGTTCTTCGACGCATTAAAACGTTTAAAAAAAAACCCAAATCCCAACCCAAACCTAATCATCAAGCGGGAGGAAACGCCCGGGTGTTTCCACTGCGAAGATCGCCCTGAGCACACGGTGGAGCACACGGTGGCGGTCTGCCCTGCTTGGGTGGAGCACTGCCGTGTCCTCGTGGAGGAGATCGGCGGCGGCGATCTCTCGCGTCCGGCCCTGGTCCAGGCCATGGTACGGAGCGAGAGGGCATGGGGAGCCGTCACCTCCTTCAGCGAGGCAGTAATGCTCGCGAAGAGGGAGGCGGCGCACGTGAGGGAGAGGCAGCATATGCGCCCTCGCGACCCCAGCCGCCGCAGGATACGGAGACGCCCTGGGCGTCGGGAATCCCAGGCCGATTTCCGGCCACCGTAGGCATGGGCTTGCGGACGGCGAGTAATGGGTAGCTCGCTGTCCGGTAAGGACCAAGCCCAAGTCGACGGCGCGTTGTGTTCCACGCGCGTCTCAAAGAGATGTCAGCACAAAAAATGATGGGGCCCGCAAGGGCCGATGCCTGCCAGGGGTGCGGGTTTGTTCGAAAGAGACACCACAGCCCCTGGCATACGGGCTACTGAAGGAACAAGGGTGGGTTTTAGTCAGTAAAAGTCTGACACGCCCTCCTGCTCCACCCAGAGCGGGAGAAGTAATTTGATGATTTCCCACCCAAAAAAAAAAATACCTAACCATCAAGAAAAATTACTAAAAGAAAAATTATCCATACTTAGTTTCAAATAACAATCATGGCGCTGAATAGAAGCGATTCATCATCTTTCATAAAGGCGCTACTACTTAGCACTAGACTCAAGCGCATTGTTCAATGTTATCATCAATCTTTTACAAAGACACCTTTCAGGGATGCTGGAGACGTTTCCTGTAATGTGTTTGTGAAGTATGAAGGTTTGTGGATTAGCTATATCATTTTGAGCGCTGCTTACCGTGGATTAACTAGGGATGTAGAATTTGTCATAATTATATGTGTTGGGATGTATCTTGTGTCACTGTGTCGGTATTTACTTCCTGGTTAATTGATGAACTATAGTGACGGGTTGAAGGTAGAAATGTAATTAACCAATTAGGTAAATATGTTCTTACTTCTATACATATTATTTGTATACATATTATTAAAATACTAATTTTTCGCCGACACCGCCTCGCGCGCCGCCGCGGTCCATAAATAAAATTTACATGCACATTATTGTTGTATTGTTATGCTCCGTAAGTTTTGAATTGAGCTGCACGATTACTGGCATATTATGTGTGCACTGACTGGATAGGTCCGCTCAATCTGAATGGTTATTTCGTCAAGAGACCATTTCAGACATCAATAGACATTTGCCTGCATATTACCTTTGCCTTCTCTGATCAACAGTAGCTTTTATTCTTGACCGCTACCGTAGCTAAGGCTTGGCGGATCCCAGGGCACTAGGGTTCGTTTTTCTTAGTGCTTGTCATTTTGGGGGGTGGAGGAATGCCATAATCGCCACGTTTGGTAGGCGAATTGGCAATCTTAATATGGTTTTAAAACAGCATACACACTAATCATTAGGTACTATCCCTCTAGTAGGCATTATTATTTATCTCATCCAATTACTTTTAATCTTGGAAAATACAGGTTTACGAGATAACATAATTATTCGTAACTAGGATTTCCCGCATGTTACGAACACGTCGGTCTTGACTTGACAGCCAGTTAGTGTGTCGTTTCTAACGTGACGTGTAACGAATCGAATGGAGTTTTTATTAATACGGAGACAGCATTTATTGACACATATTCCCTGACAATTCTTTTTGTTATGGTTTCCAAGATTATTATTTGAACAAAAGTCTCAAAATATTACTATAGTTGCACAGGATCTTTTAGCGCGTGGCCAAAAATCTTCTAACTTACCCTCGGTGGCACTATAAGGTAGGTCTCCACTTTATGATCAGCCAAGTATCCTTCCCTGGAGGCACCGTCACCTGGTTCCACGTCAAACCTTCCCCCCAGCTGTAGTAACGTAGGTTTTGTGATGTGCACTCGTCTGAAATAAAGATTTACAGGTTTTATTATTAGGAAACTTGGAGCTTTGCTCAGCCGTGGGACAGGACGAATAAAGAGGAAATTATTATTAACTGGAGAACGTCACCCGACTTTAGAAGCAAAATGGTTTCAATTTAACAATTTTTAAATTATATTCAAAAGATTTTTTTAAGGTAGCTACTGAAAATCTTTGTTTTACACTTATTAATATTTTCAGCACCATATGAGACAGTGTACGAAATTTTGTCGTTTTCGATAATTTACTTGACTTTAAAGATGTACTTTAACCGTTAAAATGCTGCATTTCCATAAGTTTTCATGCACAACACGTAAGATCGTTTCAATCATTATCTATGAGCTACTTTTTTTTTAACACACCTACACCCAAACAATTTTATTTTGTAACAAAGGTTCTTTTTTTGCACACTTTTATACTTTTCCATATTTCATCACCAAGTCTTATTTAAAAGTGTCTTTTTCCAACGTTTGTCCGAAACTTTCAAAGGTTGCCATCCAATTTTAAGTTTTATGAAGTGGAATATTGACCCGACAGTTACTTAATACTTTAATTTTATTTGACCTTCTATGCCTAAAGCCCTTTTTAGTTTGACTTTTGGTTTAGTTTGAACTTTATTTATGTTTAATTGCTGGCCTTTTGATACCAGTTCTTTTTAGTTTTTGGTGTTTTTTTTAGTACGGTGGGCCGTAAGACTGGCAACCAAATCAGTATCTTATTCTATTAAAACTCCCTATCACACTAAGCCAGCTCTAGGTAAAAATGTTAGGTACCATTGATGTGCCATGTGATACTGCGCTCTAAAACACAAATCCCAGACTCACTCGCACAATCACTCAAAAAGCAGCCAAGCTCAAATGGGACTGGGCTGGTCATGCTAGCCACATGTCGGATGCATTGTGGGCTAAGACCACCACAACATGGGTCCCTGAAAACACCCAATGGCATCGCGGATGACCCAGGCGTAGGTGGCTGGATGGACATGACGTTTATATGAGGGATTGGTCCATATCAGCTCAGACTCGAGTTGAGTGGAAAAAGGGAGGCCTTTGCCCTGGAGTGAGAAAATACCGGCTGTTTTTTTTTTAATTGATGTGCGATCTGTGTACTACATTTATTTTTATTAACGTGCGGTCTATTTACCACATTCATTTTTATTGATGTGCGGTCTATTACACTACATTTATTTTTAGTGATGTGCGGTCTATTATACTATATTTTTTTATTGATGTGCGGTCTATTGTACTAGATTTACCTCGTTTGCTTTTTGTGTGTTCTCAAAGGGTCCCATAAAGGTTTATAAGTAACCTTTTAAGGCGAAAGCGTCAGGATAACCCGAAATGCATTTTTTCTTACGTTTTTTGCAATTGACAGGTCAGAATCAGGTTGAAATATGATTCGCGGCCTATGGAATGTGGAAATTACTTTACTTGCATTTCTTACATACGTTTCAAATTAGCCTGGTATTGGACAAAGAATCACACAGGCTACCATTTTACGCTTGTTAAACACATTTTAAATTTCAAAATTACATTGTTCTCTGCAACTTCGTTAAAAACATGTAATACTTAGTAAAAATTATGCTGAAAGCGTAATTAGTGGATAGTGCTGCCATTTTATAATAAAACAGACTTACTTCGTTTGCAAGCCGGTAAAAGCTTAAATGGATTCAGTGGTTCACAGTAAAGGAAGGAAGAAAGGCATGGAAAATAGGTTAAAGTTCCGGATACAGTTGAATTAGACCTTATATATTCTGCTTAGTATTAAGTAAAGAGCATTCAGAGACAAACTTATCTCATAAATAAAAAATATGAATGCTGTATAAAGGTCAATCACAGGTATAAATAAAGACAAAAAAAAAACATGACATTAATAAAAGGTCAATGATACCTATCCATTGTTTTGTATTATTTGCACACAATGATTTATTGTTCGCACTGACACTTTGCAATCCGATTTTTTGTTCATGAAAGTGTAACATTCGTAAACGAAGTGTGCTACGAGTCTACGACCATTTAACTATATTAAAGTTCATATATAACTAGTTGTAGTACTACCTCAGTGGCTACGACGCCGATGTAGCAAGGCTACGACAGCTACATAGATAATAAATCCGCATAGCTTCGAGTTACTTACTATTTTCTACATTAATTACGCTGTCATAGCCGATGTTCTTGCTACGGGCTTAGCATGACGCTTTGTATTTCTACGAAGAATAGACAGTGTTTTTTCAATACAAAGTGATATTTCGTTCCTACATTTTTGTTATCGCACCGTAGATATCCTTCTACAATCTGTCATTTAGTCTTTCGTTTCTTACGATATTTCTCTAGGTCCTTTTATATGTAGACTATTTCAGAAGAGTATTTCTTCCCAAACTGTCAAAATCACACTGACAACAAAACTTTCTACTCGACGGCCACAAAGTATATACGATTATCTACAAAATCATGATTCGTTTAGAACGCATAACTGTGATAATGAATGGAAAAACATAGGTATCTTATCCTATTGTACATAATTTATTTAATAGTGTTGTCTATTCTTCCGTCGACAAGTCGGTGCTCGTGCTAAGCCTGCTGGTCTGTTCTGAAAGCCATCATCTGCCTAGCCTTTCCCAAACATGGATCAAAAGTCGTACTCATGGATGTCAATTTGAATTGCATTTTCAAATTTGAATTTAAATAAGCAAAATCAGAGTTTTTTTTTAATTAAAATTTTAAATCGCCTTAAACATATTTTATTACATAATTATGGTTCATTTTTAATATTCATCGATAATTTTTCAATATCAATTTAATAGTGTTACGAGTGTTAACTATTCAGTTGGATTAAGAACTTTTTTCTATAATTTAGGAAAACGAGTATGCTGGTAAGAAATAAAGTTCAAAATACCACTGAATGTATCACAAGTTATTTTTATTGCGTGATTCCGTAAAACAATAACCTAAACAGTAAACATTACATATACTTTTGGAATAGACCATAGATGCAGGTTAAAGTGGGTCCGCAAAGGTAACCTGCTAACTTCAAATTCTGCTTACGTTTTTTTTAATTTGCTGGTGAGTGTCAGCTTGTATGTAGATTTAAATATGATTCGCGATGTACAAAATTACTGACTATTTCATTTAAAAGTCTTTCAATGGGATTAAATTAACTTTTAATGTTGTGTTCATGATTTTCCCTCTCACCGAGAGGAGGCCTGTGTCCCAGCAGTGGGAACATTATAGGCTGATGGTGGTTCATGATTTTAATGATTATAATTCTGTAAATAAATACGTGTGACGGGCGTGAACCATATTTTGTTCAACATACTTTGGCTGCAAATTGCAGAAAACTTAAGAAAATTTGAATTGCGCTTCTCTGGCGCATCCGATTCAATAATCGCTTGCAGATTTAAACCTAATTACATTTTACTCATATCGACTCACCCAGCAATACCACCAGACTCCATATGATTGGCCAGCGTGACGTCATCACTCCAGACATCGAACTGCCACTTACGCAGTCCGAGCACGCCACACAACACATTACCGGTGTGGATGCCTATGCGCATGTCGACGTTGAAACCGGTAGCTTCACGGACGAACCTGAGAAAAGTAAAGGTAAATTGCCAATTGCAGACCGCGATCAGTAATTGTAAACCGCGTTCAAGGGTCGTTAGTGTCATTATTCCACAACAATTATGACAGTGACAGCTCGTGAACGCAGTTATCTTGGTCAGTTTAATTGGTGAAATCCACCAATAGTAGCCGCTTATTCATTTTTTTGTAGGTATTTTGACGCAAAAGTGTTTTTTCAATGTTTGCAAACTTTTATTCGTTTTATCTTTGCGAGTGATAAATGTTAGAAAGTTTTTTTTTTTTTAATCAGCCGCATTAATTACCCGAGATCGTATGAAGATCCTGGACAAACTTAATCTCACTTAGCGTAAAAGTTAGTTTGCCAGAACTTTTTGGTAACATTTTGGTACACGTAAGGCTATTTTATACCACCCGATCCGGGTGTTACTCTTACCAATTCATCTGTTTCGACCTTACCTTGCATCAGTTCACAGAGGCTGCGCGTGTTAAAATAATGGATCTTTACCGTATAGCATCGATCATCTGCAGGCCCATATTGACACAGTTGTAGGCATGGTTGGGCCTGGACACTGGCAGGCCAGACACGCAGTAGTAGCAATCACCCAGGATCTTGATACGCATGCACTGGTTCTCCTGAAACAAAATGAATGTAAATAAAGTAACCCACATACATTACTTGGTAAGTTATGACCAAAAGCGCATTGGATTAATGATATCGTCAAAGTCGCGGGATACAACTGGATAAGGGACGCATGGATCCCAAAGTATGGCAGAAAAATGGGGACACCTGTATACAGAGTGGGTGATTCCGAGCTTAAATGATGATGAATATAAAAATTAATCTAACAAAGAGGTAAAATTGATTAACTGTTTGTGAAAAGTAGGCTCTACAAGCACTGATCTGGATTCAAAAAATATTTCAGTAATTGAAGACTACGGTATTATCTGATTACATGATATCTGTGGACCCGAGGGTTTTAGTTGTTCCATACAACGGAAACCCGCGGGTCAACGGAAACCTATCGTCAACAATAATAAAAAAAAAGCTTTTCATAGTTAAGTACAATACCTACGCGGTCATAATGTATGGCACAATATTTTGTTTTTCTTAATAACCTACAAAAATTCTACGTTACGAGGTCTATAATCATGTGCTGAATTCAAAGTTTCAGTTTTGCGCGTCGGTGTCCCTGCCACCCTGTAGTATGTCCATATAGGAATGTTTTATGCTATAGTTGACTTCCACGCAGACGGTAGTAAAAAGCAACATTCATAAATCGAAAACTTAAGAAACAAATAAATTCTCTGAATTCTGGGAAAAAAAAATAATTTCATTTGTAAGAAGTCAGCTGAATAAGATTAAATTCAGTAGAAGGGCATTATTACGTTACGATCCTCAGCAGAGCTGCAGCAGTAGAATTTTAATTTCCTGATCTTTTTTCCTTCAAAGGAATAAACTGACTTTCTTCATCAACGTTAACGTTGAAAGCACAAAGTACTGCTTCGGACAGAACATTTAAGCTAACGTAACTTAAGTAGTCTTAGTAAATGACTGTAGAACAGAAACAAATATTGTACTAACATTTTTAAGATGGCTAGCCAGCTTCAGTGTTCATGAATGTATTGTAAAAGGTTATTTTTACTTTTCTGCTTGATTTCAAACCAGAAAACGGAGTCTTTTGAACATTTTCTAATATTTATAACTGAAGCTTCTCGTCTAAATAAATATGCCATCAAAAACATAAATTGTAAAAAAAACAAGTCTCGCAACTCAGTTCTTCTATCGTAAAAAGTTGTGAGATCCATATAATACCAAGTCGGTCAATTTAATCAGTTCCTACTTAAAGATCCTTCTGTCTTAAGTTATAACGTAATTAGCCAACCTAACTAAATCTTTTAGTGACCTTATCAATATCAATATTTAAAATCTTTTATGTTTTAAATAAATAAATTAACTTGGCCATGTTGCACTTGTTTCACAAGTCTTTCTTAAAAATTACATAAAACGACATCCACCTGTATTCCCCCACATGTGCGCGAGGACCTTTGCCTCCAGATCCCATGGCGTAATTCGGCAAGGAGGCCCACCGCCTCGCCGGAGATCGTGCGATATCCTCGGAACATCCGGATGGCCATGACCCTATAGGACGCCTTCAACCGGCGAGCTGGTTGGCGCCTCAATGTAGGTGCCCACACCGGCGCCCCTTATAGGGCCATGGACCGCACGATCCCCGCGTAGAGCCTCCGGCAGAAGGCGTTTGGCCCCCCTAGATTGTGCAGCAGCCGCTTCAAGGCAGCCCCGGCCCGCTCCAGAGCCAAACGGCGGAAATGCTCCGCGAAGTTCCACCGGCTGTCGAGGGCGAGTCCTAGGTACTTCATCGTCGACTCGACGCCGATGTGAATGAAGTTATTTGATGATTTCCCACCCAAAAATAAACCTGTATTCCCCGAAGGCTTAGACAGCAGTGTGTCTACCTATTTATACTATATCTTTCTTGTAATAGCTTATAATACACTACACTTTATCATGTCGACAGTGACAGGACAGGGAGATCGACTGGTAACACTGTCCGAGTGACATGTCAAAATTTTGTTCCGTATTTTAAAATAGTTTTATTTAATTTTTAAGTGTAATTATGGTGTAATATTGTAACGTAATGAAAAATATCTAAATAAATATTGAGGATTATTGTTTTCCTGCAAAAATACGAAGTAAACACAGTGTTTGGTAACTCACCGTTACCGGTAACCTATAACCTACGAGCAGCTGATTAATAGCTGCGGATTTAAAGGGGGAGTATTGTTTATTTTTATTATTTAATTAGCACACAATCGTAACTTAGGCTCATTAACATATTCATTGAAACTTAGTATCACAAATTTTGGTTAAATTGGCACCCTGCATTGGGTGTTAGTCACTTTCTTTACATAGATCAACAAAACTTAATGTCGTGAATTATCAAAATACTGCAATTATAATGGTGTTATATTGTAGATAACAACAGTAACGTTGACAATTGTTTTCATTTTTAATTGCAATCTTTAGGAAATAAGTACATGATTTTTATTTAAAAAAATTTTTTCCCATGTATCCTACCCACATAAGAAAAAGTAACATTATAAAACGACAGAATTAATTAAACTTTGTCCTTAATCGTATAATATCAGTTGCATTTCAATTAGATTCACCACCTTACCTCATTTACCTAAAAACAACACTAACTTCTCTCATGTTTCCTTTCATTTCTAGCTTACCCTTTTGTTTAGCTGTCTAAATAGTTCTCACCGTTTCTTTCATTCTACTTTCAGTACTTATTCCTGAAACCATGCCTGTGATGACCCGTAAGGCTGCGGCTCAAGAGTTGGAGCTTAAATTAAGAACGACCCTTCGAGATCTTAAGGCTTCAAACAGTAAATGTGATCAGCTGCTACAGGAAATAGATGATAGTGAGAAGGAAGTCGAGAAGATCGTTTTCAAAAATACAAGCTTGAAACAGGAGCTAGTAGACCTACATCAAAAATATCTGGATGTTGTTGATGAACGGGACAATCTGCGATTGGTCACAGATGGTTTCAATAACTGCAGTAACTTGTATGAGGAGGCTTTGTGTAAGGTTAGGGATCTAGAAGAAGAATTAATTCATGCAAATGTTCGAATTAATAAGTTAAAGCAGCAAAAAGAATGTACTCAGGCTAAGGAAACCAATAACTTATATCATGAACTATTTAAAACTAATTGTAACCCTCATTCCTTAGTAACAATAGACCTAACTGAAGATTCTATATTGAAAATAAATAATAGTAGCTATAAAGTAAGTCAAAATAAAATTAAAAAATATGCAAAACTAAATAAAATCATAAATAGATGCAATAAATTCAAGAAACAGCAAAAACACAGTTCCAATAATATTAAACTAAGGAAAGAACGTGGTTTTCTAGTAAATAAATTGAAAAACTTTGAAATTAAATTAGAAAATAGTAAAAACATATATCAATTTGACACTCAAAGATTACAGTCTGAAATTGAGGTACTTGAAGAGGCAATACATTCACTTTATATTAAATATGTGAGCTCTCAAAAACAAATAAATGAACACATCCTCGCTGCAAATGAGTTAGTGAAAATGTGTAAGGATGACCCAGCTAGAGTGGACCCAAAGACTCTGGGCTCTACTCTGTGTCCTTGTCAAATGGAATCCAACCTTGAGACCCTCCAACCTGAGGCAACGGAGGACCCGTCCCGGTCTGGGGGGGCTCGAGACTGTTTTACCATTCAAGAGACACCACAGGTTGTACAAGGTTCGTCTCTAGTAGCACAGACAGAGACTTGTGGCCTTGCCTGTTCTAGTAAAGTTTGTTATTGTTCTGTTATGTTTTCAGATAGTTTAGGGAGAGGGTTTTTTTTTTTTGTTTTTTTTTTTTTTTTTTTTTTTTTTTTTTTTTTTTTTTTTTTTTTGGGTGCGAAATCATCAAATGACTTCTCCTGCTGAGTAGAGCAGGAGGGCGTGTCAGACTTTTACTGACTAAAACCCACCCGTGTTCCCTCAGTAGCCCGTATGCCAGGGGCCGTGGTATCTCTTTCGAACAAACCCGCACCCCTGGCAGGCAACGGCCCTTGCGGACCCCATCGGTGGTTGCTGACATCTTTGACGGCGCGCGTGTGGAACACAACGCGCCGTCCCGTCTACCACTTTTCGGCCGCAGAGGATAGGGAGAGCGGCTAACGCTATACCGACACTCCTCTTCCCCTGCGGCCCCACCGCGTCCGCCATCAAACGGTGGCGGCCCCGTCCAGGCCACGGAAGGGAAGAGCGCTGCTCAGAAGCACCGGCACCCCTCCTCTACCGCAGCCCGTAACCCTCAGCCGCGATGCCTCCCATTCGACATCGCGGCCCACCTCAGTTGCGGTGCACCTCACCGCAACCTACTTTTTGGCCGCTACGTCGTCGGCTTTGAGGCAAAAGCCCTGACGAGCGGCCCCACCTTTGGGTTCCTCTTGGCTTCACCGTGGCCGGCATCCACGGTTACTGAGCCCCCCCGCAACGACAATGCGGGAACCCACTCGGGGGGGTAGGGAGAGGGTTAGGTAAATCATTGAGTAACAACCTGAGTCAATCTGCTGTTAATTATTGTATGCCAGGAAAATCCTACAAAGAGATAATGTCATCAGTAATTGGGAATAAATATAATCCAAAGGCAATTATTTCTGTATTAGTGGGTAATAGTACTAATGTAAAACAAGATGACATCACTGATAGTGTCACTGAAATCATGAAGACTAAGTGCCAGAAAATAATATTATGTGCTTTTCCATACTTTCAGCACTTGTCAAGTAGGCAAAATCATAATATACATATGCTAAATAACCATATGCATTTATTAGCTAATTGCTATAGTGACAAACTTATATTTTTTGACACCAACACTTTTGTTGAGAGATTAAAATCGACTAGGGATACTGCGTATCTGCCTATTAGTTTTAGACGTCAAATAGCACGGCTATTAGCTTTTAATATAAACTCAGACATAAGTAGTATGTCGAAGTCTACTGTAATTAGTACCACAAAAATTAGTATTGATACTAATATTAAGGTGGTTAGTGATAATAATTTAAACTAGTCAGTAAGACAACAGAAGGTACCAGTAATAATGTTTTTAAGCTCACCATCAACAAGGTATCTTCTAGCATTCAATTACCTAAATGTAAAAAAGGGGCTAAGCAGAATTCCTTGACATTGTTTCATCAAAATATTCAAGGGTTTTCTTCAAAACAATTAGAAATTGAATTATTTTTAGAAAAAACAATGAATTTGATATTATTTGTATAACTGAACACTGGTTGAAAGATTATGAAATGTTAATTAATTATGAGAACTATAGTGTGGGCAGTTGCTTTAACCGACATTCCATGCTTCGTGGAGGTTCGCTTATCTTAATTAAAAATTGTCTAAAATCGAAGACTCGTACAGACATAGTTAAACTATCAGTGGAACATAGCATTGAACTGTCGTGTGTTGAGCTAGATAAGCTTTGTATAGTGTGCGTTTACAGGCCTCCTAATTACCAAAACTACTCTATATTTGAGTCAGTAATGGAAGATGTTATGGCAAAACTTGCAACTGGTAATAAGTCAGTAATTATTTGTGGGGACTTTAATATTAATATTTTGGAAAATAATTCAAATAGTAGCAGATTGTTAAGCCTCTTTAAATCATTCAATCTTTCAAATGTGTTTTTGGAACCAACGCGAATAACTACGGCTACTGCTACATGTATTGATAATGTTTGTTGTGACTGCGACTATTTAGATAAAGCCATTGTAAATTATCTCCCTTCTGATCACAGCGGTCAAACCGTTACTTTTGAGTCCAACACACCAATTCAAAAAGTACAGAGACAAACTAGACCAATAACATCGGGTAATTTAAATAAGTTTAATAGCGCTTTAATTAGCAAGTTAAGTGTTCAGGGACTAAATGTGAATAATGGTAATATTTTGTACAAAGAATTATTTTCATCAGTACAAACAGAGTTCAATAATTATTTTAGGCAAAAATCTAAAACTTTTTGCCCTAAATTTTTATTTAGTGACTGGGCAACTAAAGGCATCAGGAAAAGTAGAGAAAGATTATTTGAACTGTATGGCCTTAAGCCGTATATTAACACAGAATCTTTTACTAAGTATGTTGCCACTTACTCTAAAACTTTTAAAAATATCTGCAAAGTAGCTAAAGCTTCATTCATTAGCCACAAGGTCAAATCAGCAGATAATAAAATTAAGGCAGTTTGGAAAATTATAAACAATGAAACGAACAGAAGCAAAAGGCTTAATACCGATTACACACTGGACACTTCCCGCGGTCTCATTAGCGATAACATCGATGTTGCTCAGGAATTTGCAACTTTCTTTACCAATATTCCTATTAAAACTACAGAAACTTTAAATTCTTCGCCCGCACTTGCTATTGATTTATTAAGAGCGAATGTTTCAACCTGTCCTGTGGAATTTAAATTTAAACATATAAACCCTGTGGTCGTTGTAAAGACATATAAGCAACTTAAGATCAAAATTACGGAAGATCTGTGGGGCATGTCTACTAAAGTATGTCAATCCATTATTGAGACAGTTGCACCCTATTTGGCGTTAATATTTAATTTGTGTGTAGATCAAGGGGTGTTCCCAGATTTAATGAAGTACAGTAAAGTTATTCCACTCTTCAAATCTGGCGACAGCAAAGATATGAATAATTATAGACCCGTATCGGTTTTGCCAGTTTTCAGCAAGGTGTTTGAAAAAGTTATGTTAACCTTCTGCAACTGAGGTGGGTTTCTCGTCAACATTCGACTGAGGTGTAGTCTGTCAGGCGTCACTATATACAGCATGATTCGTTTATAACTTTTAGAAATAATAGGGCTCTAGTTTTGTTTTACTATTAATGGGTTTATGTATAATGAAATAAAAATGAATAAGCATGCTCAAAACAAAAAACGAGTTTATTATGGAATCATTTATTGAGATCAGTATTTCCGTTATATTTACGCTTAAACTTACAAAACTATTTAAAAAAAAACGAAATAATAAAACCTCTTTAAAACTGTTAATATTAATCTTTTAAGCGTTATCTTATAGTTCTAAAACAAAAAACACAACGTGATATCACGGTTCAATTAGGCACAAATCAGTCTCAAAGTTAACCCTAAATCTAAAACTTAGGTTTACAGTCTTGACATAGTGGAGAAGAACATTGTAGACAAATTGGCTTTTTGCATCCGCAACAATGGTACCTTGTTTGCCTCTTCAATTTACTGGGGCATATGCTGCATAGCTTCCTTCCAGCTGGACCTGGAAACTGAGCCACGGGTGGAGGGGGAGGCAAATCATTGCCTAAAACTCGCGTTATAGTAAGACGGAGTTCTCTGGGCAGTCTGTCATTATAAACGCGTTCTTTTAAGCTAGAAAGAACCAATTCTCTTGCCAAAGATAGTAAAAAGTCTCCTCTTCGCAGCTTGGCACCTGGACAAGATTGGTATAAGATGAATGAATTAGTACCAGCTAAATCCAGAATTCTGTAAAATATGGTCATGGGCCAGCGGCGTGTTTTACGATTGCTTGAATAAATAGAACACTTTTTATCGATTTCGTCGACTCCACCTTTAGAATGGTTATAGTCGGCGATCATAGTTGGTTTCATCGTTTTATCATCTATGCTTCTAATATGATGAGATGATGAAACCAATATTACGGCCTTATTTTTCTTTGGTACGTGGGAAAGTAATGTAAAGTCTTTGGTAAACCCATACAAGGAGCTCCCTGGTTCTCTTCTTTTCGCTGGCAAAAACTCTGGTGGAATTTCTCTTTTATTTTTCTTTAGAGTTCCCAGGTAAGTCAACTTCTTAGCTTTCAAAAGCTGCATTAGTTGAATGGAGCTGAACCAGTTATCGGCAATAATATTTCTGTTGCTGTTTTCGATAGGTTTCGACAGTCTAAGAACGGATTGAGTAGGAACTCCTAGGTTTTTCTCAGCAGATGACAGGCCTTCTCCATCAGAACCTTTACCGGTATAAATATAAGCGTTGTATGTATAGTATGTTTGGGCATCAGATAATACAACAACTTTAATCCCATACTTGGCAGGTTTGTTAGGCATATATATAAGGAACTTGCACCTACCTCTAAACGGAATAAGCATCTCGTCAATACATGTGTTTGGTCCAGGGATGTAGTTTTGTTGAGAGTTTGAAACAAATTTGTCAAATAACCATGATACTGCTGCTGATCGATCAGACTTCAAACGTTCTTGGCGATCGGTTCCATTGTCAAATCTCAAACAATTGAGTAATGTACAGAATCTGTATTTAGACATCACACAGCGGAAAATTTCGTGACCAGTGCCATCTGTAGCAAACAAGTAGTTAGCGTCTGCGTCGTTGCATTTGAATACTGAGCTATAGTACAAAAGGCCAATTAAACTTTGCATTTCAGTTTCATTTGTATCTTTGAGTTCCTGCCTGTTTGTGTTCCGAAAACGTTTTCGATACGTTTGTAATTTTTGGTTGGTGTGCAAAACAACAGTCTCTAGCATTTCGAGGTCGAAAATTTTAGACCACAGTTCTTGAAAACTTCTGAAAACAAGCTCTTCTCTTGGCCGAGATACTTGAATAATATTATGTGCGGGAGTTCTGCTTGTTCTCGCTATTTCCTTCTTAGACCATAAAAATCCGTTTTTTCCTATGTAGTTTGGACCATCTTGATCACCACAAACTAAAGAGCTAAGGGGCTCCTCGTCTTCAGAGTTAAAATCGCTCTCACTCGATTGGGCATTCTGTTCCACGAGGTCTTCAGTTTCCTCTTGCTGTACATTTCCTTCCACACAATTAGGATCTTCTACCGAATCATCAAAATCGCTAAACTCGTTTTCTTCTTCTAATTCTTCAAGCCATTCCTCAATCTGCCCATCATTATTTGTATATCTTCCACTGCTGTCTCGTTTTGTTGTCCTACTATCTGTACTTTGAGTCGCCATCTAAAAAAATATGAATATTATAAGTTAAGGCAATTAAATGTGAGGTTATGTTTGAGAGACACTATGGTAGTATAAATATTTTACTGATGAAACGGCTAACAGACACTATGAATCTAAAACGATATTGTTGAGGTGACGTCTATCAGAATCAACGTTTATTGCTGTACTTACGTCTGTGGGACACCGGCAGTCGAAAACTCCAAACGTGCACACCGCAGGGCCACCCGCGCCTCACTGACCGTTAGCGCGAGCCGTTACAGGAAGGTACTGAGCGAGACAGAGCTACATCACGCCATGTTACGATCTGGCAACGTTTTTTGTGTTTGGTGGTGTCCGATAGACTACCACCTCAGTCGCAGAAGGTTAAATCAAATGCTCAATCATTTTAATCGTAATAACATCCTACACGATCAACAGTATGGTTTCACAAGAGGACGTTGCACAACTGACGCCGGTGTCACCTTATTAAAACACATCTTTACAGCATGGGAAGAGGCGCAAGATGCAATAGGTATCTTTTGCGACCTATCCAAGGCGTTTGATTGCGTGAATCACGAAACACTTCTCTTGAAACTTGAGCATTACGGACTGGGTGAACTTGCGCTTAGCTTGGTAAAATCGTACTTGAATGATAGACTGCAGCAAGTTCAAATAAACGGTGTGAATTCCTTGGGCTTAAAAGTCAAAATGGGAGTACCGCAAGGTTCAATATTGGGTCCGTTCCTCTTTTTAGTATATATAAATGATTTACCTCATTTACTAAAAAACCAACCACAAATGGTGTTATTTGCTGATGACACATCACTGATTTTTAAAGTTAAGAGACACGCACAGGAGCTTGACGAGGTAAATAGCGCTATAGTTAAGGTCCATAATTGGTTTACTGTAAATAATTTGGTATTAAATGGAAAGAAAACTAAATGCATAAGATTCACGTTGCCGAATGTCAGAAGTAGTGAATGTCACGTTGTATTGAATAAGGAGATAATAGAATTCGTCGAACAAACGGTTTTCCTGGGGATCACGCTTGACTCAAAGCTACAGTGGGGTCCTCACTTAACATCACTTGCAGGGCGGCTAAGTTCTGCCGCTTACGCTGTTTGGAAGATCCGCCAATTAACAGACGTGGATACCGCGCGACTTGTTTATTTTAGTTACTTTCATAGCATCATGTCTTACGGTATTTTGCTATGGGGACGGGCTGCGGATGTTGAGTCGATCTTTATTCTGCAAAAGAGGGCTGTCAGAGCCATTTACAACCTCCGCAGACGCGAATCTCTAAGGGAACTGTTCAAAACAATTAACATCATGACGGTACCTTCTCAATATATTTATGAGAACATTATGTATGTTCGGAAAAATCTACATCTTTTTAGTAAGATAAGTGACAGGCATAATTTTAACACTAGAAATAGGAACAAATTAGATCAACCACGTTTCAGATTGTCTAAAGTACATACTTCTTTTATGGGGTACTGTGTAAAATGTTATAATAAACTACCAGTCGATATTCTTGAACTAAGTGAAAATAAATTTAAGTCATGCATTAAACGCACACTATGTAGACAAGCATATTATAAGTTAGATGATTATATCTTAGATAAAAATGTCTGGCTTAATGCTGGTCCTGCTCCACAGCCACCTGGGCTTACTAATTAACATTTTAATATTTGGAAGAGATGCTTCCCCTTTTTTTTTATGTTTTCTGACATTACGAACACTTCTGTTCCTATTATTATTATTTTTCTGACATTGCGAACATTTCTGTTCCTATTTTTATTAATTTTGTGACATTACGATTTTGTTTTTGATTTTACTGAACGAAGTATTATTTATTAAAATTTCAATAGATACTTATTATATATTTTTCTTTCTTTTTGGAAGTCAAATTTTATGAATTTCTCAAATAGGATTGAAACTATAGTTTTGTATAATTTAGAAGCATTTTGTCAAATTTTTGTAAATGTGAGTACCATGCATCCTTATAATATGTTGTTTTAATGTACGTCGACTTGAAAAAACGTGGTAGTTGAGAGTATGTCATGCTCACTTAAATGTCTCACTGATGGTGGCGTGTGTGTTGGATCATTCGGTTCCCTAGAAAATGGTTGAGCTGGATGGTGCTGATCCATGCGTCAAGTTCGTGAACGGGCGCCGTCGGTTGAGACTGGTCATCTCTTATCTGCCATGGCTTATTTTGAATCTTATTTTTTATTTATTTATTTTATTACATTTTTTTACATTGTTCTCACATATAGAAGCACCAAGAATAATGTTCCCACACACACAAATTTTGTAATACCCACGATTTAAAAGAGTGTCCTTGGAGTTTCTTGCCCGTTCTTCTCCAGAGAGATCTACGTTTTTGGAATGGGCACCTAGCTTCAACTTCGATTTTTGTTTGACAATTCAAAAGTGCCTGTGAAAGGTCTAATTGAAATAAATGCTTTGAGTTTGAGTTTGAGTTTGAACAGTAATCGATAAGGACCTTGGCAGTGCTCCATCAATCACTAAACCACTCCGACTAAGTTTAAAGCCATCCATCGATTATTTAAGCTAACGTTTCTCAAAGTTAAAAGCTTTAAAAGGCGCGGTAGTAAATGTTGTTAGGAATTTTTTTGATTCTATTTTGTAGGGTTTATCAAACATAGAGAACATTCAGACTTGTAAAGTATTAGTTATAGTTTTCTGCTGTTTGCAATAATTTAGGAAATGGTAACAATATCAGAATAATTCCAGTATTTGCCCAGAGACCTTGTGAAAGCCACAGGAATCCGCTGTATGCGGGAAACACAGAACCGATCGAAGCGGCGGAGCTTGGGTGAGGCCTATTTCCAGCAGCGATTTGCCCAGAAACAAAAACTTAGTGACAATCCACGCATAGTACAATCAAAACCTATTGAAGAGTTCTATAGATACATTACTACCGATTTTAAACAAAGTATCATTATTATAACCCTCAAAATGTTCTCAAGAAAAGAAAACAGTAAAATACTCCTTAGTTATCCGCTAAAAGAATGAGAGCTACAATAGCACAATATCAATCTCTTTGAACGAGGACAAGCCTTACACGAAAGTTAATATTCCTTTCACTGAAGTGAAAAATTGTGTGCTAACAGTTTCAGCTTATATTGCAATATCACACAAAACGGGTTATAATATGTATGCAAGAAAGACCGTAGGTATTTTTGAAAACTTTTATTCAATTTTACACATGTGCCTAACTTTTCGTCAAATATTATGATAGATTTTTCATCGACTTTCTGTTATCAAATTCAGTTGAAATTTTCAGCAGCAGCGTAGTTTTATTGATAATATAATAGAATTGTTACCTATGCCTTTGCCCAGCAATAAAATTACGCGAGCCTTCTTTTGGTCTAAACAAAAAGAATATCTTGAGTCAATGTTCTATCGTCTTTATTGCGTCTGAATGGAACAATATAAAACTAGAATTTCATTTGGAAAAAATTGTGTTATCACATCCTTCTTCTATAGTCTTTGGCTCAAAAAGCGAAAATGACAATAACTAACGGTCTTTAGACTTTCAAGGAATATTATTATCGTCACATTTTTCCGTACGTTCCATTTTTAACGGCACTTTGTGCTTTCAAAGTTTATCTCCTAAACGAAAGTCATAAACGTTAATGTAACGTTTGTAGCGATATATTCGCGTTATTATCTTTGTGAAAAAAAGAAACAAATGAAATCTAGGTGTGTTTTATTTCTACGTTACTTTTCGTTTTTTTTTTCACGGATAAATATTTTTGAAAATAGCAAAACTGAGGCCCAATTCCACCAGTCTCTTGCTTGGTAATTGTCATTCCTACGGATTATTTTTCTTAGTGAGGCAGTACGTCAAAATGCTTAGGGGGTAACTAGCTCTTAAAACATCAAAATCCCTGCATCCATTTTTGCCATAATTCACCAACAATAATAAACTATGCATGTACCTACGTCCCATAAACAATATCTATCTTCAGACTACTATGGGCTATAACTCTTTAACGTTTCATACATCAGCAGTCATGTATTATTATCATACTTATGCATGCAGATACCTCACTGATTACGTATGCAAACGACTAAGTTTTACGAGCTGAACTACAAATAGAGAAATTTACGTCCAAACTGAGCTGAATGTAACTGAGAAAATGTATATTTGGCGTCACTGAAACTAATTGTATAAAGTTGTAAACAAGTTTATGTATAGGTGGTAATGTATTCCGCGTGTTACGTTTTGCAGTTACAGGAAAATTATTGGAGTGGACAGCTAAAGACTGATACTTGTGGAAATTCCTCAAAGAAGCCATGTTTAGGAGTGGGTTAGATTGGGATTAGCGAGACAAAGAAATAGGTAAAATTTGAGATTTTACGTTTATAAACGTGGCTTAAAGTTAAGAGACGCTTTTTCTTCTTTTTGGTTGGGAAATCATCAAATGACTTCTCCCGCTCTGGGTGGAGCAGGAGGGCGTATCAGACTTTTACTGACTAAAACCCACCCGTGTTCCCTCAGTAGCCCGTATGCCAGGGGCTGTGGTATCTCTTTCGAACTAACCCGCACCCCTGGCAGGCATCGGCTCTTGCGGGCCCCAACATTTTGTGCTGACATCTCTTTGAGGCGCGCGTGGAACACAACGCGCCGTCGACTTGGGCTTGGTCCTTACCGGACAGCGAGCTACCCATTACCGCTACGTCAGGCGGAAGGTGAGGACGCCATGCCGCCTCTCAAGCCACTCCTCAAAGAGGGGACTTACCGCCGCAATCGTGGCGTGCCCAAAGTTAAGAGACGCTTAGGCGTCATAAATGTATGGTTAAGCAATCGCTAATAATTACTAAACTTTAAATACGTTTATAAATAAACACACTCATGTTTTTTTTTTTTTTGATTGTGGGAAATCATCAAATAACTTCTCCCGCTCTGGGTGGAGCAGGAGGGCGTGTCACACTTTTACTGACTAATACACACTCGTGTTCCTTCAGTTGTCTGTGTGCCAGAGGCCACGGTATATCTTTCGAACAACCCACACCCCTGGCAGAACGCACTCATGTTTAAAATAAATTATCGATGCCACATAATTAAACTTAATTTAAGTGATCTGATTCGCTGTTGACAATTCAGTCAACTAATCACAACATTTTACTAGCTTAACGATTTGTTGGCAAATTTTTGTGTCATTTTCTTTCCAGAAACTGTGAATTTGTTATTAGTTTTACCGTATTTTGTTGATAAGTAAACATCATCATCTTTCTTCTACGCACGCATCGGTTACAAACATAGACATCTATGTAATACTTATCTATATTATATAAAGAGGTCAAAAACGTGAGCAGCGGGCTTAGCATGACGCTTTGTATTTCTACGAAGAATAGACAGTGCTTTTTCAATACAAAGTGACATTTCGTTCCCACATTTTTGATATCGCACCGTAGATATCCTTCTACAATATGTCATTTAGTCTTTCGTTTCTAACGATATTTGTCTAGGTCCTTATAGTGTAGACTATTTCAGAAGAATATTTCTTCCCAAACTGTCAAAATCACACTGACAACAAAACTTTCTACTCGACGGCCACAAAGTATATACGATTATCTACAAAATCATGATTCGTTTAGAACGCATAACTGTGATAATGAATAGAAAAACACATCTATCTTATCCTATCGTACATAATTTATTTAATAGTCATGTCTATTCTTCCGTCGACAAATTTGTGCTCGTGCTAAGCCTGCAGAGGTAATCTTCGGAACTCAAACATTCTGTCACTAATGGGAAGCTACAGTATTGCCGAGTGTTATAGGGTATAATTTATGTAACATAAAACAATAATTTTCACGTGGACGTAGTCGTGGGCAGAAGCCAGCAATAAGATATGCGCCGCGATGTCAGCTTGGTAGAACGGTTACACTGAACGTACATCCCGTTTTTTTTTAAACATCAAAGAAAACTGGCAGGCTAATGTTGACACAATTTTTTTAGATGATAATTGATCTTTTTTATTGCAGAGATCGCGTTTTGTAGTTTCATGGAAAGACGATCTGTGTTTAGTATATAAATGCATGATACATTTCCTTTACTTCGTTGCTTCGTACTTCTTATCTATAAACAAACAAAGGTCTAAACCACCCAAGCCCTCATAAATGTAAACTACTCAGTGAAACTTGTTAAGTACACGCAAGCGTTAAAACTTTAAACAAAACAAACAAACAGGGAATCAAAGCAAAGCTTACGGAACACCACTAAATGGAGATTGTTTAAGTACTGTATGCTATTATTAATTTTGTATGCTTGGCCAAACGTGACGTCACAGACGTCAAGTTTGGCCTGATCTCTATCTGGTCTTGTCGGATTGCCGTCCCATAGAACTATGAAAGTCAAGGAATAGAGAGTGCACCTGTGTCTTACACACTTGTAAGCTATTTTTCGCTAAGACTGGCTCTCATGCCAGAAATTCGGTCTGGACTATTATTTAATGTGCCGTAATTTATTAGAAAATGGTATTTCTTTTACAGATTTTTATGGCCATATTATCAGATACAGCACCACCCTTTGCATTAATGCAGAACCCCCAAGCGTGACGCTAGCGCAGCTACGTAACGTCAGCACGACATCAATCAACTTCAAAACTATCTATAGGATCAAGAATCTTTTGGCACCTGAAAGACATTAACATGGGGACGATGGTAAGCATTTGTGAAATTGACACAAAAATTGTGTTGAAAAAATAAATAACCGTCTTCCAAAAAAAGTTTAATTAAAAAATTTAAAACCCCCAACCCAAACAAAACGCCAAAAAGTAGAAAAAAAAAATTGGCCTTTTAAGTTGTAGGTATTATTTTGATCAAGGCATTGTCAAGTCGGGGGATGAGTTATGAAAATGCTAGGTCTCCTCTGTTTCGCGTTTTCGTTGACGGTCCCCCGACTTGAATTTCGGAAAAACTAAATTTAAACTTGAAGTTCGGAAGTTGGTGGTTTAAAAAAACTAAAATAAAAACCAAAATACCCAGTGTAACGCAGAGTTTTTCATCAACTAAGTAGAAAAAATACGTATTATTGCATCTAACTCAAAAATCACAAAACATAATTTATTTTTGACCAAACTTATAAGGGACTATTCTATAATAACACCCTTTCAAATAAAAGAAGTCATATCGTTTAATAAATGACGTAATCCGAGTTGAAGTCTGTCGAAAAGAAAATTGCAGTGTTCTTTCCAATTTGAACCACGCACCATTGGATCCTTATAGAGCTCTAGAATCGAAAGCACCATGTATATAATTTTAAAAGGACCACAGTCACTCACTTAAGAAAGAGTTCTCTAAAGATTTGTCAATGTACAATATCAAATATCTTTGGAAATGTCCACAAAACACATTCGTCTGTAAACATGATTTTATAAATCTTAAGAACAATAACATTTCCAACTACTTACAAAACCTAACATCTTTGCCCTTTCAGTCATAACAAACTAACAAAAACAAAACAATCTTTTATTTTGTTAGAAAACATGTTTTCTCCGAAAATACATTGAATGAGCGAAATGAAAACTATTTTCACGAACAGTCTGGACTATGAATATTGTAAAACTACAAGTTGTTTATTTTTACGAGTACAATTACCTCTTACAGGCTATGGTAGTAAAATGGAGATTGTATTTTCATCGTAGTTCAGATTATTTTCATGAAAATTTGGGTGTATGAGTCTTAAAAAGCATAATTCGCAAACGTTTTGTATTCATTGCTTCAATTTTTCTGATTGATTTTAGGAATTTAGGTTGATTTTGATTTTTGGGGCTTGTGTCTAAGTAGTTGAACCCACACGGGTCACGTTGGTTCATGGATGGTTGAGCATCCTTGCATACCAAGACCCCCCTGTGTCTCGGAAAGCACTTAAAGCCAGTGGTACTGGCTGTCATTCGTGGATCTTTGACATCGTTACTAGTTGTCAGGAGCCCAAACAGTCTGACATCCAATTTTACCAAGGGGTATAGTGCTACCCAGTAACTGGGCTGTAGAGATCATTTAGGCTCCATGTAAAATAGTGGTGTTCAGCTGCATCTAGTTAGACTGGAAGTCGCCCCCAACATAGTTTGGAACAATCTAGGAAGATTGATTTTAAACGTTAGGTAATTACATCTTTCACAGACAATCCAGGTCCAATCCAACTAACAAACAAAAAACATCGATTAATAAGTTTATTCCATCATCTATGGAATAGCCATGATCGAACTCAAAGCCCTGAATAATTAATTTGAGTATCCTCTCAAAGTTTAGCAAGAGATGATAAAAACAATTGAGATACGAAAAATAGATAAACAAAGTGACATCGTCTGATTAGACAAAGTGCAATTACTGATTGGCAATATTGATATGCGCATAACTAGTGTTATTTTATAAAATGTTGTGAAATAGATAACGAAGGTTTTTTAGGTAGAACTTGAGGTGGGGCGTACGTTGAACCTGAATTTCAGTGTTATCTTGTTCGACTGGGAGCTGATTAAAATTAGACATTAATAAACATAACATCAAATAAAAACAAAAAAAATATACTCTTAAGAAACGTCAGGACATCATAACATACTCGTAACATCACGCCCGTAATCCCTAAATGGTTAGGTATGGGTGCAACTATTGCAAACCCACATTTCGGCAGTTATGTTTAAGTCCCGTGTAGGTAATACCCTATTAAACCCACAAATCCAGATTTCGGGCTGATACTAAAAAAATTCTGATGGAAAATCCCAATAGCACTTTACCCACCTGCACGCTACCTGAGAATCGACCCCAGCACCTAATGCTCAGCAGTAGCGCTTGCGACCACTGCACCAATGAGGCAGTCAATCATTCACAATAACAGTTGTTAACAATGCATCTAGTCATCAATATCTGCCTAGCCATTCCCCAACTATGTTGGGGAGTCATCTTTCAGTCTAACCCGGATATAGCTGAGTAACCAGTATTTTACATGGAGCGGCTGCCTATATGACTTCCACAATCCAGTTGCTGACTCCACGAAACCCCTCGGTAAGACCGGTTGTCAGATTTTCGGGCTTCTGACGACCAGCAACGACTGTCAAAGATCCAGGATTGGCACTCGGGACCAACGGCTTACGTGGTTTCCGAGGCACGTAAAGATAGTCACCCATCTACGGTCCATCCATGGCACGCGTAGCTTAACCTGATTGATTGATTTGATTGATACGTAGAACAATTTGTTACTAGAAATATAGAAGTAGGTACTAAAACTATCTAGTATTTAAATACTGGTAGTTGTAGTACAAGACAGTTTGTATTGTAGTCAACAATAAATAAACTGTTATAGTTTTGATATTATGGACGCTGAACAATACACTGCTTAGTTAGTAGCTTGCTTGTTTTCTTTAGCAAATAAAACCGCACTGGGCCCGCGCAGTGGATTACGGCCCACTCCTTCTCGGAGTCTGTGTCTCAGCAGTGGGAACATATTAGAGTGATATGATGATAATAGTGATGAATAAACATAACATAACTTGACGTGTTGTTTCCTCAAAGGGTTGGGTAGAGATGTAGCTATAGTACACCCACATTTCGCCAATTATGTTAAAGTACCATGTAACAAGAGGCATCAACCGCGCAAAATCCGGTCGCGCAAATTGGTCTGTTTTACTGTAGTTAATTTTAGTTTAGTATAATTATTGGTTAGTTTAGTTTTTCAAGGCAGCAAGATATTCTGTCAATGCTATGTACGCCATAATTGTCATATACATTAGTTCCTTATTTATTAAGACTATTCTAGCATAATTTCAATGTATGTGATGTGGCTGTGCTTTTTTAAATAAATAAAATCCAAACTGGGCTGCTACTGAGATATTCCAGACAGAAAAACCAACATCACCCTCAATGAATCAAAGTAAATAATAGTCAAATATGTTTTACAGAAATATTCCCTACAGGTAGTCCTAGCTTGACCAAACAACTCCCGGAACTTTCAACACGCATACAAAGAATCCTATAAAAATCAATATTCACGTCACGCTTTTCCAGTTTTTACCCCTATCTCTTACAACCCTGCACAAATTCGATTTTCTTCGTTTCCCAAAATACAAGGGTAGGTACGACAGACACCGTTTGAAATTGTTTCGCCTGGCCAATATTGGAGGCTGAAAGCCGGAGTGACTGCATCTAGTTAGTAGCCAGAGCGTCCTATCAAACCACAGAAAAAATCCTAAAACCAACTGAAGTTAAAAGGGTAGAAAAACGGGTCTAAAAATGCTTGGTAACCTGTTTTTATTGTTTGTCTCCCACTTCCAGCTCAAATTGTTCAACTGAAAGTTTTAATATAAAAGTCCGACATTGCATTACTACAACAAAGTGAAAAAGCTTTTATTTTTCACTTTTTAGTTATAGTACAGTCGCCAGCAGGTCAAGCTATCGCAAACTGTCAAATTTTCCTAATTGAACATAAGCTTTATTCCTTTGTAATAAAGTTTAAAAACGATCAAAGAAATTTGACAGATTGGGGTAGCTTGATGTGCTGGCCTCTGTACCTACACCACTTCGAAATTCATCATCCTTGGGTCAAAGTCAATCAAATCAAAACAATGCATATTTATGAGATAGCAGCAATCGCGGTTGATTTTCCGTCATTATTTTAAGAGTACCGTAGTCTGTCTCCGAAACTCATCATCAGATCTATATGAAATTTAAATGGGACTAATTCGGAATACACCCCTTTCTAAAAGAAAAACAATATTGCAAATCCGTGTATACAGGGTTATTGGAAAAACACCAACAACCTCTTAAGAGGTCATTGTACTCATCATTATGAACAACTTTTACTATGGGACCAAACCAATAACCCTGTATATGACGAAGTTATCCCCGAATATACATTAAAAAAAACAACCAGAATTGATAACCTCCTCCATTTAGAAGTCAGTTAAAAATCGCAGACACACTGAGAGTAGTAAGCGGTAATACATGGCCGCGCTGGTCAGTTTCAGCACATGTGAAATTAAGTTGTTTATTCTGTAAATTGGGTTAAAGGTATCACTATGAAGAGTCATCTAAAAAAATGCTAGATGAAATCGACAGCGGGGCGGCAAAATGGAGTAGATTTAATTATGTGCATATTATTATATATTCTCCGAGAAAGTCGATCGGCTTACCTCGAATTGTGAGTTGAACATGACTAAGTGATAGTAGATGCACGAACAAAGTTTGTCAATCGACACGAACCGATTAAAAGCCGAATATGTATAGCCATTGCTTCGGGTTGGCTTTGTGTTTCAACAAATACTAAATACGAATCGAAAGGCCGACCCAACCACGTAGCACCCCTGAATCAGATTAAACATTTATTTCGCTCTAGACATACTGAGCATCTAGGAATTGCATCACAAGGAAACACAACCTTCCAGACAGGACGTGAGCCCAACATTGTTAAAGACATACAAATAAACATCCAACTTCAGACATGCTCCGCCAAGCGATTGCATCCTCAAGACCAAATGAAAGCGTGTTTAAATATTTGTGTACGACACAGAAGGAACGCTTTCTGCCAGGGTTCGACAGCGATTGTGTTTCCCTGGCGCACTCTGCCACTCTATGGCAATAAATTGAATTCAGTGTCTCGACCACAGAGTAAGAAAATGGAGAATACTCACACCCTGGATTGCAAAGCACACAGCTAGGACAAATGCAAACCTATTTATGTAATGAAGTCAACAACTTCCGAAAATATAGTTATTTTTAACTTTGTAATGTTTTTCCGGAAGTCGGTTGTTGTGGAAAAAGATTTTATTTTTCACTTTTTAGTTTTAGTACCTACCCCACACCAATTGGAAATTTCATCATCCTTGGGGTCAAAACAATGCATATTTATGCTATAGCAGCAATCGCGGCTGACTTGCGTTCATTTTTTGAAGAGTTCCGTTGTCTGTCTCGTCTGAAAAGTATCATCAAATCTATATGAAATTTAAATGGGATCATTTCGGACTAAACCCTTTTCGAACAAAAAAATATTTTTTCAAATCTGTCTAAATGTGACAGAATTATACCCAAACATACCGCTCATTTGGAGCGACAGTGACACAACTGCAAAAAAATGCGAAACTGACCTAATTACACCAAAATGATCGGCATAATAATGTACGTTAGGAGTGAAAATGTCACATTTGTAAGTTCAAAAACCGTCCGCTAGAGAGCGAAAAGACGTTGTTGAAATATTCCGTTTTGCCGCGCGGATCCTGGGCGACAACGGCCGAACAGACAGTTGCGCGGGGCGCCCCGTAAAGAGTGCTTGTGTCAGGGAGCTACATCGCCGCTAAGGTAAATATGTCAATTTTTGCTATTCAGAATCGGAGCTACAAAGACGCAATTGTACTTTATGACACTATTAACTTGAAATTAAAATCGTTTTGTGGATACAATGACGTATCATACAATTGCGCCGTTGTTCCACCAAACATTTGGCATTTTTTTTTTGACGTAAATGTAATTACGCCAATATCGTTCTCAAATGCTCTACTAACATTAACAATTATGACTAATTGCAATAATTTGATATCAAATATAACCCGCTAATATTATTATTATTTGCTATAAATTTTTAGCCATTAAAATGGGAAGCCGAGCACGAATGTTAGTCAAACTTTGTGAGCAAGAATATTCAAAGTTTGATAGTACTGAGGACCAATCTCTTGCTTCAAAAACCGTTATTTCTACTAGTGTAAATGGTAAATAAAACACCACGTGCATTATAGTATTTGTTTAATATTGTTTTCCGAGTTTTAACGTTACTTTCCTAAATTTCAGAGATATTTTCTGCAGAACAAAAACAAGTCAGCAACGTTATTTCAAATATTGATACGGATAGCCCTAGTCAACGTAAGTCAGTTCTCCTACATAACATACATTTATTTGAATGTCATTCGCAAGAATGTAACCCTGCCGCAACATCAAGGTACCCCAATCTGTCAAATTTATTTGATAGATTTTCAACTTAAAACCATAAGCATAAGGTTCATGTTCAATTGGGAAAATTTGACAGTTAGGGACAGTTTGATGTGCTGGTACCGTTATTTAATTTTTTGTCCATTTATTTTAGCATCGACTGTGACTGAAAATGTTATTTCTACTCCAAATAACACGGATCTGCCACCAATCCTTCTAGCAAACCACGAAAATGATAGTGAAAGCGAAACTAAAGATTTTTCTGCAGATGATAGTGGTGACGAATATAAGCCAGAGAAATCTGTAAAGCGTGGCCGTATAAATTCAACATCATCTAGTTCCTCGACGAGCTCTTCGTCTTCTACTACATCGTCTACTTCGTCCGATACTACTTCTAGCTCATCATCAACATCGACTACTCATGATTCTATCAGAAATTCCAACTTAATAGATACCAGTCAAGATTTAGCGTTTTCTTCCGAGACTACTGTTCCCAAGAGAGGAAAGAAGAGAGTTCGCAATGAATCTGCATGGATCAAAAATGTACGAAAACGTCAACGAAACTCTGGAAAACAATACGTGTCTAGAACTGGCAAAACGGTTGCAGAAAAATCTATTAAACCACCATGCACAGAAAAATGTAGGCTCGAATGTCGTAATAAAATAACGGAAGAACAAAGACAGGAGATATTTGAATGTTATTGGGGCTTGGGAACGCTACAAAGACAGCGAGATTTTTTAAACTCCTGTTTAACAACATTGAAAGTCCCTTATCGTCGAGTAAAAGAAGGAGCTGCCAAAACTAGGAAACAAAATTGTGTATTTCATTTCACGGTGAATGGCGAAAGTAAGCGGACGTGCAAAATTTTTTTTATGAATACTTTGGGAATATCAGAGAGAACATTGCGAACCGTTATTGATGGTAGAAATAGTTGTAGTACAGGTGTGATACCTGAGGACAAGCGTGGCAAACATGGTCATCATAATCAAGTAAACCCGGAAATCATACAATCGGTTCGCGATCACATTAACTCCGTCCCTAGAATTGAGAGTCACTATACTCGGGCTAACACGACTCGTGAATTTATTGATGGCGGTCTTACTGTTAAAGAGTTGCATCGAAATTATGTATCTAGTAGAGGAACAATGCCATCAGCAACTTTTGACATGTATTACCGAATTTTTAACACTGAATTTAATTTATCATTTTTTGTGCCCAAAAAAGATCAATGTGATCTCTGCGAGTCTTACAACAATGCCATTGGAGAAGACCAACTCAAATTAAAAGCATCTTATGAAGAGCATCTAAAGCAAAAAGATTTAAGTAGGAAAGAGAAAGCTAAGGATAAAGAGTTAGTAAAAGAAGATGGTGAAACTGTCGTTGCAATATACGATTTACAAGCTGTTATGGCTGTACCTACTGGTAATAGTTCAGCGTTTTTTTACAAATCAAAGTTGAATTGTTTAAATTTTACGGTTAGTATTTTACTTACTTAATAATTATTGATATGTAACTAAATAAAAATCCTAATATTTCAACAATTTTAACAGGTAACAAATTTGAAAGATAACGTTACAACTTGCTACTTCTGGCACCAGGGACTTGGCAATAGAGGAGCTGTAGAAATTGGTTCTTGTGTATTGAAGTTTCTGAAAGAGACTGCAGAGCTTCATCCAAATAGCAATATAATATTTTACTCTGACAACTGCTGCGGTCAGCAGAAAAACAGGTACGGTAACTGTCATTATTTTCACAAGAAAAATAATTTAAATAACATTATATTTCTGTGTTTAATTTACATTTTGTTGTTCTAGATTCTTGATCGGCATGTATTACTACGCCGTTGAAACTCTTCCAATAAAATCAATTACACATAAATATTTGATACGTGGCCATACTCAGAATGAGGGTGACAATGCTCATTCGCTTATCGAGAAGACAATTAAACGAGCAAAAAAATCTGGTCCTATTTATATTCCTTACCAGTACGTTCAACTTATACGAAACACAAAGAAAACTGGAAATGCTTTTGTAGTTAACGAGCTAAACTATGACGATTTTCATGATTTAAAAAAGCTGTTTGAGGATATTACACTAAATGTTAACAAAGACCTGCAAGGTAACCTAATTAAACTATCTGAAATAAAAGTTATAAGATTTGTTAAAAATAGTGAGACTTATGATCTAAAATATTCTTACGAGAGTGAATGGGTAACTGTAAAATCAAAAACAACCATTAATACGCGTAAAACTCGATCAGATAATAATTTAAATATTACTGAAATACGTTTGAGAGCAGCTTATAATTCAAAACTTACGATTTCTGATCAAAAAAAACAGGATTTGCGGACTTTGTTAGAAAAAAACATTGTTCCCAGATGCTATTCTGGATTTTACGAAAGCTTGTTTTAAGCAACTTGAGTGCCAATTTTTATTGTTGTCATTTAGTTTTTTATTTTCAAGTCACTTGAGTACTTAAAGACAATAATGAGACTGTTAAAATGTTAAAAATTGATCTAACGTTACGTACCTACACGTAAGTCTAACTTTTAAGAATAACTTTTTGGATAATATAGATTTTAAGAATATTGTAGTAAACATCTGTGATTTTTCTGTGCCATGAAGATAGTAGTTATTAAGCCAGATAAAAAGAACTAATTTTGTATCCTATTTTATTTAAATTTATTGGTGAATTGTTCCTATTAAAGTGTATTAAAGATAAAGCTTCGCGACATTGTAACCATGGTTACACCATTTTAAAATTCACAATAAGGACCATATCTATGTCGCCACTGACTTTCATTGTTATTTTTTATTGAAATAAAACAAATTGTGTTGATTAATCGAAATTGGTTTCATTTTATAAGAGACAACAAAGGTCATAACTACTCGAAATTTCTTTTCCTAGGGTAACAACGACGCAATTGTAAGTCTTAAAATGAAAAAAAAAAAATTCTCATAGATATGGATTGATTAATAAAAAAGACATGAGTCTATTTTCAAGCTCAGAGTTCAAACTACAAAAATAAAATATAGATATAGTCATTAGCTGTAAGAAAAGTTCAGAATCTTTAAGTGTGTTACGAAAAAATCTTAAAACTGGCGTAGTGTAAAATTTACAAATTTGCACTTGTGTCACTGTTGCTCCAAATGAGCGAACATAAAAATATATAAATATACATAAATGTCTGAATGAAGTCGGTATGACAAACCGAAACTTTTACAATCCAGTACTTACTTGTCGTGAAAATGAGTCAATTTTGTAACTTTACAAATATGTCAGTGACAACAGCTGTGGATGGTAACCTTTGGTGGCTGTATATGTATTTATGTGCACGTTAAAAGTGTTGATTATAAATGTCTTTTGATCAATGAGTAGAGTCAATAATTAATTAATCATGGATTTTTTGCGGACAGAATTTCTGTTTACATCCCAAGCCTTACCAAGGGGTAAGGGTAATATAAATTTGATATTGTTAGCTCTGTACTCCTAAGAATAATAATTCTCAAAAAAAAATAACACTTTTCGTTTCTACAGGAGTATGAATGTTGCCAATAAAACTTGTTCATGCTTCATAAGTTTCCTCAGTCGGTGTTTAACTTTACTTTCTGCGCCTTTTATTTGGGTTCCAACTGACTCCAGACTCCTTTATCTCGATATACTACAAATGGTTTACACTCCAGCGAACTGTTATGAAATTGTTTTAAAATGTCTGAAGTTCTCTTAATGTTCGGGAGCTAATGATTGCCGAGGAGCTGGGAAATGCCTTCTTATTTTGACTTCAAGTGGGTATATTGGGTTAACTTCTCATAAACTCAGCATAATAGACTATTGTTACAATGTGAACTCAGGTGTGAAAACATTTTGAATGTAGTTTTTTATTACAATGGGGAGCACTCAAAGAGCCTACATGAGTGCCGATATGTACTCGAGTTCACCCTGCCCTCAGTAATCTTGGTGAAAGCTAATGTCTTAATCATTGGCGTTCCCCATTTAGCTCGTTCGTACGTAGGAGATGAGGAGTATTTATAATTACATGTGAAATATTAGCTTAATTTTTCATTGTCTTAGATTAGATACACTAGAATATCTGTATATCTACTGATAAACATGGACGCCTCCTTCCCATGTCGGTAGGTAGAACTACAGAACGCAGTAACGTGTAAACGAAACAAAAAAGTAAGATCTAGTAGAGCACTTACATTCTCATTTTGCCTCGTTTACGTTCAAACATCTGGGCATACACGTACGCCAGTCGCGAGTACTACGCACCTGACCTTTCTGAAGAACATCACCAACAAGGTAAAGAGCTACTCCCAACTGATTTGTTTTCTTAACAGTTGCTTAGGTAGAAACCAAAGGTACAGAGAAAACGAGCAGCGTAACCTCATAGATTTTTTTTTACATAGAACTAACTTTATAATTCACTGACTGGTTCTTTAAAACCTTTCTACGTCTAAAAATGTCAAATAGGTGGCGTTTTAAGCAACTTCTGGAAATTAAATAGCTTTAACATTTTATTTTAATCTGATTTGCAACCGACTTCCATTCACTAACCATACCAGACCTTTTTATCACCGGAAATCGGCTGCAGATATTCTTAACTATATAAATAAAAACATTTACAAAATAATATGCACCTAATTAACAAGATTTAGTTACATTAAAACCAAAAGCTACCAGGTATTTATATGTTACGGTTGTTGATAACATGTAAGAAAATGAAAACAATTCCTTGCATAAACGAACTCCGAAAAAACGGTCCAGAAAAATCAAATAAACTTATGACAACGATATTCGCAAAAATCACGCCTAGGTATAACATTCCTTGCAAAAGACAATACCCTGCGGGAGCTTATATCACTTTCCCTATTTACCTTACAAAGGAAGTGTGACAAAATTGTAATAGAACAAAGAAAGCGAAATTCTCACTGAAATACATTTTGTATTTTGTTATGTTCGTGTGTAAGTTTAGATTGAATTTTCTACAGTGTGTTAGCAATGCTCTACAGTTGTGATCGCCATTTCGCGTTTGGCAAATAAAATTGTTAGGAGCTGTCACTTACCTTGTTTTGAAATAGCAAAAGGGAATTTTACAAGCAAAAGGAGTTATAATCATACTCTGGCAGTTTAAGTAATTGTTTGTTGAATGGTTGAGCTCGTAATCGTCCAAGTCAGGACTGAGTTGAGCTGCATGCTGATCTATATTTATCTATACAAATAAAAACTATTATTAAAAAAAAAAAAACCCGACTACCTAAAAGTAGACTTTAGGTAATTAAAAAAGATGGAAACAAGAAACTTGTTTTAAAAGGATGACTATTAGACTGAATACTATACGCAATCACATGCAGTCGGAGGCAATAAAGGTCTCTATTGTTAAATTAAGAATATGCCTCTCTGTTTTAAATTAATGTTATAACGCCTCCGTGGAAACTTACGTTAGTGAGCTTTCATGTGATGCTAGAGATTGACACTTTTGCCAGCTCACTTCAATTAGGTTTTCATGGTAAGATTTTACAGAATATCTAGTAATAACGTAACATTTCTCGGGACGCATCCAAATAATTACACTCTTCAAGAGAGGTGGTTAAGTTGTCAATGTCACGGAATACATAAATGTATTTAACGGTTGAGAAGACAACCTTCTTCAAAGCTAAGAAGAAATAACAGCCGCGTGGTGAGATCGATAAAGTTAGGTTAAGCTTGCCGCGGCTGATCCGTGGGTGGGTGACCATCTTTACATACCGAGACCCCTCCTTGCCTCGGAAAGAACGTTAAGTCGTTAGTTCCGATTCTCATTCGTGGAAGAAGGCTGAAAATCTGACAACCAGTCTTACCAAGGGGATAGGGTCAGATAGGCAGTCCCACCATGTAAAATACTGGTATTCAGCTGCATCCGGAGAGATTCGAAGCTGACCTCCATATAGTTTGAAAAAGGCTAAGCTGGTGATGATGAAATAATTATAAATTAACACTAAACGCAATAGTGACTATAAAGAGGGTAGTATGTCGGATTTATTGCAAAAATAAGCCCACAGGAAAGAAGTCAATACAATATTTGTAGAAGGTTGAGTAAAATAATATCTACCGACTACTTCATCTGAGTTTTTTTCTCTTCTCACTTGCCGATTGATAGGGAAAACTGGAAGGCAACTGATTTACTCAATCAAAATTTCCCTCTACACCAAGGTTGCAGAAATCCACTTTTACAAACCTAATTACAAAAGTTAAACAACTTCTAACTAACTAGCTCAGGAACTGACAAATTGGGTTGTGGAACAACATGGACCACAATTTTTGGTCAGCCATGTTGTATTCATGATTAAAGGAATTTGATATAATAGTGTTTTAACTAATAATACGCTTTTATAATTAAGTTCATTTGTAAGTGCGACAAATTTTACATGTTATGGAATGTGCACTGCTTTTTTTGGGGTGGGAAATCATCAAATAACTTCTCCCGCTCTGGGTGGAGCAGGAGAGCGTGTCAGATTTTTAATGACTAAAACCCACTAGTATACCCTCAGTAGCCTATGTGCCAAGGGCAGCGGTATCTCTTTCGAACGCGCTGTGTCTGCTAATTAGACGCGCGACGGGTTAAAGAAAACCTACCTATACCTATTATCAGCATATAATATTTCCACTGCTGGGACGCAATCCTCCTCTTTGTGAGAGGGTACATCTGCCTCTTTGTGAGAGGGTACGCTTTGCGCTTGAAGGGTAGCGCTTAATGTAAGAGCGACAGTCAAGATATTCGTCGCTTAGTTTTATTAGTTATCCTACTATAATATTATAAATGTGGAAGCTTGTATGTTTGGATATTTAGATGTTTGGATGTTTGTTACTCAATCACGGAAAAATGATCTTCCCCGATTGGGTTCCCGCATTGTCGTTGCGGGGGGGCTCAGTAACCGTGGATTCCAGCCACGGTGAAGCCAAGAGGAACCCAAAGGTGGGGCCGCTCGTCAGGGCTTTTGCCTCAAAGCCGACGACGTAGCGGCCAAAAAGTAGGTTGCGGTGAGGTGCACCGCAACTGAGGTGGGCCGCGATGTCGAATGGGAGGCATCGCGGCTGAGGGTTACGGGCTGCGGTAGAGGAGGAGTGCCGGTGCTTCTGAGCAGCGCTCTTCCCTTCCGTGGCCAAGACGGGGCCGCCACCGTTTGATGGCGGACGCGGTGGGGCTGCAGGGGAAGAGGAGTGTCGGTATAGCCTCAGCCGCTCTCCCTATCCCCTATGCGGCCGAAAAGTGGTAGACGGGACGGCGCGTTGTGTTGTGCCCCACGCGCGCCGTCAAAGATGTCAGCAACCACTGGTGGGGTCCGCAAGGGCCGATGCCTGCCAGGGGTGCGGGTTTGTTCGAAAGAGATACCACAGCCCCTGGCATACGGGCTACTGAGGGAACACGGGTGGGTTTTAGTCAGTAAAAGTATGACACGCCCTCCTGCTCTACTCAACAGGAGAAGTCATTTGATGATTTCCCAACCAAAAAAAAAAAATCACGGAAAAATGATTGAACGGATTTTGATGAAATGCAGTAGTATAATTTTTACTTTTTTTTGGTTCGGATATCTTTTCAACTTTGTTTTATTTGATATTGCCTTAAACAGAAACTTCTTTTTATTCACACTTACTTGAGCAATCTGGTCGAACCGCCCGAACAGTTCATTGAGCGTCTTGACCAGATCAGAAGCGCTGAGCCGCTCAGACAGCGGCGTGAAGTTGACGATGTCTGCGTACAGGATGCTGACGTTGTTGTGCCTCTGCACATGCATCTCGTGGAAACGGGTCTGCTTTGACGCATCGGCGCACGCGTCCGCCATTTTGAGCATTATTGAGCGTTTTACCTGGAACAAGAAAAAAGGTTATGACTTATGTATGAGCAAAAGATTGTTCATTTATGTTGGTTAAAACAGTCTACAAAAGAAGATCTTTTATTCGCATTTATTAAAAAATGGTATCACCATTACAATATCAAAAAGTTTTTGTAGGTTCATTTAAACGCGATTCTCATTAGAAGACAAGTAAGTAAGTATTTAGAGGATTCAACAAATGTTTTTATTTAAAAAGAACAACCAACGCGTATTTTTTTTAAATCACCAAATTGTAACCGAGTGCAACACACTGAAAACAGTGACCATTGTGGAAATAAATCCGTCACCACAAAATTCAATTAAACACCCAAACAAATTGAAGTTTACGGAAGACTTAACAGACTATTATCTACAAATAGAACACGAAATTAAGCTTAACATCCTCAAACAATTAATTATTTACGTCTAAACACGAATAAATACTTAATTCATAGTTATTTTGGTCTCTTTACTTAAGGTAATTATTAGGCGAGATTTTCTGGTCACGATTTTATTTGGGAACATTAATATTCAGGTCTGCGGGCTATGGTAATTAGAAGGTGAATCTTATCGTTACTGTTACTAATTAAAAGACACAATCAGACTAGTAATTTTCATGTTTACTTTATTGCTTTACTACAGTTTCCTATATTTTCCTTGGTTAAAGTTCTAATATTTAACTGATGGAGAAGGAATAGATCTCATGGAAATTGCGCGGTAATTACGTAACGACCGTCACAACTTTAATGCGTTGCACTTAGACAATTCAACAATATTCATTGCGTTATTTACATTATAAGTAGTAGACATTTGCAACATATGAAAGTATCCGGTTTTTTTTTACATGTAAGCTCATCTCACCTGGTAGTAAGTAATGGGCTGAAGGTGGGAGCGAGCTTCACCCAATCCTTAACCACAGAGAAATTGACTATCATACCTTTAACTGCATAAACATAACAATGCTGTTTAAACTATTGCTTAAACAGCATTGCCTACCCTTGTTATAGTTTCAGTATAACAAGGGTATGACAACAATAGGTAAGTGCTTATTAGATTCCATACGTAGATCTAATCTGCTTCTCGTACGCAACACAGAAAACGAATCGATTATATTCACTTCAGTAACCAGGACTTTAAATTAGGTTTTTCCGGTTGAAGAAATACACCCCCGTCTAGAGTCCATATTGAATGACGTAAACCTGATAACCTAGAACACAGTTGGGGTTAAGAAAATTTAATTTGTGGTTTTGGCTGTAGGTTACAGACTGAAATACATTATGAAGACATTGAAATAGGCATTTTAGCAAAAGCTACAACAGTCAAAACCAACAACTTGTTGCAGAATTGACATAAACATACTCCTAGTACAAATTAAACTGATTTAGATGACGTAGGTAGTCAAAAATAATAAGTACCTAAAAGCAGCACCTCTGCTGTCAAATGCATAACACATTCACTCATTATTCTTGTTGGAAACTAACAAAATTAACCCATGAATTCATCTTTGAAACCAAGGATATCTTTTTTCGTAGGTAAAAAAAAAAATACGCTGTTATAAGGAAAAGAGCAATACCTGCTACGCGAACCAGTTTTTTTTTTAAATAACCTTTTCCCTTGGTTTCAGAATCATGACCGTGGTAATAGGTTGCGCATCACTTACCCTGCCACCTTTTATACTTAGCAGGAATCGACTTGGCTTATCAGTATTTTAAGCCGCAGAATAAGAGTGACACACCAGGTTTTTACCCTACTATGTAGAGTAAGATTTCACCTATTTGCATATTTATTATTGAAAATCATCACGTCACATGCTACTAACTACTTTTTCTTCTTCATTCTGGGATTTCCCCGCTCGGTTATACCAGTCGGAAACTTGTTTATCGTGATAATGTCACTTTGCAGCTCCTAACAATATTGTCGGAGCAATGCCTTTTCTGCGCATAACACAAATCTTGATAGGCGTTCAGTAGGTACTGGAAATTTTTTATTAATGAATCTACGTTTATAACTCTTTTTTAAAGGTTTTCTGAATAAAAATTGAAATTTCAATACTGCGTTTGCTGACACCGACGTGAAACTAAGCAAAAAAACAATGTTGACTGTGATGGAAAAGATTGCAAAATCCAAATGTGACACAATTTCGTTGTTGTGGTCTTAGACCAGCACAATTATGGAGTTTGCAAAAACAATACAAATTTGCAAAACATGACGTGAATTTTCTAGAAAACAGGCGGGGTCAGAGACTCATAAACTCATAACTTATAGTAGTCATGAGTATACGAGCTCATGACATGACGCGGGTGACATTGACCTACACTCGGGTCAGACAGTCAGACGGGTTTTTGAAATGACCAAGAAAATGACGAATCACCGGAAAAAGTTAAAGAGACCTAGGTGTTTAAGGAAGATGTCTTTGCCAACGCTTCAATATTCCATGTAGGAACATCTTTATTTTCCAACTAGCAGCGCTCCGCGATTTGATTTTTATTACAGGGTAATGTGTTTAAGACAAAATTGACAGAATGGCTTCTTAAGTGTTGTTTTTATAGTATTAAGGATTATATGGGACGTAAAGTTAGTGTAATAAAATTATGATTAAATGAACGATATAAAATTAAAAGTTAAATAGGAATAAAAATTGTGATGTATACTAAATATTTGCACGCTTGCTTGCAGGTAGAATACAATTTCACTTAGGTTATAAGATCTCACCTATTAAACAATGCATTTCGTGCAAATAAACATTTGATTTGATTTGACCCACGTAGTTCCCGTTCCCGTGGGAATACGGGTTTAAAATATAGCCTATGTCACCCGAGGATAGCGTAGCTTCCCAACAGTGATATAATTTTTGAAATGGGTTCAGTAGTTTCAGAGCCTATTCAATGCAAACAAACAAACAATCAAATCTTTCCTCTTTATAATATTATTATTTGCAGATATTAATATTTTAGTATAGATTAAAAACGGCAATGAATTTTCTCAAACAGTTTTATCGAATATATAATCTAATAAACATTCATTTATTAAGAGGATAATATCGGTAATATGGACTGATTCATTGTAAATCGCTTGTTATGAGGTCTTGCCTGGCACCTCAAAAATCAACATATTTCCCGAAATCGCGTGATTCTACAAAAACATAACAGCAACTACACAACACAAACATAACTGCAACAACACACTTTACACAACATAAAATGAATACTGAAAAGTTTGTTACTGTTACCACGTTATCGTCATGCTGCAGATAAATAGCAAACCAATAATAGCAGAGTTTTGCAAACATTCTTCCTCAACACGAGAATTACCTACGCGTCTGCTATACAATACTGAGAAAATTTATTTGTCTCTTTATATTTATCTGTGACTAGCTGACCCGGCAGACGTTGTCCTGTCTTAACTATGAATAATGAATTTGCATTGGTATACCTATTATTAGAAAAGTTAATAATCTGGTCGTAATTTTTTTTTTTAATTTGTCAATGTTACGCGCAACTTTCTTATTTTTTTTTTTTCATAAGAACCTTCTCCTGACAATAAAAAACACAAAAAAAGGATTAGCTAACTTGGTCCAGTCGTTCACGTGTGATGCCGTGACCAAGGGAAATAAGGATGATTTTTTTGTAAAAATCGATATAGATTATCGCTAGGTAAAAATTAAACAGCCACAAAAGAGGAAAAATAAAAACAAATTACCACTGATTCATCGCAATGCAACATACGTTGCTTTTACTAAGAAACGAAATGAATAAGCAGGGAATCACCACGTGGGCGTGGTAATTCGTGTCTCGTTACATAGACTGAGTACTATGACGAATGACGTCACGTCTCCAAATTAATGGGACAATCAGACGCATATTTTGATGTAAAAGTGTTTGTTTATGTAGAAATGAATATGAAGGAGAGGGGAATATGAGAGAGAAAGGAAAGTCAGTTTTCTTGCAATTAATCTCTAAAGTTCAACTAGCTTCTGCCCGCAGCTTCGCCCACGTGGAGTTCGGAAATTATCCCGCGGGAACATACGAGTACCACCGGGATAAAAAGTTTCCTATGTGTTAATCTAGGATAAAATCTATCTGTGTGCCAAATTTCATCCAAATCCGTTCTGTAGTTTTTGCGTGATTGAGTAACAAACATCCAAGCATCTTCACAAACTTTCACATTTATAATATTACGGACTACCCTTTTTACCCCTTTAGGGATAGATTTTGGAATAACCCTGATACACGTTATTCTTTATTGTTGGTTTTAGGTATAAGTACTGAGTTTTGAGTTAAGCAGATTGCGTGTTAAAATTCTTCCATACAAACTTTGACACCCCCCAATCCCTCTTTAGGGGGTAGTTTAGAAAAACAATAAATGGCCAACCTCATAATTTACTTAACTTAGTATTTGTGCCAAGTTTCAAGTATATTAACTCAAGGAATAAGATTTTTCATACAAACAAAATCCCCCCTTTTCACCCCCTTGAAGGTCGAATTTCCAAACAATCCTTCTTAGTGCTCCTCTACATAATGAAAGGAAGCCGTGTGTAAAATTTCACGTTCCTAGTCCTAGTAGTTTCGGCTGTGCGTTGATTGATCAGTCAGTCAGTTTCTCCTTTTATATAATAGATTTGTGATATAGATTCTGTTTTTCACATAATTATTTTGTCAATCATCTTTATGTTTCAAAAAGTATACCAAGAGGAGGTGCAGTATCTATTTATCTGCTTTTAAAACAAAACTAATTTTTCCGTCAAGGATGATGGTTTTGCTAATGTCCTCTTCGTCATTGGAAGAAAAAGTGTGTAATGGAAGTTTTTGGGATATATTGTATGATGATGACGAATAAAGAGGTTAATGACGTCTAAGAAAAACGTCATGATGACGTCCATAATAAAGGAAACGGTAATGGAAGTAACTGTATTTTTTTTGTAGGAAATATACATCTGCGGTCATTGATGTGCAAAAAAATCCTGTACTGTAGGTACACATATTAATTCTACAATTCTTTGTAATTTTACTGATCTTATCATGCTGACTAATTATGGTACTGATCAAATACCCTACTAAATATACAGTCCAATAGGCAGCTCCGAGAAATTATATAAAAAGGACTTCAAAATTATTTTTGTATCGTTCATTTCATTCATGATTTGTTTGCGTAACAAGGATATTTGGATCATTATCTTTAATACCATTTTTTATTCTATCTACTCCATTTATACAATTAAGGATAACAGCACTTATCACTGAATATTTAATTCCGGCACCCAGTTGTCATGTCGAACTATTATCTGTATCACCATGACGTCATATCTATAGGTCATCGCGACACGTTCCACTTTCACATCCTTATAGCTTACAAGTGATAATTGTATTATATTCCGAATTTAGACAGAAGGACATGTTTTACTCAACCTGGAAAACGTACGTGTCATTTGAGGTCATTTTGTTTTATGGTGAAATTTATAAAAACTACTGTTCTACTCCTACCAGCCTACAATGTTGCCAAAGGTAGAACACTGACCTCCTCTCTGTGAGAGGCAGTGAGCCGTATTCCACCACGTGGGCCTAGTGCTGGTCGGTAAATGTTACATGTCTTTGAATTTTTGATTTGGTTGTCTTATCATTAGCCCGTAAATAAAAACCATCTACTGTATTTCGGCTCTAAGGACCAGCACATGGTTGGCCTGATTTTGGTCCTTCTTCATTCATCTTTCTTATGTTTTGGACTTTCCGCAATTTTCTGGTGAAACATATAACATTACGTCACGCTTGTAATCCGCGGAGATTTATTAAGCAGAGGTGTACATCAATAATCCACTAGTTATGTTCAAATCCCATGTAACAGGGGGCGAGCCATTGCCATCAACCGGGCACAAATTCTGACTCTCGGCTGCTATTGAGAATATCCGATTAATTAATATAGTCCATACACAATATTTAACCGCGCAACTATTACACAATATAAAACTTTACCGAAGTTGTAATGTCCGAAAATGGCTATGATAAAACTCAAATATTGCCGCACAGAACAAGGAAAAATGGCATGACATTGACACTCAACGGAATAGTAACAAAAAGTATGTCATCTCATATGAGATACGAAATAAAAGGACCTTAAAAGGACCTTTAACATTTTCGGTATTAATATTTGTTTTGTCCTGGAATGAGGACCATGTATTTGCAAGTGCAGTTTTTCAGATTTGTGTTTTCTGCACTTTTTTTTTGTTATTCGTCTTTGACAATTGACCTACGTGCCTTCAAGCATGTGACACCTTCCATAGTGCGTAAAGTTCTCAAAACAGTTGACAAACTCGGATCACTGACGTTCAAACGTAGACATGTCGAGTCGTAGAGAGTCTTTGTCTACGTTTCGAGTGCCAAGAATTTACAATGAACTGTCAAGTCACTATTGTTTTTTGTGGTGAAAAACGTCACGATGGAAGCTGCATGAAAGCTAGGTTCTACATTGTACCTGGTGGAAATATTTCAGGGATTTTATGAATCGTCACAAGGATTCTTTTGAATTATGTTTAGACTTAGACGTGGTAATTTTTTGATGAATAGGGAACTTACGCTGGTGTTATTTCGTCACAACAAATCTAAGTCATTTATCAATGTTAAGAGAACAATTCGTTATGTGACTTATTTTGGATGCCAGAGCCTCTTTTATGGCACCCCTGTGTCACATAAAAACTTACCTAAAACTTACCTACATTGATGTGTGCTAATGATTTAATGTTCGCCTAAACGATGTTTTAGATAGAGGAAAATGGCTAAAGTGATCTTGACCTTGACCCTTGATTTGTCGCCTATTCTATCTCATCTGACGTTAAATCTTATGTCAACTTTCTCGAATGTGATTGGTTGTTGTTATTTTCAACTACCTGTCTCAAGTAAGATTTTTGCAGAGCGCTAGCTGATGGTAACTTTAACCACGCTCTTATCAATCAGCGCGGGATATTACAACCTAATCGGAGTATCTAAAGACTTTTCTTAATGTCACGGATTAGTTGTAAAAGGCATTTCACAATATTTTAAATTGTTTATAATATTGTATTAATTTTTAGAAGTAAAATTTTTTATGTAACAAAAAATGGATACCTACTAACATTGCAAGTTGAATTGATGTCTAACTTTTCCTACATAAGATACCTCTCTACGATCCACTTATGGTAACTAACTCAAAATTCAAAAAGCATTGTAAAAATACTGCACAGACTTGTTATATCTTCAAACATAAGCTCGTCACGTCGCTGACCTACTTCTGATAACAGTATCACAGCATTTGTGAGAGCATTATGTTTGTGTAAGAGAAATTATAGAATTTAAGGTCAACAGACAACGATGCGATAATTATTTTGTTTGTCCTTTCGTTTTAAAAAACATTTTGGAACGCTTTTAGAATAAAATCTGACAGTTTTTGTTCAGTATTGTGCTGTCATTTCCTTTCTTGAAATTATTTTTGTTCGTTGATAAGATTCGGCGTTTATTTTCGAACAATACAAATGTATTGATAAGATTGTATGTTATTTAGATTGCTGTAAGATTGTGTTAAGTCATAGATTATGTGTTTGTATTTATATTTTGTTGACTGCAAAGATAACCTTATTTTTGCGATAGTCACACCTTCCTACGCATTTACCAGTTACGCTGGTTAGTTTTGTTGATCATCGTCTACTTTTTCTGTTTATTTATTTAACCATTTAAGCACACACATATACACAGACAAGAACAAAGGAACAGAAAAATACGCACAAAGGTAAATGCTTATTTCTACAGAAATCTCTTCCTGCACACCTACAATAGGAGAAAAGATAAAAGAGATGTAGACAACGTGTGGAATAGCAGAAGGGATAACATAAACTTAAAAATTATACTCCAATTCAATTAAGCACATATATTATGAGATTATACAAACATAAACACATACATACATATAGTCACGAGCAATAATATGTATACGCTTACCAACTTTTAAAAGACATTATCTCCACTTTTATTCATTGTAATCTTATTTTATTATGAAAATAAAATTTTGGAACCCACACTATAATGAAATACCCAAGTTATCTCAAGGTTGCAATCGCTATTTAAAAGAAAATCGCTTTTGAATTTGGCGATGTGTATGCATATTAATTATCGTGACTGTCTTCTAAAATAAATGTCACTAATTATAATGTACCTAACTATCTGACAAACGACCCAAGAGCCAGATTGACCCGACACTACACCGAAGATATCCCGGACGTTAGCTTGTACGAGATAAGGATGGCTCTGAAGCAGCTTAAAAACAACAAGGCGCCAGGTGATGACGGAATCACGGCCGAACTCCTGAGGGCCGGCGGGAAACCCGTTCTTAAGGCCCTCCAGAAGCTGTTTGATTCCGTCATACTCGAGGGCAAAACGCCACAGGCATGGAACAGAGGTGCGGTGGTACTTTTCTTTAAGAAGGGTGATAATACTCTTCTTAAAAATTATAGGCCAATCTGACTTCTGAGCCATGTCCACAAACTGTTTTCGAGAGTCATCACGAACCGTCTCGCGCGCAGATTTGAAGACTTCCAGCCTCCCGAACAAGCCGGTTTCCGTAAAGGCTTTAGCTCCGTAGACCACATACATACGCTGCGGCATAATGGTTATACAGAAGACCGAATAGTATAACCTGCCTCTCTGCTTAGCGTTTGCGGAATACGGAAAAACTAACTTCGAGAAAGAGGTCAATCGTCGAATCCGACTGGGCTGGGCAGCGTTCGGGAGGCTTCGCAATATGTTCCCGTCCCAAGTGTCTCAAGACGAAAGTCTTTGACCAGTGTGTGTTGCCAGTGATGACCTATGGTACAGAGACGTGGTCGCTCACAATGGGCTTTATCAGAAGGCTAACGGGTTTTTTTTTTTTTGGGTGGGAAATCATCAAATAACTTCTCCCGCTCTGGGTGGAGCAGGAGGGCGTGTCAGACTTTTACTGACTAAAATCCACCCGTGTTCCTTCAGTAGCCCTTAAGCCAGGGGCTGTGGTGTCTCTTTCGAACAAACCCGCACCCCTGGCAGGCATCGACCCTTGCGGGTCCCATCATTTTTTGTGCTGACATCTCTTTGAGGCGCGCGTGGAACACAATGCGCCGTCGACTTGGGGTTGGTCCTTACCGGACAGCGAGCTACCCATTACTCGCCGTCCGCAAGCCCATGTCTACGGTGGCCGGAAATCGGCCTGGGATTCCCGACGCCCAGGGCGTCTCCGTATCCTGCGGCGGCTGGGGTCGCGAGGGCGCATATGCTGCCTCTCCCTCACGTGCGCCGCCTCCCTCTTCGCGAGCATCACTGCTTCGCTGAAGGAGGTGACGGCTCCCCATGCCCTCTCGCTCCGTACCATGGCCTGGACCAGGGCCGGACGCGAGAGATCGCCGCCGCCGATCGCCTCCACGAGGACACGGCGGTGCTCCGCCCAAGCAGGGCAGACCGCCACCGTGTGCTCCACCGTGTCCTCAGGGCGATCTTCGCAGTGGAAACACCCGGGCGTTTCCTCCCGCCCTATCCGAAACAAGGCTAACGGGTGACTTTATCACGCAAAGGGCAATGGAGAGGGCTATGCTTGGAGTTTCCTTACGCGATCGAATCAGAAATGAAGAGATCTGCAGGAGAACCAAGGCAACCGACATAGCCCGAAGAATTGCCAAACTTAAGTGGCAGTGGGCAGGGTACATTGCTCGCAGAACAGATGGCCGATGGGGCCGATAGGTTCTGGAGTGGCGACCGCGTAACGGAAGACATAGAGTGGGAAGGCCTCCCACAAAGTGGACCGATGACCTTGTGAAGGCCACGGGTATCCGCTGGATGTGGGAAGGACAAGACCGGTCGAAGTGGAGGAGTTTGGGGGAGGCCTATGTCCAGCAGTGCACGTCTTTCGGCTGAAATGATGATGGTGAGGGGCCACGCGGTAGGTATTTAAACGGCAAATGAAATATTAGAGCTGAATGGCGCGCAATGGGAGAGTGAGAGAGAGTGAGAGCTAGTAAGATAATATAATGAAAACGGGTTTCAAAATTATGTCATAATAGAGTTTATGAGTCTGATAAAAGGTTAAAACTAGCTAATAAGTTGATCTTTGCTTTGGGTCGGCTGCTAAATATTTGCTTTAAAGTGTGGCATCAAGGATATTCCTTCTTGTGGTCTGTAGTTGCCTAACTAGAACGAAACTAAGCAATCGTAGCCCCATATTTCGGAGCAAGCAACTTATGGTTTTCCCAATCATTGATAGATTCAATAGTTCAATTAGTTATATGCAATGATATAAATAAAAAAAAATGTTTTTCGCGGGGTTTTTTTACATTTTCATTCAATCGAAATCAATCATAAGCAAAAGTCATTTATTCAAACTAGGCTGAGAATCGAGTAATTCCACTTTGCCCCACCAAGCCCGCCACCCTGGTGTGGCAAAGTGGACTGCCTAAAATTTTGCAGTGGAATATGCCCCACTATTCTGATTTGATGGGGCGGATAACACTAGCATAAACACTTTGTGGATTCTGCCCCACTAGGGTTGGCACCTCAGGATTTGTGTATGAAGGTTAACATGTATTTTTACATTTGTTTGTAAAAAAAAAAAATGTATACCTATATCTGTAAGTAAAACGTTATTAGTGCTGGAAGCTTAGATTTAATACGTAGCGAAGTGGTTTAAATAAAAGTAAAAAATAAATAAATAATTTTAATGTACTATTTATTTCTGGAAGGAATCGGTTTATAAATCACAGATTAATTACCTTTTACAAATAAAATTTTACTAACTAAGATAAATCTTGATAATCACAAATTAAACAATGATTTGTTCTTATGATATGTTCTTAAAACGAAACATATTTACTACATAACTATTCAAAATCACAGATTCTTCATCATTTGGTATACCTTTTACAAATAAAATCTTACTAACTAAGATAAATCTTGATAATCACAAATTAAACAATGATTTGTTCTTATGATATGTTCTTAAAACGAAACATATTTACTACATAACTATTCAAAATCACAGATTCGTCATCATTTTGTATGGTTTGTGTAGATATAGGTATTTTCTTACTGATTACGTTATAAATAATAAAAATAAATTTAAACTATATACATACAAACAGCCACTAAATTACTTGTTACAAAAAATAGAATCACAGATTATAGAGTCACAGATTATAGAATCACAGATTGATCGACATGGTATAAAACAGTCTTATGTATTACCTTATGAATAAAAACAATTTATATGCAAAAAAAACAGCCACGAAATTACTTCCGGCTAAAAAACAAAAACTAAAATTATAGAATGATAAAATTTTACATAGCAAAAAGTCTTATTAATACAAATAAGAAACATCCTAACGAAAGTAGGTAAATACTGACTGTTGACAAAATAATTATCATAACAAACAGCCACTATATTAGTTTGAGTACTGACTATTTATAAGAATTAAAATCATCTAAAATCATAGATTTTGTATTTGTTTAGTTCACATTTTTTGGAAAAACTAAAATAGATTTCTTGGAAAAACTATCTTAGTTTTTCCAAAAAATGTCCAACCGTAATGTCGTCGTTTATGAGCTCCATTTGGGCATCTTGTATATTCTGATCGTTTTGTATATATTTATCAAGGCGTAGCTTGGAAGGTTGGTTCTGCATAGATTTAACTATTGAAAGCGTTATGTCTTCGTATAAGACATTAAGAAGTCTTAATAAACTGGGGCTTTTTTTAAGAATTTTTTTGTTAAGTTTATTATGCCAACTTTCGAGGGCATTAGTTGTGCGGTGTTTTGCCCCAAATACGCACCACACTTTTAAAAAGTTATCTTTCAGCCAATTGCGCAGCATATATTTTCTAAATTCATTACTTTTTTCGTCATCTGGGCTTTGTGCGGCTATGTAAAACCAACCTTCAAAAATCTTTTCTTCTGGTAATAAGGGTAAGACTGCGCTAAGCGCTACTTGTTTTCGCAAATATTTAGATTTTGTCAACCCTAACCCTTTCCCCTTTTTCCAAATTGCTTTACAAAAATGAAAAAAGCACCCTTTGATTGATGCTGATTTAAAGACATTTTTAAAACCAGTCATAGCCGCTGCCTCAAAATCCGACTGAAAACTATGTGGTTGCCAATCCGGAATCTGTGATTTTATTACAGAAAAGAGAGCGGTGTAAGCTTTGGTTGATTTAGTACTCATAAGAGCATATACTAATGGCACAATATTTGTTGTTTGTTGGGAGCTACCCAAATCAGCATGCAACGAATACAATTGTATGAACGGTTGTGGGCAACTTTTAAAAGTGCCATCGCCAAAAAAATGTTTGCAGGTTTTCATCAAATTCTTAGCTTGCTCTGAACAAAATATTAAAATAGAAATATCTTCGTCAATATACTTGGCAAGTAAAAAAGAATGAAATTTTTCAGGAACTTCTATTTCTGATAATGTATTGTAATATATTTTTTTTACATTAGCATCTTTGTTTCTGTATTTATACAATGCAGACTTTACTTTACAAAATGGAGGAATTTTACTCACAATATTGCTGTTGCTACTTTCTAAATATAAGGAAGCTACATTTTTGTCGTATGTTGCTGGAATGCTTGGTACGTCTGCTGAAGTGATGTCTCTCTTTATTTTCTGCATTAATTTTGTCACTTTGTTTCGGTCAAAATCAGGTTGACATTGGTGAGGTTTTTCGTTTAAAAGTATATTTCCCTGAAAACAAAAAAATGTAGGTATTAGAAAATATTTATAACATAGCACAACTTCAAGTAATATTATATGTATATGTATTATTATTATTTTAAATTGTATTAGACCCGTATTACTAAAAGTGAGTCAGTAAAAAGAATTACTAATAAGTAGGGACTTACTTTCACTACAATCGACCCATTGCACTTTTGTCTCCTTCTGTTTTTGCATTCCCAAATTTCAGATGCATTTTTGTACTTTCTTTTGAAATAGTATTGATGCCCAGCTCTAATAATACATTTTCCATCATTTATAAATTCAAGGCCAGTTTGCCTACTAGAACTTCCTGCTACAGAGTCTTCTGCCATTTTTGTAAAGCTGAAAAACACAAAAAATATCTTATTAAAAAAAATCTACACAAATCATCAGCATCCATGAAAAATAAATACGAAAATACTTACAATAAACTCAATACCACTCACCACCACTCCACAAATGCAAATGTCCGTCTATTTTGTAAACAAACAGAATGAAACAAAAAATGTCAGACAAGGACAACCGATAAGTCGCGGTGGGCGAGGCAGTGGTGAACCATAACCGGTTTAGTCATTTTTACTCCAACAGTATGTTTTAATCTCAGATTAAATAAAAAAATACTAACAAACAAATGAAGCCATGATGTTTGTACGTAAAGGACCTCAAAATAATAGACCTATTTTGACATTTGTGTTCGCGGCGTAATTAGTGATGTAACCATACGACTCGTAGCTAATTTTATGAGCTTATAATTACAAGTATTTATTTACTTTTTCGAAGCCGGGATAAAATGATATAGATTTTTTTTTAAACTTAAATCCTTCCGATATTTTTATTACTTTCGAATGCATTTCAACGCATTTTTTTATTATTTAATAAGTATTTGATTTATTCAAAGATAAAAAATAATAATATGACAATAATACAAGTACATATCACAAGACTTAATAACTAGACTTAATAAATTAACATAAAACTATAACTCTCATAAAGCGTTTCTGAACGCATTCTTTCACAATCTGTGGTTACGTTACGTTTCGATACTAGTAATATAGTATTTACGATTTCTTTTAATAATTATTATTTAAATTATCCCTTTAGTAATAGTGTTCTCGTACATTATTCTTCGTTTTTTGTTATTTAATAGTTATCATCAGTGATAATGTATCAATTTCTGGGCAAACATCTAAATATATTTTTAAATCATTTAATGTTTGCAACGGATGGATCGGAACGTAAATGGAATACAAATAGCAAATGTCACAGCTATGTCAGACTAAATTGAATAAATACAGCAAAACTATATAATGTATTTATTTAAATCCAGGAAGATTTAATATGTGACAGTTTTTTACAAAAGTAGAACCTTAATACACTGTTTAAATAACCATTTTGATGTATTTAGATTTACGTTTGCTTGTCTCAGACTTGTCAAATCCTAACGTCAGTGGTTACATATTTTTTTTTTACAAACAAATGTAAAAACAAATCCTGAGGTGCCAACCCTAGTGGGGCAGAATCCACAAAGTGTTTATGCTAGTGTTATCCGCCCCATCAAATCAGAATAGTGGGGCATATTCCACTGCAAAATTTTAGGCAGTCCACTTTGCCACACCAGGGTGGCGGGCTTGGTGGGGCAAAGTGGAATTACTCTGAGAATCAGCATTTTTTGAACGTCAAAATTACAAAAGACAGTCCCTTAAAACCGCCCACCCTTCACCACTTTCTAGTGCTTTAGCTGGGAAGAAGAAGTGGCGCAACAAACTCCCCAGCAGCACAGCTGTCTGTTAAGTTGGAAGAACTTGATTCTATACAATAATAGGTAAGTAATTAACATTCAACATAAAATGAAAATTTCATTGATAAAAATTCCAAAAAAATATGGTTTATACAGTCAAATAAAATAAATAATATGTAGAGTAACTAGTATGACCTGTCAGTAGGTAAGCTAATTCTGGTGAAAGAACTCAAACGTTGCTTGAGTTAATCACAGCGACCAACAATTCTTATCGTTTAAGTAGTCGTTGATAGAATAGTATACCTTAGAACAAAGATTTGATTTTACTTTAGCTTTAAACTTTAAAACTACTAACTTTAAAAGAGGGAAGCTTGTTATAAAATGTGATACCGAGCCCAACAAATGAGTTAAGAACTTTATGAAGCCGGTGAAAGGGACCACGTAGTTTGTCCTTATTTCTAGTATTAATATTATGAATATCACTGTTTTTAGTGCATAAGTGTATATTTAGCCTAATATATATGATGTTAGCGAAGATGAATTGTAATACCACCGTAAGAATACCAATATCTTTAAAAAAATATCTCACAGAAACTCTAGCATCTAGGTACTTGGTAAATTACACTGTTAAAATGTAGGTATGTTGGCAAAAAACTCATTAAAATCCTCAGCTACGTCAGCAGCTTCATTTACTAATTTGTTGTTGACCATAATCTCTAGTTGTTTTTCCGGTTTAGCCGACTTACCCGTTTCATTATTAATAATTTTCCAGGTGGTTTTTACTTCATCATCGTAATCAGTCTGTAAGCCTGTGTCCCATCAGCGGGAACACCGCTTATGGAACACAGGCTTCCTCTTGAGAGGGAATGGGCCAAAATCCACTACGCGGGCCCAGTGCGGGGTTGGTGGATGTCACCTGTCTTTGTTTTTTTGGTTCTAGGACATGACAGTTTCCTCACGATTTTTACCTTCTTCGGTTTGCAATGTTGTTTATATGTTATAATATGTTTACCAGGAAAATAATGATTTGTTTTCCTTTCTCGTTAAAATATTCATGTGCCTATCTACCTACTAATAGCGGAGCAAGTAAACAAAACATTGTATATCTAGATACCTAGTCATAAAAACTGCGAAGAGTCCGATTGTTTGTATAAACATCGTTTACAATAAAAGACGAAAGATAACTGATACAGAAAGATAAAGATAACCAGGACAAATTACCGTTGTATGTATGTCACATGTATGTTGCAGGTATCCAGCATAATTAGACAATGTGTACAGCACACCGAATTAAAATATCGCAGCAGGATTTTATCGTGCCCTGGATTTTCAAATCCCATGTGTTGAAACGAGCATTTAGAATCCAACAGAGTGCATCTCAGCATGTCAAAAAAACACACTGTTCGATTGTCAACTATCGACGCTAAGCAGTGCATTAAACATGCAGTGCGCTAAAAAAATCTCGCCGCGAAATTATTACGTCTGCAGGTGTGAACGTCGACTTGACCAGCTGATTACGCAATTCTTGAGGTGAAACAACTCCGTGGGTGAAACGTCTGCTTAGCAAGAAGATAACCTCGTTGATTGAACCTTACACGTCATTGCATTGCAGGAGTTATAAAGAAGTGATGCGAAAATGCATGACAATGCGTTGGCAGATATAATAACTATAGACGTATGTACTCTTTCGGAAGCATTGTTTCACAACGAGCGAGTTGTTTTTAGTTGAACAATGAACTATAGATTAATAAAAATTCGTAGTTGATAATCCACCCTAATAAGTTACCCCCCCGAGTGGGTTCCCGCATTGTCGTTGCGGGGGGGCTCAGTAACCGTGGATTCCGGCCACGGTGAAGCCAAGAGGAACCCAAAGGTGGGGCCGCTCGTCAGGGCTTTTGCCTCAAAGCCGACGACGTAGCGGCCAAAAAGTAGGTTGCGGTGAGGTGCACCGCAACTGAGGTGGGCCGCGATGTCGAATGGGAGGCATCGCGGCTGAGGGTTACGGGCTGCGGTAGAGGAGGAGTGCCGGTGCTTCTGAGCAGGGCTCTTCCCTTCCGTGGCCTGGACGGGGCCGCCACCGTTTGATGGCGGACGCGGTGGGGCCGCAGGGGAAGAGGAGTGTCGGTTTAGCGTCAGCCGCTCTTCCTATCCCCTGCGGCCGAAAAGTGGTAGACGGGACGGCGCGTTGTGTTCCACACGCGCGCCGTCAAAGATATCAGCAACCACCGGTGGGGTCCGCAAGGGCCGATGCCTGCCAGGGTTGCGGGTTTGTTCGAAAGAGATACCACGGCCCCTGGCATATGGGCTACTGAGGGAACACAGGTGGGTTTTAGTCAGTAAAAGTCTGACACGCCCTCCTGCTCTACTCAGCAGGAGAAGTCATTTGATGATTTCCCACCCAAAAAAAAAAACCCTAATAAGTTATCTGAACTAGTTAACCAAACGCCATTTAATCATCATTTAATCGCAAATTTCCAACTAATTGAGTCGATGATTAAATGTCACTTTGTTTATTAATAAATTAATTTTCCTAAACGACAAACTAATAGTTTTAATATATACTGAACTTGGTATCGTAAACAGGATAATATTGATACAAGGGCGACATGGCGACATTTAAGTTTCATAGAAGGCGAGGGCCGCCATATCACGGCACCAGAAACGGCTATCATGACAATTATAGCAGCGGGGTTTGACTTTTCGGTGTCAAAAACGCTCTCTAGGATGACGTCCACACAGACGTAATAAAATTACGTCGGAATTTTTTCGTGCACTGGGTCTGCAACGCATTGCTCAGCATCAACAGTTGAAAATCGAAAACAGTGCTTTTTCCAACATCGAGAGTTGAACATTCAGTGCACGATAACATCCCGGCGCGATATTATTACGTCTGAGTGGATGTAGAATTGCTTTCATAAATAACGTGTTAGTGTCGTCATTCGCCGGTATGCGAAAAGTAATGTAGGGCCACCGCTAGGAAACCGTGGCGTTCGAAACCTAGACGTTTTTTTTAATAGCTGATGTCTGCAACATTATGAATATCTAAATCACATTAGACTGATTTACGTTATCTAAGAGATAACTGAATACTCTGACCGGGTTATACTAGTTATTCTGGGTGTCATAAAATGTTACCTAAATGCGCTGGGGGTGATAGATAGGTGTTTTTAAACATTTGGTGACAGTCTTTTATCTAAGAAAATATATGGAAAGAATAAAGGCTTTTTTTTAGAATTTTCGGAGCTGGTTTCTAGAGGCAGAGTATCTGATGTCTCGTATACAATCAGTAATGTCAACTTAGGTTGTAATAACAACCTAAGTTGACATTACTCTTAATAAAGAGAGATGTGAAAATAACCAAGCTGCTCGGTTGAACTAGACATCTCCCGTGGTGCAAGTCAACATTGGCATTATCCTTTCCTGATAGACATTTTCGTAGGGCTGCTTCTACTGTGATTTAAAACCCAACTACTGGAAAATGCACGCTCTAAAATGTATAAAACAAGAAAGCATTGTCATCTGAAAGTCGTGGTATTGTTGAAATGTGCTAATTAAGCCCTTTACGATACCCCATTTTGGGCACGCCACGATTGCGGCGGTAAGTCCCCTCTTTGAGGAGTGGTTTGAGAGGCGGCATGGCGTCCTCACCTTCCGCCTGACGCAGGTCCTCACCGGACACGGTTGTTTCGGGAGGTTCCTGTTTCGGATAGGGCGGGAGGAAACGCCCGGGTGTTTCCACTGCGAAGATCGCCCTGAGGACACGGTGGAGCACACGGCGGTGCTCCGCCCAAGCAGGGCAGACCTGCCCTGCTTGGGCGGAGCACCGCCGTGTCCTCGTGGAGGCGATCGGCGGCGGCGATCTCTCGCGTCCGGCCGTGGTCCAGGCCATGGTACGGAGCGAGAGGGCATGGGGAGCCGTCACCTCCTTCAGCGAAGCAGTGATGCTCGCGAAGAGGGAGGCGGCGCACGTGAGGGAGAGGCAGCATAAGCGCCCTCGCGACCCCAGCCGCCGCAGGATACGGAGACGCCCTGGGCGTCGGGAATCCCAGGCCGATTTCCGGCCACCGTAGGCATGGGCTTGCGGACGGCGAGTAATGGGTAGCTCGCTGTCCGGTAAGGACCAAGCCCAAGTCGACGGCGCGTTGTGTTCCACGCGCGCCTCAAAGAGATGTCAGCACAAAAAATGATGGGGCCCGCAAGGGCCGATGCCTGCCAGGGGTGCGGGTTTGTTCGAAAGAGACACCACAGCCCCTGGCTTAAGGGCTACTGAAGGAACACGGGTGGGTTTTAGTCAGTAAAAGTCTGACACGCCCTCCTGCTCCACCCAGAGCGGGAGAAGTTATTTGATGATTTCCCACCAAAAAAAAATTAGTTTAGAAGCTATGTGGGATCAGATGAATACATATATCCCCACATACGTACATACTTAGATACCGGTCATACCTTTTTGATTTGCCGTAGTCGGGTGAAAAATAATAAGTTTTTTGTTGCTGAACTATTTGGAGTTACAAAAAAAACTGCACTTTTACAAACAAAGGGATTTTAAGGCGTCACTTCAGCGCAAAATTGTCAGTCATTGCGTATGTATTACACGAAATTCATGAAAAACCCATCAGAAAAACCTACTTACGATACTACATAAAATGTTCCACCTTAATTTTACCGCAAACTCAAAATTAGTTTGACGTGTCAAGGAAAATATTAAAGTTATGAAATAATAAATTCTAATGCAATTTGCGTCATTAGTCGGTAGAGGAGTGTTTGATGGCCCAGTGGTAACAGTCGCGACTTACCGAGTTGTAGGTCGTAGGTCCCAACCCACTCAGGCGCTTTACTTTCTGTAAATTATTTCATCACTTCTGTTCTCAAAACGGTGAAAGAAAACATCACGAGGAAATCGGCAAGTCCTAGAACCAAAAATTCGAAGATATGTGACATCTACCAACCCGCTCCGGAACCGCGTGGTGGATTACGGCGCATTCCCTCTAAATGAGGGGAGACCTGTGTCCCAGCAGTGGCAACATTATAGGCTTGTTACAACCAGCATGAGTTCAATACTGACTCATCAGTCAGTAGGGGTTTAAGATTAAAACATCGTCTAGATGCGTTCCAAAAAAAAAACCTGGTTTTCGTTTATATCACATAATATAATATTTTAAATAAAATCATCATCATCATCATATCAGCCGAAAGACGTCCACTGCTGGACATAAGCCTCCCCCAAGACGGGGGGATTTGCCATAATCGCCACGCTTGGCAGGCGGGTTGGCGATCGCAGTATAGTGGTAAAATGCATAGAGAACGCTGCTGCCCATTCTCTAGTAAGTTAAATAAAATACTAGAGCATAATCATCTACTAGTCCATACGAGAGACTTTTACTTTGACATAAAGAAAAGCATTTATTGAAAGAACAACAACAATATGTTGAATTTTTTCAAACAATTTTCTTGATCTTAAAAGGCTTGAAAGCCTTTATATTCAGTCAGGCCAAAGCCTATGTTCAAAAATTACCGCCGTCTATGGTTGTCTGCAATATCTATACTAATAATAAAGAGGAAAGATTTGACGGTTGGTTTGTTTGTTTGCATTGAATAGGCTCCGAAACTACTGAACCGATTCGAAAAATTATTTCACTGCTGGGAAGCTACACTATCCTCGGGTGACATAGACTATATTTTATCCCCGTATTCCCACGGAAACGGGAACTACGAGGGTGAAACCGCGGACCGCTGCTAGTCTAATAATAAATGTAAATGTATTACTGCGAACTTTAGAGGCAAAGTTGACGATTATTATGGGCTTAAACTTCATCAGAATAATAATCTCAGCAATAATGTTGGCAAATATAGGGTTGGAGACAGAAGGTTCTAAAACGATTTTCTACTAAGATCTACAATTAATTGTGTTGTAATAATCACCAATTTTGATGCAAAATAAAGAAACTGCATCGAAAATTGTTCTTAAAATCCGGATTCATTACCGACTGAGATATTGCTTCTACAGATGCGTGATCTCAACGAGTATCGAGTAAAAACAATAGATTTTCTGAACATGAACTACTCAAGAACTGCTCCTTTTCCATCTAAAATAGCAAATCACTCATCTATTACGACATCTTTTGAAAGATACATGACAATACCTATATCTGCACAAAGCACGCGATACAGATTCCAAAGAAAATACCTCACTCATTATATATTTTATCATTCATAATTACAAACAACAAGCCGATTCCAACACACTAGGAAAAAGGCTAGGCAGTTGATGATGATGAATTACAAACAATGACAGACACCTAAAACTACGACTAACCTTATCTCATTTCACAAATTCAAATTCAGGTTACGTCGAAGATAAAACGAATGTTTACTTAATGACTAGATTGATGCTGTAAAGCATAATTATGTTATGACTAACGCCATTCGTAGAACTGACTAGCGAAATTCTGCGGTAAGAAGTGCAATGATTTCGCATTGAGGAAGTTGTTATTGGTATTGTAAGCAGCTGATAGGGAATGACGTAAATGTGAATAAACAGATGTGATTGGTGACGTAACATAGGTCTTATGATTGGGACTAGAATAGACGAGGTTACTACGGATTCCAAAATCTGAATAGCATCCATTATAATTAGGAAAACAGTCGTGGTGGCCGGATTTTTGCAGATGTAACAAATTTTGGAAGATTCTAATATTTGCGATGGCTCAAGTAGTAGATGCTGGAGAAAGAACCGTCTGACTAAAGTGGGAGTAGGCTGGACATGTCGCATGAATGGACCCGGACAAAGATCGTCACTCACTGGACGCAGGTGGGAGAACATCGCCGTCGGTTTAGACCATGACGAACGTGGTGTGATGATCTGATAATGTTTGCAAATAAACGACTTACTTACTTACTAAAAAAGGCTAACAGGGGCAGAGATTATACAAGATAAGGAGGTTTGGAAGGATAATTGGGTTTCCCCTAGGCCTGACAAGCAGTTTCATTATAGAAAAGGTATTTATTTTCCAATATTCCAAAATAGGTACGTCATGAAAACGTCATGTGTCAATAGATCAAAATGTATTAAAGTTGTACTCTTCGTTCATTAGGTAAAGGAAAACTTCATGAGGAAGCCTGGACATGTCCAAACTGGTCTGAGGTTTTGTAAACACGCAATGAACCTATGTATCTACTTGGTGATCAATATTCGTTCCTTGTCAGTATAAATACTATATAGCCTTTGGTAAGAAAAATAACAAGAAAATTAATCTAAAGTCTGTTAATGATGCAATTAGTTGCGATACTTATTTCTTAGCCGACACTTTTAACTATTTACGTAGAAGACTATTAGTCTCCTTTACAATTAGTAATTTGTTTCCACCTAAAAACTCCGCAGTGAATATTAATCAGCTAATTAGAAGTTTTAAGGCAACTTCTAAGAAACCCTTTATGAGGTCAAAGATATTAAAAACAGCGGAAGCCATACAGACAAGAATAATGAATACCGATGGCCTGATCAAGCACAGTGGACAAAAATAAAATCGAGAAACTTGCCTTTTCAGATTTGTCCTTAGAACATTTTTAACGTGTCTCCGTTTTTCATGTTTTAGGTACTGATGGTGCAACCAGTACTTAATTAACAGACATCTTTTTTCAATCATGAAGCCCACAAGAATCAATCCTGCCTTAACTTACAATACAAACATAAATGATAAATGATTTTATTTATGTAAGTAGGTTGGTTCAAACACTTTTACACGTCAATCATATTTTCTTAAATAGATGAGGTCGGCGTTTCTTATCTGACTACTCTGAGACGAAAGTTCGAAACAAACTCAGAGGTCCTATGACCTCTGAGCCTGTACTGTTCTCTTTTAATCATGGTCAGATCATGTGAAGACCATGTAGATTGGTGTTTGAAATGGTCAATGGTAATATCACAAGATCACGCCTGTAATCCAGGAACGTTTAGGCAGAGATATAAGTTATGTATTATACACCCACATTTTGCTGCGTTTTGCTTTATTTACAGTTGCGTGTCAAACAATATTTTAAACACTTCATCATCCATGACACACCTACTATCACTGTTTCCATATTCATGTGCCTTTTCATACAAACATGGTTTGAGAACTTGAATAGAATTCTAACATTCACCGTCGCTGCCTAGAGTCACGTAGGCCAAGCAATCGTTTGGTTAGACCAGCAAAATATATTCAGATGATATTTATAATACACAGATAGATTGATTCAGAACTAGGAATTTCTGAAGTTATCTAGACAGAGAGAGGTGTCGCTATATGTAATGAAATTATGTATGAGAGCTTAGACAACATTTTAGTGGACCCGTTTTGCAAGGTTACACGTGATATGCCTGCTGAATAACAGAATCTGAATATCCAAGCTTTCTATTCTACTGGTAAGTATGGTAGGATATTTAATCTTTGACAGAATCATAATTGTCTGTAATTGGTTTTTCCCTACTAATATTATAATTGCGAAAGTAATTCTGTCTGTCTGTTACGCTTTCACTAGTTATAGTCTGGGGCATGGAAAAGAACATAGGCTACTTTTTTACGCGATAACCGAGATCAAAGCTAATTTGATATAAATAAAATGAAAAATGGTTTATTATATTAACAATTTAAGGTTAACAACCAGTGATTCGAGGAAGATATGCCTCTAGAAGACTCCGCTCTTCCATAACTTAAATAAGTATAACTGAAATAAATGCTTTGAGTTTGACTTTAAAGAAAGATGGTCACTTTGAGGAACGGCTTTCGATTAAGGACTAATAAATACGATAGTTACTAGTTCATTTGCCAAGAAGGATGATTAAGGCAATTATCCGTCATAACTGTTTAAAGTAGATACCCACACTATAAGTGAAGGCCCGTGATCAGTTATGGATGCTAATGGGCTCGCTTGCTGACTCATTGGAAGACTCTACATAAAACAATGGCACAGGGGTGGTAGCCCCCCAAAAAGAGGACCTATGCCCGTGTGAAATTCAAATTTTCTTAAATTTTTCGCAATTTTCAGGTAGTGTCAGATTATATGTTGATTAAAATAGTTTTCACGACCGTAACAAATAATATGGATTTACAGGCTTTACTATTTCATAAATAGTCATTCAATGGGATTATATGGGTCTTCGACTTCGGAGACAGGGCGATGCGCCTCAAGTGAGGTTGGGCAGAACATCTAGTCAGACGAGGAGAGATTGCTGATGGAGTAAAGCTGTGACCTTATGGTGGCCAAGGTTAGGCCAAAGAAACCAGAGCCGTCCAAATGCACGTTGGGTTAGACGAACGGAACCGAGAACTATGGCGACAAAAGGTGACGCCTACACCCAGCTGCAGGTGATTCCGGGCTGAAATGATGATAATAGAATTATACAAACTTAGTGTTGCTTTGATGATTTGAATGACGTAAACATAGCATTAATCACAGGATCGCTCGATAAGATGATGATTGGGAGGAGATTATGTCCAGTCGTGGACGTCTTTTTTGGAGATGATAATGACATCATAACAACAAGCCCATTAATTCAAATACAGTTATTTCAAGTTCCAGATGCTCTGTTGCAATAATACTCGAACAACATCAGACTATCAGGTGACCTATAGAAAATCAACTAAATGATTATTATTATCAGCTGTCAAACATTATTGATATCGTTTTGTTTGCAAAGACCTTCAGAAGATGACGGGCGCTTGTTTTTATCAAGATAAATGGGTTGTAAACATTCTCTTTAATTGCGGTGAGAAATTAATTGGAAATAATTTCGCGATTCGGGAAATGAATAACATTATTAATTGCTGATATGTTTAAGATATCGAATGTACTTACACACTGAATATAGGTAATTATAATATACGTGAAAAACCTTAAGTTTAAAAAAGTAGAGTTTCAAATTGGGTTCACAATGGATCCGTCCATTGTGAACCCAATTTGAAATTATGGGTACCATTATGGGTACCTACTAAAATGTTGAACCCATAGTTAATTTGAATGAAAATATTGACCACAACCTACAACAACAACAACATCAACAACAAAATGGTTCTCAAATAATCAAACAATAATCTTAGTTTTTGGAAAAACCCTTGTTCGTTCCGTAAACGCTTAAAAAATTGACGTAGACCGGTAACTGCACGTTAAAACCACAGTCCGGGTTTTTGACCCTAACTTGCACACACACAATCAGCTGATCAGCTACCAACACCGATTAACCAAAACAAACCGTCTAAACAACAATAAATCCTCTTAAACAAAGAAAAAACGCGAACCGTAAGTGGAGCTGAAAATTTAAAAAAAACTTCAATTAGCATGAACAGGTAAACAAAGATATCTGCCCCCTCTCCGTCACTCACACATGTATGAATCATCGCATCGTACGCAAGAGTGGGTCGGCACTCGGCTTCACAAACTCGCGATCGCTCGACGAATCAACTCGCGCGCAGGTTTTAATATACAGGGTGGCAAACTACGATATATTTTTTCAACTTTTCTGTATGATGTTATTACAAGCATTCTGTTTGTGATAGTGAGTGTTATTGATAGTGCTTTGTGTTGAAGTGCTGTGGATTTTAAGTTACAAAAATGTTTCCTAGGATTCAGGGCTTGGTGAGTAATATTGTAAGTTTTTAATACTTTTTGGGGTTGGGGCTAAATGTAAACAGGTTATTATTGAGTAAAAAGTAGTTTGTAGCGTGTTTTGAATTTTAATTTGTTATTTTGTATTAATTTAAATAATTACATACATTTTTGTTGCTTTAACTGTACATTCATATATTTAAAACTTGAAGCCATTCATAAAACATGTTTAACAAAACATCAGAAAGTTCATTCACACTGTGTTAATTATTAAAAAAAAAACATTTTTTTTTATACCACGTGTGACGTCCGGAGACCCTAAACGCGTCCAGACAACTTTACCTTTTCCGGAACGGGTTTGAATTTCTTCGTCGTAGTCATTGTCCGTCAATATAAAGAATACTTATTTATTCATCGAAAAAAACTGACTAGGTTTAAATCAAGGTCATTGGAACAGACGAAAGATGCATATCAACCCATTCCCATATGGCAAAAGGGCATGCAATACATGTGGTCAATTAAACAAGGCTTAAGTGGCCATACTGCTAATTGTACTTTTTATGGTAATGGAGGAGAGGATAATTTATTTTTATATCAATGTGCAAGACACAATGTCGTGGGATTATTGTTTCAACAGAAATGGGACCAAACACCTAGACTGGTGGACTTTTAAGTGAAGATGAATACATAAAATATTTAAGCAAGATTAACCCAACAAGCGCTTTAAGGAAAAAATCATTACTAACAGACAGGTTATGTAGTAGTAGTTCCAGTTAATAATTAAAAACCTTTTGTGCCACAATTTTCTCCGAAAAATAATGACACTCAGTAACGTCTTCGTTGAAGCCATTTCCCTGTCCATTGTCATAGTCAACAACCTCATTAAAAAGAAAGGATGCACCAAATAAGTCAACTAGAAAGTTAATACCCAAGTGAATAGAAATATATTTAGATTATCGTATGAGGTTGACCTATTTAATAACATCGATCTTGCAAATTAGCGTCTAGGAATGTCGATCACGTTCTGACGATTTCACCTTAGTTAACGGTTGAATGAAACACCACGTGCGTTAGGCACGTAGGCAGATATTTACAATAATACCACTGTTACTCTAGAGGAACGCATTTCCTCCTGAGTGATCTTCAGGAGGAAATGCGCTGATTAAAGCAGCCGTTAAGGGAATTATAACAGTACGTTCCGAGATACGATAATATCTATTAGAGCGCGCACCCGTTCCGAATTGGTTTGAGCGCGATAACGATTTCTCGCGAAACGTCATAGATGACGTCATGACATTCGCCATCTTGCGATAACGCCGACCATGCAATTTAATAATATCACCGTGAGCGCTGTCAAAAATGACAGTTGGGCTGTTTTGTTTTGATTCGCATCGTATATTTAACTAACTTTGATTTATTTGAAATAGTATTCTATCTAAGAAGAAGAAATGTGTGGTGTATACAAGTCTAATATCGTGAAAATATGTTTTAACGTTGAGTGAGCACTTTTATCGCCATCACGAGCGTTCCGTATTGATGGCAAAAATGACGGTTCGTAACTGTCAGAATCGTGATATCTAACTCGGAACGCAAAATATCGATGTGAGCGCTCACAGCGCTATTTTTCTAATACGGAATGCGCCCAAAGAATAGTGTCAAGTTTTAGCTGTTATAGTTATGTAGAGGAACTATGCTGTGTTATGTATGATTGAGGTAAAATTACAAGTTAGTGGTCACAATTATGATAAGTCAAAAACATAAAATTATTTCAGCTGAGGATTCATTTCAGTAGCAAAGCAAGACTATAAGATTGGCATTTGCATAATATTTACCGCCAATAATCATTTAAATAATTTGAACTTCCGGCAGGAGATAACCTAGAATTAGACATACAAAGGCAAACAGTGTGACACTGTCGAACCTGACATTGACATTAAAAAACATTATTTAGATACTTCCGATTTGAATCCGAAGATGATTATTACATACAAGACAATATACTGATCAATTATGATAATCCAATACATAATATTAATCGATTTCTTTGTTTTCTTGCTTAATCGAAAATCCCAACAGTTAAAGAACGAGATGTATAGCAACAAATAAATGCAATGAATATAATGAATCAATTTTCCTAGTTCAAGAAGTCTTCAATTGTTTATTGTTTGTGCGACCATCTGAATAATTTATATAATCTGTATGAAGACACGGATTAAAGGATTTAAAAAGTAGTTAAAGGTAACTAAGCCATAATAAAATAATTTAAAATTGCTAAGCCTTGAAAAAACACACAAATAATAATTTCGTGACGTCTAAAATACACAAACAAAATTCAAGGCATTTATGGAATTTATCTCTTTAATGAAGAAGCTATGTTTAGTACCTTGACATGTCAATACTTTTTGGATAATGTCACGAGTTCCCTAACTTATTGAACCTTTTAAAAATAAGTAAATTTCTTAATTAACTTTTAATTCAGATAGAAGGCAACATGGAACACCTCAAGTATATTGAATCAAATAATACCAGTCTTCAAATCATGTGTAAATGTGAAGGTATTCCAATCTCTTAATTAAGTTCAAAGGAATCTTTAATAACCCCAGACAATTTAGGGATAGCTTGCCACTTAGTCACAAAGCACTGAGTCATTGCTTGAATGACTCAAATATCTTCAAAATGTTTTATTAGAAAACGTTATCGTTATTACGTCGGATTTTGTTGGGACTAACTCGACGTAGGTACTTAATTTTAGGATGTGATCAGTCTTAAGTTTTAATCTTGTTTTAAAGTCGATATCATTGTAACTGTAGAATCCCTGATGGAAACTACCACCACCATGTACCCTTTATTAATAAAAAATGTTTTTGGTTGATAGGCAAAATCAAGATCCAATTACCATTTCACATTTAAATGATTGTGATCTTCTGGACCAATTTTTGGGAAAAATCTTGTAAATCGAAAGTCTGGCTTTGTTTGTGGGTTTACCGTTTGACAATTTGTGTCTGTATTCCTATCAATATATATCTGCCATGTTTTCATTATTATTTTTGAGGATATTTTTTGTTACGCCTGACACTAATTTGTTGTCTCGTCATACAGAAATCTAGATCCATGTCAATTCAGAATGTAGGTCACTAGTTAGAGGAAAACATCATAAAGAGATTTTTTCTTTGTGTTTATGCTAAAGAAGGTTCTTGCTTTTATTAAGCCGTGTGTTGTTCTAACTGATAAAAATGACAAAGAATATGTTGAAATAACATTAGGTGTAAGTATGTACTTGTGAAAATAAAGATGATGATGTGTATATACAAACTACATTCATCAGCGCTAAATGGATCCAAAATAATGATGTTTAAAATCAACTTGCGTTTTGAAAAAGAGTCAACAAAGCAATATTTTAAGCACAACCTCTCCAACAGGAAATAGAAGTATGTTCAAACCTACGTATGTGTTATAACTATTTATTGAGTAGTTTCTTTGTTAGATATTTGCATTGGAACAAGATTCAATATTTGTACACCAACAGTTATTGAACAAAACAGCTGTTTATGATTTATAAGAATACACGTGAAGGTTAAAAATTACAATAACGGAAGAATGTATTGATGATACAAAGTTTGATCGGAACCTGTTTAAGTTTGTTTTCGAAACGACATGCGTAGTTGTTCCCAGGTTTTGAAGGTTATATAAACACGCTATTTATCTTTGGGAAATTACGTTTGAGCTACCTCCCTCAAATTTTACGTCAGTAGATGCCTCCACATACACTATATCGATCGATATATCGTGTATTGTATCCCAAACAAGCAATTTCCTTACAGGAAATCCATTCGACTTGATAATTACATTTCAGAATAAATGAACTCTAATAGCCATCACAATTCTTTGTTAGAAAATTTAATCAGTCGTGTATTCTGTTTTATTAAAGAACGCTATGTTATGTTAATATTCGGGAAATGTTCTTGATACCGACTTCGATGGCGCACTGTCGTTTTATATGTTTCTTGTTGATCTTTATTAGCTATCGAATGTTAATTAGTATCTAGCGTAGTTAATTTCTGGAGTTAAATTGGCTCATTCTCTATAAGACTTTTTTAATTTGACTGAATTATCACATTTATCACCTTTCTCTTACTTGTTTGCAGAGTTACAGTACTTTATTTATCTATGATTCCATTATGTCCAATTCGAACTCGTTTTCGTTATCGGTTTTTACAAGATATTACAAAAATGTATGTAATTAAGTTTATTTTGTACACAGTGTCTGACTAAGTACAAAAGAAAATAATATTATGATTGTCACAGTTTTTATTTTTTGTTGCTGCCAGTGTCACGAACAACGCAGTTGCAAGCAGTCCTACCTTGTCGCTTTTTCTTTTGTATTTCATTTACGACTTTGTTATTGTCATAAACATAATGTTTTTTTCTATAAAATAGTATCTTAATCGTCGACTCAAAGCTGAAACCATCGCATTTATTTAATTAGGTACTTAAATGAATAATATTATTAATGTTATGTATTATTTTAGACAAAATGTACAAACGCTACCTTTTGAAAACGATATTAAATACAAGTATATTTGTCAATAAGAATACATTATTGAATAATAATAGTGAAGTGAATCACAAAAAGACTCGAGCTCTAAGATCAGCCAAAGATATGGAAATTCAAAATACAGATCTGTACCTACTTATAATCAATGCAATATAAGCCAGTTATTAATCGACCTACTTTAAATACAACATGCGCAAGTAAGATCACGTTACATAATCTATGTGAACGAAGCACATGCAATAACAAAAATCAGCTGTGCATTATATAAACTGGTTCAATCTTTACGCCATAGTAATTATAATTTGTGTAATTGGCATTAAAGATGTATGGGATCAAGTGAGAGAAGTTATTGCGTTTGATAAAGTCACTGAAGATTATGTGACGTAAATTGTTCATTAATATTTACTAATCAGATGAATGAGACATAAATACACAATTTGTGTATCTACAATTCTACATGTTCCTGAAGATGGTATTCAGTCCTAAGACAGACAAATTGGACTTGTGCACGTAAATTCCACTACTACTACCATCAATTTTTACCAACATCGGTAAGCTTTGAATGCTTGCTAGTTTTCGTGATTCTGACTTTTATTATTCTTCATTGCGTGCGTATGCGTGCTTCCTTGATTTGTCCAAGGCTTTCGACCTGGTGGCTTATGACCTGCTGTGGAGCAAGCTGAGGAGCATAGGTTTGCCACCGGATCTCATCAGCATGTTCCAGTACTGGTATGCGCACCAGTCTAATAGTGTTAGGTGGGCTGGGGCAATGTCGGATGCGTATCAGCTCGAATGCGGAGTCAGGCAGGGTGGCTTAACATCTCCAACCCTGTTTAATTTATATATTAATAGTCTGATCGTGGCGCTCAGCAGCCAGCACGTCGGCTGTCACATTGACGGTACATGTGTAAATAATCTAAGTTATGCTGACGACATGGTGTTGATGAGCGCTTCGGTCTGCGGCTTGAGGAAGCTGGTACAGATATGCGAGGAATATGCTTGTGGTCATGGTTTGCTGTATAATGCAAAGAAGAGCCAGTGTATGGTCTTTGAGACCGCCAGTGCAAGATGTCCGGGAACCATACCTCCGGTAAGACTAAATGGGGTCCCTTTGGAAAGGGTTGACCAGTTCACGTACTTGGGGCATGTTTTGACTGTCGACCTCAAGGATCATGCTGACATGGAACGGGAGCGGAGGGCGTTGTCTGTTAGAGCGAACATGATCGCTCGCAGGTTTGCGCGGTGCTCAAATAAAGTTAAGGCTACGCTCTTTAGAGCGTATTGTACATCGCTGTACTCATGCAGTTTGTGGGCTCACTACTCTAACAGAAGTTACAGCGCCATCCGCATCCAGTACAATAACGCGTTCAGGGCGGTGATGGGGTTACCCCGATACTGCAGTGCCTCGGGTATGTTCGCAGAGGCGCGCACCGACTGCTTTCACGCGACCATGCGCAAGCGCGCCGCGTCCTTGGTGCACAGGGTGCGGGTTAGCCCCAACACGGTACTATCGATGATTGCGGGAAGGCTGGACTGCCCTTTCATCCGGCATTGTTCCAACAGACATGTTGCTGTACCAGTGTCGGAGAGAATATATTAATTTTATTTTTTTATTACGTTGTAAAGTCTGATTTAATGTGACTGTGATTTGACCTAATTTAGTTTATTTTCATTTAAGTAATTTAATTTAATTTGATTTGACATTGTTATTTTATTTCTCTAAGGCTTAATTTTCATTTGATATATTTATTTAGTTTTTATTTGTATAATTTGTGTATTTTTATTTCTATTTGTGGCAATGGGTGTAATTTACCTGAAATAAATGAATTTATTATTATTATTATTGTCTTATCCTTAGATACACACCACCACAATCATCAATACATTATTAGATATATTTCTTCCACATATATTTTTCACTAGCCATCATCTCAGAATTCACCTCCCTCCTAGCCGTCACGCAAACCACGCATGATTATGTATATTCAATAATAGCAGCGCTCCGCGGTTTCACCCGCGTAGTCCCCGTTCCCGTGGAAATAGTGGGATAAAATATAGCCTAATTCACCCGGGGATAGCATAGCTTCCCAACAGTGAAATAATTTTTCAAATCGGTTTAGTAGTTTCGGAGCCTATTCAATGCAAACCAAGAAACAATCAAATCTCTCCTCTTTATAATATTAGTATATACAATATAATACAATAACTAATACGATGTAGATCAATGTAATATTTTTTGTAAACAGTACTTAGTTTCTATATATCTTCTGATAACAAATCACAGCCTTCCCCTAGCATCATGTGATACATTTCCAAGAGATATGATAACTTCGTCATAAGATGTTAGTGACGTTGTATAGAATATAAAAATACTAAAATAGTAAATAAAAATCAAATTAGGTAGGTATTAATTTTTAAGAGGCATTTTGTTTTGAAAAAGGAGTTTTGTTAGATGATAGAATATTAACAATAACTGCTATTTTAATGGTAGCATAAATAGTAATATGCAAAAAAAAAAAAGAGTGTCATTGTGCTTTTTTTTGGTGAAGCCACTAAATACCTAGTACAGGTTATTTTATTTGGACCTTTGACAGTCGTAACGGGTCGTTAAAAGCCCGAAATTCTATCAACCAGTCTCAGAAAAAGGTATCGTATTACCCAGTAACCGGGTTGTGAGGTTCTGATAGGCAGTCACTCAATATAAAATACTGGTATTTTTCTGCAACCGGTTAGATAGGAAAAAAGCTAGGAAGATGATGATGAGGTTATTTAATTGTCTTGTTTTATAGTCACCTACACGTTATCGAAATTTGTAATTGACTGTCATTGAAACACCGGTATGGTATGTAAAGGTAAAAACTGTAATATTTAATTGTGGTAAAGGCAAATACCTTTCGTAATTAAATGTATTGAAAGTTTAACAAAGTGTCGTTGCTATTATTAGAAAGTATAGCGTGATGGGTAAACTAGGTATATCATGCGATACCTGCCTCGACTTTAAAAGAGACTGATGTCTGACTTTGTTTCGGCCTTTCTTCTCAGAGTGGTCAAATGGGAAACGCCGACCTCATCTAGTTTAAAAATATGATTGACGCGTAAAACGTGACGTCTGTTTATACATACCTCCTACTTACAGAAATCAAATCATCATCATATTCTAAACAGAAACACCTTCTATCGCATTCAATTTCTAAACCATAAAAAAATTATGTACACGCCATTAGAACTCGTTCCATAAAATCATGAAAATGAAATAAACCATAATTAAATCTACGAACGGATAAATAATAAAAACGCGAGTCGTGTGAATGCATCGTGCGTCATCACTGTCCTTGTAATAGTAATATAGGCTTGATAGTGGATAACTTAGCATGTTGTTATTTAATTTAAAAAAAATGTTTTATATACAGGTGTAACAAACGCAAATAGTATAGAAATAATAGAAACACAAAAGGATGTAATAGAAGAAGAAACTAATTCTTAATATAATGAAGATTTTTAGAAAAACCAAGAATAATTTTAGACCAGAAATGGTAAAAGGTTCTAAGTATTGCACAAATTAAATGAACGTTGAACGAGACAAAAAACTTTAGTTGGTCCAACGCTTGGGTTTCTTCTATAACAAGTTTAAGAGCAATATAGCAAGGAGATATAATTATAATCAAATTCAATAAACTTGTCTTACAAACGGTTCTAAGAATGTTAATATGTAGCTTGTTTAGAAATAACAAATTATTACACTATCTGGAAAAATATCTGTTAACATTTACTTTTCATTAACATTCTAGTCACGAATTCAAAACTTCAAAATTACTCCCCAATTCACGTAGATGTAAAGCCAACTTTAAATTAAACACATAAGTTTCTTTAACATTGAGCCAAGAGTAAGAAATTCATTATTATTTGTACCTTGTCTATGCCAATCGAGTTTTGATGTTATCCACAAAAATCGTTGCTTGAATACAGAATGCTGATGCTAAACAAGGAAAATTTAGTTTTGCAAAGCGAAGCGTTATTATTTAAATAAGATTTATTTTATGGGCTCATCGCTAAATAATAACAGCCGCATAAGTAGATCGAAGGTTAAACTAACGTTTGCCGAGACTGGTCTGCGGATGACCAACCTCGGCAAATGGTGACCATCCATAACGTATTGAGACCCCTCCATGCCTCGCAATTTCGCAAAGCACTTTAAACCGTTGTCCCGGCTGTCATTTGTAGATCTTTGATATTCGGTATGGGTGGTCCGAAGACCGAGTCTTACTAAGAGATATCCGACCACAACACAGTTGGATTAAGCCCGATGATGATGAGGTTTATGCTATGCTACTGAAAGTGTAGGGTTTTATTTTTATCAAATTAGCACTGTTTTATTTAAGTACCTAGTTTAAATTGATGTAAAAAAAGTTAGTCTAGGTTCATTGAAATTCAATCATGGCGATTCCTGTTTAAAATATTTTGTATTTAAAATTCTAACCAATCGATTTCCTTGTATATAATGGTACCTTCCTTTAATTCGGAATACGAAATAGTTCCCTTGAATATTTCACTAATTCAGTATTTAGCAAATGCTCATTAAGGATTCAATTAGTGCATGCATCGTTAGAATCAATTAGAAATCGATATATGATCACCTTGTTTGAATACATTAATGCCATGCTTATCAATAAGAGCATTAATTATTTTTGTTCATTATTCATTCACATTACTTCCTGCTTTAAATTATTTTTATTATTAGTAACAATGTAAATAGCTCTTCAAAATAACGCTTCACAGCGTTTAATTTACCTACAAATGAAACAAGAAGGATTAATATGATCAGTCAGATGTCAGATATAACAACCTTATTGGGAAATATATGTTTAAGCCATTTGGAGTTGAAACACTAGGGCCGTGGGGTCCGAGGGCTCATTGAGCCTATTTCGGGACAACGCCAAGCGGTTGGTCGATTCTTCGCGTGACTAAAGGGCTAGCCTATTCTTACGTCAAAGAATCAGCATTGCTATCCAACGTGGCAACACTGCCAGCCTTTTGGGCACTTTTCCTACAGACAGCGATGCAGACGAATTCTCTGATGCCCCACTGAGCATCAGAGAATTCGTCCGCATCGCTGTCAAGAGCTCACTAGGTCTTCTCTTTTTTACTTTATACAGGATAAGTTTTAATCCAGTGCGCAAATTTTAACCATGAATTCAGCATATCATTCTAGAGCCCCTAGCGCAGAAATTTTTCGCCGGTTATACAAAAAAAAACAGGTTTTTCATAGAAAAGTGCTATACCTACGCGGTCAAAATGTATGGAACAGCTGATTGTTTTTTGTATAACCGGCGAAAAATTTCTGCGGTAGGGGGTCTAGAATGATACGCTGAATTCATGGTTAAAATTTGCGCACTGGATAAAAACTTTTCCTGTATACTGGTACATAATGTCTAATTATACATATTAATGTAATAATAGTAATATTATTTCGGTCTTAACTAATGTTATTAATACAAAATAAAATAAAAGATCGGTCAGTAAACATTGTTTATTCAAGAATTCCTGTTTCTACTACCTGTTGAAAATTGCCCCCAAGTAATTAGTTAATCGCAAAGAAGGAATATCCCAGCATTCCCAGCACATGTTTCCTTTTTAAATTATTGTTTCATTCGGATCCCACAGTGTAATTCTACCTTTACCGGTAACCAATATCGTCAGAAGGAAGTGTCAACCGCATCCTGACAGTTATGGCTTCAATATATTTACCAACTACCTATTAACCACTCTATAAACATTGAAATTGCAAATAAAACATAATACTGTAACAATGCCATTCATTTTAAACATTTAATCTTGTTGTTAAACATTCCATCTTCATCCAAAATATTTAAATTTTCTTTCAATATGTTTGTTTCTTTTAAAATGTCTGACTTGTTTTGTAAATTGACGTTTGATGCTTTAAGAATTTCACTTACATCTACTGCTTTGTCACACACACCAATCTGTCCATTCTTTTACTATCACTGGGAACATCAAATGTCATAAAAACCTTAGTGACATTCAACATTACTACCATTACAACTATTCACTAAATTCCAATGTTACCAATCAAAATAATCACAATCACATTTAATTTAAACCGTAGGCCCATCACTTTCAACATCATCGGTGGTTCTGTAATGTAAACCACTAAACAAGCTCATGCAATTAAATTGAACAAATCAATTGTGAATGGACATGTTTTACAATTGAAGTTATCTATATTCATTTGTGTTTGTTGCGTTAATTGGGATTATGTGTATTCAGGAATCTGATTGGAAAAGATTGACATTGTTTCAAGTAAAAGTCCTTTTTTTTTCAATGTAGTACGTTTTGGGACAATTCTGCAGTAAGCACAGGTTAGTTCTAACAGTGTTTCTTTTACATACTGGGATGCGTTCTGTTCCTTGCGAAGACCGCGGGTATCCGCTGGATGTGGGAAGCACAAGACCGGTCGAAGTGGAGGAGCCTGGGGGAGGCCTATGTCCAGCAGTGGACGTCTTTCGGCTGATATGATGATGATGCGTTCTGTTAGATTCTCAATGCTTGGCTCGACACCGAGAGTGGAAAATCCAGTACGCAATAAAATCCTGCCGTGTCATAACTACGCCCGTGCGAACGTGGCTTAAGGTGACACTTGTCCACATTTTTTCTATACAAACTTCGGGAGGGTTTTACTCCACTGTTTGACTATGTATCTACATCAAAAATTAAACATGGTATGATTTTGTCTCATTATTAATATTGTCTGTACGGAAACAGAATATTAAAATAAAAAGCCATTAAAAAGTTATGAGCCAACAAAGATTCGTTTTTCTTGCTAATTTAACGTAACTTTGGGCGTGTTTAAGTAATAAGAGGAGTGTAAAATCTCGAAAACCAAGTCGGTACCGACAAAGCTCAATTTTCGAAAAGTTCAATAAACTTAATTGGTCATTGATTTATGCAGTGGTTTTTTCAGAAACCCCGACTTTCCGAAGGACTTTTCTTAATTTTTTACGCGCCTGTTTTACTATAACTGATCCTGCAGCTCTCTTAATAATGTTGTGCGTATAGACTATCATCTAACTGCTCATCATTGATACTACCTCTGTCGGACACGAAGCCTAGTGAGACAGCGTGATTTTTAGCCACTCCAACCAGTGAATTCGAGCCCGCGACTAGTGTACCCTTAATATTTCAACTGTCCTTAGACTTGCCAAAGTAATTTTCAAATATCACTGCATGCATGAAGTTTTTGATTAAAATCTATCTACATCCTAAAAATTTCAGAATATTATTGTTCCATTTAATAGGTTAATAACAGATAATAAAGTGATATAAATTAATCTTTTAGTCGTTAAGTAAAGTAATTAACGAACCTGATAACAAAAATGACTCACCATTACTGTGACCTTTATCAATCTAAAAGATCGTTTTGAAATGCTATTGGTTTAATAACTTCAGTTCTCTTTAAAGAAATCTTAGAATCATTACTGTGCACCCTACGTGAAAATGCGAATAGTGGTGGCCCAGTTTAAACGGCCACGCCTTCGAGTTGTAGGTAGTTAGTTCAAACCCAGGCAAGCAATTTGTGTAAATTACTTCATCACCACTGCTCTCAAAACGGTGAAGCCAAACATTCTGAGGAAACCGGCATTACCTAGAACCAAAAATTCGAAGTCATTCGTAATCTGCTAATCCGCACTGGGCCCTCTAGCTGAACTAAGGCCCCACCCCTCCCGCAGAGTGCAGGCCTCCGTTCTAGCAGAGTTAACGTTATCGGCTGATTATGATTATGCTAATGCCACGTCCATAGTAAACGAAATATATAAAACAGCTTGATCGCCGAACATGTCACTTTTATATGTAATCCGTGTGCGACGCAAATGCATCGTGCTTTGTTAATGACTCCTGTTCTAAGGGATACCGGGACAGGTGGCATAAGTTGACCGTTTTTTTTTGCTTAAAATGACAAAATAGAAACAGACATTTATGTTTTCTAGTGAATTGTAATGATTGCCATGTGCTGTGGTTTTAAGTCATTGAAATTTCAATATATTTGAAACTTTTCAAATTCTTGTTTTAAAATAAGTAGGGACATAAGCAGTACAGATTTTAAAAGACACAGAATTTAATAGTAAAACGATGATTTTGACATTAAAACCCCAATCACTTTTAATGAACCCGGAGTCCCGTACATTGGAACATTAATAAAATGGCAACAGTCCTTTACAAACTAATAAAACTTTACTAGGTAGGCATTATAATAACTAACTACGATTTATAATTATGATGCCAACATACCGAATCTCAAGATATCGTAGTACTCGTGTATTTCTTTTAGCATAGTTTGAAGACATGCTTGTGTCTTTATTTTCACACGGTTTAAAATAGGTAACCAGTAGACACTTAAATGCCCAAAAATGTTGACATCACTTAAGTACCTACTCTTATTTGTCACTATAAATAATACTGTTTGCTCAAGAACTCAAAAGGCAAGCAATTATGTAATTCAACAGGAAAATTTCAAAATGGTCTGAAGTGGCCTTGGCTTACCTTTTGGAGATGGCGACCGAGTAACGAAACCATTATACGTATATTATTATTAAAATAAGTATAGAAAAATAGGAAAGACCTTTTTTTTGTAAACATAATATAAATATAAAGAAAATCTAACACAAATTAGAGGAGATGCATAAATTGGATTATCATTAGGTACGTAATACGAATAAAACATTTTTTTCATAATTCATACTTCTAAGCCAAAGCACTTTATTCGAAATTCATTCAGTGATCAAATTAAACTAAAAGCCATTTTTATTAAATTATGTTTGGTTTCTTATTTATTTTAATGCTTGGTGATAAATCATATTTCTTACATTAGAAAGTCATAATACCTGTAGAGCAAAAGCAAAAGCGTTCATCAAATATTTTAATTGAAATAGAAAGCCTAAAATGTATTATTTCAGTTGTATTAAAAATTCCTTTAATAATTCATAATCATTCGTAAGAATATTATTAAACTATGTAAAACCATCTGACAGGCTAACTTTCTTTAACACTCCACTCTAAAATTCATATTATTTCGTCCAAAGGACTAAATACTATGTACAGGCATTTTTTGTTATAAAATATAGATTACACCAACTACAGAACACATTAATCTCTCATCACCATTCTTAACCGTACCACAGACGAACAAAACCAAACCAACAATTACTCATCTCAAACCAATTAATAATTGTCATTCGATAAGCGACTCGAATGCATGTACAAAGTTCTATTTCGTAACACACTTCCTTCTTCGCGACTTGAATCTAACAGAGAAGACCTTGTCGGTGGCATTGGGTGCTCACAAGTTATAACAGTGTACACACGGCTACACGTCAAGCTATACATTTCCAGTTTACGCTGATCTCACACATTACGAAAATTCTATCCAATGCAAGATTCGCTTAAATTGGAAACGTATAGATTGATGTGTAGCCGTGTGTACACAACAATCAAACAAGAGAACCTTCGATGTATTTGCAGTCGGATATCTTTCAAATGTATGCGGAAAATGGCGATGTTATTCGTCATTTAATTTTATTAGTCTACCTAAAATTTATAGACCTAGGCTACATCTACTCACAATAAATAGAATAGCTTTGAATAATATGAATGATTAAATGCAACTTACATTTCAACTGGAAGTTCCCTAAAGTAAAATGAACTAGGTAATTAAAAACCTTGGCATTCAAAGCGGGTTGAAGGTAAGTCAAATCAAAGTGATAGTCGAAAGTCTTAACCTTGTAGTTAAATTATAAAGTTACAGATGAATGACAAGGATAATATTAGCCGAAGGCTTTTTGCGTTAAGTATTATTCACGGCTGGTAACATTGTTTTTGACGTTTTTATCTGGCAGTTCGTGTGCTCACCGCTAAACCACTGGTTGCCATGGTTTTTTTTACCTATTATATTCGTCTAAGATGAAAAAAAAGGTGGCTCGGGGATTAATGAAATATATAACGCAAGCCTTTTCCTAAACTCAGTTTATTTTTACTTTTTACTAGCTGACCCGACAGACGTTGTCTTGTCTTAGCTGTTAATATTGAATTGGCATTAGCTATACAAACCTTGTCCTGATCCTGGCAATAAGGAACACATAAAAAAGAATCATCCGTTTTGGTGCTGTCGTTCGGAAGTTATGCGCGTACATACATTTCGTCGATTCATTTTTATACATATAGATTTAAAGGACTCTACATTGCAATTTTAATATAATTCAGTGTGATATGGCTCAAAAACTGATTTTAACGATTGATGATTATTGAAAAAATATCCTTCCACCATCAAATGTCTTCTAACCATAAACTTATTAAGCTCTCTTCGTAATTAAACACCAGTAACCCAATACGGATGAAATAATACAGAAAACAACTTTCACCCAAAAACACAATTTTACAACACTACAATCACATGTCACATTTCTGGAATATCACAGAAATGAACCAAACACTAACATATATTACGATAACATTATAAACATAACATTTGATTATAAAATATGTAACAGTGAATTATTATCACTTCCCTCGCTGTTCCATACGATAGGAAAAAACGTATCACATCCATGATGCTACTTTTTCAAATATCGCATTTTAAAATAACTCGTGTCTGTCTCAACCAACCTAAAATACCGATCGTTATGAAATTCGACAAATAGGTAGAGAACTGGATAAAGGACAGGCTACATTTCATCCTGGATACTTGTTCTAAACATGATGACATACATAGTACAAAAATATAACTACAAGGATGAAATTGTGTAAGTATTGCTCCTTGTATTTGCGTCATTAGTCCGTATTAACATTTTAACGAGTTTCTGCTAAACTTGTTCTATTAGGTTTTACGTCATAAATAGCCTAGGTACTGTGTTAGACTAGTTTTAATTGCTGTGTTTAGAAAGGGTAGGAAAGACAACGGATTTACTTACTTCTTTTGTGTTGAACTTGCTTCATCTTCGAATTATGTTTAAAGTTTTAATTGCGTTAGAAAGTCTATTTAACCTCGTGTCAACTTAATATGCTTTGTTGTTGTTAACTTTAACAACAGGGGAAGCAATATATATAGCAGACTTTCTGATTTCATAATCCTAAAATCCTTTCCGAAAACCTGACTTCATAGTCAGGTTTTCGGAAACTGCGGGTTTGTCTCAGCATATGGTGGGAATAATGCACTAGAGTTAGTGCATGATCAGATTCAATGAAACGGTAAAAGTATCTTGGTGTTTGCCCTATCCTTTGCAACTGTTCTCTATCTTCAACAAGAAGACTTGTTCTGAAAATAATTTAACCAAATTGTAAAGATGAATTCATGCCCTTCTACCACCATTTTATTATTATTATAGTTAGTTTAGTCTCCACAAGGCATGGGTGGCTATTATTACCCACAAATAAAGGACATACCTACCAATCATGAGCCACGTGCAGTAAATTAATATGCAAGAAATTAACATACCACACTATAAAATGACAAAGAAATGGAGAGAAATTCCTCACAACTGACTCATGCAGAAATTCTACAAGACAGTAACTTTCGTTTATGAACTTATTGCAATCCTGCGCATCTCTACTGTGCGTCGTAATAGATTATAACAATGATTGGCTTCTCTTGTGTTCTTGCTCATTCTGCTGACCTATTGTTTTTGTTCCTTCGATTTATATGACTAAAGATTAGATTACCTTGTGTAATGGTCCAGGTAATTTGCTTTAGAATACCACCTGTTTCTCCAGCAGGCTTAGCACGAGCACCGATTTGTCGACGGAAGAATAGACATGATTATTAACTAAATGATGTACAATAGGAGAACATAGCTATGTTTTTCTATTAATTATCACAGCTATGCGTTCTAAACGAATCATGATTTTGTAGATAATCGTATATACTTTGTGACCGTCGAGTAGAAAGTTTGTTGTCGGTGAGATTTTGACAGTTTGGGAAGAAAAATCTTTTATGTAGTATTTATATTGTAGGTACCTGAACTTTATTTTTTATATTTGAAAACTGACCATTCTTTCATCATTCCGATTGCTAAGCAAGAATAATTTAAACTAGAGAAAAAACAAATTAATTTTTGCTATTTGCTAGACTGCAAGAACTTTTAATGGAATTGAGATGAGATGGTTGGTACGTTCCCAAAAATGCGACTGACCCAATAGTTAGTTCCGTAGTCCGGGAGCTGTGTAACAGTTAAAATACGTTATTATAGGTAAACTCGCGTGATGAGTGTGATGACACAGTCATCCGGGGTGACTCACGCGTCGGGCGTTTGTTCCCGAAATAGTCCATCTGTCTGTGCGTTGCTATATACAGAACTGGGGTTTATTACAATTTTATGACTAATTAGCTTCTTTTTGTGATGCTCACCACGTGCTTGTGATTTATTGATTAGTTTTCTGTGATGTAACATCATTTATTCTTCAAACATCACTGATGTTTGAAGAATAAATTGTTATTTGGAAGAAAAAATAGGTACTGAGTTTATAATGGAATCTAAAGTACGGCACACAAATGGACATACTGACCTATTTCAGACAAAACCGGTCAAGTGCGAGTCGAAGTCATGCGCCGAGGGTTCCGTACCTACCCATTATAGCTACCCCCACAGTAAAAAAGATATGGGCAAATTTAGATTTTTGCGAAAACTTGTAAGTACCAAAATTTACCTTAATTTTCAACGTTTTTTATTTTTTGGAATTTTTCCTTTATTTGTGCTGTAAGACCTTGCTTTTGACAAATTTCGTGATTCTAGGTCAACGGGAACTACTATTTAGGTTTCGACCCAAAACCTGTAGGGTACTTCCGGTTGACCTAGAATTATTCGGGGTTCGAACGTACCATCGACAAGTCCTGAGTCACCTGAATTCTTTGCTAATTCAACTGAATTAAATTGTGAAATATTGTCATTTTCTATTTCTTGGTACGTAACACTGTGATAATAAAAAAAAAAACACAAAAAATAACATATTTTCTCACAACTTTCCCGTTGATTATAATAAGTAATGAAAGCGACAAAACTAGTATTCACTTTACAAATGTCTAACATCAACTTATAGACCGCAACGACATTCCTATTGGGCCACTTTTCGGAAGGAATCTATCTAATAATTAAATAAAGACCATAGTGTATCATATACATTTCAAACTTTCAATGTAGTTCAAGTAAGTGGAAGTTTATGGGCGATTAAAATATTAGGTATACTTCACAAGAATCTATATTTGTTATACTTGAACTTACTACTGATACCGGTAGATACTCATTCACCCTTTAAAATGAACATGAAGATAATAAATATTCTATTATTGATTATACGATTAATCACTTTGTAACACAGACATGTCATCATCATCATCATCATCAGCCTTATAATGTTCCCACTGCTGAGACACAGGCCTCCTCTCGGTGAGAGGGATTGGGCCGTAATCCACCACGCGGGCCCAGTGCGGGTTGGTAGATGTCACATGTCTTCGAATTTTTGGTTCTAGGACATGCCGGTTTCCTCACGATGTTTTCCTTCACCGTTTTGAGAGCAGTGGTGATGAAATAATTTACACAAAGTAAAGCGCCTGTCTGGGTTCGAGCTCACGACCTACAACTCGTAAGTCACGGCCGTTACCACTTGGCCACCACTGCTCCTCCACCACATGTAAGTAATATGATTAATAAAACACCGGCCGCAATTTCTTAATATATCCATTTACAGTCACGAGCTAAAAATATTACTATGGATAACTCGGCAATAATATCTGATTTTATGATTCATACATTCATATCTGTCGTCAAAATGACGGCCAATTGTATACGTAATCATTTGTGGAAGGCATACACAAATGGCAGCAAAAATATGTGACATCGAAGGAACACCAAAAGTATCTGTCAAGATGGGTGACGTCAAATGTAGGTTGCTGCATCGGCATCAAAATCTTGTCAGAAAAATTACCTTAAAAAGGGCATCACTAATAATGTCAGTAATAAGAACACCCCGTTACAACATTTTACTCTCCCACATTATCATAAAAATAGACAGGCTATGAAACACTGACGCAAATGCACGTCAATGCTCATAGACATTGCATAACTTGCAAGAAGGAAGTTGAGTGCATTGCCGACCTATTGAACGTTTTAAAGACACGGGATCCGGAACACCGCTCTGGATCTTCTTATTTCATACTTGTGTAATAGGATTCAGTGTGTTGATGTAAACGGAAAAAGATCTCCGGGATCCGTAGTGTCAATGGGAGTCCCACAGGGCTCAATTCTTGGTCCTTTCTTGTTTCTTATTTATATTAATGACTTGCCTTACCTCATAAAGGATAATCATGATATAGTGTTGTTTGCGGATGACACTTCACTTTTGTTTAGACTTAAACGTCAGCAACTTGTTAATGACGATGTAAATAGCGCAATCTCAAAAGTAGTTCACTGGTTCAATGCTAATAATTTGCTTCTTAATGAAAAAAAGACCAAATGCATTAAGTTTACGCTACCTCACGTTAAGCAGGTGAAAACTAATGTGTTGATAAAGGGCGAAGAATTGAATCCTGAAGATAGCACTGTATTCTTGGGCTTAACTTTGGATACCAAGCTTCAGTGGGGCCCACATATAGCTAAATTGTCGAAAAAGCTAAGTTCTGCAGCATACGCTGTTAGGAAAATTCGTAATTTAACTGATGTAGAGACAGCCCGCTTAGTGTACTTTAGCTATTTTCATAGTGTAATGTCGTATGGTATTCTATTGTGGGGAAATGCCGCCGACATTCAGACTATTTTTGTCTTGCAGAAAAGAGCTGTCCGATCAATTTATAAATTAAGTCCGAGACACTCTCTCAGAGATAGATTTAAGGAGATAAATGTAATGACTGTGCCTTCACAGTATATTTATGAAAATCTTTTATATGCTCATAAAAATATTAAATTGTTTAAAAAATACAGTGATATCCATAGTATAAATACTAGGAACAAACACAAATTTGTTGTACCATCAACAAGGCTCAAGAAAATAGGTGGGTCATTCAGATGTCAATGTATACGCTTTTATAATAAACTTCCAAGCCATGTTCAAGATCTAAGTCTCAATAAATTTAAATCATTCATCAAACGTAAGTTGTGCCTGAAAGCCTTTTATACCGTTAAAGATTATATTGAGGACAAAAAAGCTTGGGATTGACCTGCTCCAATTTTGTATACTGAATGTTTTTTTCTTTGTTTTGCTCTTTGACATTTGATTATTATTATTTACACTTTGACATTTGATTATTATAACTTCACATGAACACTTTGACATGAATATTTACTTTGAGAAGTATAATATTATTTTTGCTTTAATTATTGTGAATGTGAGGACTATGTGGTATTTTTGTTTTCGTGTTTCGTCTCTTTCTCAGTTCGTTTTTAATGTTAATCTGGCAGTTTGAGTACTTTATGCGGCCTACCCAAATTTCCTTTCTTTGGTATTGTTCGTCAAATCGTTGAGCTCCTCAAGTTCTGAGTTGAGCCGTATGATTACTGATACATGCGTGCACTGAATGGACAGGTCCACTCAACCTGTGTGGTTCTTTCCTCAAAAGACCATTTCAGACACCAATCCACATGGTCTTCACATGATCTGACCAAGATTATGTCTGGACTTTAAAAGAGACTGTGACCTCTGAGTTTGTTTCGGCCTTTCTTCTCAGAGTAGTCAGATAGGAAACGCCGACCTCATCTAGTTTAAAAAATATGATTGACGTGTAAAAGTGTTTGTACAAACCTACTTACAGAAATAAAATCATTTATCATTTATCATTTATCATTATCATTTATCACGCAATCGATTCGTGCAAACCTCGTCTCTACAATTTTCTTTCACTTGATCATCAATAATGGATTATTTTCGTAATATGCATCATTGGTAATACGTAGACATGTGCGTTGTTCGACGTAAATGACCTTTCTTAAGGACATCAGCGATATGATCAGTGTGTAAACATGTCCTTGTTTAGGGAAATTACCATCTGTCACTGTTTCTACAAAGAATAGTTTTCTTTTGTTTTGTTTTTGAAAACTCTACACATTTATTTTAACGACTATTTTCAAATTCAGACAGATATCGCTGTTTGCTTACCTGTTTGACTATTCCAGTGTACTGTAAAGGTTGTTCGCTTCACGAAGAACCTCACGTACACATGCTGGCAGCCAATGATTAGGCTGTGTCTATGTTCGAATAATCGGGAAGTTTTTATCTTCAGAATGACAAATAATTTTACTTAGGTTTTGTTGCGGAAGCTTCATTCTATTGACAGGCGCGGCGCTGTAATGAGCTAATTTCTTAAATTAAAGGTGGAATCCCACCGGTTAAAGTTCATCAAGTATTTTATTTATACCCTGGTACCTTCAGAACTCGGCAGTGTTCTCATAGTACCTACGTTACTTGATTTCCTACTTGGCACTGTTCATGATCAACCCACAGGTAGTAGCCACTGTTTGATACATCACTTTCAAGGATTATATTATTGCTAGTCCAATCGTAGCTCCTTATAATGCGCAATTCCCACGATGAGGACGTAGAGTATAATCGAGTTTATCTAAGGTAGTATTAAATATTTGTTCTCGTTATCAAGCTCGATGTTCTACATTGTCTGCTGCGCTGCGTCTGACAGACACATTGTTATCTTATTAACCTACTTTAGCAAGACGGATTATGTGTTTGATAAAGAAAGAGGACGGAAAGCTTGTGAATTTGCGCTATTGTAATACTGATTTGATCATGCTGATTATATTGATAGTCTTTATATTTTTCCTGTTAACAGAGGTATCATACGATTTTTATGATACTAAAGATCAAAATCAGTACATTACTAAAGTTTCAATTCTTCAATATTGATGTGACTCAATATTAATTTAAAATGATTCTAATGAATACTTGTATTTATTAATAAATACAAGTTCAAATCCATCCGCTAGGATTCACATTAGTTAAGTAATAAGGCAACATGTTACAAATACAATACAGTGTTGCCATACGCACTGGTACTCTCTCTTGAACTTTTGCGAAATATTTAAATGCCATGTTTTCGACGCAATCACAGGCGTCTTCTTTATTGGCAATGTAGTAAACTGTTTTGCACTTGCATGTGTAATACTATATCGCTATAAAGATATATCGAATACCAGCACTGTGACACTTTTCGTATGTCGCGGCATCATGCTGAGGCCTTTTGGCCTCGTGCAGGTCTTTCTGTTTTATATATATTTTTTATTTATTTTTTTGAGTTTCAAGAAATTTGTTTTTTATCATTTTAAAATTCTTAGGAGCCGAGTAAAAAGTTGAAAAAAATTAAAAAAAAAAAACAACCGGCCTTCAAAAAAACACCACAAAGTGCAAAATAACTTTAATTTCGGAAGTTGGTGACTTTGGATGTGTATTTCCATTATTTGTCACCGTCTCCGTTTTCACTTTTTAGTTACCTACCCCATACGAGTACCAATTCGAAATTTCATCATCCTTGGCGTCAAAACAATGCATATATATGCGATAGCAACATTCGCGGTTGATTTGCAGTAATTTTTTGAAGAATTCCGTTGTCTGTCTCCTAAACGCATCATCAGATCTAAATGAAATTTCAATGGGACCATTTCGGAGTAAACCCCTTTCGAACAAAAAAAGGATTTTGCAAATCCGTTTATATATGACGGAGTTATGCCCGAACATACATAAAAAAATAAAAATATACGTCGAATTCATAACCTCCTTCTTTTTGAAGTCGGTTAAAAAGAACACTGAGCGTAAACGGATGTGGTGTGGTTTAGAAGAACTAAGCGGTCCCAGACAAACACGAAAAGCGAGTTTAATTTATAATATGTAAAGATATAGATTATGAATGGCTTGAATATCAAGGGTATCAGGTAGAAATCCAATGCGCCGGAATTCAGAAAAGATCTAGTATAAATTTAGAAATTGTTGATATACTCGTACAATCACAGCTCTTAAGGTTAACCACCTTCTATCATGAGCGAATCACATCAAAATGTTGTTACTATGAAATAAAAAAAACCACCTCCGATTATATATAATTGGTTAATACGTTACCAAAAAATCTTGTTATATGGACCCTTTGTGTGCGAGCCCGGTCGTATGGATCCCTAAATTGACTTTATTTAATTTTTATTATTTACTGTTATTCAAAAATTCAACTGTCTGCCTATTACGGTTCATGAGACACCGCTCGAATGCCCGATAGCAGATAGACGAATGGATGAACAGCGAAAGCTTTCAAGGCAGTTTTTTTTTTTTTTTCAGAAATATGTTTTTTTACTATACAGAATTAGTTTTCCAAGGTTAGTTTCCATGGATTACATTTGACTACCAATACATAATACAGCTTAGTTTACATGGTTAATCTTATCACAAGTCAACATGATAGCTGATAGCTTAAAATATCAGAATGTAAACACAGAATAATGCTAGTTGCATATTGACACACATCTTAGTGATAACGATATGGATATAAGGGTTAACGACTTTTATCGATAAGTGACGCTGTACCTGATAAGGTACTTGTACTTAGACATCCTTGTGCGAAGTTAATAGGTTGGTTTGAATGTACATAATAAAGAACAATATGTTCAATTTACATCAAACAATATTTTGAGAGCAGTAAGTGGTGGCGCAGTGGTAGCGACAGGGCTCTACCCACCGTTGAGTTTAGGCCTCCTTTGTTATGTCCCATGCTTCCCTAGTCTGTGCGTCTGTTCCAGATCTTCCATACAACTTGACCACGTAGGTGTAGCATATTTCTATGAAATAGCGGTTTATTTAAAATTACCGTCATAAAAATGTAACGCATGGGTTTCAGAATTATGTACTGAATCCACTACATTGGTAACAGTTTGCGCGTTAATGTCCCTACCACGTATAAGCCAAGAGGTTTGAGGTTAGTACCGTTAAATTAAAACGTGATGAAATAAACCCTTCCTCTTTTTCTAATCGACTTTCGATAAAGCGGGTTTTACGTAAGCATATGTCTTCACGGAAGTGTAGACAGGAATAATGACTCATTGACAGAATTAATTAATTATTTGCATATCTTTGGAGTATTTAGTTCCAACAAAGAATACAATTATTTGCTACCGTACAAAATGATGTCGCTGATAAAGTAACAAAATATTGACTAAAATAACATCTAAAACAGTTGTTGTTTACTCTCATTTATTATTTTTAATCTTATAGGTCATTCAACTCATTGTCTATCGCTGTTCGGTATTAGTTTAGTGAAAATGGTAATTTTGCTATTCTGTTGTTGTCAATTTCGTTATTCTATTCAACCTAAAATTATGGTTGTCTAACTAAATCTGACTATTTTTAATCGCGATTAAATAGGTATGGAATAAAATTAGTTGTCAAGAATTAAAATTCACACCGACACCTCGACTTCTGGCGCAAAAATAGTACTGTATTTTTTTTCTTTTCTTTTGCTTATATAGGTATATCTCGAAAATGGTGTGTCCTATCGCAAAAATAATGAAAATTTCGATCCCCTTTATACAGCCTCAAACACCTCTAAAACTCAACATGTGGGTAATAATTTTTCATATTTTCCATGACAAAAGTGAAAATTCCACATAGATCACGTCGAGGCTTCCGCCCCTGCGCGCCGCTGGCTCTATAAAGAAATCACGGGGTAGGGCAAACAAGTACCACGTTGCGAAGCCAAAACATAAATTGGACGGTCTTTCCAAATTATTATAATTGTTATTTTTAGTGTGTCGAATCTCTCCCATAATTGACACATGATTATTATTATTGACATGAATATTTTTTATTTTTATGAAATTGACATTTACTTAATTCAATAATACAATTTTAATGGGATTATCTGTATAATGACCGCATGATTAAGATCAATAATAAATTTAAATAAAATGTAACTTTATTTTATATTTGCACGCTGAAATTTAAGGCAGAATAAGAACAATATTGTAAATTTTACCAACCTTCTTTACCTTATTTAGGCAAATGACAGATTTTTTTTTGAGACAGATATAAAAAATATGGAATGCTAAAAAGTCATAACCAATTAAATGAGTGCAGGAATGACTGTTTTCACAAAATTAATTGAATCCTAAAGTAACAACAATAAAACTAGTGACACACTTAATAACTTGAATTGTGAATTTTATATAAAATCGCATTGATATCATAATCGTATCTAATCTATTTAGGACCGATTTTGTTTGATTGAAATAGCAATAATCGACTTATTTGAATATTTTCCGTGGAATTGCGTCATTGGTAAGGTTTACATTATAAATTTTGAACCATCATCATTCTCGTCCCAATTTATTAGGGGTAGTCCGCGTACCTACTTCGGTGCAACATGTCTTTTTCTTCCATACTTCTCAATTAGTCGCCATCTCACCCCCTTTCTAGCCATATCATTTTACATATAGTCCACCCATCGTTTAGGTTAACATAACCTTTATAATAAGCCTATATTGTTCCCACTGCTGGTACACAGGCCTCCTCCCGGTGAGTGGGATTGGGCCGTATGTCACCTGTCTTCGAATTTTTGTACATGATAATCATGTTCACAAAATCAATAAAATTACATTAATTAAACCGGTGTCCTGCCCAAGGTGACAAAAAGCCTAAGAAAATCAACTGTTTTATTAAGATGATCTTTCGAGAACAATATCAACGCACTCTAGTGACGTCAATAATGTTATAAAGGTTCTTTTTTATTATTTTTCACAAACCTTTTTTGGCCGTGCTGTCTTTTTCTTTTATTTGGTTAGAATTATAACATTCGACGCATATTAATAGGATTTAAAAAAATAAACTTTTTTAAAACAAGCTTTTATTTAAATGCGTTAAAAATAATAAAATAAACTTTTCCGTCGCGGCAAGCTTTTATATCATTTAATTGTGTAATGACATTATAAGTTGATACTAAAAAGTTTAAAGGATATATTTTATTCTTTTTAGCGCATTTAAATAAAAGCTTGTTTAAAATAAGTTTTTTTTAGTTTTAATTTCGTTTTTAATTTTTAGCTATCGCGACAGGTTTATCAGTTTGTTGAAAGAGAATAAACAATTATAATAATAAATAACAACTTTCTTCTTTTAATCGAGGACTCCAAAAACCCTAGTACCAACACCAACATTTCAAATGGATTGGAGCAAAAGAGTTTAACTCGCATTCGTATTCTCAGCAAGTCCTTTCATTTGATAGCCATATTGTAGGAAAGCATACAAAACTTAGTCCGCCTTCTTTAGAAGTCACATTGGATTTAGGGTGATGTCACATTATTTTACGAGTTATTCTCAGTAAGCCCTTTCATTTGATACCCATATTATAGGTGTGCATTAAAAAATAACAGTCCAATATCTTAGGTGTTCCGCCATGTTCGATTAAGAATGACGTCACATAGCTAACCATGCTTAGTCATCCAAACTAAACGCGTAAACAAAATTTCAGCTCAATCGGTTAAAGATATCTGCTTCAAAATTGAGTTGCAAGATTCCACCCGAACAAACATAGTTACATACATAAATTGCAAGTTAAATAAAAGCTTGTAAAAACTGCCATGCAAAGGATTAATAAGGAAAATAGAGGATAAAACTTGGTAATTAATAGAACAAATAAGACTAATTGTACCGCATTGCTGTGGATTATTAAGACATGCTTTAGGTGATAGCGAAAACTATAATTAACTTAACGCAATATTTAGACAGAAGTGATAACACTAATCTTGTCAATTTGAATACTGAATTCAGTATAGGTAGTACGTTTTTGAAACAGTCGTGGCCTCGTGGGTGCCCTTATGGTGAATATTAAGTGAATTTCTGGGCAGGCGGTAAAAAAAATCAAACTGTAGAAGTGAACACTTCACTTCATATATTATTTACTAACTTACATCCAAATTGTTGAATGAAAATTTCAGGAAGCGCCGTACTATTGTTTGGCGTTTCCTGAACCAACCACGTGGTATCAACAGCCAAAATAAACTAAACTGCGACGGAAGCAAAAAACGTTAACAAAGTCACTTGAGATAGTTTTACAATTGCTTGTCAGTTCACAGCGATTGTGACAATTGGTTGGACGTTTGGATTAGATTTTTCGTGACAAGAATAACATTTAAGTTTTATTCTTAACTTTGAGAATATAGATAAAGTTGTTGTGTTCTAAGATCAAATTCATTTATATGAAAATAATAATTATACTTATTAGTATTTTTCTATCCCGCAAAAACGAAGAACTTTATCCCGGTTATTCCTGTTTTAAAACCCGCGTAGTTCTCAAGTCGAAGCATTTGGAAGGTGAGGTGTTTTGAGTCCAAATTGTGATTAAAATGCGCCGACACGCTTTCCACATGACATGTTCAGACGAAGAAGACGATTGTTTTAATGATGTCAGAAACTATAGGCGACTAAGGCGGGAATCAAAAATTGTTATTCTTAGCCGTTCGGTAAGTTTTATTATTATCGTTGTTATTTTTAAAACGAATAAAATCTCAACGTGTGAGAAATAAGTAAGTAAATAGAAGAATTAGTAATGTTCCAGATAAAATATCTATAACATTCCTAAATTCTGTTTTTTCCTATGCATCGGCTGTTTGCATAGTTATTTTTTTCTAGAATTAGTAAATTATGTCATTATCTGTTTTTTTTTTGTAATCCTTTCAAGAGCAATGAAAAGATCCGTCATCCGTTTTTTTTATATTCACAGGAGGACAATATAGATAGACTATTAAAAATAAATACGAACACAATAGATACTCTTTATTATTTACGCCGTATAAATTACAGTTATAACAGGTATAGAAATTTAAATATTTTGCGACACTGGTAAAATAATCGAAATATCTTCTGTATTTATAAACAGTTATTTAACTTTTAGGCAAAATTTTGATATTATCTAGTTAATAGTATTTTTGCACCATTCCAAACTACCTATTTCACCATTCCAGTTGCGTTTTGCCTTGTGTGAAATTAGACATAAATTAACGGTTATAAAAGACAATCGTCAATAACTTTAAATTAATGGATGGCTAGAGAAAAACCAGACAGCCAAAAACAAATTGTTTAAATTAAATGAAAAACAAACTTTTGGTAAACAAGACCGATCTAGAAATATATAAATAATAACAGTTTTTAGTGTCCCACTGAAGGACAAAGGTCTCTCCTCATACAGACAAGGCAGGAGCATTGATCACCACGCTTGCTCAAGACGGTTGACGATTTCAAAGTTATAGTATCTTAAACGTCTTGGTTTCCTCGCGATGTTTTCCTTACACCGATGTCAAAAGTATATAAACAATATCTATAAATAAAAGAGTTCAGCCTTGTGAAAAAAAATGAACAATAGTGAACCTGACGTATTGGATAATAGAAAATTAATATTTGGCGTAATAAAGAGGACGAAATAAGAAGAAGAATACTTCACATGACCAAAGATGACCACATCAGCACTGGACTGGAAAAATGTTAGGTTGGTTATATGGTGTGTGGTGGCATACCGAACAAATTGACAGGTGATGTGAAATTGATATTAGTTGTCAGAATATTGTACCACGGACAAATTCATTTTCCTATTTGTTGCAATAACATCCACATTAAAAGACCTATCTATGAAGAGTTGGTTCTTGTCATAATTGAAGTAATCCTTAATTTTATTGGTAATGCTTAATATTCATCCAATTTACTGAAGAGCCACTTTACAGAATTAAACTAAATATTTCAAGCTTACCTTCATCAGAATTCATAATGAAAGAGCATTTGAGGTAAATTGTTTGGCTAACATTTGAGCCATAAAGCTACATTCAGGCTCCCGCATACCGTTGCGATGCAACGCGACTCAAGTAGATCAATTTCCATGAAGTTTTCGTAGAATTGTTCTAGTCAAGTCGCGCCGCATTGCCACGTCTCACCTATCTGCGGGAGCCTTATGTCGATTTTTACGTTACGTACTTAAAATAAAACATATAGGCATGTCAATATTTCCTTTGTGTCATTAAGAACCATTTATTTTTGGTTTTCCTTGTAATTAACCTGTTCTTACCGGTTTAATTGTTCGTGAACTTTGTTGAGAGTAGTTACATAATAACAGTCCAATTAATTATTCCAATAACAATCATTTTTTTATAAAACCTGTTGGCTTGTTTGGAGCTATAACTATTTAAAAAAATAATGATTGAAATGAAAAACATACCTACATGCTGTATTCGTATTTCATTAATTAAGTCTCAGATTTAGTGAACTAAACCTAACTCATTTAAAATGCAGCGTAGTTGTATAATAAGCCATTAATGTTTTCACTGCTGTGACAGTTGTGACATATACCTAGTCGGTCCCAGTGCGGATGGCAAGATACAAAGCACAAAGCAGCTGTATAGGTAACTCTAAGGAACACCTCTGCTTACCATTCAGGAAATGCAGGCGTGATTATATTTTCCTACTATAATATCATAAATCTGAAAGTATGTAATTATGATATAAATCTAAATCCAAGATCATGCACAAAAAAAAAACCTAGGTAGGTATGTAGGTCCACGAAAACATGTTCAAATTAATTTCGTGCACCAGACTGGACAGCGCGGCAGCGGTCAGTAACAACCTAACACTAAAGTGAATGTACACTGCTGACCTTGCGTCTGATACGGCTGGTTACGATATTGTTGTCTTATTTTGTAACGTCACTGTACATGACGTGAAAATGTATGAACCTCTTGAATTGAAGGAGGCAGACGTAATACTGGCGTAACATGGTATTGTAACAGTCTTACTGGAGGGTATTGTGCCTAACTGGGTTGTGAGTTTAAGTCACGTAGGTATTCACTCCAAGTAAAATACTGGTATCCAGCTGCATTCGGTTAGACTGGAAGCCGACCCTAAGATAGTTGGGAAAAAGCCAGGCAGGTTATGGTTGTGTAAGCAGTCTTCTTCTTCAGATGATCTTTCATTTGCTAATAAGAAATATAGTAACAAAGTCATTGTTTAAAAAAAGTTTTACTAAAAGATGAATGCACTTAAATGAACTCATTTAATATATAGTCATCTGACTAATTACACCGAGTAAGCTAAAAACAAAGCCTTAATTATATCTGCATTAACAATAAAAATTCTTAGTCATAACATAAGTAGGTATGTGCTAAATAAATATTTGCACTGAAACAATTTTAAAATTTGACTAGGTAAATAAAATATGATGAATTAAAAAGGTGTGTTAAAGTTTTTCTTTAATCGTAAATATTAATATGGAAATATAATTAATGGCAGTTTCGTTTAAAATATTTTTGGCCCATTAGGTTGAACTTGACAATCTCATTAATCTTTGTGTCATACACAGTATTTATCGACTATTTAAGTAGAAACGTATTTAAATAAATAAGACAGGGGCCATACAATTTTTTTAAGTCAAAATGTTGTGCATTCTATTCACCTTTATAGTGTGAAAAAGAAAGGGGTCTCCGTACAAGTTTTTTTTCTATTTTTGGCGTTTTCTGCCTCGTGGTCCGACAAGAACTAGGTCGGTTTTTGTAACCATATCTCATGTCCCAAAACTTATCTATCCATGCACTAACAACATGACAGTACGTTTAAAAATTAACAGCAATAAATATAATGATATATATATACCTATATTATCTCCTGTAACTGATACATTACATAAAGCTAACGCAACTCTAAGTAACACTACACGTCTCGAAGGTGCTCGTCTCATGCTCCGATCGCGTGGATTAAGTAAATATAAACTACAAACTAGTATATAACATCTAATATTAGTGTAAGATAAGTGTAATAACTCGTTGAACTGTGAGGCAATTAGCACCTGCAATAAAGGGGTAGTCTGAGATTAAATCAAATCTTGGTCCTGGGTTCCGCATGTTTTAAAAATCATTTTAGAAGATAGAAACTAAATCTAAAGTACTAATGACTTAATGTGCTTATGACTTAAAGTGCTTATGACTTCAAGTACTTGTGACCTGATAACTAAATGCTGCAAAAAATTATGCTAATGATGAAAATAAATACGTCACTATTAATTGGTTTCTGACACAGGAATACTGAATAACTTCGGTACTATAAATCTACAAATCAAAACCATGAACTCCACTTTCAAGGTACCTACTTGTGACTCCTAGACTGAAGTGGCAGTAATTCAACATCTATCATACATACAGGAAATTATCGTTCATTACCAAGACCGTATTTAAACACGCGGCCTCAGCGATCACGCTCAAACACAGTGGATAAAAAGTTCCCAAATGTTAAGAAAAAAAACTATGTATTCGTGACTTACAAGATTAGAGTAATCTATATCAAATTATCACTTATTTAAATACTATAATCATTTACCTAGATTACGTTTACGAAATCTGACGAAAACCGGTCCGACAGTGATATCTTTCTTTGTGCGAAGGCCGTTACGAAATATATTGTCACGTGTCGTCTATCTTACTAGTCCTGCTACTATTATAAATGTGAAATTTTGTATATTTGGATGTTTATTACTCAATAACGTAAAATCGGCCAAATAGATTTCGATGAAATTTGGCATACAGATAGTTTATAACCTGGATCCCGGTAGTACGTTCTCGTAGAATAATATTCGACCTCCACGCGGGCGAAGCCGCTGACAGAAGCTATATAAGCTAAGCCAAATAAATGTAAGATAAAATCCACATTATATCTATTAAAATGCCAGTTTTGCTCACATGGAAAAATGTGCTAAATATTTTTTTATGTTGTACCTACTTTAACTGGTTCTGTTTTTATTGGGTCATGAACTCCTAATTGACCACTATTTTTCAACACCGTCAACCTTTCTATTAGTTTTCGAGTCATAAAAAGATTTTTGTAGCTTTGTTTTATTTTACTCACTCTACCTAAATAATGAATCTTATTTAAGAAACCAAATTGAAGGATCCCGCAGCCGTGCACGAAGCGATTCCGCTAGAATAATTTCCAAGAAGAATAAATAAAAAATATCCTTCTAGAGTCGCGCTGTCCTGAGCTTTTATTCTTTATATACCGTTACGCGTATTGTTTATGATTTTTTTTATTCCCGTCATCATCAACATCTCATAGGCAACAAAAAAAACTCCAATCTCCGTCCTCAATCTCTCACCCACATTAATACCAACACACCGTAGCTTATCATAATGCCACTATTATAAACGCGGATGCAAGCACCGTAGGTTTCCTACAGAACTACAGTATTACAGAAGTTACTCCATGAGGTGCAAAAAACACCAGCTCATTCAACCGTTCTCATTTCATACTGAGATGTTTCAAAACATAGCGCAAGGTGCACCTTCCAGCGAAAGATAGTCGGTATGAAGCAAGAAATAATCGCTTTTATAAAATTACTACGAGTATGTTTTTTTATTGTGACATCTCTCATGTCAACCTATGAGGTTGTCGACTGCTTAACCGGACTTGCCTGTGGCTACCTTAATAAATTAAGACCTACCCAGGGTTTAAAAACTTAAAACTAAGCGACCACATGGTAAGGGTCCCGTGGGGTACGGCTAGGGGATCGCTGGGAGAGGGCAGCAAGGGACAGGAGGGCTCAAACCACATGTGTTGAAACAACGTTGGCTTAAAATCATACGTATGGTGTCATTTTAGCAATAAAGATAAAAATAATAATAGAATATCAAAAATCGACGAAACGCAATAACTCATGTATCAGGCCATTGTAAATTATTAATGAGATGAGCCTAATTAAGTTAGTAGAAGATGATGTCAACTGTCATGAGATGTTTTGTAGGTATTATATGATGCCAATGCTTTGCATGTTCAACTAGTATTATGTATATTATAATGCCAATGCTTTTCATATTTAACCTGTCTGTTTAATATAAAAGATATTATGTAATGTTAGCTATGTATAGCTAATCAGCCGGTATATAGTACTGCACGATAATATGCAATTATCGTCTTATGAATACTTGTGTGGAATCAACGTTATTTCTGAGAAGTGTTCAAATCCACCTCATCGTGAATTGTGTACTAAATGAGTATCGTCTTACCAAGGGTTATCAGATAGGCAGTTGCTCCATGTAAAATATTGGCATTCAACTGAATCCTCTTAAACTGGTAGCCGCCCTCACATAGTTGGGAAAAGACTAAGCGGTTTGATTGTTTGTATTCTGGATTGAAGGAACAAAATGCCATGCGGACCATTAAAAAAAATACAGTATGTCAAGTTAAGTGAAAAATAAAATATCTTAACCATATTAAGAGTATCTCTCAAACTAGGCAGCCTTCTTTACCCTCACTGCGCAACAGTTCAATGACTGCTGTAAATGGTAACCGATCGAGGTTCAATTCCTGATTCGAGCAGTAAGGAAAATGTTTTGATTCACAACTTTAACTGTGTTAAACCGAAGTGGTTCAACCTTTTTGTGATGTGTGTCATGGCCGACTGGTTACAAGTTAAGTTGCCGTTTTAGTAAGTGACAACACTGTGTGAAACTTGTCTTATTGTAAAAACGTTCGTGACATAACATCGACTTTTAAAGCGAGCCATTTATCATTGGTATGAACTATGGCATTTCTAGGTCTGGGGCGTGACCTCACACAATACAGTTTTGTAGGCCGTAGTGACTAAGAAGCTTTTCCTTAAATGCTTGCACATACAAGATCCTTAGCCTGAATTCCTCATTTAGCCTACCATGCAATATATTAGAAAAAAAAACCGGTCAAGTGCGAGTTGGACTCGCGCACCGAGGGTTCCGTACAAACCTGTGGGTATATAAGTAAAAGTTCAAAATTGTCAAAAATATTTTTTTTTATATGACGAAACTAAAAATTTTCGGTTTTCGTAATTTTTCCTATATCTGTACTATAAGACGTGACTTCGTACAAAATTTCAAGATTCTAAGTTCACGGGAAGTACCCTGTAGGTTTTGATTCCCGTGCGAGTTTCGAAAATTTGCGGAATTTTGCGGCCTAAATGGCTGTATCTTTTGATTGCGTTGACTTAGAAGGTTGATTTTTCTACAGCTTCCAGGGACAGTAGAACTAAGTATCATATAGAAATTTCAGTTTGATACCTCCACGCGTTCCTGAGAAAAACGGTCTTGACAGACGGACGGACGGACGGACGGACAACAAAGTGATCTTATAAGGGTTCCATTTTTTCCTTTAGAGGTACGGAACCCTAAAAATAAGAATCTCTTAAGACGGAAAACATAAATTTAATGAACATGCAACTGTACAAGTTCTCCATTTCTTCCATTCAACTATCAAAGTACTATAAGTAGTTTGAATGCAAACGTTTCGAAAATGAAAAGACAACTGATGTTGTAAAAACAAAACCGAACGCCGAATCACAACTAATGTTAACAAAAGAAAAGTAGTTTTTTTCTTATTTTGAAATACAATCGCAACATCACCAACCACAGAACGTTGTATATCAGTGAATACAGTGAGTACTCACTGTGCAGGTGCAAAAGCCTCCTACGATTGTAACAAAACTGGTTTCATGGAATATTCCACCGATTATTTTCAAAACATGTTTCACATCGATTGTTTAAACTGGTGTAATAAGTCGTAACGAACAGCTTATCGGGGTTTTGCAATTCATGCATTCAATTGACTGGTTTGTAAAGGCTGGAGAAAATGGGACGATAGAAGAAGGAATATTTTTTAAATAAATCTGAATGTGAGCATTGTAAAAAATGATATGACACCCTAGGAAAAAAGGGTTGAGTGCCATCTGGCACCTTTTTAGTACATCCAAAGGTTAATTTTAAAATATCACTTTCAGCAAGAAGAACGCCCGTTGTATAATTCAGTGTAAACTTTCTTCATTTATACGTGTAATCCACAGAAGGTACATAACAAAAAGTATCCTAATCTATTTTATTCTATTTACCACGATTGAATCAAAGCGGTGGATGATGGCAACTACAATCATCCAAAATTCAATAAGTCTGTATATTCTAATTAAGAACATCTTAGATTTTTGATGAAACTAATGTTAACCAAAGTTCCACACACATACTCGTACAACCTTTAGACAAAATCATCTTAGTATGTAGTAATAAACTTAATACACATTGTCTTGTAATGTCATCATGAGATAATGGTATTAATATTGTCACTACAATAAGGATATTAACTATTATGAAACAGGCGTCTTTATGGTCATAGAATTTATCTTATGTCAAATTCAATTAAAGCATTTACGTTAGTATATGCAATCATGCATGACTGAGACAATTGAGAATGCATTATTCTTATTGCTACAGTTACCGAAGAAACTTTTAAAGAAGTCTCTTTTAATGAATGTGTTTTCTTCCGGCTTTTAAGAATATATACGGCAGTTTGACGTATATGTTCAGTACCTACAAAACCTGTCAAACTGATTTATTCATTCCTCAGATACTCGTAGATAATCTGACCATAGAAAAACCCCCCGAGTGGGTTCCCGCACCCCCCTGAGTGGGTTCCCGCATTGTCGTTGCGGGGGGCTCAGTAACCGTGGATTCCAGCCACGGTGAAGCCAAGAGGAACCCAAAGGTGGGGCCGCTCGTCAGGGCTTTTGCCTTCAAACCATTGACGTAGCGGCCAAAACGTAGGTTGCGGTGAGGTGCACCGCAACTGAGGTGGGCCGCGATGTCGAATGGGAGGCATCGCGGCTGAGGTTTACGGGCTGCGGTAGAGGTGGAGTGCCGGTGCTTCTAAGCAGCGCTCTTCCCTTCCGTGGCCTGGGCGGGGCCGCCACCGTTTGATGGCGGACGCGGTGGGGCCGCAGGGGAAGAGGTGTGTCGGTATAGCGTCAGCCGCTCTCCCTATCCCCTGCGGCCGAAAAGTGGTAGACGGGACGGCGCGTTGTGTTCCACACGCGCGCCGGCAAAGATGTCAGCAACCACTGGTGGGGTCCGCAAGGGCCGATGCCTGCCAGTGGTGCGGGTTTGTTCGAAAGAGATACCACAGCCCCTGGCATACGGGCTACTGAGGGAACACGGGTGGGTTTTAGTCAGTAAAAGTCTGACACGCCCTCCTGCTCTACTCAGCAGGAGAAGTCATTTGATGATTTCCAACCCAAAAAAAAAAAACCATAGAAAAACAAGACCTAAATGACCTTAAATCTACCTATGTCTATTTTGAAATCGTTAATCAGTAGGAAGCAAATTTATTTTATTGTGTGTTGTCCTTACAGACAAAATAGCACAAAAATAATCACTTACAATAAAATTCTCATGAACTGATTCGCGATAGATATTATAAATGTTAACGTTTAATATTTTTAGATAGACGGAATCTACTTTATAATGCACACATAACATCACGTCTGTATTCCCCGAAGGGATAGGTAGAGGTGTACCTTAGAATACACCCACATCTACTATATAGTACATAATAAAACTAACTTTATATATCTTTTTGTCCACAGTTCCACTCGGTGACAGACAAGAGGTCACATAACAATGAGTGTGGAGAGAACAGCCTCACAATCGTTTCGGAGAAGAAGATAGAAGATGATTCCTCAGACGCGTCGAGTGGAGAGAATGTGGAGATTGAAGGTATGACTCATTGCTTTACATGTAATTTCAACAAGCAACCAGTTTTGAATTGTCAAGGGGCGAAAATCACAAAGATGAAGGTAGTTCCTACGTAAAAGAATGGGCAAGAAAGTCAACGGCAATGTTAGTTTATATAAAAACTTTATTGAAACAAGATGATGTATCTGGTAAACATATAGGGTTATGGTAAAGTTGCATTAAGTGAAGTACATAACATTAAAATAAATCCAAAGTTAAATTATGGAATAAATAATCTTAATATGCTCAATAAATTTGTTAATAACACATAAAATATAATCACACTGTAGCTTTATCATACCGATTGAAAGGCTTCATCATAAGATTATTTTTTGCTAAATAACATAGTGTCAAAAATAAAAGGAAGACCATGAATTTTATTTGTCGGTTTTACAAAAAAAAAAACAGCTGTTTCATAGAAAAGTGCAATACCTACGCGGTCAAAATGTAATGATATGCTGAATTCATGGTTTAAGTTTGCGCACTGAATAAAAACTTATCCTGTGTATACAATAAATGAAAAACATATAAGATATACAGGAAGAAATTTTTCACTTCCCAAATTTTCACGAAAAACATCTGCTGTATCATACAAAAAGTTACTCGTTACCTACTCGACAAAAATGTATGAAACAGCTGTTTTTTTTCGTGATTTCATAGTTGTTCCCTAAGTGGTAGTAGTTCATATTCCCATGAAAATGAACAACTTTCAATAACTATCTATGTAGATAGTAAAGTCTTCCCTTATACAGATTTGCGTAACTAATATTATTGTAGTTCTAAAGTACACAATTATAACTTTTCGTAGATTTTACTCACTATGTTCGGTGAACTTATTAGTTCATTATTATTCTGAAAAACGCCACACGGGCATTATTTTCAGCAAACTATATTTGTCGCCAATTTTTTTCGCCTTTTAAAGACAGCATTATTAAAGGTCATGTAACTATATGAGCTGACCATAAAGCAATACCTTATAAGGTAATAACAGTACTTACCTATGACGCCAGTAGTAGCATTGGAAGTTATTGCAATGAATCACTCCTTTACTTTCCCTTGAGTTGAATGAAGTTCTTGAGTTCATGCAGTTGATCGATCGAGTTTTTACTGGCTAATGTATGAGGCTGGGCTTCGAACTTCTTTGTAAATAAGGAAAATAAAGATTCTTCTGCATTTTATTGATATTAGTTATTGATACTCATCACAGCGGTGGAGTTTTGCTAGCTAATACATTTTGACCCTGTATACTGAGCATACTGTATACCTACTTTCTTGTGGGGCTTATGGCTAAGTAATAACAGCCGCACGGGTCAACTGATTAGGTCAAACTATGCATGCCGCGGTTGGTCCGTAGATGGGTGACCACCTTTACAGTACAAGACCCGTCCGTGCCTCGGTAAGCACGTTAAGTGTTGGCTGTAGGTGACAATGCTTCCGTAACTATTAAATTGAAAGTCTAGTCTCTCTGAAATAAAGTTGAAAATCTGAATTTAGCTAAAGTCACCTTTTATGAATCTAAGTTCAAACATTTTCAAGTTCATAGCTAAAAGCTCAGACGTAAACAAAACATAGACAATTTCAAGTACAGATCCATGGGTAAAAAAAAACGATGTCAATACATTACGTAGCGAACGGTTCAATACGCCTCTACATAAATAACGGTAAAATAGTTGCGTGTACGCACATTGATTGATCATGATCACAGATACTCGTGCGCAATACTTTTATAACCTTATAATGCGATGGATAACGGTATGAAAAGGATTTTTTTTTTATCGAGAGCTTTCGTCTGATTTATATTTTTTTAAACAGATTATGATTTGCTGTGTTTTTAGATTTTGTCGGTCACTGGAACTTTTATTTATAAATTATAATTAATTACTTGTTTTCTAAGTATAAAATAATATAAACATATCGCTTTTCCATCAGGCGTGAACGATGTCAAGTTCAGTTCATTCAGCAATAAAAAAATGATCTAGTTTTTTGACTATCCATAAATTGGATCCAAAAAGTGATGATAACTCAATTACTGCCTACCTATTTTAAATTAATGAGAAAATAATAACGATAACTATACTAAAGAGTCGTATAATAAAAGATTTGATTTGAAATTCACAGTACTATACACTACTACTGTTTTACCCTCGTATGTCTCGTACACAGGTACCTGGTTGTGTTACTTTAACAATAAACATGATTCGAACTAGACATCGAAAATCGAAATAGTCTAGACATAAAAATAGGTATCTATTATTTTTTAAACAGAATTGTAGCAAAAACAAACAATCTTGAAGGTCAGCCTGGTATTTAATAGATCTGTCAGTATTCTAGAAGCAATGATGAAGAACTAATTGATGCATGGTAAAATGTAATATCTAATATTCATTAATTATTTTTGTTTGAGGTTATCAACTTTTTATTGATGAGTCTCTGCCGCATGATCGTTTATGTCATGGACAATTATTACGAAAAACATTCTGAGTAATCTTTTTCCAGCTATTAGGTATAAAACGTTCCTAAACACGAGAAGTATTACTCAAAAGGCGACAAAATAATTTTGGGAAGGTTCAGTCAGGTCAAAAATGACCTAATTATCCACGTAAAGGAATAAATTATCAACATTCCAGATGAATTCACGTTCTTTGAACCAAGCGACGCTTCAGCTGAAACCTTTACTTAGCAAGTCTTTGTGACTACAACTCCTTTGCGTTTTTGTTGCTGACCAAACAAAAGATCCCTTTGTTAACTGTATGACAGTGTTGTTGAAAGTACAGTGGAAATATAAACGGGAAACTAAGTAAAGATTGATGTAACTACAGGTTTTGTAAACGCCGTTTTGCCATTTTCTGTTCCTGAATGAAGGCTGGGTTTTCAGTTGTCTTACGGGGACGTGTTAATCGGTGTTACACTTTTCTAGGTCACGTAATACACTCGTCATTTTACTGTTAAATGTCTTCTCTGTATTTTATAACATATTGTCATCAAAAAAACAATTATTAAATTGGTTATGTTTTTGTTAACGCTAAAGCAAGTATTAGTGAATAACAAAAACTTAAAATTCCCCAGAATCAACATTTATGCATTCCTGGACTTGTAAATTTATATTTAACATCAGTTCATTTCCAATTAACCAAAGAAAAACTCCAACTGGACAGGTTTTACTCTAAAAGCTGTTTAACATTACTTTATTTTCACGTCAAAACCAGTTGCATTATAATATATATATCACAACACAACCGGTTGCTCTCGTGTGAGGCCAGATTTTTTAATCAGACAAACAAGTCACGTATCAACTGGCCTTCCCTAAATATTGATATAATGATCTTGGGGAATGAAACTAAAACCAGAAAGCTCATGTCTTGGCTTTTAAAGGCGAGTGCAGTTCTAAAATGTACCTATGTGAAGGTTTGCAATGCTTCTCTTATTTTATTTAGATAGATTGGCCCTTTTGTTTTTTTCCATCATGATTTTGTCATTAGCGGCTCCGAGTCTGGATTAATAAAGCACCCGGTTGATGGCAATAGACTCGCCCCCATTACAGGGGACTTGGACATAAATGGCGGAATATGGGTGTAGTAAAGGTACGCCTCTGCCGAACGCTTCAGGGATTACAGGCGTGATGGTAGATTATGTGTAGATTGGCTCCATTCCATCAAGTTTTGGGCAACGTTCAAGAGGAAGTAGTCACCTGTTTTGATGGGATCCGAAAACAATGACTTTGAAGCTTACAATTTTTTTTTTTGTTGTAATTGTTAACTTGTAGATTCAAATTGAGAAGATATACAATCGTTATTTGAGATGTTGGTATTGTACTTAAGAGATTGTATGTATAAATTAAAAGAAGAGTATCCAAGTAGGTGACTTGATTCAATTTAAAACAGGCTCTTCGTCAGTTTCAGGCTAACGTGACGTAGTCGATCATTATAACATTCAAACACGAACAATATGAGTAGTGCATACAGTTAAACTGTTATTTTGGATAACTGTATGTGGTAGATTTACCGTGTTTCAAGTCAATTAAAAGAAGTATTATAGGCGTGGTAGGTATATTGGATTGACACGCCTGTCGCCAAGTTGCATAAAATAGTTCGACGACCTGTTGAAGTTATAATGGTAGTTCATAAACCTATGAACTACGAATTCAATTAATGAAACTAAACATAAGGTATTTATTTACCTTAAGTTTAAGATAATTTTCGTTATACACATATATTTATAGTCCAGACAGCAGTATTTTCTTTTGAGCTCAAATATCAAGATTCCATCCACATATTATATGTGGCTTTCAGCATACGCCTAGTGTTTGCCTGGCTGTTCAAATTATCTCCATTAATTTTCCATTTTTTCCTAATCCTAGGCCTAGGTCAGTATCGAGGCTAAACACATGTGGATTTACAGCAGTATCTACTTAACGAAACTATCACCTGACCTCAGATTCCAATTTGGGAGCCGAATCCAAAATGTAGGGGTCAAACAAATGTGTATACGATGAAGGAAAAGTTTTTGAGAAAACCTGCACTCTTGATTGCGTGACATACTGTCAATTAGAACCTGAATCAATTTGAAGGATAATTCTAATCCAGTGCCTCATATGTTAGAACAATTTGTCTGCTCAACAACGTTAATAACGCAATGAATGTTGTTGAACTGCCAAAATTAAAATTATTCCTACTGTTAGTGTGTTAGGCAACTACCCCGCAAGATTAAATAACGATCTGAAATCAGGCAAAAAGTACGTGCGGGTGATACTCACTCTTACTCTGTTTGTGAAAAGGTTTGCTCGTTAATGGTATAGTTAGCCTTGAGATTAAAATATTTATTTCCCTAGTAGCTTTCGAAAATATTAAATGCATTTAATTTTTTTTAAACGAAAGTTATTAAACTGTGGCCTTAACCTTCATTGCAAAAGGAAAACAATAAAGACAACGTTTATTCGTTTATTTTAAACTGCCGAAAATACTTAGCCATATTATCATAATACGGTGCCAACAATCGTATAACATTTTAATCATATCTACATACTTCATCGTCATCATCATCAGCTTATAATGCTCCCACTGCTGGGACACAGGCCTCTCTCGGTTACGTACTTAATACGTAGAAAAAAAATTGTTGATTTAATGAAACAACGCAAAATTCTTGATAGAGTAACTTACTCATTCATGGTTTTTGAAAATCATTAACAATATACATACCTAAATAGTATTGCTCTTAAAGCACAATCACATGAAATAACAGTTACAATACGAAAACAATTTCTCCACCAAATTATCAATTATCAACCTTACCATTTTCTAATAACATTACAAATCAGACAATCAGATGAAAATCTCGTGTCGCGTCAGCTCGCACCGGTTCGTTAATCATCGATTACATAGATCATTATCAGTGACGTCATGATCTTTATTCTATGTTCAAAGAAAAATACGTCATTATACTGGGTAGCTATGGATCTTTAATGTCTCACTGTTGTCTGAATGCGTAAAATACTAGTTCATTTACATTAGAAGATAACGTTTTGTCTTTTAGGCTTAGAATTTCCGTTTATTATAATGACGAATTGTGGAAATAACTAAGAATATGACTCATTATAGTGGTGTTAAAATCAAATCAGGATGACTAGATCTTTCACAGAATTAAAATTCACTTCAGTTACTTATATCCACAACGACAACTGATCAAACTATTCAATATGATATTGCTTATGTAAAAAAATGTTATTCAAATTGTGGTGGTTCATTTTGTTAGGTCACTGCTCGGACCTAAAAATGGCCGCTATGTCTTTAAATTAACCTCTAATTAAAATAATTTCACAGATGAACTAGTTATGTAATTATATTTGGCTTATTACAAACTAATTAAATCAGACCCATAATTATTTTCTAATCTTCTTACTTGTCTGCCTAGCCTTTTCAAATCTTCTAATTTTGTGCAGTTTACAGTAAACGATTCCAATTTACTCAGAAACTCTTGAAAATCTATTTACAAAGGTTTACCAAAATCGTAAACATGTAACATCTTTCAGCGTAATTTCATTTCGTACCCACCTCCCTAATTACCTACAATAAAGTAATAAACAATTTGCTGTAACAATTTTTTCCTGTTAGAGTTATGCAAACACAAAATTACTGACGCTTTTCCCCAACACATCACTCTTACTTATTCATAAAACCGCAATAATATGTGACGCGCGCACTAAAAAATAGGTTAAAATTGATTAACATATTAACATCACGCCTTGTTGCCCTGAAGGATTGGACAGGGGTGTGCCTAAAGTACGACGTGTAAAAGTATTTGTATAAACATACGTACAGAAATAAAAACATTTACACACATTTCGCCAGTTATTTTTAGGTTCAATGTAAAAGGGGACGAACCTATTGTCATCAAGCAAGCACAAATGACTCCGGGCTGCTGCTGATGATTAACTTACAACCTTATTGAATTTAAATTCAACAAGTTACTTGATCAGTGATTTACGATTCTATCGAACAAATGCCAAAATTTTAAAGGAAAAGTAAGAATTAAACCGAGATACGAGGTGAACCTAAGTTGAATCTACGTCAAGCAGTGTTCTGGAATAGGCAGAGTTTACAATAACATCGTGCCTGTATTTGCCGAACATGTAAAGGCTCCTGTATACAGGTCGTTGCGACGCTATTCTGGTAGAACTATAACCATAGATTAAAAAAAAAAACTAATAGCCGCGTTGCGCCTGTTAGAGGGAACCTTGAGAAGCTAAGCTATGACAAAAAAAAAACATTGGGCAATGCTATTGAAAATTCCTGAGACTAATTTAACAAGTACATATGACACAGGCTATTTGAGGAAGTCTTTATGTTCTCATTGTGACTAAGATCGTAGAGCCCTATATGAACTAGATTGTTCTTTCAAACCTTGTTTTAAACAAACAATTGCATGAATTAAAGGTTCTATTTTTATCTTCAATTCAACTTAATTACTCGTAATAAAACATGCATGATGATTGGTTGTAATGATTTTTTGTTAAGAAGTTCAACTATATTAACTGGGGCTTTGACCTCTGATTTCAACAAGTTGAGAAACGATCAAGGTAATCAAGGAGTCTCAGAGCAAAAAAATTAACGTATAATAGTTTTAACTTGTATGACTTTGATCATTGATATAAAAATTTTGCTGAATTCTTATAAGTATTGAAAAATCTCTTACCGCATTTAATGATGGTTTGAATAACTATATTTTACCTAAAGTCAAGCCTAGTTGAATTTCATCATATTTTACAAAGTGAAGTAAATTGTTCAGTAAAACTTAAATCCAGACCAGTATCACGTTTTGTTTCTAATTGTATCGTTCTGTTCATATTGCTATAATTATTATTTAATCAATAATTAAAAAAATGGAATATTAACATTTTAATAGTCTTCTTTATAAAAACCACATTCGTGATGAATTTATCCTTGACTATACATAATATACAAAAATAAATAACGTTGGTGAACCCCGTTGACGTAATGACTCCATCAATGACTCCAATTTCAGTCTCAGGTGCTGATTCACATCCTCACATGACCATGCATCGCACCAACTATTCTTTCGAATTTCATTTTGCATTATTCCTCCTTGCTATTACAAACTGCGCTGTTGGGTCAATAACAAGCCAGTCATAAAAGTAATATGATCATTATGTCATAACTACAGAGCTTTTGAAAAAAAAAAAAAAAACGACAACTCATCTCAAAAAAATTCGCACCAAGTTTCAAATTACGGTTGATCTTTGTTAGTTCCACTGTCTTTCCAATAAAACTATAAAAAATATACATATCGGACTGTTTTAGTTTTTTGGTAAACCACAACATTCTTTTTTTTTCTTCTTCGTTATTCCCTCAATGCTGAGGATCGTGAGTGCATACGACGCACCTCTCAGTTTTGCAGTGTGAACAGGTAGGTATTACCACCTCTAAGAGCCTTCTTGATCGCGTTTGACTACCTTACCCATGCTCTGCTTTGAGCATGTTTTCGTTCCACCTGGCGCAGTATCTTCTTCTTCTTAGCGTGTCGATAGTAATCTAAATACAGTCAGCCCAGAATTTGGCTACGATTTTAGCACTTTCAGCAGCGTCCATTAGCTCCTGCAGTGTGCAGACAGCAGGAGTATCATAACCACTACATTTCCAACATGAAATATATCAACCGTCAGAAAGAATAACCATCGTTCGAATTCTTCAAACAATTTCTCACAGCACAATTAATCACGTTATCTTGCACCATATTAAACTACAGTTATCGATTTGCAACAGTTTCCAATATTTTTTGTTACCTCTAAAATATTTCTAAGATAGCTGTAATTTTTTTGTAAGCTGGTCAAATTCCGTTTGGATGGCGTAAAAATTGCGAATAAGCGTTTGACCTAGTAGCTCATACATTATGATGTAATTGATAGTTAGCCTTGACTGCTGCGGTATTAAATGATGTAATGGATATGGCTTTTATTACCAAGGGATATGCTAATCTGCTTGGCCTGTTTAGTATCTATTATCTTGGCCAGGTTACTCGTCATCATATCAATCAGAGGATGTCCACAGTCGTAATTACATTCGAAGGGTTTCCACAAGGAACGAAGTTGTGCCCTTTTCTCTGTACAGCACTTTCTTTTTGAGGATGGGAAATCATCGAATAACTTCTCGCACTCTGGGTGGGGCGGGAGGGCGGGTCAGACGTTTACTGCCTAAAACCCACCATTGTTCCTTCAGTTGCCTATGTGCCAGAAGCCACGGTATCTCTTTCGAACAACCCCTGGCAGGCATCGGTCCTTGCAGACACCACCAGTTGCTGCTGACATCTCTTTGAGGCGCGCGTGGAACACAACGCGCCGTCGACCCGGATTTAGTCCTTACCGGATAGCGAGCTACCCATTTCTCGCCATCCGAAAGCTCGCGCCTACGCGTCTACGCGTGACCAGGAATCACCCTGGGATTCCCTATGCCCAGGACGTGTCCTGCGGTGACTAGGGCCGTGAGGGCGCATAGATTGCCTTACCCTCACGTGCGCCGCCTCCCTCTTCGCGAGCATTATTGCTTCGCAGGAGGTGACGGTTTCCCATGCACTCTCGCTCCGTACCATGGCCTGGACCAGGGTTGGACGTGAAAGATTGCCGCCGCCGATTGCCTCCGCCAGGACACAGTAGTGCTCCGTTCAAGCTGGGCAGACCTCCACCGTATGCTCCACCGTATCTTCCGGGCGATCTCCGCAGTGGTGACACCCTGACGTTTCCTCCCGCCTTATCCAAAACAGGAACCTCCCGAAACAACCATGTCCGGTGAGAATCTACGTCAGACGGAAGGTGAGGACGCCGTGGCGCCTTTTAATCCACTCCTCAAAGAGGGGACTTACCGCCCCAATCGTGGCGTGCCCAGCACTGGGTTGTGAAAATCGCACTCTCCTTGTAGCCATGAGATCCCGCCAGAGGTCTGTCCGCTGTGTACAGCACTGAGTTTGTGATTTAATCTGGCGGTTAGAGTCTAATCTTTCAATACCTTTTAATTTATTGCTTTGCCTCACCTAAGAAGTAACGTGACTCCATCAAGTTATTAATGCAAATCAGTTGCATATTGCCCATTTTTTTTACTTACATAAGCGTATTGCTTGAAATGTTACCAAAAAGAAACTAACGCAATTCAACACAAATTCTTTCACAGCTTTATAATGCAGATTTTATTTAGTCTCTCCTTGCTAAATATGTTAATCAAATAAGGATGTAAAAGATAAACGCCTACAGACACGGCGTTAATTTTAACATTTAGCCTTGTAAATTACCTTAAGTTTCGTGGCCATAAGGTTTCAACGTAATTCACGTTCTCTACATTATGCATTATGACTAGCATTATAACATTTATAACCACACGCCCACAAAACTAAGGACTTTTTGTTGGCATTTTTATATCCTTTATTGCCAGACAACTTTAGAATGTTAAATTGTTCAAAAAATATTTATTTTTGACTTTCGGAACAGTATATAAATGAAGTGAATAAAAAAAGAAGGTTGGAAGCGATCCGTGTAGTATTCTTACTATGGATACCACGCATAGTAATAATAGCAATATCCCCCAGGACCGTTTGTAAAAGCTTTGCATGAGACCAAAAAAACCATCGAAATAAATTGTCAGCATCATGACAATGATCTTGTTTGACTGAATAATACATTGTTTGATTATACCATCTTCCGTAATCATCTGTACCAGTAATTTGTTTATTATTGTTTAACTCACATCATTGTCGATTCTTCCTTATTAACGGTATCACATAACGTCTTAAGTCTTCAACTCTACCTCGTGTTACCTTGTCTGTATTGTAATTTTACGTCACCTGTTATGTTACAGTTCTTCAATTCTGTGTTCGGGTTTGTTATGTCAATATTGTTACTGAGTGCAGTTACTTCGGTGAGCGTTGTAATTAACGTTGTCAAGAAACAGTGTTGTTCAATGAAAATCTGGTTTTAACTGGATGTTCTATAGTGCAATTCATTTTTAAGTTAGGGTATTAGTAATTTATTCATTAGTAAGAGTCTACATTAATGAAATTCCCTTTTGTTATTTAACCGTATTACAACGTCTATAAGCAATCTTACTTTACAAAATTAATTATTTTATAGTAAATAAAATTCGAAGGAAGAATCTAACCTTGATTAATAATTTCAATACCAAAATATCTCAGTCAGACCTTCAGTGGGTTTCCTAATCGCCTAGATTTTCATCGAGACACGCTCAGCATCCTTTCTCTTTTGACTGGCATTGGTTGACTGTTGCTTCATGCGACGATAATGTTACGTTTACCCGCTTGTGTTGGGAATTAGTGATATTATTTAAAGCTTTTTAATATATCAAGAAAAACCACATGTCTTTCCATCTAATTCCTGACATGTTGATCAACGTTGGATTTGGTGATATTCAGCATGATATTCCTAAGATATTTGATATTTAACTACATTTTTAAGGTCTGAAACTAAAACCTTACCTACGGAACGTTTGCAGGTCTATGATGAAGAAATATGAACCCTATAATATAACACAGAATGACCTTATGACGTTGATATCATCGGAATGTTATCAACAGTGCGTGAGCG